>JAQSUU010000522.1:0-1205672 GCA_038087645.1 Saccharum hybrid cultivar R570
CGGTGGTCAGAAGTCAACACGTGTCACTTAAGGGAAACACCCGATCGGACGCGACCTGGGTGTGATCGGCGCGTCCGGTCATAGTCCAGTAAGGTCCTGAGACGACCGGACGCGTCCGGTCATCACCCATCGGACGCGGTAGAGCGTCCGGTGCGAGTACAGTAAGCTCCACGCACGATCGGACGCGTCCGGTCACCCCTGACCGGTGCGTCCGGTCATCTAGGTGTTTTTCAGTTTTTGACCGTTACGAGCGACCGGCGCGTCCGGTCAGTACGACCGGCGCGTCCGGTCAGCTCGAGTTTTGCTGAGTCAGCAGGTAACGGTTCGTTTCGTCTGTGGGGTGTATAAATACATCCCCACCACCTCTTTTAGAGGTCTCTTGCTCATTTGATCAGCTGTTAAACACCTTTGAAGTGCAAGGGAGTGCAAGAGCACTAGTGAGGATAGAGATTTGAGAATCAAAGCTTGAGAGTTCCTCACTAGCGATTAGAGAGTAACAAGTGTGCATCCACTTTCTCATTTAGGCTCGTAGAGGTCAAGTGAGAGTTCTAGCTTATTACTCTTGGTGATCGCCATCACCTAGACGGCTTGGTGGTGATTGGAAGTTTGGTGTTCATCCGGCGGAGCTTGTGGATGACCCAACTCATCTTGTGAGCGGTTGTGGGTGATTCACCGCGACGGAGTGTCGAAGAATCAACCCGTAGAGAGCACTTGATCCTTGCGCGGATCAAGGGGGAGCGACACCCTTGCGCGGGTGCTCCAACGAGGACTAGTGGGGAGTGGCGACTCTCCGATACCTCGGAAAAACATCGCCGTGTTCCTTGCCCCTTTACATTCAAGCATTTACTTTCTCGTATTTACTTACATTGCTTGTTTACATTCCTAGACTTGCCATGCTAGACTAGGATTGGAAACTAGGGTGCAAAACTTTGTATCGGTAGACTCTCTAGGAACACAAGTAGACACTAGGGGTGAATTCCAGCTTGTAGGATTTATTCCTTGCTTTTATTTTTAGAAAAGCCCAATTCACCCCCCCTCTTGGGCATCTTGATCCTTTCAATTGGTATCGGAGCCGTGTTGCTCTACTTTTAGGCTTTACCGCCTAGAGCAAGATGTCTAATGGGGAAGGACCACCTCCCACTTTTGAGGGAGACGATTTTCCATATTGGAAAATTCATATGGAGGCGTACCTCGAAGCCATAGATGTTGGGTGTCTTAGAGCCGCAACCGAAGGGCTTCCCCCCATAAGGGATCCCGCTAACCCAAGTGGTGACGAGGAGAAGTACGACCGGTGGAATGCAAAGGCCAAAAATGCACTCTACCGGGGCTTAGGCAAAGATATCTTCAATCGCGTGCGTAATGCAAAGAACGCTCATGAATTGTGGGAAAATCTTTGTGCTCTCCATGAGGGAACTAAGAGTGAGCGTGAGGAACGCTATCACATAGCCTTAAAGAAAATTAATTCTTTTGAGATGCTTCCCAAAGAAAGTGCTAATGACATGTACACTCGCTTGAATGTTCTTGTAGAGGACCTCAATGCTCTTGGGCTCACCAAAATGAGTCAATCGGATGTTGCAAGGAAGATCTTGAGTGTGCTTCCCGTTGAGAAGTATGGACATATTGTCACCGTGCTTCACCAAAGTGATCTTTCCACCGCAACACCAACGCAAGTTTTGGGGAAAATCAATGCTCATGAGATGTACATGCATATCACTCCGGAAGAGGGCTCATCATCTTCCAAGAAGAAAGACTTGGCCTTCAAAGTTAGTCATGACAAGAAGAAGATGAAAGGCCAAGTCATGATGGTGCAAGAAAGCTCAAGCGATAGTGATGTTGATGATGAATCACTTGCACTCATGGTGAGAAAGACCACCAAGATGTTAAAGAAGCTTAACAAGAGTGGCATCAAGTTCGATGGCAAGAAGAAGAAATTCTTCACAAGTAGCAAGAGAAAGCCAATCTCGGAGATGGATTGCTACAATTGTGGTGAACTTGGTCATCTAGCTCATCAATGCCCTAGACCACCAAAAGACAAGTACAAGAACAAAAACAAGGGCAAGAAAAATGATTCAAGTAATGAAGAAGAAGAGAAGAAGAGGAACAAGCCATACAAGAAGAAGGATGGCAAAAAGAAGGAGTTCCACAAGAAAAAGAAGGGAGGAAAGGCATACATTGTTGGTGATTGGCTCACCGACATTGAATCATCATGTGAGTCCTCCGAAGATGAAAGCAATGATGAGAAAGAGAAGGTTGCCGCATTTGTGATGGGGCCATCATCTTCACCAACATCTTCATCACCACCTTCACCACCTCCTTCACCATCATCGTCCACTACTCACCTATGCCTTATGGCCAAGGGTGAACGAAAGGTACAAAACCATGATAGTGATGATGATGACGATAGTGATAGTGATGATGAATATGACTCACCTTCTTATGATGAACTTGTAAAATTGTTAAACAAATACACTAAAATCATAAGAAGAACTAGAAGTGAAAATGATGATCTTCAAAATGAAAATGAATCACTCTCATCAAAGCTTGAAAATATTCAAAAGACTAGTGGTGAGTTTAGAGTTCAAAATGAAGTGATGTCTTCCACTCTCAAGGAACTCAAAACCTCCTATAAAGAGCTTAAAGATCAACATGATAAACTTGAGAAGAAGCATGATGAGCTCATCACTAGACACAATTCTCTAAAGGACAAATATACCACATTAAAAATTGATTATGATAGTCTTGTGGTTGCTAATGAACTTGCTCTTGAGACACATGATGCTACTAACCATGTTGTTAAGTGTGATATAGCTACATCATGTGATGACTTGATCATTGAAAGCATTGAGCGAGGTTCTAGTAGCAAAGGCAAGAGTGTGGTTGAGTCAAGCAACCATGATGATTATGCCAAGATTAAGAGTGAAAATGAGAAGCTTGCAAGTGAGAACAAGAAGCTAAAAGGTTTGATGGCTCTTGAGAAGCAACCAACAAATGAGTCACTCATTGAAGAAAACAAAAAGCTCAAGCAAGAAAAAGAGCATCTCAAGACCGGCCTAAGCAAGTTCACAAGAGGCCAACATTTGCAAAGTGAGCTCCTCATGAACACCGTAATGAAGATGGATAGAAGTGGTATTGGGTACTTGGCAAATCAAGAGAAGAAAGCAAAAGCTCAACAACAACAAAGCAAGTCAAAGCCCAAGCTAAAGAGATGTGTTGAGTGTGGTCAAGAAGGTCACTTTGCTCATGAATGCAAAACTCCACCACCACAACCCTTGCCCAAGCATGCTAGACCCTTCGCTTTCAATGCTCATTATATGCTAAGAAAAGATTCAAATGGAAAGATGAAAGTCATGTTTTTGGGTCCCCCAAACAAGAATAGGCCAAAGAAAATATGGGTTGCCAAGTCACTAGTGGATAAAGTCAAGGGCCCCTCTCAAGTTTGGGTCCCTAAACAAAAAGCTTGATCTCTTGTGTGTAGGTGAACTACAAGACCGGTGGAACTCATTGGGTTATTGATAGTGGTTGCACTCAACATATGACCGGTGATCCTCGTATGTTCACTACCATTGAAGAGAATAGTATATGTCAAGAGAAGATCACATTTGGGGATAATTCAAAGAGCAAAGTCAAGGGCATAGGCAAGATTGCAATATCACATGATCACTCACTCTCAAATGTGCTCTATGTTGCTTCATTGAGTTTCAACTTGTTGTCCGTTGGGCAACTTTGTGACCTTGGCTTCCAATGCTTGTTCACACCAAATGAAGTGGAAGTTTCAAAGATAGATGACAAGCAAGTGATATTCAAAGGCTTTAGATACAATAATCTTTATCTTGTTGACTTCACCTCCGAAGATGCAAATTTGATGACATGTTTGTTCACCAAGACCTCACTTGGTTGGCTTTGGCATAGGAGGCTTGCTCATGTTGGAATGAACACTCTCAACAAGCTATTGAAGAAAGAACTAGTGAGAGGATTGAAGGATGTGAAGTTTGAAAAGGACAAACCTTGTAGTGCATGTCAAGCGGGCAAACAAGTTGCAAACACTCATCCAACCAAAGCTTTCATGTCAACTTCAAGAGTGTTAGAACTTCTACACATGGATTTGTTTGGGCCTACAACATACAAGAGCTTGGGTGGTAATCTCTATTGTCTTGTGATAGTGGATGACTACTCAAGGTATACATGGACTTTCTTCCTTCATGATAAATCCGAAGTGGCAAATTGCTTCAAGAAGTTTGCAAAGAGAGCTCAAAATGAATTTGAAGTCAAGATAAAGAAGATTAGAAGTGACAATGGGAAAGAATTTGACAACACCAACATTGAAGCTTATTGTGATGAAATTGGAATCAAGCATGAGGTGTCTTCAACCTACACTCCTCAACAAAATGGTGTAGTTGAGAGAAAGAACCGAACTTTGATCACCCTTGCAAGAACAATGCTAGATGAGTACAACACTCCGGAGAAGTTGTGGGCTGAGGCAATCAACACCGCATGCTATGCTTCAAATCGCCTCTTCCTACAAAAGTTTCTTGGCAAGACCCCCTATGAGTTGCTCAATGGCAAGAAGCCGGACGTTTCCTTCTTCCGGGTGTTTGGTTGCAAATGTTACATCTACAAGAAGCGTCAACACCTAGGGAAGTTTCAAAGACGTTGTGATATTGGCTTTCTTGTTGGTTACTCATCAAAGTCCAAAGCATATAGAGTATTTAACCATGCCACCGGTTTGGTTGAAGAAACATATGATGTGGAATTTGATGAATCTAATGGCTCCCAAGGAGCAATTGAGAATTGTGATGATGTAGGTGATGAACCCTTGAGGGAGGCCATGAAGAACATGCCCGTGGGAGACATCAAGCCAAAAGATGATGATGACGATGTACAAATTGTTGATCCACCATCTTCATCACGTGTGCCTCAAGATGATAACAAGAATGAGAGAGTTGAAAATGAAGACACTCATGTCTCTCATGAACAATCCGAGGCACAAGCTCAAGATGTTGATGCTCCTCATCCACCTCCTCAAGTGATTGATAAAAGAAATTCACCACTACTTCAAGCACATCCACAAGATCTCATCATAGGGAGTCCTACAAAGGGAGTAATGACTCGATCCCAAAAGCTAGCTTCTTTTGTTGAACATCACTCTTTTGTCTCTTGTGTTGAACCTAAGAATGTAGAAGAAGCTCTTCAAGATCCGGATTGGGTGATTGCAATGCATGAAGAGTTGAACAACTTCACCCGAAATCAAGTATGGACACTTGAAGAGCATCCCAAAGGTGCAAGAGTCATTGGAACCAAGTGGGTGTTCCGAAACAAGCAAGATGACCAAGGCATAGTGGTGAGGAACAAGGCAAGACTAGTTGCAAAGGGGTTCTCTCAAGTTGAAGGTCTTGATTTTGGAGAAACCTTTGCACCCGTTGCAAGACTTGAAGCCATTCGTATCCTCCTTGCTTATGCATCACATCATGATATGAAACTATATCAAATGGATGTGAAAAGTGCATTCTTAAATGGCTTTATAAATGAACTAGTCTATGTTAATCAACCTCCCGGGTTTGAAGACCCTAGATATCCTAATCATGTTTATAGGTTGTCCAAGGCGTTATATGGGCTCAAGCAAGCCCCTAGAGCGTGGTATGAACGCCTTCGGGACTTCCTCATTGAGAAGGGCTTCACCATTGGGAAGGTCGACACCACACTATTCACCAAGAAGTTTAATGGGGAGATCTTCATTTGTCAAGTATATGTTGATGATATTATCTTCGGATCAACAAATGAAGATTATTGCAAAGAATTTGGTGAATTGATGTCAAAGGAATTCGAGATGTCAATGATTGGTGAGCTCACATTCTTCCTTGGCTTTCAAGTAAAGCAAATGAGAGAAGGGATTTTCATCTCTCAAGAAAAGTATACCAAGGATCTTCTCAAAAGATTCAAGATGGAAGAATGCAAACCAATCAAGACCCCAATGCCATCAAATGGACATCTCGACCTAGATGAGGGAGGTAAACCGGTTGATCAAACTCTCTACCGTTCTATGATTGGTAGCTTGTTATACCTTACCGCATCTAGGCCCGATATCATGTTTAGTGTGTGCATGTGTGCTCGCTTTCAAGCATGCCCTAAAGAACCTCACCTAAGTGCCGTAAAAAGAATCCTAAGATATCTTAAGCTCACCCCAAGCATTGGTCTTTGGTATCCCAAAGGAGCTAGATTCCAACTAGTTGGCTATTCCGATTCGGACTATGCCGGTTGCAAGATTGATAGAAAAAGCACATCCGGAGGGTGCCATTTGCTTGGAAGATCTTTAGTATCTTGGTCATCTAAAAAGCAAAATAGTGTGGCTTTGTCCACCGCCGAGGCGGAATACATTGCCGCGGGGGCTTGTTGTGCACAAATCCTATATATGAAACAAACCCTCCTAGACTATGGAATTGTTCTTGAAAAGGTGCCACTTTTGTGTGACAACGAAAGTGCCGTTAAAATTGCTAACAATCCGGTACAACACTCACGCACCAAGCACATTGATATCCGCCATCACTTTCTAAGAGATCACGTTGCTAAAAATGATATATCACTAGAAGGTGTAAGAAGTGAAAATCAATTAGCGGATATCTTCACCAAACCTTTGGATGAGGCAACCTTTTGTAGGTTAAGAAGTGAACTCAATGTGCTTGATTCTAGCAACTTTAAAAAATGAGCGTGTGTTGTCTCCTGCATTGCATTGTATAATATGCCATGTTTATTTTATTGCAATGCATTTAGGGCTTGGCTAACACGGTTACGATAACCCTCCTTTGGAGGAGTGAAAAAGCCTAACCGTGGATCAAACTTGACAAGCATCCTAGCTTTACCTTCTTGTATTGCATTGCATTTGCATGGTTGTTTGCTTGTCGTTTCTTTTCGGTTAAGCTTTGAGCAACCTCTGTGTTCGTCCATGGATAGAGAGAGCATTTTGACGCTCCTAAAGGTTCAAAAACTCTATTGCATGGCCATACGTTGCTCCTTGGGTGTTTATTGCCTATTTTCTTAAAAATAATACTAGCCTAAGGCAATCTATTTTAAAATTTTTTTGAGGGTTTGAGTGAGGTCTCTCATTTCATGTTCCAATTGGTGTTTATTTGTGTCTCTTTGAATTGGAACCTGATTGGGAGAAGTCGCGTCGAAGTTCGGAACAAAGAAGGGCGAAGAACAGTCACCGGACGCTGCACCGGACGCTGCACCGGACGCAGTAGTGCTTCACCACCGCGTCCGGTCTCGGCGTCCAGCAGCGCGTCCGGTCATCCAGAAGACCAACTCCAGATCTAATGATCAGACGCTGCACCGGACGCGCCTCTGTTTGACCACCGCATCCGGTCCCGGTTACCACCACCGCGTCCGGTCATTCGCGATGTTTTCCCGAACTTCCAACGACCGGACTCAGACCGCGTCCAGTCAGTCCGCACCGGACGCGTCAGGTCACTCCAGGAGCTTACTAGAGTATGACCGGACGCTGCACCACCGCGTCCGGTCATATCGACCACCGCGTCCGGTCATCACGTGTCGCGCGGATCTAACTCCTTATAAAACCGTTTCGTCCCCGACCAATCTTCCTCACCCGCACGCGCTTCCGCCGCCGCCTTGCCCTATTCGCCGACTCGCCGTCTCCGCCGGCTCCTCACCGTCTTCCCTGCCGCCGGCGACCTCCGGTCGAGCACGCGCCGCCCCTTCCTCGCCCGCACGCGCTCATCGCTCGCGCACGGCTCGCTGCCGCTTCCGCGCCGCCCGCTCCCGCGCCGCCCGCAGCTGCGCCGCCACCGACCGAGCCACTGCCGCGCCGCCGTCGCCCGACCGTGCCTCCACCGCCGGTGCACCACGCTCCTGCGAGCCAGCTTCGTCTCCGACTTTGGTACGACTCGTGTTTGCCTCCGATCGTTTTTCTCGATCTGCCCTAACCCTAACCCTAACCCTAGGGTTCGTCGGTCATTCGTTCGTCAACGAGTTTCGTCGCGAGTCATCTTCTTCGCAAAGAGCTCGTCCGGTGGATTCGGGAAATCTCGCAATCTAGGTCACCGTCGTCTCGTCGATCCGAGCGAGTCAGTCCGTGTGTCGGGTGAGATCTGTTTGCTAAATCCGAGGCCAAGCCTGCGGATACGGATTGAGGCCAAGCCTCTTGAGTGACAGTTCATCATCTTACAAAGGTTCTCAGTCACTGTGTCAGCATGGTGCGTTGCAAGAACGTCAGTGGTGCTTCTGGTGACGGGAACGACAGTCCTCCTCGTCGGTCTGAGATTGCACGTGGGAAGCGTGTCAAAGTCTTAGCCAGAAAGAAGAAGAAGACACTCACAGATGCAGAGATTGCTCAGGCCGTAGCAGATGCAGCAGAGCAGGCAGAGAGAGGTGGCAGGAGCAGTGGCATACGCATAGGCGAACGTCGCTTTCATCTTGAAGGTCGACAGCTCGGCACAGAGGCCACTGAGGGCACTGAGGATACTAGAGCTGCAGAGGATATGTCAGTTGATCCACCCACAGAGACCACAGAGGCTCCAGAGGCTACAGCTGATACAGAGGAGCAGCCAGCTCAGTCTCCAGTACGTCGCCGCTCCACACGCGCCCGTACTCAGGTGTCTCCTAGGCCAGAGGGTCAGCGACGTGGAGCACGTCCTCCTCCCAGAGCTAGAGGTTCACCCCCGGTCGAGCACTTTGACTTGAGGGGTGCTTCAGCACGTCAGGTGCAGGGGTTGAGGTTCGTGGAGGTCAGTCGGTGGTTTCCACCTGTGAGGGATCCCAGAGCTTCAGAAGGGTTCTATACCCCTCTTCAGGAGGATTTCTACAGAGCTCTAGTTGACAGCGGTATTGCTTTCCGACCACAGAGGGTCTGTCGACTTGAGTCACTAGTCGAGGTTGTGGGAGAGCAGCTACGTCCGCACCTGTCCTTTCTGCCAGGCTTGTCAGATCTTCTTGGACGGACAGGTGCATACTGCGGCACATGGGTCAGAGAGTTTTATGCTTCACTATGGATTGATCCTGCCCATGATTTCATTCACTTTGCATTCCGAGGCCGCGATCACCGCCTATACAGCAGCAGAGTGCGGGAGATTCTCAGACTTCCAGCTTTTGACACAAAGATACATCAGCTGTGTTATGGTCAGACTCCTCCTCCGAGACGCCCTCACGGCGGGACAGTGCCACCTACAGACTTGGTTCGACCCTGCTTCCGTGAGCCTTTTGGCCAAGGGTCTCGTCGCACGCCCGCCAGTTTGACACCACTGGCCAGAGTTTTGGATGCTATAGTCAGACGCACACTTCTTCCCAGACTTGGCTACAGAGAGGGACTGACTCGGATGCAGCTATGGGTTGTTCACCACCTCCTCTCTCAGACACAGTTTGATATATGGGATCTCATACTCAGTGAGATGGAGGACACCATAGCTGAGGGCTTCAAGGGTAATCGTCAGCTGCCCTACGCACACTGGATCTGCTTCCTTATCAGATCATCTATTCAGATGCCAGCAGAGATCCGAGCTGAGATATCAGATACTACCACTGCTTTTCCTGAGTATGATATCCGTCAGCTCTGGACGTCAGTTACCAGAGATCAGGCCCCAGTGCCAGGACAGCGTGTGCGACCTGAGGTACCTGAGACAGCAGCTGAGCAGGACGCCACAGTTGATGAGCTTGCAGAGGCAGAGCTTGCAGATCTTGACGCTCAGCCTGCTGACCTTCCTGAGGATGGGACATCTGACAGCACTGATGAGGACTACCAGCCCATCCCCAGGTACCGGTCTCCTCGGTCCCACGACCACGAGGCCGGTGGCTCTGGTTCAGCCTCCCGCACAGACCCAGCCATGGTGGCAATTCTTGAGAGGTTGACCCAGGCACAGGAGCAACAGCAACAGCAAATACAGCGACAGGCTCAGGACACAGCTGCAGCACTTGCACAGATTCAGGCTCGTCAGGACGAGTTTCAGCGACAGCAGCTTGAGATCCAGAGGCAGCAAGTCGAAATGCAGAGACAGCAATATGAGATTCAGCGACAGACTGCAGCTAGTCAGCAGCAATACTTGGATCTCCTGCGCCACCTAGTCACGGTTGGGGTTCCTCCGCCTACTTCTGTCCTGACTTCTTCTTTACCATCTTCTGATCCATCGAGTCAGGGACAGCTAGGTTTCCAGTTCACATCTCCACAGCAGCAGGTTCCCCAGTCTTTTCAGTCCCCGAGTTTCACTCCTATTCACACGGGGTTTACACCATCAGACCAGCCTCGCCCTCACCTCCTGACAGGCACACCTTTCGGTGATTTCAGTGCTACCTACAGCGAGTTGACTGGTCAGCCGACGCCCTCGCATACTACAGTTGCTACTTCTTCAGGGTTGTCAGCTTCAGAGGCAGCTATCCCTCCAGTAACAGGGACTGGTACTACAGAGACTCTACCTTCGTCAGTTGCCTCCACAGATCTTCCTGCTTCTGGCTCGCTACAGGCTCAGGTCACTCAGACGGATCCTATCATTACGACAGTACCTGTTCCTGCCTTTCAGACCCAGACAGTTACACAGCCATATGCTTCATCAGAGGGTCAGCCAGATAGCTCAGATTTCGAGGGCGATTCTCTACACTTCGTGTTCACTCCACGCACCTCGGCACCCGACACGACTCCGTCTGTCCCCCCGTCAGATCCTTAGATTAGTTCTTTTTTTGGCGCTTGATGCCAAAGGGGGAGAGAGAGTAGTTTCAGGGGGAGTTTTGAGAGAGGTTTTCGTTTTTTCTTGTGTGCTACATTCATGCATCATGTTTTCTTTTCAGTCATTGCATTCGTGTGACATGTCGTTGTGAGATAAAACTTTGAGTCTTAATGTTTCATCCTGTTAGTGTTATCTCTTGTCACCGTTGTTTATTATAGCTCTATGGTAGTGCTTCCATGCCTTACTCCGATAACTTATGAGCTATATCCGTTTGTGTACTAACGCTTTTTGTCTTATCTTATGAGTACACTCTTTTGGCTTGGGACACATAAGCAATTTCTTTCTCCTCTCAGCTTATTGCTTGTTGCTTATGTGAACCATGCATGCTCAAAAACCTCAACTCCAATTTTTCATATCTGAGTGTTGTCATCAATCACCAAAAAGGGGGAGATTGAAAGCATCTAGGCCCCGAGGTTTGGTTTCGGCAATTGATGACAACGCCTTGTTACCATGACTAACGTGTGTTTTGCAGAAACTTTGGTAAGTTAGGTCATGGAGGTTTTAACTGCTTTGGGCACCATGGTATTCATGCCCCTTGATGGAAATCGTTTCGGTTTTCAAAAGAGTGACGTCAAGATTAAGGACGGTTAGTTCCGGATGTCAAGGTGTTGAGAGACATTTGGAATAGTCGTTAGGATCTTCGTTTTTCTCTTTTGGCCGTACTATAAAGGGGGGCATGAGCGGGTAGCTTGACCTAGGCGAGTCCTATGTTTAGGTGTGGTGCACACTTGTTAAACTTGGCGCTAGGCAGCTCTAGAATAGCTCAAAGTTCAGTTGCGAGCAACTTGGTTGAAGTTGTAACGCTTTTCGGAGAGTTTCGGGTAGTTTTCACGTGACCGGACGCGGGCCTCGGCATGACCGGACGCGTCCGGTCAGTTCAGTTCCGCGGCTGGGGTTTCAGCTCTGAGCACCGGACGCGGTCCTCGCGAGGACCGGACGCGGTGGTCAGAAGTCAACACGTGTCACTTAAGGGAAACACCCGATCGGACGCGACCTGGGTGTGATCGGCGCGTCCGGTCATAGTCCAGTAAGGTCCTGAGACGACCGGACGCGTCCGGTCATCACCCATCGGACGCGGTAGAGCGTCCGGTGCGAGTATAGTAAGCTCCACGCACGATCGGACGCGTCCGGTCACCCCTGACCGGTGCGTCCGGTCATCTAGGTGTTTTTCAGTTTTTGACCGTTACGAGCGACCGGCGCGTCCGGTCAGTACGACCGGCGCGTCCGGTCAGCTCGAGTTTTGCTGAGTCAGCAGGTAACGGTTCGTTTCGTCTGTGGGGTGTATAAATACATCCCCACCACCTCTTTTAGAGGTCTCTTGCTCATTTGATCAGCTGTTAAACACCTTTGAAGTGCAAGGGAGTGCAAGAGCACTAGTGAGGATAGAGATTTGAGAATCAAAGCTTGAGAGTTCCTCACTAGCGATTAGAGAGTAACAAGTGTGCATCCACTTTCTCATTTAGGCTCGTAGAGGTCAAGTGAGAGTTCTAGCTTATTACTCTTGGTGATCGCCATCACCTAGACGGCTTGGTGGTGATTGGAAGTTTGGTGTTCATCCGGCGGAGCTTGTGGATGACCCAACTCATCTTGTGAGCGGTTGTGGGTGATTCACCGCGACGGAGTGTCGAAGAATCAACCCGTAGAGAGCACTTGATCCTTGCGCGGATCAAGGGGGAGCGACACCCTTGCGCGGGTGCTCCAACGAGGACTAGTGGGGAGTGGCGACTCTCCGATACCTCGGAAAAACATCGCCGTGTTCCTTGCCCCTTTACATTCAAGCATTTACTTTCTCGTATTTACTTACATTGCTTGTTTACATTCCTAGACTTGCCATGCTAGACTAGGATTGGAAACTAGGGTGTAAAACTTTGTATCGGTAGACTCTCTAGGAACACAAGTAGACACTAGGGGTGAATTCCAGCTTGTAGGATTTATTCCTTGCTTTTATTTTTAGAAAAGCCCAATTCACCCCCCCTCTTGGGCATCTTGATCCTTTCAACACTCCGCCATTAAGGCAGGAGCCAACCAACTCTTGCAGTCGCCATGATACATCATAACCTGCAACAAGTGGGGATAAAACCTTGAGTACGAGAAGGTACTCAGCTAGACTTACCCGTCGTAAACCAGAAATAAAGTGACACCAAGGATCATGCAAGGCTGATATAAAGTGGGCTAGCTTGACAACATTTTGCATAAAAGCTTAATATAGATAAGTAATCATTAATGCTTAAGCATCAAGTTAATTATCATTAACCTATCATCTATATTAGAACCTGTACTAGAGCACTCACTTTATTAGGAGCAAACAATATTAACCATATCAGGTATAAATTGAGGCAACATTTTCATCGTGATCCAATTAACCATCCGTTCAATTTAATTGAATCTACGTTGCCGCTGCTCAAGTCAAGTGCTCACTAACCGGGAGCGACGGCGATTCGAATCGAATTCCTATCCAGCTGGAGGGGTATTTCTAACACTCACCGAGTCATGCCTGGCGAGGGCTGCTCAGGTCACCTTTGGTACAGTTCAGGAGCCACGGGTCCGAATGATGTCACGACCCCAAGGGAGACACTCTGCCAGGTGATAGGGACTCTAACCCCCCTTGGTCTCACGCCAATGTCCCCAAGCATATTCTTTCTCTCCTCCAAGAAGCAACCTACCATTCGATTCCCGGCCTGAACTGTATTACTCGGATTCGCGGTCGGAACGACTTATCCGGCCAACTAAGTGTTAGACTGCGTTCAACATGACTCAAGGACGTACAGCGAATCGGTCCTTAAATGACTCAGACGGGGATAGATCCACACCCAAGACCTCCATGCCTTGTTGCTTCACTATCGTCATCCCGCCCGGTCTCATTTCATTTTATTAACACATGGTTCCATTCCACGATAGCACATATAGCCAACCGTGCCATATATGAATATCCATATATCTCGCAGGTGACAGGAAATCACCTGACTTCTACCGCTTAAAGCAGGGCTAAGCATCTACTCGATCCTAGTCTATGTAGGATTCAAGGATTCATATATCTGGACAAGGAATGATATAATGCAGCAAGGGTTTTCCAACCAACTCCTACCACTTAATGCAACAATACTTATAACATATATATAGATATAATTAATTTCTTTGAAGATAGGAGGCTTATAATGCTCCGGGGCTTGCCTGAGATCCGACACAAGTCAGTTTAGTTAGCTTGCACCGTCATGGTGACATCTCCGGTCCTAGCACTTGCATTCAGGGGTTCTTCCATCTTCTGGACAGCCCACCGTTACACCATCATCTGTCTCCACATCATGCGCTCCACGTCCACGTGCTGTACCTAGCGTGCCTAGGATGAGATGCATAGATGCAGATGCATGAACATAAAGAATACACATGAAGGAATGCAACAAGCATACTAAACAAGCATATGTTACACTATACACACATAAGCATGTCATACAACCAGCTAGCTATACATGATCAAGTACTTCATAATTTAGCAAAACATTTTAGGCATGCTACCTTAACTCTAGGTGTCCAAGATAACCATTTGCAATCATACAAACAAGAGCAAGTAGAAGCAAACAATTCTAAATACAAGTAGATTTGGATAGCAGCAAACAGTCACTTGTTTCAAACATAACTTAAGCTACAAACATCCCACAAGGATGATCTAAGACTTTATGAAAATCCATAGAAATTGTCTACAAGATTGATGTTTACATAAAAAGCTAATTACAAAGTTAAACAGGTCAAACATGTAGATGTTTCAGACCTATCCAGACATGGACATAAAACTGATTGCAACTTCAGAGAAACATAACTGTAGTTACACAAATCCAAATGACTTGCAAGAAGACATTTTGGAAAACTTATAAAATTATCTACATTTCATATATAACCATCACAACATGATTCCCAAGTTAAGTAGGTCGAAATTATACCTTTACAGAAACTGGTTCATACAAAACAGAGAGCAACCAATTGTATAACCCAAACTTTGAACAACTGTAACTCTTAAACTACTTGGCCAAATGACACCAAATTTTAACAGCAGCTAGATACATGAATTATCTACAACTTTTGTATAAATAAGTTTCACAACAAAGCACATTATCATGAAGAACTTTGCTAAGCTCCCAGATCTGTCCATAAAACCACATTTGCAAGAAATTAAATATTAACTTATGTTGCAAACACATAATTAGACAAAACCAACTTTATCAACATTTCGTACATGAATAATGAACATCAGAAAACATAGTGTCAATTACTAAATAAATTCTTTTAATACATTTTCTTAATTTATTTAGATCATTAGGTGGAATTATGACCACATCATAAAGATACTCAATAAATTCTACCAAAATTACAGCAGTCTACAAATGCTCCCAAAAGTATACTGTCCAAATTTCCATTCATTTGGATAAGTATATCAACCTCTAAAAAAAGACAAATAGCTAATGAGATAAATCATGTGAGAGCAAGTAAAACCTAAAACTCAATATTTTCTGTGAACACAAGGCCATATTATGAATCAATATGATATAGAAACATCATAATAAGGTAAAGGAACAACATTTTCTATTTTATCATTTATATATTATTTATAAGCTATTTATCAAGCTATAAACAAGTTAAATCAATAACTTGATCATGCAGTAAGCACTGACCATGAAATTTATACCACAGTACACTCATAGCATGATAAGACTACCATAAAAATTTCACATCATTTGGATCAACACAACTCAAGATATAAAAATAACAAGCAATATAATGTAGATTTCCTTATTTATCAAGGTCCAATCAAAACCCTAAGAAAACAGTGAACAACTAGTGTGTTTAATATTTTTCCTAGTAATTACATGTCATCACAAAATTAACAAAATAAGAATCACTATTTTTGGAGTTCTAAAACTCCAGATCTTGCTCCGGTCAAGTTTAAAGGTATTTAAGAGCATTTTTAACACTTAAATAAAGACATCAGAAAACATCTACAAACATGTAACATTTTATGACTCTATTACATAGATATCTTCTCAAGGTTTCCAAAAAGTCCACTTTTACTATTTTTGGAGTCTCCTAGCATGAGATATGAATATTTGAAGATTTACATGAAATCTGAAATTCAAAATCGGAATTACTCAACCCTATTGAAATCGCTAGGCGCACCCGAACGTGTACCCACCCGGGCCCGCCTGTCATCCTCAGGGAAAACGTACCCAGCTTTTTGCTTTCTTCTTCCTTGGACGGAGCAGAGGAGGGGGAAATTGGACTTACGGCTCCGGTGGCAGGGCGGCACCGACGGCGAGTGGCGGGGCCGTGGCACTGCCCTGGCCTGCCCGCACCTACGTAGGGACTTAGCTTAGCCTAGGGTGGCCCGTGGTGGCCCGGCCACGCACTAGAGCGGTAGCAGCGGCGGCGACTCGCCGGCAGCGAGCCAGTCATGTCACCGTGAGCGAGGAGACAGCTCTGGAGAATGGTAACACCTTGCCACAACCGCCGGTGGCTTCAGTTCGCGGCGAGACAGCCTAAGGAGTCTTGGCCACGGTGGCCGGCATTGTCGCTGTTCGTCGGCCATGGAGGCGCCCGCGGCCGAAGTTCTTGCGGCGGAGAAAGCTCAGGCGAGTGCGCGCACGAGGGAAGGCACGACGAGGCGGAGACGGTGGCCGTGGTGCAGGGCTGTGGAGTGCTCGGTGTGGAGAAATGACGGCGGTCATGGAACTTGGTCCGGCCGTCCATGGCGGACTTGGCCGCGCTATGCGCAAGCGAGCGCTAGAGAGCGAGGAGGGAGTGTAGGGTGAGCAGGTGAGCCAGGAACGGATCCCCTTCGACGCCTAACACGCTGGGACACGCGGACGGTAGTGGGGTGCTCGGCTCGTGCATGGCCGCCACGCACTAGGCGCGTGTCGCCCGTCGGGGCATTTCCCCGAATACGTGGTGCGCGACGTAGCAGCCGGTTTGAGACTCCGTTTTAGGCCAGCTCGGGTGGAAATTTGGACATGGGCCAATTGTCAAAGTTGTTCACCTCAGTATACTCTACAAATTTCATTTAAGCACCATGGTCATAAGACCCACAGATTAGGAGATAATCGGTCCCCAAATCACCAGTGTCAACACGTTAAACTAGGGCTCGGTTTCGGGATTTTGCAATGCCAAACTTGGTTAAATTGATTCCAAATTTTTACATGTTGTCCTCCATTGAATTGTTTCCAACTTTTGTTAAGGGGTCAAACCAAGTTACTTAACAAAATCTCGAGAACGTGGAATGTCAATGTCGAAGACACTGAAATCAGGGTTTTAAAATTGTTAAGTGTTGGAAACAGTCCCAATTCTGACTTGTGAGCCCTGTTTAAGCATGTTACACACATTTTCATGACTTGACTCTTAAACAAAGTTTGTTCCTTATAAAATTCTCTACGACTTTGTCAAAGGGTGCACAATCATGCAAAGCTTCGAGGTCGCACTTTTGAAACGGTCAAACAAAAGTGTTCCCGGGTCCATACGTGGTCAACCATCACTTAGAAGCACATTTAGGCAAAATGATCAACATGAACATTGTTCCATTAAGTGCCCTAAGTGTAGTTAAGGTGTTGTAGAGTTCATCTAGAGTCATTTGGACAATTTGCAAGGTTTGGTTGATGTTCTATAGTTCCATTAACTTAATGGGGCAAATTCCAATAGGAATGGAACTTACCATTTCATGTGACTTTTTGATTCCAAACTTCATGAAACTTTTCCAGGGATCAATATAGATAGTTATTGATGTGAGACATGTGAAGATACTTTGATAACAACACCCAAACATATATCTTTTAATTGAGCCTATATGTAAGCAAGGGTGCAACATCCAAGTTTAGATTAGGGTTTATTTCCATAGGTTTGACTTGGCATCGTCATCTCCACTAATTTATCATGTTTGAGCTTAAACCCACTACTTAATTGGTGATCAACACCTGGGGTGTTACAACTTGAAGGAAAATTTGAGAGGAATCAGTTGGAATGCTAAAATAAATCAACATATTAATAATGATTTACCCATTATAACATCACCTCCAACAGTCAGATTTTTTTTTGACAAGTAGTCAGAAAGAATGTTGACTCACTACTGCCTTATTTAGAAAAGGATCGACTCCACTCAGAAGGCTCGAGCCCTGTTATGTTGATGTGAGGAGCATGCATTACGCCGACCATGTGAGATCATATCAACAGTATCAGAGCAGGCAATGGCATCCAATGTTTTGCCTTTGCTCTGATGCAGCAGCTCAGGTCTGACCCTGGCTATTTATTATGATCTCGCAAAGCACCAGGTCCCTTGTAACCCTAAACTTGTAACCCTAAACTCATCCTAATCATGACGTGTCTTTAAGAACTGCAGCCATCTTCATCCTCCATGTCTGTAGGGTATAGTGTGTCGAAAACCACCAGTGTAAAGAGATTTCTTATTTCTGCATGTGTACCATTAGACAGGTTATGGTAATTGATCATCCCATCGCGTTTTGGTTCATAGCCACGCTCCTTTTTGCCATATTGAACACTCTCGATAAATTTGAGAACCTTCAGGTAGGCTTGTAGTGGTATAAACACCTACAAAAGGATAAAACTGATTATTTAACAGGAAATAAACACAACAGCTAGTAGCATAAACCAGCACCAGCCAGTTGCAGCAACACTAACAGCGTTTTATTCTTTTTTCTACCTTAGAATAAACAAGCATTAGCAGAATGGAAGCCAAAACTCATTTCTCATTTTTATTGTTGTCCTCAATCTACAGGAGAGGTGTGCATCATTATATTTATATATTAAGAAGAAAAAGAGTCCAAGATGACCCATATTAATCCACACACAAACCCATATGCCCATCATGGTGATTCTAATTCCATGAGGACTCGCCAGAATCTCATGTTTGCTATTTTCAACAATGTGAACTAAATTGATCTCTCTCCCACTTCCGACTTGTAAGTACCAGCATCAGACACTAGCTACTTCACTACAGCGCTTAATTTTTTGCTTACCTTACTGATAAAATGAAAGCCAAAAGCATTATCATAATTATCAATGCTATTTTCAACAATGTGAACTAGTTTGGTATCTGACCCATTCTCATGACTTACCAGGATCAGGACAATTAACAGCACCAATAATACTAAAACTTAATTCTACTTGCTTACCTTATAATAAAATAATACTAACAGAATAAATTAATTTCAGCAATGTGAATTACTTTCAGGTACCTTTCTCACAGGATATAGAGGTCAGATTGCACACACTAAACATTGGAGAAAATATCGAACCTAAAAATAGAAGAGATAAGTTGGTAGTGCTTACAAGATCTGACGATGGTGCTTGAGGGATTTTAGCCATAGCATTTGCGACATGACACTCATCAGTCATTTCAGTTAATGCCTGCTTCATCAATGCAGCGAAGCTTCGTACTTCACCTGCCAAATGCTTATCTGTCCAGACTTTGGGTTCTAAGAGCTCTCGAAATCCAGTATCATGTTGCCGGTTGATTGATTTTCCGATATCCACTGCCAAAGACATATCACCTCCCAGGTAGAAGGCTAGTGCAAAAGTAGCCACTACCAAAGGATCACATGGTTTGCGTGCCAATGCTTCATGAAAGGCTAAAAGGCTTATCCTGTAACAGTAACAAGCAAGTTGAATATGTTGGGGAATAACATAGCTACCTCAATTACTTCATTTTCAATAATGTAAAAGAGTCCACATCAGCTAGAAATAGAACAACAACAACAACAACATAGCCTTTTGTCCCAAGCAAGTTGGGGTAGACTATCAGCTAGAAATAGAACAACGTAAAAATTTCCTTGTCTGCCACTAACAGGTTGGATAATTCAACTCACCATAGACTATTATGACATGGCCTATTAGGTGCAAGAAAATTATCCAGCTTAGAAAATAAGACCTGCACAAAGAGATCAAATGAAACATAGTTAACTTAATGGGAAAACCTACCAACTAAATAAACAAAATTAATCAGCAACAAAAGCTCCACTAAAAAACGACGCACAGCAACAAAACACAGGAAATGCAATTGTAGACTGTTGCTCTAGCCATATCAGACACAAAGAACATCTCGCCCTGAAACCATCAAAACTTGCAACATGAAAGTCCTAATATTCATTCAAATTTAAATGAAACTGATTGCAAACTTCGATTAGTTATAATTCTAGGAGCTAAGAGACTTATGAACATTAAAAATGATAATATATCACAGATTCATAGTGAACATGACAAAATGTTCTGCTCTGGAAAGCAGGGCAGAGAACAAAAGGAGAATAAACTTAAATTTCTATTTCATCTTTACAGCATGTCAATTGAAGATTTTAAGTTCCTTTCAATCTACATAACAACAGTAAACTGTACCAAAATAAAACTTACAAGTAGCATATTAGTTCCTTTATCCTTCCTCTTAAAACGAGTCGAAGAGAAATATGCTGCCTGTACAGTCCGATCAAATCATTTAGTCAGCACAATAACAAAAAACTCTACAAATACTTGATTTTCAAGATATGTTTGTTTTCCTGTCCATGAGTTTACCTGAAAGGGCAACAAATGTTCAAGGAGGCCAAACCTCCACAGCAACCTTAAAGAAGCTTCAGCTGAACCATAAGCAAGCATATAGTTCATCTCCATGAGTATCCTTCCCTGTAAAATTGCATGAAAATAAAATAAATCAAAGAGGCAAACATATAAGCTACTTCATTGTGGTTCTTTAGAGAAGCCAAAATCATTGATATAACGAAACCACATTATCCATGTCAGAATCAGACCTTGTCAAGTCTTGCCACTGAGTAAGCAAGCGTTCTCACATAATAAGCTGTTTCTTTGGGGAAGCTAAACCCTAAACGAGCTGCAATTCTGATTGCACGTAGAATACGGGCTGTTAATTACATGATTGCATTAATGACAATGATCACACACAAAAAGTAGAACTATAATAAAAGAAATGATTAAACTTTGATACTGACCACAGTCCTCCTGGAACGAAGTGCCAGCAGGAATTACAGTCCGAACCTGTTAAACGGGGAAAACTCCAAAATGAGCGCAGAAAAAGATTGTCAAACAGGGCAACTATGAAACAAATAAGTAACACAGACCTTAGCTTTCTTAATATCTTCAATGCCTCCCAAGTAATCATAGATCTTTTCTGAATATGGGTTGAACATTAACCTGCATATTTCCAAGAAAAAAATAGCACAACCTGCAATATGGTATGCTTCACATTTGATGAAAGTACAGAAGTACTAACCCATTAATTGTGAAGTCCCTCCCTTGGCAGTTCTTCCAGCGAACAAA
This sequence comes from Saccharum hybrid cultivar R570, assembly GCA_038087645.1. Lineage (NCBI taxonomy): Eukaryota > Viridiplantae > Streptophyta > Magnoliopsida > Poales > Poaceae > Saccharum > Saccharum hybrid cultivar. The sequence goes on from JAQSUU010000522.1 coordinate 21,036, forward strand.
ATCATTCTTGCTACAATTTTGGCTCTTTGAATTGTAAATCTGGCTACCACTTGACCCCCTTGCGATAGTATAAAAACTTGACACCTGCATATAAGGACTTTAGATATATCTTGCTAGTTGCCCACTCCAGTGCAAAAGGAAAATTTGATTCAACAAATGCCAACAATGAAGTGTGCAGTTTAGCAAGATGTAGCTGACGACTATAGGTATGTGTTGTGCAGAGGGTGCTAAAATTTACAATCAGTAAAAGTTGCACGAACCTCAACGATGGAATTGTTCTCATGTACATGGCATATGGGGAAACGCCTTCCTACTATAACAGCTGATCCTGAGAAAGTGTCTTTCACCTGCAGGGTTTAAAATAATAACAATAATTTTAATTGGCACAAACACATTGTATAAGCAATATCTTCTCTGGCATCTCAACTAAAAATTCTGAACATGGAAACTTCACAAACAGAATGAATCAATCACCATCTGCGCTGAACTACGCAAAAGGTATTTCTTTTACCCAACATATCGACACGGTAACAAACAAAGAAGCATTGCACAAGTAGGGAAAATTTAAACAAGCATACACACTTGATAACTTTATTTGGCACTGGTAGATATGCCATATACTGATAGTAATGTCTCTTCTACATAGGGCCACATCCAATCATCCCTTTTCATATAGAATCGCATCCATATCAAACATATGGTTTACAAGACTAAAATCATTTATGTCAGTCTGTGGACTCCCAAAATGCCATCACATAGATGCTAGAGAATGCAAAATTGATGGTTCACCAATATCTCACACCTATGTAAGGTATTCAGGATTGTTTGATATGAATTATTGTCACCGCAAAAAAAAGGACCATAAGAATATACTGAAATCTATAAAGAACAAAAGTGTAAGTGTAAGTAAACCAAGATCATTGTTTCCAAGCAAGACATCCTCACATCTAGACACCATCACTTTGACATTGAAATGACTAGGTACTGTTCAGCATGTACCATTTAAAAAACTTAAATATAAAGCTACCAAGTAGTTGCACTGTGTTTGGGATAAACAGGCTTTAGGTTATTATTAGCAGCACATCAACAGTGAAGTTCAGAGCAACACCATAACCAAGCTTTAATGTACAGTTTCGATAACGTGTACATACAATATACATAATCAAAGTTTATCTTCATTTAAAAAGTGAAACTTTGCACTCAGTACACTGTCTGTCGGTTATAAGCAGCAAATCAATCACAAATCTGCATCATATATGCCATATCTCTTTTGCAATAAAGTAGTACCTGCTATCTGCAAAATTATGACAGCAAACTTAAAATATCTACGCATTTCAGTGAAACAATAGCTCCAACACATGATGCCTCAAAACATGAGTAGGCTTTCATTCCAGTAATACCACTACATCATGATAACATCCTTGTTAATTTGAGTTATAACCTGCCTAAGATCAGCTGTTGTTATTATGTCGAAATCTTTTGGCGTCTTTTTCATTATGAGATCTCGAACACAACCACCAACAAGGTACACATCATATCCTGCACAAAAAGGTGAAACATATCAAACTAGTAATGCAATGAACCAGCAACAACAAAGGATACTCAAGCACCTAATTAAAAGATGAGAGGAAAATACAATGGAATTGAAATATCATACATATTTGATTAGCTGTATTAATCGACTACTAGCACCCAATAGGATACAAATATGGTTTTGCCTTTCTATCCAATTAGCCATTTCTCCTGTAATCACATTTATATCTTTCACAAAATAAAGTATGCCATACATGTTTCACTCTGAAATGTGATTTTATCCAAACTACTACAATTTTCTTGCAGAAGCAATAGATACATATGTTGCAGTATAGATAATAGATTGTTTCTATTCTAGTTAAGTAAAATGCAACTATTATCTGTTGCCATACTAAGACCTTTTCTCCATCCCTGATATCGTTCGTGGGCACAGTCCTATCCCTTGTAGCAAAGGCGGAAGATGTGCATCAAATCAAAGAATCAGGAACAACTCTATATGTTGCTCGTGAGCCACCAAGTACCAGTCTCACAACAGTACTGGTGTTAAAGGATCAGTCCTGCACTTGTGGATCGTTCGCAAGTTGAACTCGCTCTCTTGCCATGCCTTTGACTCATGAACTCGGGTCCAAAGCAAATAGTTTGTCTTGCATTGCAGCAATCAAACCAAAATCAAGTATTAAAGTTGAAATACTTCTTTTCTTGGTAGCCTAGCTCCCAAAGCTGTTTCAGTCCCTGCTCATCCCTTTGTGACAGAGCGAGCGCCTTGACTAAGACGACTCTTTCATTCTTGCAGCCTATTCTAGTTCCAATCACGTTTGAGGAAAACTCCCTTTGGCATCAATGGAACTCTGTGATATAGGAGTTCAAAAACCTCATTTTGTTTGAGTAATAGTGGAATTTCTTCTTTCAATTGGATTTAAAATATCATACAAATCTTATTAGCTGTATTGATCGACTACTAAAACCCAACAGGGTACAAATATGGTTTTGCATTTCCCTATCCGATTAGCCATTTCTCCTGTAATCACATTTATATCTTTCACAAAATAATATGCCATACATGTTTCACGAAATGTGATTTTATCCAAACTACACAAATTTGCTTGCAGAAGCAATAGATATATGCTGTTGCAGTATAGTCTATAGATAATAGATTATTTGTATTCTAGTCTAGTTAAGTAAGTGCAACTGGTATCTTTGATTCTATATATATGGGGCTATGAGTTGAGTGTTCAATCCAGTCAGCATTTGGTCCGACATTTGACCCATAACAAGTATAATTGAGTTTACTTAAATGGATGTGCCCTCACCCAAAGGGCTGAACCCACTAGTTCAATCGCAGGATCTCGGACTGAAATCCAACTCCAACAGTGACGTTTCAGGACACGGCACGAAAACAAACCAAACACTAGCAGGGCCATCGAGTTGGGGGACGCACCTCTGCTGCGGAGGCGGTGTAGTACGTTCCAGGCCTCCGCGGGGATCATGGACTCCTTGATCCCGAACCGCTTGGCACTGACCTTCTTCCACTCCGGCCCGTCCAACCCCTCCGCTCCCGGCACACCTGCAGGGAATGCCCAACGGCCAGCGCCCACCAGGTAAGAAAAGCAAAACCCTTAGTGATAGCATTTCGCCGTCACCACTGGACCGGCAACGAGAACGGCGGAGGGGAGACTTACCGGCGGATGCGGGGGCGGTAGATGGGGTGGACGAGTCGGAGGGCGAGGGCGAAGAAGGGGGCTGGGACGGGGATGGTGCGCGGCGGCGGCGCCGTGGGGAGGCGAGAGCCGCCAGTGGGGATGGAGCAAGGCGGCCGGGCCGCGTGAGCGAGCCGAGCCACCGCAGCTCCGGGGAGCGCAGGGCCATCGCGACTAGGATGGCGCGGCGGCGGCGGTAGCGGGGTGGAGGCACGCAGCTCGCACGCGAGCGTCGAAGGAGGGTGGATAGGCAGAGCTGGCTGCTGACGGCGGCGAATATGCCAAATCCTCCTCAGGTACTTCTTCCATTCGTTGCTTCTATCGGCGGGCTGTTTTTTTTTGGCCCATGGGCCGTAGGGTCCTCTCATTCGTACCATGAATCTACCCATATATGGGTTGTATTTTTTTTTGTCTCTCCTTGATTTTTGATTGATTTTTTTTTGAGGAATTTTGATTGATTTTTTTTTCGCGACCGGGGAATATAGCCCGTTTTTCATTAAGAGAAGTGAATTACAGGTCCGCTACGAGAGAACCCTCATAGCACAAATTACAAACCATTTAAGACAGTAGTGAGTAACCTGGAATACACATAGGAACATAAAAGGTACATAAGAAAGAAAGAGCGACACCCTCAACACCCCGACCTACAACCGTGCCTGCACTAAACAAAATGCAATGATTTCCTTTGCAAAAGACCAAGCCGCGGTGGCAAAGCATCCACCCAGAGAACAAGCATGCAGAAGCAACGGTGGCAAAGCATCCGCCAACGAATCGAGCGACCACGGCGGCAAAGCATCCGTCAAGGAGCGGGTCATCACACTCTCGGCAGCAACATCTACCAGAGAGGGGGGCAAATAGCCTATGGCGGCAAAGCATCCGCCAGGGATCCACAGACGACCAAGCATCCGTCGGGAAAGAAGACACCCCTTGCAACAAAGCATCCACTGCGAGCGGTGGCCATCACACTCTAGGCAGCAAAGCATCTGCCAAAGAGGAGGCCAGCGACACGACGACAAAGCATTCGTCAATGAAGAAAGCAATAGCGGCAAAGCATCCACTACAAGCAACGCCGACGAGGTCAAGTGCAGCAGGACAACTAATGCAGTGAAACATAAGCACACACAGGCACAGGAGCGAGCTTGATCAGGAGCCAGCTCCACGACAGGAACAATGGACTTCGGCGAGAGCGGCGAGAGGTAGGATGCAGTAGTGCTCCGACGTTGCCTTCAGGAAGGACTTTGACACCCGCAGATGCCAACAACGTTGAGAGCACAAGGGTAGGTCTTTCAACCCTGGCCTACTCCGACGAACATGAACCTCGATGACGCCTTCAAGAAGGTAGATGACACGGCTGCGCCACCGTCGCCGGCCCGGAGGAAACAGGTAGGGTTTTCACCCAGATGTTCGCCGGAGCAAGCCACCCCGCTGCACCCGTAACAACGACCGCCGGCACCCTGATCCCAGCAGTCGCAGCACCACAACGCCGCAGTTGGGAGCCCGACCGCGACCTCCACACGCAGGTGTGCGTCACCAAGGCGGGCAGCCCCATGAGCGCAAGGGCCGGCCAGATCCTGTCACCGCGCCCAAAGGCACAGAAATCGTCCCCACGCAGCCGCCCCCCGTCATCCGCCTTGCATCCAGCCAGGGAGGGGGGGCGCGGGGCTGGCCCCAGACTGCGCGCAAGCCAGGCTCGGCCGCAGCAGGTCCCCAAGGCAGCCTGGAACGGCATATGAGTAGAAGTAGTAGGCTTGACATGCAACATCCCGTATGTATGCCGATGGCCTCTGTGTCGGTAAGTGGTTCTGTTTTGGAAATTTGCTTACTTTGCACTACTGCATAAAAAAGAATAGATAATTATTTTTGAATAAAACACTAAAATCTATGCCAAACAGAGTCTTTAGGTCACCCAATGCTCTACTAAAGTAGGTGCTGCAGCTGTAGTTTTTTTTCGAAGGAAAGGGGATTATATTGAAAATTTTTTGGCACAGTTCGTCCCAAATTACATATGAAAAAAATTAAAATTAAAATAAAAATACATAATATCTATCGAGATTCTTCCATCTCTTCTTCCCTAATGGCTTTCCACGAACACCAGAGTCAAAATGTTGTCCTTATGCCAAATTCAACGATCAACCCTAAAACATTGGACATGCTACAAGATCCAATGCTTTGGAACCAGTCCAAAACGCATCTGAATCGATGAAAAAATATCGACAGTTGCTTTGTAGATGCAGCTTTTTACTATGCACTTTCTCAGTAATACACTATCTTAACAGCTGCTGTGGCTTAAAGCCATCTGAAACGAACACGAAAAATTGAGGTGCCACTGAATTCACATGTCCATTTCTATATTTGCAAGCAACACACCTGCAACATTTTGACTGCTAATGTCTGATTGAACTAGAGACTTCTTAGACCTAGATTACAAATGCTTATCAAATCAGTGCAATCATATATTCAATGTATAACAGTGGAGTATAACGCATCCATACTTGCTGGACTTTCAAATAAAGGAACAATGGAATAATTAAACCCTCTTTTTGCTCCACCAGGAGAAGTAACTTTTCACCTGTCAAATATATTTGTGAGATCAACGACGAGAGGGTCGTCCTAAGTCAAAACATAGCAGTGTGATTTCTGAAGTGAAAATTTGTAAACAGGCACATCAGCTCCACTAGCATCAAAACAAGACCAGGCACCTTGATTATGCTAAAGTGGGCTTTTAACGGGCCAATAGTCCCGCTAGCTCCATTCGTATCTGGGCCAGGCCTCCAAGCTCCAAGCCTAGTTATCTACTCCTCATCAATCAAATCAAAGGTCAAAAAAGAGGGACAAGCTTCGAGTGCTTCGTCATTAGCTGCACATACAACCTTTTGGAAGAGCACAGAGCAGAATACTACTACTAAACAAATACTAAATGTCGTGTAGCATCTTTTCTGAGACATGCATGCCCATGCATGCAAGCTGATGATCATCATGGCCATATGGGGCATGTGGGTTCCGCACGTACGTCTCACCCCGTTCCGTGTACACACATAGTACAGTTTTTTTAAAAGCGATGAGAGAGATTTATACATAATACACTGGCTAGGCTGGTGCAAATATATAGTACTCATGCATGGGCCATGCTCGCACACAAGCAGCATCTTTTGCCTAGCTAGCTCCGCTTTTGTGTACGATCCAGCATACGACGCACGGTCAGTGTGAAAGTGATGCATCGTCTCTTATGAAAATGAGACGCACTTTGCGCCATTTTTCCATGCATGCGGTGATGACCTATGATGATGCGTCAAGGCTTAGTGGGGAATGGTGTGATGTCCCTCGCTGATGTGCCTCTTTCGTTTGCCTCTTCTTTTCCTGCGCTCTCACCATATACGCATGCATGCAGTGCTGTGTATGTCTATTGGATCGATCGGAATTCCCAGCCAATCGATCTGCAAAAATGTCAGGGCAAGTAGTAGAACCCGTAGGGTTTCTTTTGTGCATGCCTGTCTCTGCCTGAAACGTGTCCGCTAGCTTTACACCTTAACATGATTGAACGTTTAGGTTTTCTTTTGTAATTGCATATGTAGCATCCACATCAGAAGGCACTACATACTGGTACGGTTTTATTCCTTGTCCGGTGTGCACGCTCATCTCTCTTTTCCCAGCTTTGTTTACCAATTAATTTGCGAGATCAGTTTCTTTTCGGTACGACGTCTGACAGGACTTTCATGTGTGTTCGTTCTTGAATCTTAAGCATGCTGGATGCATGCATGCCACCTCCTTCAGTCGTTTGCACCAATGGAGGATCGATAGTTATACCAGAAGGGGCCATGCATATGCCCCCAGCCTAGATTCAGCACTAATAACTTTGCAGATTACTTTGGAGCTACAGAGCTTAATCATGCATTAGATTTTGCAAACCTGTTTTCTGGATTTAGTTCGAGCTAGTTAGTGCTGAATTATACTCAAAGTTTCTAATAAAGTCGTTTTTTTATCTTTGACCATTGATTCTTACACAAACTCATACGGCTTAACGCCATGGCATTTATGGTTTTAGATTCACCATAAGAAATACTTTCATAACATGCATGAATTTATAGAAATTAATGGTCAAAGATATAAAATATTTGACTTAGAAGAAAACTAAAATGCTAGCAACTGATTTGAAATGAAAGGATTATTATATTATATAATAATAATAATTCGTATCCTAAAACCTCTCCTTTCCGAACACATAGGCACTTAATTTATAGTAAGTCCAAGCTCTCCAACAAAAAGTACTTATGAATACTGACTATATTGAAGAACTTTTTATACTAACAGAAAGCTAATGACACTATGAACAACTCAAAGCAGTTCTTCCAAAGTTCATGTCATATTCATATACTAAAGTTCTTCCCCATCCATTGTTTCATTTAAAACTCTCTCCAAAGATGCCATGTCATGTGAAGAGAGACTGGTACAACTTCTACAATGCATTGTATGATGGTGTTGTCTCTTAGAATTTCAAAGTCAATTAATTGGTACATGAGTTATCTGTACAACAACCATGGACCCCAAACATGCTTGTGGCGGTTTCCAAAAATTTGCTTTTGTGGCCAAAGCTCCAAAATGTATCTCCATGAAGCTACTTTATTTTGGCCCCAACTTCCATATACATGCAGTAATTTTCATCAGTAGCCCAGCAGTACCACCAAGAAACAGACCATAACTCGACCGATGAGACACTAGCTGGCAAGAATTGCAGGATGACGACATGACGAAGTACATACCTAGCCTCAACATGTGCGTGCGACAGCGATCGGTACTATAATATCAAATACACGTCTCTGAGGACGAGAATAGAGTACAGTAAGTATATAGTATAGTATATATGCAAGAACAAAGGCATAGAAAGCTCTATTATGTCCATACTCATGGCCTTCACTATGCACAGAAAAGGCCACACATTCCCATGAAAAGCATCATACACGGCCGGCCCGGCGTTTTTAATAAAACCCCTGCTGCTGGCCGTGTCCAGCAGCTTGCAGCCGCTTGTGTTATTTCTTCATCCATCCCCGGCCCAGTGTTTGCATGCAGTACAGTACAGTCAGCAGCACTAGCGCAGCGAGTACACGTACTAGTACCACACTAGCGCAGCGAGTACTGTAATAAGTTTAGATGGGTGTAAAGTGGGTGTAAAGTTTCTGTAGCACTTTTCGTTGTTATTTGGTAAAATTTATCCAATCATGGATTAACTAGGCTCAAAAGATTCGTCTCGACATTTACAGACAAACTGTGTAATTAGTTATTTTTTTACCTACATTTAATGCTCTATGCATGCGTCCAAAGATTTAATGTGACGGGGAATCTTGTAAAATTTTTGGAATTTTGAAGAATCTAAACACTGCCTAAATATATAGTACTTACTTATTACACGTACAGTACTGATGCCAGCAGTAGTGACACAGAAATATATACGAGCTAGAGCGATGCATGTGCATTTGCTAGGGACGGTGCAATGCAAGGCCGGCAGGGGCGGGAGCACGCAGAAAGCTTTGCATGCATGGCTGCATGAATGCCACTGGCCCCCAAATATTCCCTGACGTGTGGACCATGCTTTCCCTTATTACTCCTCTCTCTGCACCCATCTACTCCTCCTCCTATACATGCATGACCATGACCACATGATCCATGATGCATGCATGCATTTTGTAATAGTATAGTATATGGTGGTAGGGTTTGCTTGTAGCTCAAACCTGCATGCATCACCGGCGGTAATCATCGTGTCTGCCTAGCTCTGCATAACTAATGGCACTTTTAAGCAAAGCCACGCCCGGCCAGCCCTGTACGGTGGCCGCTTTGGAATCCGGGGGCCTTTGCAAATATATTCCTCCTGTCCCTCCGCCCGCCGTCCCCTCTCACAATGCAAACAGATCGATCGAGTCCATATATATATACTCCCTCCATACTCGATTTACATGTCGTCCTGGGCTCTAGGCCTATTTTCGAAAAGGATGTCGTCGCTTGGCCGTGGAGGCTCATTTGGACGCGATTGCCCCTGCCCTCGGCGCCCGTCCGGTCGCCAACTACTCGCCTTCACTCGCCATCAATCGCGTTGCCTCGGTTCCCCTGCTGGCCGCCCCGAGCGCCAATCCACGAGCCTGGCAAGCGCGAAGCCGAAAAAAGCGAGCGCGAAACGCAGAACAGCGCGAAACAAATTCAAACGAACGCCTACGAGCGCAAACACGAGCGCGAATGGCAAAAAAACGCGGACAAACGCGCCTACACGCGAGCAAATAGCGGCATGCAAGCAAGCTCAGTGCCATGCACTCGACCAGACGGCCCAGATGCGAGCAAACGCCCACACCCGCACAGTCCCATGCTGTCGCGCCAAAAAACGTGCAGCCATACAAAATCTCGTGAAACAAAAAACTGCGTAGGCGAAGGGATTCGAACCCTGCTCGCCCTCCCCGCATGCCTCAGGACGCAGCCGAATGACCAATCCACCTAAGAAAGAATGTTGTCTAGGGAATACCCGCAGCCTTATTTAATAAGGGCAAATTGGGAAGATTATTCCCTAATTAATGACTCCTTGGTATGTACAATCATGTCCTAAACGTCCTCTAATACGAGTACGGAGGGAGTATATATATATATATATATATATATATATATATATATATATATATAGGCCGGCCATGAGTGACACTTTTTGTTTCTGTTATCAACTTATATACTATACTATAGTCGTATGCGCACTAACTTCCATGTATGGACGAAAGCAGCTCAAACTACCGTGTGGAGTAGTACGTAGTTGTAAAACTACACTGATGCTTCTAGCTTTTGCTTCATGCATTAGGATCGTCGTCGACATGATGAATATAATGCACTCGCAAGATTATGCCATACACTAGCCATGCACATGAGATATTTGCCCTAGCTAGTTTTTTGTTTTGCGTTTTGGAAATAATTAACTGTACTGTCTAGTTATCAGGGCCGAAAGATTAGGAAATGATAGCACAGTACAGCACTAGAGTAGTACTCCTAGAGTAGTGGTTTCGATGGATGTTTATTTGAGCTAGCTAGTGTCCGTACGTAGGTGAGACAAAGATTCCTAATTGCATGCATGCATGCATATGCATGGACCAACCTTTACTCCATGTCAGTGTCGTACGTCCCCTGGGGTGTGTTCACTTCGCGAAAAGTAGCTAAAAAGTTACTGTAGCATCTTTCGTTGTTATTTGGCAAAATTTATCCAATTATGGACCAACTAGGCTCAAAAGATTCGTCCCGACATTTATAGACAAACTATGAAATTAGTTATCTTTTTTACCTACATTTAATTCTTCATACATGCGTCGAAAGATTTGATGTGATGGGTGGAAGAGGAAATATTTTGGGTTGGGATGGGAAGTGAACGAGGCCCTAGTAAACATGCATGCTGCTGGCTGCTGCGCGCGCCGGCCTGCGCTGCGACACACGTCTCCACTCTTCAGCGAGACAGCCCACAGCCTTGTTACTATTAATTAAGACGATTAAAGTAAGGTGAGTGTCATGTCATGCGTGAAACCGTACCGATCGATCCAGAGCGAGCATAGTGTTTGCGTTGCATTGCATGGGTAAAACGGAATGTTAGTCGTTGTTCTCTGCGTGCATGCATGGTTGCTTGAGGTGTGGCCGACATGCATACAGGAGAGGTCCGGTCCGTCTTTCAAGGATCCACGTCCACGCGGATGATGGGCTGCTTACGTCCGTCGCCAATGCAAACCCTTGTCCGTTCCCTTATTAGGTTATTATATATAGGAATAGTAGTAAGTACTAGCTAGTAGCAGTTTGCGACGGAGGAGAACGAGAAGACACGTAATACATACATACTCCTTATGTTAGGAGAGTACTCCCTCCGTCCCTTAAAAAGGTTGTTATGGAAATCGTACTGATCAAATTTTCTCAACTTTGACTAGATTTGTAGAAAATACGCACAACATTTATGTCTCCAAATAAGTTTATTATGAAAGTACATTCAACGATCTATCTAATGATACTAATTATGTACCATAAATATTAATATTTTGTTAAATATATTTAGTCAAACTTATAAGTTATTGACTTTTTGAAAAACAAGAATGACTTTTTTAGGGACAGAAGGAGTACTTGCAAGAGAAATAAAATTAAGTCGAGTCTCTCCCAAGTTGTTTGTAAGGGAATCCTAGGTAGAGTGGTAGTACGTCTCTTCTCCTTCATACACGTGGACGTGGTCCGTCGTCTGCGTCTCCTTTCAGAATCTCATCATACATACCCGGGACCCGGCCCCTACTATACGGAGTACTGTGCATACGTACGTACGTGTAGCCTCAGCTCTACTCTAGAGTCTAGACAAACAGAGCAAACAGCAACAGGTCGGCGGTCCTCCTCGGCAGCTGCTGCCCTGCACTGCACGTTGGTTCTCCACAAGGACTGGCCACTCATCTGAGCGCATCAACGGTGGAAATTAATTACTCGTACAGTAGATTAAGTCCGTCGTCGCAACGCATGCAATGCAATGCAAGCTGCAGCAGCAGCCGGGTGGGGTGGTCAGTGGTCAGATCCTCAGACGCGCGGTCTGGCGGCCAGGGGCTGATCTGCGCCGGGATTCAAGGGTAGGGTAGCAGAACCTCAGCAAAAGCAAAGGGAATGTAGTAATAGCGCTCCCACAGTCACAGGCCTGCCCCACTCTCTGCACAGTAGTGCAGCGCAGGCGGAGGCGGGCGTGGCCGCCCCACCAGCCTGCCTAGCTACCCCTCTCTCTCAATCTCTCTCTCTCTCATCTCTGCCCTGCACTACTGCAGCATGTGCATGTGTAGTAGATGCATGCATGGCTCCGGCCTTCGGTCGTCGGCCGCGCGGGACCTGCCCTTCGCGCCGGGGCCCTTTCCCTTCACCTGTGTCTTGGCGACCCCAGCCAACCACAGGCCACAGCGCGCCCGCGCAAGGACTTCGGTGGTGTTGACCCGGCCCACCATTACTGCCAGGTCATGACCTAAACCATCAGTGACACTAACCATCTGCTTCTGCTACTCCAAATGACTCCTCAATCCATTGTTGTTCCTAATATGATATACATGAATGCAACGTGAAAACATAAATAATCAATGACAAGCGCATCGCTTAAATTACGATTTCGCCACTCAAGGTAGCGAGCTAGTTCCAACGTACTATGCTACATATCCCCATTATCGACTACAGCGTTATTTCCCATCAAGTATTTTAGTTATACAATCCCTAGGCGTTTCTTTATTTCATTTTATCGATTTAGTATATATTCGAACTAGGGCTCAATAGTTATTCTAGCAAACTAATTATTTTAGGTCTACAAAAATTACAGAGAGCATGTAATAATACTACAAGCTACTGTAAAATTTTCAAAGCTAACGCTATCATCATTTTGCCACAAAAATTCCTACAAGTTTACATTTTAATAATATTACGCATGTTAAAATATTTAATGCAACCTAGAAATATCTTAGAGGTATGTGAACCAAATACACTAACGGATAGATCATGATTTTAGGAGCCTAACGAAATTAGTTTCACAATTTTTGGATTCATACCTATTTTTATATTGAATTTACAAATTGGCTTAGAAACTAAATTAGAAAATCCGTTAGAAAAGGGGAAAGACTGGCGGCCCCCAAACCAGCCCAGCAGCCCACTGCGGTCCGCGCGCCAGTAGGCTGGCCCAACAGGCCCGCCACGCGAGTGCTCCGACACAAATGCAAGAGAGCCCCTGGATTCTCAGGTTACTACGCGACAGCCTTGTGTACTATTGTTCGAGAGACAAGCTTTGCAGACTGGCCCTGAGATATCCCCTCTTCACCAAGGGGCGGTCCATGATGCCTTGCGCACGGTGACGCGGCTGCGGCTAGCACTACACGGCCACGCCGGCCTACCGAGCGACCCATCGACCCGGCGAGCAAGTCGACGAGCACCGCAGAGCCAAAATGGAACCCTAGGCGGTGGATGGAAGCTACATGGTGACTCCTTTTGTGCTACTCATGCTGGCGGCTAACCTCCAAGGCGGTGCAATAGGAGTCGTGGGAAAGTAGGAGGGACTCACCGCGGTACGCGCTGCGGTGACCGTCGAGGCGGAGGAGTGCCATAGTGCTCTGGCCACGTGCGTGCGGCCGGGGCGGCGGCGCTCCGAGGCGGCAAGGTCGCGTCAGCTCACCTCCATCGAGGCCTTCAGTGGAGCTGGTGTGAGCACCGACACCTAGGGGTCACAACGAGTCTACATCTGTCTTGAATTGAACTAAGACCAAGTGTAACATCTTACCCCCAACCTAGCTCTAGCTCACTCTCTTGGCCATTTGCATTGACATAGCAACCTTGTCATCTTAGCCAAAGCCCCCACTCATCTCCATCATTGATTCATCATCTTTATGAGATTGAGAGAGAATCCAAGTGCATTGCTTGAGTGTTTGCATCTAGAGGCAGTTGGTTTCATGTTTTGCTATGGGTTTGGCTTGTTACTCTTGGTGGTTGCCACCACCTAGATGGCTTGGAGTAGTGAGGATCGTCGAGCGGAGGAAGGTAATTGTCTCCGGCTCCGATCATAGTGATTGTGAGGGTTCTTGACCTTTCCCCGGTGGAAAACCAAAAGGTACTGTAGTGGATTGCTCGTGGCTTATATGATCCACATCTTGTGTTAGTTGTGCGGCACTCTATCGAGGGTTTAGCGTGTGATGCCAATTAACGTGTGAACCTCTAAGTGAGTGAATCACCACAACGAGGACTAGCTTGCCGGCAAGCAAGTGAACCTCGATAAAAATTCTTATGTCACCTTGTCCGAGGATTTCATTGGTTGTCTTAAAATTGATTGGCTCCATCTTGTGATTGGCTCATACCTCTACACGTCGGTATAATCATCGCCATCCTCTCTTGTATTACATTCCTAGTGTGTAAGCTAAGCTCTTTAGTGTAATTAGTCTTGAGAGCTAGCTTTCATCAAGTCTAGTGGTTAGTGAGGCTCTTTAGTTAGCCTTTGAGAGCTAACTAACTTAGTGTAGTGACTTAGCAAATTGTGTGCTTAGTGATCATAGTTACTAGAATTGTGATAGGTGGCTTGCTCTTTCAGTAGGCTAGCGCAACACTCGCTTCGTCGTTTAATTGTCTAACATATTTGCTAAGCGTTGTTGTAGAAATTTTCAATAGGCTATTCACCCCTCTAGTTTCAAGTGGTATCGGATCCGTGATCACCATGATTTGAGGCTTGACAACCTTTGGTGTCTCTTAAGGGGGTGAGGATGTAACATCTCGGTCTAAGGCTTAATAGGATTAATAGGATACTCATACCAACAAGTTGCAACTTCTTTTCCAGAAGCCCATCTCCAAAGAACTTTGAGGTTAAGCATGCTTGGCCTAGAGCAATTTCAGGATGGGTGACCGACCGAAAAATTCTTCCCAGGTGCGCACGAGTGATGATAAAGTGCGCAGAAAAGACTTATGTGGGTCTGTGAGGGCAGTCTATGTCCTAGAAAAGCTACCGGATGTAAGCGGGCTCGGTGAAAGTCCTATGTTTGGTGTTGGTAATTAGTGACAATTCCTAAGTACTAATCCTATGCCTAAGTTGTATGTAGCATATGAGGATTAGTACATTCCAAGGTTGGTGGCAAGTTGGACATGGTGATCATGATAGCCACACTTGGATTTGGATGCAACCCTACGTGATCAAGGCAAAGGTATATGCTTAAGGGTTGTGTTTTAGTAACCAAGACACCTAGTGGGTGTGGTTATATTATAGGATAGATAGCCGTACTATAAAGAGGGGAATGACGCGGCTATTGAACTTCTAAGTGCCTCTAGGTGTGCATTTTATAATCATATGCATTTGGATAGAACTAATATCGCCTCAAAAAATAATTGTGAAAATACTAACACACTCACACATGACGAGATCACTTGGTGGTGTTAGCACATTTGTAAAGGCGGTGGAGTTTGAGCGGTAGAGAGGGTTTAGGGTCCTCTCTCCCTCCCACCGATCTTGCGAGGCGGGATTCAGGCGTTTTCAAGGAGTTGAAATGACTTTTTTCACTACGCTGGAAGTCGAAAAAGAAATGGAGGCGAACGGAGGTCACAGAGGTGACCGGACGTTGGACCGGACGCGGTCTCTGTCTGACCGGACGTGTCCGGTCAGTGTTCAGCGTCTGCGCGTGTTTCTGTTTTTGATCGGACGCGGTGGTGCGTCTGGTCACTGTCAACCAGACGCGTCCGGTCGATGAGGGAGCTTACTAGACTCCAACCAGACGCTGACACTGTGGCGTCCGGTCAGTTCTGCAGCGCGTCCGGTCGCTGTTTCGTTGTACGCAGTCTCTGCTTGACCAGCGCGTCTGGTCCGTTATGGGACCAGTGCGTCCAGTCGAGCGCGACTTCGGCTGTTTCAAGTTTCTAACGGCTATATTTGAAGGGGTACGTCTATAAATACTCGTTCGCCGGCTCAAGGCTCTATCTCTTGGACATTTGACATACTTGTGAGCATTTTGAGCTAAGCAACTCCCCTCCCACTCATCTGTCTTGCTTATTTGCATATTCGAAGTGAGATTGAGTGATCCAAGTGCATTTACATTGTGAGATTGCATCTAGTTGGCACTTGGTGGTTGATTTGCTGCAGGATTCTTGTTTCTCTTGGTGGTTACCGCCACCTAGACGGCTTGGAGCAGCTTGGAGGCATTGGCAAGAGTTGGTGATTGTTCTTGGCCACCTCCGGTGATTGTGAGGGGTTTGTGCCTACCTTGGCGAAGCGCCAAAGGCAATGTTAGTGAATTGCTCATGTCATTTGCAACCTTTTGCCATTTGGTAGGTTCTTGTGGCGTCTTTTGAGAGGCTCGGTGTGAGACCGATTAGCCATCAAACCACGTGGTGAAGAGGGACACAACGGGGATTAGCGTGCTGGCAAGCACGTGAACCTCGGGATAAATCTTCGTGTCATCACTTTCATATTGTGATTGGTTGATCCTGGTGTTCGGTTGTCTTGGTATTCATTGTTGATCATATTGGTTGGCTCAATATTTCGCTCATCGGTGAAACTCTCCCAACTCAACTCCACATTACTTTCTTAGTTATCTTTGCTAGCTAGTTAGCTTTGCTTTAGTAGCTTCTTTGTGTAGCTTGCTAGTTGTAGTTGTAGTTACCTTCTCGGTTTGACTTATGCGGTTGAGTGCAAATACTAGAATTGTGAATTGGTTAGGTGGCTTGCAAACACCCCGTAGGCTAAGCAAAACTCGCATCTCGCTATTTGTTATATTGATAAACTTGTTTAGCTTGTCTTTGTAGAAAATTTTAAAAGGCTATTCACCACCCTCTAGCCATCAAGACCTTTCAAGTGGTATCGGAGCCGTGGTCATCGTTTGTAAGGCTTAACAACCTCGGTGTAAGATGACTCAAGTTATATTCAATTATGTTAATGGCAAGCCTCTATTCTTTGATGGTGTCTCTTCCTTTGATCATTGGAAAAGGAATATGAAGTAATATCTAGGCAATATACATGAGAAGGTTTGGGATGTGACCAAAGAAGGATACATCATTCTTGATGAGGAAAATCTCACTTCAAATGACCGCATCAACAAACAATGCAACACGGCGGCACTTGACACAATCTACTGTGCCATTGATGACAAAGTATTTGAGCAAATCAAAGATCTTGAAAAGGCAAATGAGCTTTGGATAAGGCTTGAAGAAACATATGAAGACACTTCAACGGTAAAAGTGCCAAACTATATATACTCAAGGATAAGTTCTCTACTTTCAAGATGAAGGATGATGATCTCAAGGGGCTTGGGGAGAAGGTTGAGGACAAGGACTTCTCACACAAGTTCTTGATGTGTTTACCCAAAAAGTTTGCTACCTTGAGAAGAATGATTTTTAGAGAGGGATTAGACAAAGTCAAACCAACCGATGTGCTTGGAGATATCATGACCGATGCCCAATACAATGATGATGAAGATGAGGTAGAAGAGAAGAAGGAGACTAAGGTCAAGCAAGAGAAGCCCATTGCATTCAAGGCTTTATCTTCTAAGGGCAAGAGCAAGGTGGAGAGCGATGATGATGATCCATTCGATGATAAGACCATGGCCCTCCTAGTGCACAAGATGGGGAGGTTCATAAAGAAGAAAGGATATGGTGCAAGAAAGAGAAGGGACTTTATGAAGGCAAAGGAGGTGCTTTGCTACAATTGCAATAGCCCTGATCATGTAGTGGCAAAGTGCCCCTATGAAGACAAAAGATATCATGATGGGGAGTTGAAGTTGAAGAAGAACAAGGACAAGAAGGAGAAGAAGAAGAAGAGCTTCACTTTCAACAAGAAGAAGAAGGGTGATGGCTATGTGGTCACTTGGGATAGTGATAACTCCGATAGTGATGATGATAGCTCTAGTGATGATGAGAGGACCACTCGGCGAGCCATTACAAGCATCGCCCTCTCCAACAAGCCATCCATCTTCGACACTACATCAACATGCCTTATGGTCAAGCCTACCAAGGTAAAATATGATGATAGTGATGATGATTCTTGTGCTAGTGATGGTTATAGGAGTGAGGATGAGGAGGATGAGGACTACTCCAAGGATGATCTATTAGGCATAATAGATCAAATGAGCAAGGGCTACAAGAGGACAACCAAGAAGTGCAAGATCTTGGAGCAAGAGCTCATTGCTAAGAGCAATGAAAATAATGCCTTGATGGAGGAGCTTGTTGCTCTCAAAAAGAGTAAGGAGTGCAAAGGAATTGAACAAGAGCTCAAAGCTCTTAGGAAATCCTTTGATGAGCTAGAGGCTTCTCGTGAGTGTCTAAAGGAAGACCACGAGGATCTTGAAATTTCTCACACTAGGCTTAAGGAAGCCCACTCCACTCTACTTGAGCTCATCAAGGAAAAGGACCTGAAGTTGGAGAAGCTCATGAAGGAAGCTAAGGAGGAGCAAGTGATTGTCACTTGTGATATTGGACTAACATGTGATATTATTGATGATTCTTTATTTGTTGGTCCTACTAATACTTCATGTAGCTCATCATCATCCACCACAACCAACTCTATCTCTACTACTAGTGATTCATCACTTGTGGTTGAGAATGAGACTCTCAAGAGAGAGGTGGATGATCTCACCCGCGCATTAGGCAATGCCTATGGTGGGGATGCCCGCTTGCTAAAATGCTTGGGTAGCCAAAGGTTCTCTCTTAACAAAGAGGGTTTGGGCTATACTCCCAAGAAGGGCAAGACGACCTTTGCTACTCCAAAGCCTCGCTTTGTGAAGAGCAATGGTCGTTATTGCAATAGATGCAAGCAAGTTGGGCATCTAGAGATTAATTGTAATAAAATGAACAAGAATAACAATAAGTTTCATGCTAAAATGGATTACATTCCTTTTGATTCTTGTTATGTTCTTACCAAGGGTGAGAAAGGTGTGCATGCTAAGTTTGTTGGTACACCAATTTTGGGTCCAAAGAAGAAGGTCATTTGGGTACCAAAGAGCTTAGTTACTAACCTCCAAGGACCCAAGCAAGTATGGGTACCTAAAAGACATTAAATTGTTTTGTATGTAAATTACAAGGCCGGAGGAAGGCATTGAGTGCTTGATAGTGGGTGCTCTCAACATATGACCGGTGATTCAAGAATGTTCAACTCTCAAAACAAATGATAGTGGCATTGATAGCATCACATTTGGTGACAATAGCAAGGGTGATGTAAAGGCTCTTGGAAGGATTACAATCTCAAATGATCATAGCATTTCTAATGTGCTCTTAGTTGAAAAGTTGAACTTCAATCTTCTCTCGGTTGCTCAATTGTGTGATCTTGGTTTTAAGTGCATATTTGGTGTTGATGATATGGAGATAGTGTTGATGGCTCTAACTTGATCTTCAAAGGCTTTAGATATGAGAATCTATACTTGGTTGATTTCAATGCTAGTGACACTCAACTTTCAACATGCTTGCTCACCAAATCAAGTATGGGTTGGTTATGGCATAGAAGACTTGGTCATATTGGCATGAAGTAATTGAACAAGTTAGTGAAGCATGACTTAGTTAGAGGCTTGAAGGATGTCACATTTGAGAAAGATAAGCTATGTAGTGTATGTCAAGCCGAAAAGCAAGTGGGCAACACTCATCCATTAAAGAGCATTATGAGTACTTCTAAGGCATTTGAGTTGTTGCACATGGATCTATTTGGGCCAACTACATACACAAGCATCGGTGGCAACAAGTATGGTTTTGTGATTGTGGATGATTTCACTAGATACACATGGGTATTCTTTCTTGTGGACAAGAGTGATGTATTTGACATATTCATGAAGTTCATCAAGAGAGTGCAAAAAGAGTTTGAGACCACAATCAAGAAAGTAAGAAGTGACAATGGAAGTGAGTTTCAAAACACAAGAGTTGATGAGCTATATGATGAGCTTAGAATCAAACATCAATTCTCGGCCAAGTATACACCTCAATCAAATGGCTTAGTTGAGAGGAAGAATAGAACCTTAATCTCGCTATTTGTTATATTGATAAACTTGTTTAGCTTGTCTTTGTAGACAATTTTAAAAGGCTATTCACCCCCTCTCTAGCCATCAAGACCTTTCACTCGGCCTCAAAGAGGCGGGACGTTATAGATCATCTTGTTACTCAATGCCCATACAATAGCGATAATGATGATGATGATGATGACAAGAAGAGTAAGAAGGAAAAAAAGGAAAAGAAAGATAAGAAGGACAAGATGGCCATCAAGAAGAAGAAGAAGGGTGGTGCTCATATGTGGTCACTTGTGATAGTGATGCTTTCTCAAGTGATGATGATGGTAGTGATGATGAAAATACCACCAAGAAGAAGGGTCATGCAAGCATTGCCATACAAGAGAAGTCTTCTCTCTTCGACACTCCATCATGCTTCATGGCTAAGGCCACTAAGGTATAAAATTATGATGATAGATATGATCATGAACATGACAATGAGAGTGAAAGTGAAAGTGACAATGATGATGAACCCACTAAAGATGAACTAATTGACATATTAGAAGATGCTAAAGAATATTTTGACATTAAGAGAAGGGAATGCAAAGACTTATGCAAGGAGATAAAAGCCCTTAAGTAAGCCTTTGATGAGCTCAATGCATCTCTTGAGAGGCTAGAGGAAGCCCATGAGAAGCTTGGAAAGGCTCACAAGAAGCTTAAAAAAGCTCATTCCTCTTTGCTTAATGAGCAAAATGAGTTAACATGCGATATAATTGATAAATCATTCTATAAGCCTAGCATTATTGCTTCCGCTAACCCTTCTTGTAGCACATCCACTTCTACCTTATCTAGTAGTGATGGTTTTATATGTGATGCCTCAATAATGGTTGAGAATGAGACACTCAAGAAGAAGGTAAAAGAGCTCAATCACACCTTGGCTAAGGCCTATGGTGGTGAGGACCATTTGCTTATATGCCTGGGTAGCCAAAGGGCATCTCTCTACAAAGAGGGATTGGGCTATATCCCCAAGAAAGGTAAGGCCGCCTTTGCTAATCACAAAACTAGTTTTGTGAGGAACAATGGCCGGTATTGCAAAGGTTGCAAGCAAGTTGGTCATATAGAGCAATAATGCATGAACAAGAATAAAAATGCTAAAGTATCCTTAATTAAGCTTGATTCTTTCTATGTGCTTATTAAGGGTATAAATGGTGTTCATGCTAAGTTCATTGGTGCACCATGGATAGGCTCAAAGAAGAAAGTCATATGGTGCCAAAGAGCTTGGTTACTAACCTCCAAGGACCTAAGCAAGTGTAGGTATTTAAAAAGAATTGATCTTCTTTTGTAGGTCAATTACAAAGCCAGAGGAAGGCATTGGGTTCTTGATAGTGGGTGCACTCAACATATGACCAGTGATGCAAGAATGTTCAACTCGATCAACACCAATGATAATAATGGCTATGATAGTATCACATTTGGTGACAATGGCAAAGTCAAGGTCAAAGGGCTTGGTAAGATTGCAATATCCAATGACTTGAGCATATCCAATGTGCTGCTAGTTGAGACCTTGAACTTCAATTTGCTATCCGTGGCTCAATTGTGTGATCTTGGATTCAAATGCATATTCAGAGTAGATGATATAGAGATCATAAGTGTGGATTGCTCTAACTTGATCTTCAAAGTCTTTAGATATGAGAATCTATACTTGCTTGATTTCAATGCTAGTGATGCACAATTGTCAACATGCTTGTTCACTAAGTCTAGTATTGGTTGGTTATGGCATAGAAGGCTTGGTCATGTTAGAATGAAATAATTGAATAGATTGATTAAGCATGAATTGGTTAAATGCTTGAAAGATGTGTTTGAGAAGGATAAACTTTGTAGCTCTTGTCAAGCCGACAAACAAGTTGGAAACACCCATCCTAAGAAAAGCATGATGAGCATTAGTAAAGCATTTGAGTTATTACACATGGACTTATTTGGGCCAACACAATACACCAGCATCGGTGAAAACAAATATGGCTTTGTGATAGTAGATGACTATACAATATACACTTGGGTATTCTTTCTAGTGGAGAAGTATGATGTGTTTGCAACTTTTAAATCAATTGTCAAAGACATTCACAATGAGTTTGAATCAACCATCAAGAGAGTTAGAAGTGACAATGGTAGTGAGTTCAAGAACACAAGAATTGATGAGTTGTGTGATGAATTTAGAATTAGACATCAATTTTGGCAAAGTACACTCCACAATCAAATAACCTTGTTGAGAGAAAGAATAGAACACTCATTGATATAGCAAGGTCTATGCTTAGTGAGTACAATGTGAGTCAATCCTTTTAGGCCGAAGCAATCAACACCACTTGCTACTATATCAACCGATTGTATTGTCACCCATTGAAGGAGAAGACACCATATGAGCTCTTAAATGGTAGAAAGCCCAACATTGCATATTTTCTGGTCTCTGGTTGCAAATGCTATATCTTTAAGAAAGGCACTAGATTGGGCAAGTTTGAGAAGAAGTGTGATGAAGGATTCTTATTTGGATACTAAACCACAAGTAAAGCATATAGAGTTTGGAATTTGGTAAGTGGTACTCTTGAGGAGGTACATGATGTTGAATTTGATGAAACCAAGAGTCCCCAAGATGAGAATGAGAATCTTGATGATGTTAGAGGCATTCAACTTTCAAATGCCATGAAAAATATGGATGTTAGTGAATTGAGGCCTACGCAAGTGAATGATGAAGAAGATGATCAAGTGCAAGTGCTCTCTAACTCAAATGTGCAAGATGATACAAATCAAGCAAGTCCAAGTGGCTCTCATGACAATGTGCAAGATCAAGTGGCTAGTACATCATCACAACCCAATGATCAAGCAAGTGCAAGCAATCAAGTTCCAATACTCTAACCAACCAATATTACAAGAGATCATCCATTGGACACTATAATTGGAGATATTTCTAGAGGTGTACAAATAAGATCAAGATTGACTTTATTTTGTGAGCATTTCTCATTTGTATCAATCATTGAACCAAAGAAGATTGAAGAAGCATTGAGAGATGTTGATTGGGTGAATGCTATGCATGAAGATTTGAACAACTTCACAAGAAATTAAGTATGAGAATTAGTTAAGAGACCAAATAACCACAATGTGGTTGGAACCAAATGGGTCTTTAGAAACAAGCAAGATCAAGATAGGATAGTAGTAAGGAATAAAGCAAAATTGGTAGCACAAGGTTACACTCAAGCTGAAGGTCTTGACTTTGGAGAAACATATGCCCCGGTTGCTAGATTAGAAGCATTTAGAATCTTGCTAGCCTATGCTTGTGCCCACAACATCAAGCTCTATCAAATAGATATCAAGAGTGCATTTCTCAATGGCTATATTAATGAAGAAGTATATGTTGAGCAACCTTTCGGTTTTGAAGATGACAAGAAGCCCAACCATGTGTACAAGTTGAAGAAAGCATTGTATGGCTTGAAGCAAGCACCTAAAGCATGGTATGAGAGATTGAGAGATTTCTTGCTCTCTAAAGGGTTCAAAGTGGGCAAGGTTGACACCACTCTTTTCACTAAGAAGATTGACCAAGACTTGTTTGTGTTGCAAATCTATGTTGATGATATCATATTTAGATCAACCAATCAAGACTATTGTAAATAGTTTGGAAAGATGAAGGCTAATGAGTTTGAGATGTCCATGATTGAAGAGTTGAGTTACTTCCTTAGTCTTTAAATCAAGCAATTAAATAATGATACATTTATGAGTCAAGGCAAGTATATCAAAGACATGCTCAAGAAGTTTGGCATGATTGATAGCAAAGCCATTAGTACACCAATGGGAACAAATAGAAATTTGGATAGTGATGCAAGTGGCAACATGGTGGATCAAAAGTTGTATCGGTCTATGATTAGAAGCCTACTATATGTGACCGCATCAAGGCCGGATGTCATGTTTAGTGTGTGCATGTGTGCAAGATTTCAAGCCTCACCAAGAGAAAGTCATTTGAAGGCTACAAAGAGAATATTGAGTTACTTAAAGCATACACAAAATGTTGGATTGTAGTATCTCAAAGGAGCAAAGTTTGAGCTAATTGGATATTCCGATTCGGATTATGCGGGATGTAAAGTTGAGAGAAGAAGCACATCGGGCACATGTCAATTATTAGGAAGATCACTTGTTTCATGGTCATCAAAGAAGCAAAATAGTGTTGCGTTATCAACCGTCGAAGCCGAATACATAGCCGCTGGTAGTTATTGTGCACAAATTCTTTAGATGAAGGCCACATTTAATGACTTTGGAATTAAGTTCAAGAATGTGTCATTGCTATGTGACAATGAGAGTGCTATCAAGCTCACCAACAATCCGGTTCAACATGCAAAAACAAAGCACATTGATGTCCACCATCATTTCATTAAAGATCATCAACAAAAAGGGGATATTTGCATTAAAAGTGTGGGCACCGAGGATCAACTTGCCGATATATTCACCAAGCCATTGGATGAGAAAAGGTTTTGCAAGCTAATAAATGAGTTGAACATATTGGATTTCTCAAATATGTGTTGATGCACCCCCACTAAAATGACATGCCTCTCCTTCGAGCTACCAAGGTAAAAGTTGATTGGCATGTCATACATTCTTTGCTAAGGACATGTTTAGTGTATCTAGTCATTCCTCATGTCTTATAGGCTCATTCTTGAAGATAAAATGAATTTGATGCTTGTATGGTACCACTATTGCTTCTATGGTTGACTTGATCTAGTGGTAGCACATGGCATGTTTGTGGCCTTGTGAATCTAGTGTTTGATCTAGAAAATAAGCTATAAGTGTTTAACTCAACATGATACAAGATAACCCTTATTGGAGGTGTGAAGAAGCTTGTCCTTAGATCAAACCGAGTTAAATATCTTTAGTAAGTAATCTATGTTGAACTAAATTTGGGAAAATGATCTTCACCTCATTGATTGACATTGATAATCTTAAGCTATCTAAAATTAAACCTTTGTGGTCATTGCTGACAAAGGGGGAGAAATAGTGCACAAAGATAGCGAAAAGACAACAAAGGGGGAGAACTTTGACATAGGGGGAGAAATATGACAAAGTAAGGGGATCAATTAAAATTAAAATTTGAGCACACAAGTAGGGGGAGCAAGCTCATAAACTTGCATGATGCATTTGAATGTGCATTCTCATATGCTTGCTTGCATTTGTCAAGTTTAAATTCAATTGACATGCTTGTGTAATGTATGCTAGTTGTAGGCTTGAATGATGAAATGAAGAACTAGCATGCATAGGTTGAGTAACTAGACTTGGGTTTACATTGTGAAAACTAGACGCTTGCCTATAATGTTGATTTCATGGGGTAATCTAGTTTTCGTGTATGTCTAGTTACTAATGGTGCTCAGATGGTATATTGGTGCACTACGATTGGTATCACACTTCAAAGGTCCATCTCTTATACCTTATCATCGTTTGGTAGACATTGCATCCTACATTTCCTATCTAAGCATATGTGCAAGCTTCAATCTAAACTCTTAGCACATATGTAGGGGGAGCAATGCTACCAATTTGGGTTCATGAAACTTGTCCATATCCTTTTACAAATGGTAAATATGCTTGGGCAAGCAACATGGATTCAAAATGATTTCAATTAATTTCTTTGTGTAAGGGTTGTCATCAATTACCAAAAAGGAGGAGATTGGAAGCTCTAGTTTGGTTTTGGTGAATTGATGAAACCCTAGCTACTAACCTATGTGCTCTAAGTGTATGTGAGATAGGTTGGCAGATATTCCAAGTGGTGGAGCAAATGAATGAAGATCATGGTGGTGTGGACATGGTGATCAAGTGCTTGGCTTGGAAAAGAAGAAAGAGAAAAACAAAAAGCTCAAGGCAAAGGTATAAGTGGTAGGAGCTTTTTGGTTTGGTGATCGAGACACTTAGCGAGTGTGATCACATTTAGGATTGATAGTCATACTATTAAGAGAGGTAAAACTCATATCGAAATGCGGTTGTCAAAGTGCCACTAGATGCTCTAACTCATTGCATATGCATTTAGCTTCTAGTGAGTACTAACACCCTTGAAAATGCTTGTGAAAATATGCTAACACACGTGCACAAGGTGATACACTTGGTGGTTGGCATATTTTAGCAAGGGTGGAGAAGTTGGTGAAGTGAAGGAGGTGTTTTTCACTATAAAACCGTGACCAGAAGCAGGTCACATAGTGACCTAATGCGGTGGTGTAGAGTTCGGTCATTTATAAAACGAGGAGGCGCTCTCGGCCTTTGTCTGCAGAGTGACCAAACGCTGGCACACTGTTGCGACCGGACGCATAGGTGGGTGAGTCCGGTCGTGCTAACGTATGATGACGTGGTGACTTCTGGTGCGCGAAGAGGAGAAAATGTGAGACCAGACGCTGACCGCGTCCGGTCACGACCGGCTGGGTCCGATCATAACTTGATCGTTGGCGTAGGAAATTTCGACCGTTGAGATCGCGTGGGCGTCATTGAACAAGGACGACACGTGACGCTCATTGGGCGATCGGACGCTGGAGGTGTGCATTTGGTCATATCGACTGGTGCGTCCGGTCGTCTCAAAAAAGCAGCAGTGAGAAGCCCAATGGCTCTATTCATGGGCGCTCTCTATTTAAGCCCCATGGCTGGCTCTAGCTCACTCTCTTAGTCATTTGCATTGACATAGCAACCTTATGAGCTTAGCCAGAGCCCTCCCACTCATCTCCATCATTGATTCATCATCATTGTGAGATTGTGAGAGAATCCAAGTACATTGCTTGAGTGTTTGCATCTAGAGGCACTTGGTTTTCGTGTTTCGCTGTGGGTTTGGCTTGTTACTCTTGGTGGTTGCTGGCACCTAGACGGCTTGGAGCAGCGAGGATCATCGAGCGGAGGAAGGTAATTATCTCCAGCTCCGATCATGGTGATTGTGAGGGGTTCTTGACCTTTCCTCGGTGGAGAGCCAAAAAGTACTCTAGTGGATTGCTCGTGGCTTGTGTAATCCTCATCTTGTGTTGGTTGTGCGGCACCCTATCGAGGGTTTGGTGTGTGATGCCAACTAGCGCGTGAACCTCCAAGTGAGTGAGTCGCTACAACGAGGACTAGCTTGCCGGCAAGCAAGTGAACCTCGATAAAAATTCTTGTGTCACCTTGTCCGAGGATTTCATTGGTTGTCTTGAAATTGATTGGCTCCATCTTTTGATTGGCTCATACCTCTACACGTCGGTATAATCATCGCCATCCTCTCTTGTATTACATTCCTAGTGTGTAAGCTAAGCTCTTTAGTGTAATTAGTTTTGAGAGCTAGCGTTTGTCAAGTCTAGTGGTTAGTGAGACTTTTGGTTAGCCTTTGAGATGTGGCAGAATTGCCCAAATTAACACGCTTTCAGGGACACTTGTCTTTCACTAGACACTAAGTGTCCTGAAAGTGAGCTAAACCAGACAATTCTGTCGAGCACACCCAACGGGAGAACTCGAACAATCCACATTTTTCACCCGGGATCCAATAATGAATACAAGCTTATAATACTTAGTCTATTTCATACAACACAGAGTCTCAGAAAGCATTTATTACAACACCAGGGTTTAGAGTGCGATAAATTATACTGCGGAAATAAAATCAACATCTAGCGAAGCGAAATGAGAATTCGTCTGTGCCCACCAGAAGAATCCTCCACACAAGGCCTATCTGCTCAAGGTGCACCTGCAACAAGGGTAAAATAAACCCTGAGTACACAATGTACTCGCAAGACTTACCCGACTGGGAATATATTTCCCGACTCTCAAGGATTATGATGGGCTTTATGGCTTGTGGTTCCTTGTTTGCGGAAAGCAGTACTAAGAGTGTGTCCTTAAATCTATAAATCTTTAGCAGCCGTGTTTTAGTTGTTATCCAACATTCTATGTAAGCACCTGTTCTATGATCAAGCAAGGGTTGAGCGATCAGAGCCATTTTTCCATTTTCCTCTGCCATTTCTTACTATGGTGCTAGAGCATAGTCAAGCCGTACCGTCATGTAGAAACGATGATTTGCGAATCAATGTGCCTAGCTGGGTACCCCAAAAACACACGCCTCGCTCACGCCCCAGGCACAAGCGAGGCCAACCCATTCCACTCCTGTCACGGGTTCTAGGTCCCCGTCCAAACTTGGACTCCAAGCCCGCACTTGAGGCCTGACCTCAATGCGGTGCTTAGACCTCCACCTATCCCCGCCTCCAATCAGTCGGTCTGAAAAGAGCTAGAGTCCATGACAAGAGAGTAAAAAGCCTTCCCGCTCCCATAAGCAAGTATGTGCTCAGGATAATAAGTCTGTGACTTGACCAGGGTCCATGCAACGAACGGTTCTTAATCGACACGGACATGGAATTTAGTGCAACCAATCTGTGCCCCATGGCCGCGGGACACAACCTGCCACACCCACCAAGATCCATACCACATCCCTGCCCGGTCACCATTTCCTTTCCACCATTTACTTTTGAGATTCATGATAAAGATAAACACCTATGGTGGGTAATGACAGGTTACCCACGCTACCGATAAATCTAAGCATAGCAACTATGTGATCCTGCACTAGTAAGACTCATGGGTAGATAATATATATGCATGTGGGTATCATAAAACTCCTGCAATGTAAATGCACAACACATATATATAATAATTATCAAAAATACGGGTTATGCACTGGGGCTTGCCTTGAGCAGGTGCAAGGTCAGAGGTGTCAGTCACAGACAGCTCTTGGAACTCCTCCGGCACGAAGATCTCCTCCTCGTACTCTTTGACGATCTCCTCGTAGTCCTGCTCCTCCGCGGCCACGTACTCAACTACCTCGTGATCTACATGCATGAAATGATAATGCGGCACTTAATAAGGTGACAACAGTAGCTCTTAAAATAGCAACAACTACTAAGCAAGAATTTACTGATCTAGCAATTTTCTAGCAACTAAAATGCATATCATCTTTTTATTACTGATTTAATACATAGCTCTACTAGGGAAACTTAGCTACCCTAACTAGCAAGCTATT
Source organism: Saccharum hybrid cultivar R570 (assembly GCA_038087645.1). Lineage (NCBI taxonomy): Eukaryota > Viridiplantae > Streptophyta > Magnoliopsida > Poales > Poaceae > Saccharum > Saccharum hybrid cultivar. Next base: position 49,727 of record JAQSUU010000522.1, read on the forward strand.
CAAAGGCTACAAAAATTACAGCAAGCACCCAACAATATCATGAACCCACTGTAAAGTTTTTAGAGCCAAAGCTATCCTAGATTTGCCACAAAATTTTCTACAAGCTTGGGTACTATAATATTGCCTTTTGCATTGATTTAATAGACCTAGCATCATCCTAGCAACATAGAAACTAATTATACCATTAGGTAGATCATGAATTTAGGAACCTAACTAAAGTGGTTTCACAATTTTTGGACATCTACTCGAGTCGCTACAAATTATCAAAGTTTAGCTCAAAATCTGAATTACAAAAGCAATACTTAATTCTCTAGAAAAAAGAACTCATTTCCCTCGGTTCGGCCCACACCAGACGGCCCACCCACGCGCCACACGTGCGCACGCGCGGCCCAACCGCACGAGGCGGCCCACGACGGCGCGACCTACGCGCAGACGAGGCCCAAGCGGGGGAGCCCGCACGCACCCTGGCACAAATTGCTAAAGAGGCCTTGGACCTAAGCTGATTTACACGACCGCTAACTACACTATTCCGCTAGTCACATTTAAGCACTAAGGTCCTTGTACTAACCCTCCTTCGCAACGGGGAGGTCCCCGACGCCTCACCGCCCGCCGGCGCGGCAAGCGGTGGCACCAGGCGGCTACGTCGGCCGACCTAGGAACCCCGAAGCGCAACTAGGAAGCTAATGCTCACCTGTGAGTCCTCGCGCACGAGTGGGTGGCGGTTGGGCGGTCGAAGGCACGCTGAAAAGACTTCCCCACGACGGTGGCGACCAAACTGCGGTGGCAGCCACGTTCCGGTGAGCAGATGCGCTAAAGAAACGGTAAAGATGGCGGGTGAGCTCCAGCGACTTACCCCAGACTCTACCGAAGTGAAGACTTGGCCGGAGCTTGCCCAAATCGAGCTGGCCATGTGTGCCCGATGACCACGGTGGAGCACTGTGGTGGTGCGACCGCGTCAAGAGAGCGAGGAAACGGTAGGGGTGCGGGGCAGGGGCGTAGGGCGGCAAGGGGGTGAGGGCGGGTCAGGCGGCACGACCGATTTTACCTACGGCGACGGGCGGGCACCGTCTTAACTGCACGGTGCCGGCACAACTCTAGATTGGGGCTCGGTGGGGCAAGGCTCGGGGGAAGGTGGGGTCGATCGGCAGGGCCACGAGGTGACGAAGCCGAGCACATGAATAATTGGACGCTGGTGAACTCTCCCGGCCGACACACAAGAAGCAGCCCCACCTCGGCCATGGCGGACAGAGGAGAGGGGAGAGAAACCAAGTCAGCGCTCGGGTCACCGCTGCTGTTAGCTTGGGGTTGCCAAAGCGTGCGCGAGCAGGTGGTGGAGCAGCGTGGCGTGCGCGTGCAACCACTGACCGGCCCATAGTGGCGCTAGGCCAGGGCGCAGATGCGACGCTCATTGACCCCGGGGCGGCAACCGTGACACCGTGCACGACGCGGAGGGGGCAGCGGGGCAGCGCAGACAGGCTCACACGCAACGACCAGGTAGAGCTAGCGACAGTAGCGCGGAGCCGGCAGTGCAGGCGGGGCGACGCGACAGAGGGGCAGCGAATAGTGGGGCACCGTGGCCCGCGGTGACCGGCCACCGGTGTAGTGGCCAGAGCAGCCAACACGCAGCCGAGCCACGTCCTAGACACCGGCCAGCTGTGGCCAGGCCAAGGACGGGCCTGTCCCCTAGCACGCTGCCAACAACGCGCGTGGCGGCCGGCGCGAGCATAGCCAGCACAGGGTCGTGGTGACTGTGCCCATTGATTGGGCTGGTGGTGCGCACGAACTTTAAAGCGCTCGCCAAAACTAACTCAAAACGAACTAAGCCCAACTACCTACACCATACTACACGCGGTACACCAGGCTATCTACGAGAGCAAAAACATGACGCCCCTCCCACGCTCTAACTTGTAGAAAAAATCCGCGAACTTCGTGCTGTCATACCATTTTTCGACTTGCAAAAATTACTCCAAGTCTCGAGCTGATTTTCGTTGCAAGTTCAATCTTCGAGCCACTAAATCTATCGGCTAGCAATAACACTTTGCTAAGACAAATGTTGCATTATCATCTACATGTCCTATAGTATTTTGTTCAATAAAAATTAGTTTGCAACCTTAATTGATATAACAAGGGCTAATGCGTCAACTTCCATTAACATTTTTATTAATTATTTGAAGCTACTAAAATGGTTCTACGCACTTCAACATATGCAAAACCACAAAGAGATGATGCTCATGCTATGCTTTGGTGCGTTATTGCGGGGTAACACCGAGGGTGTTACATGAGAGCTCACTAACTTATTGTAGTGACTTAGCAAATTGTGTGCTTAGTGATCGTAGTTACTAGAATTGTGGTAGGTGGCTTTCTCTTTTAGTAGGCTCGAGCAACACTCGCTGCGCCGTTTAATTATCTAACATATTTGCTAAGTGTTGTTGTAGAAATTTTCAATACGCTATTCACCCCCTCTAGCCATTAGAACCTTTCAGCCGTGACTAATAATCCGTGGCCTAAGTGTGGACGTTGAAATGCGCAAAAGCCCTACCTGGCGTGCCAACTGTCGATGTTTTGAACCACCGACGAGTAAATTTGTATTGTGCATTTGGCCTAGATGGTGAGCGTGGAGGACAAAAGGAATTATACTGGTTTGGGTAGAACGTCCCTATGTCCAGTTCGAGGTTGCTCGTGTTACTGGCTCTGAGGTTTTGCAGCAGGGGTTACAAACTGACGAGAGAGGAATGAGATCTCAAGTCTCTAGTGAAGGTGAAGTGGAGTTGAAGTGCTTTAGAGTGTTAGAAGTCTTCAAAGCCTAAGAGCTTGCCCAGATAGGGCACCAAGCCTTCCCTTTTATAGACTAAGGGAAGGATCTGGGGTACACGGGAGAGAGAGAGAGAAAGAGAGATAAAGAGGCACAGAGGAAGGGGGCCTCGAGGCCACGCCATATTTCTTCTCCTGTAGGTGGGCCCTGCTGGTCTTGTAGATGATGACGAAGACGTCTCCACATTGCGACACTGATGATGATGGAGACGGCTCCACGTCATGGCTCTGTTTGCCGCTGGCGCCATGCGCGGGCGTCGTCAGCCAGGCGTGGCGCCCCTTTCTTTCGTGCATGGCCTGTCATGGCTACGGGTCGTGTTGAGGCGTGGGTGACGTGGGCCCCCAAGCATGGCCTGTCATGGCTACGGGTTGTGTCGAGGCATGCCCATTCCCATCCGGTGTCATAAGTTTGACCCCAGGCTTGAGCTTTTATGTCTGTGGTGGCTGGAGGCAGTGTGGGCCCCCTGCTGCGCCTACGCCTCGCCCAAGGGTGATCACGCGCCCTCAGGGTCGGGCGAGGCGGAGCTCCCCTTCTTGGGGTCAGGCGAGGCGAGGCCCGTTCCCTTAGGGTCGGGCAAGGCATGGCCCGCTGTAACAAAACCGACCAATTATACAAATTTAAGTAGGAAAATCATCCACCGGAGGAGACGATTTAGCAAACTTAAGCCCGTATAACCCGGTAGTCCGTGAAATCTCGAGGGATTTCAAACCAACTCACATACCAGCCAAGATCGTAATAAGTTTAGCGGTCACCATCACAAATTACATAAAAGTTCACATCACGGATACATCGGAGTTAAAACATAGTTATTACAAACCGAGTTAAAATAAAAGTAGCGGAAGCATTTAGTTCAAATTCACCCACACACTCACACATAGTTCAAGTACAGTGCCGGCGGATGATCATCTCCAACCAAAGCATTAGATGAGACGTAGGGAGCGACCACTGCCCATGGTCCTAAGCCTCACCCATCGCAGGATAAAGGCAGTTGATACAGTAGCCGTAATACATCTGCCCATCTACAACAAGTGGGAACAAAGCCCTAAGTATGAGAAGGTAATCAGCTAGACTTACCCGACATAACCAAAATAAAGTGACACCAAGGAATCATGAAGGGCTTTATAGTGGGGTAGCTGACTCATTTGCAAAAGACAATTTTTGGTATTTAAGAATCCTCTTTCCGAAAGCATTAAATCAAATTAATCATTATTAACCTGCCGGCTACATTTGCACCTATACTAGAGTAAACATGTGATTAACAAGTAATGATAACCAGTGATCAATATCAACTACCATAATGTCATATCCATTATAACTGTCCAGGTGTTCCATCAACATTACTACGATGAAGTAACTCAAGTCAAGTGTTCACTATCCAGTGAACGATGGCGATTCAAATCGATTATTAACCAGCTGGTAATTTATTCCTCACACAAACCTCACTCACCCGCTAAAGTGAGATATTGGTCACCGAGTCAACTATCCAGGTAAAGTCTCGAGTTTGCCAGGAACCACATGTACCCAGGGGCCAACCGACTGCCCTTTGGTCTTATCATCGCGCCCCATGTCCTACCACACCTTCCCCGGTACAATGCGCTGCGGGCAATCTACTCGGCCCGAATAATCTCCCAGTTTCACGGTCGAAAAGTACTTTATCCGGCCAGCTAAATATGAGGCATGCATTCAACATGACTCGAGGCCCAACAACGGTCGGTCCTTAATCGACACAGACGGAAATCACTACAGTACGAAACCCTATAAGTCTCCGTCCGGTCTCAACTTCATATTAACACTTAGTTATATCTCATGACACCACATTTAGCCAAACAAGATCCAGGTACTCACCTATAGCTCGCAGGTGACAGGAAATCACCCGACTTCTACCGGTCTAAGCCAGCTAAATATTGACTCGACTGTGGATACCAGGGTAACAAGGATATGGTATACAAAGGTAAACAAGGTATAATGCAACATCGGTTGCAAATAACTCCTGAACTTAATGCATCAATTAAGTAGAACATTAATTAAATGTTTTGCAAACCGAGGGAGAAAAATGCTCCGGGGCTTGCCTCTTTCGAAATAGCTCGGGCGATGTTCGGGGCACTCTGGAAGATCCTCACCGACCTCCTCGTCTGCCTCGGGCACCTCCTGTCTTGCACCTCGGGCTGCTCTTACGGCTCCTCGGGAACTGCTACCGGAATTCCTTCCTGCGATCCTATATGATGCAGATGTATAAGTGCTCATGCATAGGTGCATTAGAGAGATGACATGTAATGATCATGAAGAATGGAATGTAGATGAACAGATTTACTTTATGGGATAGAGTAGAAATACAACTCTTCTACAAGGTAGTCAACATCATCCAAGAACATGTACTACTAAACTACTACTACAACCACTATATTACATACCAAGTCACCACAGCAAGCTAAGATGCTTCAAAGATATACCAAAGCAAACATTATTAACTAAACATGCATTAAAAAGGTTAATTAAACCCTAATTGAAACTAGGTTTGAACAACAACATCTATTTTGGTAGCATAGAAAAATATAGAAAAATTACAGAGACTTACTATCATCTAACCTAGCATGCCACAAAAATTTCATTGTATTTGGATTACTAAAACTGCCTACACAAAATAGACAAACTGCAGGACAGAAATGCCCTGTAAAATAGTTTGTACTACAAAAAGTGTCAAACAACAGATTTAAACACTTTTCAACAATCTACACAGTAAGTAATCACTGTACAAAAATTATCACTTGCATGTTTTATTCATATTTTTCTCTCTATAAAAAATAACAAATATCAGCAATAAAAAGCACTTGAACTACACATCAAAAATTTTACACAGAACATGCATAGCATATATTTTTCCCAGAAACTACATCACAAAATAAAACTAATGCAAGTGGAACCATATTTTTCTGAGCAATAATGGATTTACTATTCATTTTCTTAGATAAAAAGCAATTACAAGAATTAAATAAAACTTCACAGAAAAATATCTCAAACTTAACATGCAATATTTTTATGCTGTAGATATACTCAAAAGAAACCTAGCAAAATTTGTTTCACCAGATTTAGAGCAAAAATGAGCAAGATACAAATTTTTAAAGCATTTTTTACTGAAATAAGGAAATCATTTCTTTTTTCCTTTTTGAAAAACCCGAACCCAAAACGCTACATGTCCCCGGATCTGTGCACCGCAGCCCTTTTTGAGTCCCTGTCAGTGGGCCCCATGGTCCCACTCGTCATACGCAGAGAGGGAAAGAGGAGCTGCGGCGGCGCTATCTTGCCGGCGGCGAGCCCTCCAGTGGCGCAGTGGGCACCGGCGTGCTCGGGACGCCGAGCCGCACCTAACCGGCTATAAGATGGCGGCGATTGAGTGGCGGAGCGTGCTCGCCGGTGATAATGGCGCACTGTGGCAGCTACACGTCAGCGCGGTGGTCGTTGCCGACCACGGCGAGGCCGGATGAGATGCGCAGCAGTACCATGACTCCAAGGCGAGCACAGAGCACCATTTGAAGGGGAGAAAAGAAGAGCGGGGAGGCGGCTACTGGCGTGAGCTGAGTGGGGCGGCCATGGCGCCGCCGCGAAGGAAAATGCCCGATTGGGCTTTACCTTAGCTCGAGCGGCAGAGTTTGCGCGAGCACCGAATGGAGGGAGGCGAGGCGGAGTTGAGGCCGGGAGGAATCAGGAAATGGGGTGGCGGTGATGGAGCTGGACGCCGACGGAGGGCGTCGGCGAGCTCGACAGCTCGGACGCCCGCTTGGGATTTCGAACAGGACAACGAGAGGGAGAGAGAGCGAGAGTGGAAAGGAAGGCTCGGACAGGGGGGTCTTGAAGGCGGTGCAGGGCCGGTCGGAACGGTGAGTACGCCACCGCCCTCGGCGGCCGGTGGACGTCGGCCATGCGGCGAGCACGGGCAAGGCGAGCGGCGGAGGGCGCGTCCGCGCCCGGGAGAGCGGGAACGGCGAGCGTGCTGCGCGTGCGGCGGGGCCGGGCCGAAACTGTTGCGGGCCAAGAAGTGAGGCCGAGGCCCACGAAGACGAGGAAAAGATTTTTTCAAATTCCATTTTCCAAACACAGCCCCAATTCAAATTTTGAACGAGCAAATGACGTTTTCTCGAGATGGTCCAAAAATAGAAGTTGTTCTAAATTTTTAGATCTACAACTTTGTCAAAAGGATCCAAACCAAAATCTCAATAGTTTTTGAGATAGGGATTTAAAGTTAATTCTTTAAATAGAAACCAAATTTTTAAACTTATTTTTAAAAGCATCATTTGGATAAAATTTTAAAAATCAACTTTGCTCCAAATTGGCTCCAAAACATTAGTGAACTATTAGAATTAACAAACAAGCATGGGACTTAAACATAATAAGCATGATCCTGTCATTTCTAATTAACACAAGAATCTCACACACACGTGAAAATGCTATCATTTCGTGTGAATGCTTAGTGCATGATGATGCTTATGCATGTGATTTGCAAATGCTGAATGCAAGCTAAACGCCGGGGTGTTACACCCACTCCCAAGGGGTCGGACGAGCGGAGCCTGTGCCCCAGGGGTCGGGCGAACCGGAACCTGTCCCCTGGGGTCGGATGAAGCCGCGGTCACGCCCTTTAATTGTCCGTTCGGATTTGATCGTTGGGGACCATCAGTTCCCCTTCTTCGGGTACCGTAATATTGGTACCCGACACTTTGGCTTTCCATTTCTCCACTTATTCATTTTTTGACTTTGGTCATATAGACTAGTCAACTATCAATTTATTCTTATTCATGTAAGCAAACCATATTCACAATTTTCTGTCTCTTTTTGCCTTATCAAATATGCTGGCTTCTTCTTCATTTGAGCAGTACCCTGAGTTTGATATGATCATTTCCAATGAAACATATTCAAAGACCCATCAAACTCATTAGTCCTTTAATTGTTTTCCATTCAACCAACAAAACCCGCTAGGGGTCCTAGATGCACATTCAACACCAAAACCAAATATGATCAGGCATATGGTACATGTTCCTTACAATTGAGCCTGTTGTAGAGCCCATTGAGGAGGCCCACTACAGAGCATGCTGTGCTAGAACTCGCCGTTGAACCTGTTTGCTGTTATGTGGATCCGTGAGATAGGGTAGGGGAAAGACCGTGTTGCGAGTTGCGACCTTTGCCATCTCCCATTGCTAGTCTTGACGGATCCGCCTCAATGTTGCCTAACCTGTGGTGCATCCAACCTAATCCACCATGCCACCACCCGATCCGTCACGCCCCTTGATGGATCTACTGTGCCTTTGCCTAAACTATCATGCCCCTAGCAAGCAGCACATGACAAGGGAGCCCGCTGAGAGGGGGCCTCGAGAGAGCATGCGTTGGAGGCACTGTACCACAGCCCAAAATTAACGTCACATGGGGTGGCGTTGGCGAGCTGCCCACGAGAAAATGCACCCTAGCGAGCTTGTGCTTGTGGAGAGGACGGTAGTGGATGGATAAGAATCTGGGAACACATGCGTCATTTTTTGTCTTCACTAATTGGTCTCTCAAATTTAGAGTTATTCCCTTCGTCATAGAAAGAATGCAATTCTAGCACAATATCATGTTTTAATATCTTAAGTTTGATCAATTATAGATAAAAAGTATTAATATTTATGATATCAAATAAATATCATTAGACTAATTACGAAATGTATTTTCATATTAAATTGATTTGGAGTCATAAATGTGAATACCATTGACTAGAAATTTGGTCAAGTGTGAGCGACTTTATTTGGCACGTAAACCATAGTTGCGCTTTTTTATCAGAGGGAGTACATCCTGAGTGGACGGAGGGAGTACATTTCAAGACCAAGAGAATTAACAAAAGTTCATTAACCCCAACCACTTGCATCAGATGCTGGTGGGCAGTGCCATGAACAAGACTAGGCGTAATTACGCTAGGGATACCGGTGATAGCTCAATTATGGCCCACAAAAATGTTGCTCGTGTTCCCTTGAATTCATCGCAAAGTAGCAGGATATGCGTCTCGCTCTGAGTTGTACTATGATTACCCACTGGATCGATGTTACACATACGTGCTGTCCATCCATCGATTGCACGTTGGCTATTCACTCGGTGCAATAATATTTGTATATGCACGAGTTGACCAAACACTCCTGTACGTAGCCAACCGCCTGTAAGGATATACAAACGCTTGGTAAAAAAAAAACTATTTTCATTTTGTTTGTTTTGTTTGACGTAACTGGCTAGAAATAAACATTATTGCATATAGAAAAGAAGAGAAAATTCCAAGCACGTTTACTACTATTTTTTCAGTTAAATTCCAGATATACTTTGATATTTAAATTGTCTACTAGCTATGTGTGTAATGTTAATCTATATACACATAGATATCCTAGACAAATTAACATGAGTGCAATTTTGTTGGACTACTAGTCACTTGATATATCAAGGCATTTGTCTTTTTGAAAGAAAGAACATGCAAGTGCCGCCGCCTGCAAGGAGCCAAAAGCTTTCTGCGTTGAGACTTGATGAGACCGAACACGCAATAGGATTTACGACTGGTAGGAGCTAGAGTAGCTAGCACACGCAAAAATGCATATACCTGGCCAGGACTGGACAGCAGGTATCTACTACGTACGTACGCGTAGACGACAGGCGACAGATCGAACAAGTTTTTGGCTTGGAAGCTAGGAGTACGTAGCTAGGCAGCCATGGCTCATCATTTCACTGTTTGTAGCTGGCCTGGCTGCTGGCTGGGCGCTGGTGGTCTACTCTCCTCATGCCGGTCTGGATTGATTGATTCATTCATGCACGCACGCACGCCCGGCCGGACGCACGCACGCGCTTCGATGCATGCATCATCCATCCTCAAGATACTCTGCTCACAATCCACACCGTATTTTGCAGAGCATGCAACCTCGGCCTTGTTTAGATCCCAAATTTCTCCCCAAATTCCATTATGCAAAAAGAAGATTCCCCATCACATCAAAATGTCGGCACATGCATGGAGTACTAAATGTACATGAAATCAAAAACCAATTGCACAGTTTAGTTGTTCTTTGCGAGACGAATCTTTTGAGCCTAATTAGTCAATGTTTGAACAAAAATTCACAAATACAAACGAAATGCTACAGTGCAGAATCTGGCACTGTGCAGATTTGGGCCGTCCCAAATCAGGCCAACTAAACACGGCCCTCTGTCGCACGTACGCACGCGCATACAAAGGCAGCATTCACACGCTAGTGTACGTAGTACAACTAGTAGAGTACGGAGTAGGTAGCTAGTGGGTACGGCAGCAGAGTATAGTATCATCATTATTGCACATGCCACATGCTACATACGTACGCTTTTTTTTATTATTTTAGCCCTTTTTTTTTCCAAAGATTCTCACAAATACGGCACTATCAGTAATTTTTTAAAAAAATGGACCACTAGCTTGGTGCCGTCGTTATAGGCATCAAGATTACATGTCTTGGCGCTAGCGCATTTGGCGCCAAGGTCCTTGTCCACGTTGACATCGACGCAGATGTGGCGTTTGCGTGGCAAAGAGCTTGACGCCAATAATGACGCCGCCAAGCTTGGCGCCATAATAATTGGCGCCGAGCATCCTAGGCTTGCTACTCTGTACCGATATTATTGGCACTTTAAGTGTTATTAGATGAATGCCAATTCTAGCTGATAAATTTATAGCAGCTTCTTTCAATTTATGTTCTTGATTGCCATAGTTATAATCTTCGGCTCCACTGTCACAACAAGAATTGGTATTTCATCACTCAGGCATTTGAAAGAATCTGCATTAAAGAAGTTTTTTCATGGGGCATTGGAAAGAAGAGAAAATTTGCTCGTTACCATCAAAAATTATACCGGCTCCCTCATTGCCATAAAAAATCACCGTTTTCCTTCGCTGCCATCAAGTTATTATGGTCCTGTTCATTCGGCTTATAATCCGTCTTTTTCAGCTTGTTTTTTCAGCCAGAATAGTATTTTTCTCTCACAACAAATCAGTCAACAATGTTTTTCAGCCGGCTTATTAGCACAGCCGAATGACTCCTATATTTGATTCCTTAACTACCATCACCGTTACATATATGCGTTTTTTTCTTAACTGCCATCTAAATACAAAGTTCATTTCCTTAATTGCCACCGAGCAAACGGCGTGGTGTGCGTCTCCCTGTCCACCCAAAGTAGTGTACGATTTTGCCCCTGCCTCGTACGAAGAGAAAGCTGTGGGCATCGGTTCGCAGCCAATCGCCCATCGGCCTCAACGCAGAAAAAAAAAACCCGACGAACCTAGGTCGTACCCCGACCCTGGATTTGGGCACATCTGGCGATCTCCCGCGAGCCAGTGCCCTGCTCCCGAGCCGGCGCGTCCGCGCGGCAAGGCGCCACCGCCGCCGCCACCCGCGAGGCTGGTTCCACTGCCGTGACGTGGGAGACGCGCCGCCGCCGCCGCCTGCGCGGCCGGCCACCGCCGCTGTCACCCGCGGGGCCGGGTTCCACCACCATGGCCCTGTTCATCTGGCTTATAATCCGTCTTATTCAGCTTGTTTTTTCAGCCGAAACAGTATTTTTCTCTCACAAAAAATCAGTCAACAGTGTTTTTCAGCCGGCTTATAATTCCAGCCGAACGGCTCCCATGACGCGGGAGATGCGCCGCCGGCGCCACATGCGCGTCCGGGCACCGCCACCGCCACCCGCGGGCCTAGCACCGGCTGTCGTGCCCGCGGGGCGCCGCCACCGACGATGCCTGCCTCCAACTTCTCGACAAGGTAATAAATAGCGCGCGGTACCAGCCGCAATTGCACCCGCAATAGCGGTAGCGGTCCGCTATGCGGTAGCGCTCTGAACTTTGTATCCTGTAACTTTGCGGCCGCAATTTTGAATAGCGGGCCTATATTGCGGCCGCAATTGTACGTAGCAGGCCGCAATAGCATGGAAGCAAATATCCCTAATTAGTCCAGTCCACTATGACTCACACCTCAAATTCAAATACTCACGCATCGGCTGTGAAACTTAAAATTATTCATGATATATGTACTTAAAATTATTTATACTCATTATTCATGATATATGTACTTAAGATTATATGGGACTATCGGGTGCCGCTATTGAAACTTTTCGTCCGCAATATCGCTCGCTATCCGCAATCCGCTACCTCGACGTCAATCCGATACCAACCCGCTATACGCTATTTATTACCTTGCTTCTCGAGCACCTCACCCAACGGCAACAGGCACAGGCACACAAGAAACAAGGAACATGAATTGAGCACTGCACTCGACCTGTTGCCGCTGCCCTGCTTGCAGCTTCAGCCTTGGCATTGCATTCAATTCAACTTGGAGAAATTTTTGAGGGGTAAAACTGTCTTCCCCATCCATACTATCAGAAGGGGGCTCTTGTTTACGGTGATGACAGTTAGGGAATCAAATATCATAGCTTGATGGCAGTTAAAAAAGCTATGAATTTTTATGGCAATGAGAAAACCAATATAATTTTTGATGCAAATGAGCAAATTCTCTCTTGAAAGAAACTGCACTAAAGAGGTTCTTTCAGCCATAAGTGATCGAGGCTAAAGTTTTTTTTAGTTGTGATACCTTTTTTTATTCTATTTTCTCAGATCCCGCCCACGCGGAGAGAGAAGAGAGAGTCAGGGGGAAGGAGTGGGGTGCAGAGGGGAACAAGGTGCGCGTGCGAGGCGGGGGCGGGCTGCGCGGCCGTCCATCCGAACGCGAGGAGCAACGAACGCAGCGTCGAGGGCAGGGCGTGCATGTGCGAGTCGGAGAGAGACGCATGGAGGCAGGCTATGCGAGCATCGGACGCGCGCATCAAGACGTCTGGGTGCTGCTGACGCCGAATAATTAAGTCTGTCAACATCAGTATTTATGGGAACCATGAGCTCTATGTCTATGTGACGTCAAGCTGTCGGAGGTCTGCTTCAGGATCTGAACCCACAATTTAATTTATCTCCATAAATTATTTATAGACAAATAAAGCATCGAGGGATGCAGTAAAGCCTAAGCAAATAACGCCAACATATTGAGCGCCACTAAGGACTCTAGTTTGGTGCTCCATCCGTCTACCTGTGGGGTTAGTGTTGTAGCCACTTCAATTTCTCCATTTTTCCTCTTGGAAGAAACATATTGGACTCGACCTTGAAATCAGTTAGGTAGACTGCCTGTAGGGCGATGTCTGCACTAATTCACTACAAACGTTGTTTGTCATGTCTAAATCTATATATCAGGATTGCTTCTTGTTCGTGGTTGCCTGAAGAGTAGCTAGGTGCTTACTTATTCGTGTTGTTTTCCTTTGGTCACATTATTAATGGGGCAAGTAATAATATTAGCTTGCATTGATCTAGTTTGTGCCTAGAGTGTAGGTGTGGTGGACACTTGTGGAAATATAGTGCTGCAGGCAGCTGAAGCGAAGTTTGATGCAAATAATCAAATACGAAACTCAAAGAAACTAACTCAAGTCAATTTTAAAGTTTTGTTTGAAAATCGATTTTTAAAAAGGTTTTTATATGCATATCGGGTGGTTCTTCTAAGTTTTTTTTGAGCTATGGCGTCATGCTCGGATTTAATTATTATGGCGCCAAACTTGGCGCCATCATTATTGGCGCCAAGCTTGACACCGTCATTATTGACGCTAAGCTCTTTGCTACGTAAGCATCACGTTTGTGTCGATGCCAATGTGGGCAAGGACATTGGCGCCAAATGCGCTGGCGCCAAGACGTGTAATTTTGGCGCTAATAACGACGGCGCCTAGCTGAGGGTCTATTTTTTAAAATCTTACTGATAGGGACGTATTTGCGAGAATCTTTTGAAAAAAAGGTTAAAAACAAAAAAAAAATGGACATACGTGCATGGAGGCATGGAGCAGTACTAAGCTTTGGTGTACAATACATGCCACATAGTAGTAGTATGCGATCGAAGGCATTTATACTCTAGTACTCCTTTCGTCTAGGAAAACATGCAATTTTAGCACAATGACAATTTTTTAGTATCTTAACTTGGACTAATTATAGATAAAAAGTATCAACATTTATGATATCAAATAAATATTATTAGATTAATTATAAAATATATTTTTTATAATAAATTGATTTTTAGCTATAAATATGAATACTATTTATTATAAACTTGGTCAAATGTGAACTGCTTTTTTTGCACGTAACCTATAGTTACATGTTTTTATGGATAGAGGAGTACTCTACTACTAGCTTTGTCCCTAAAAGAATGCAACTATGGTATATATGCTGGTTAAAGTGCTTCAGTTTTTCTAAGTTTTCAGTAAATAATATTCAAATTTATGACTCCAAATCACTTTATTATAAAAATACATTTCGTAATTAATCTAATGATGATATTTATTTAATATTATAAATATTTATACTTTTTTATTTATAGTTGGTCAAACTTGCTGTACTAAAATGTGATACTGTATTAAAATAGCATTTTTTTGAGGACCGAGGGAGTACTACATTTGAGGACCTGTTTGGCTAGAGGTGTTAAAGTTTAACAAACACTGTAGAACTTTCGTCTTATTTGACAAAAAGTTTCTAATTTTAGACTAATTAGGCTTAATAGATTCGTCTCGTAAATTACTCCTAATCTGTGCCGACATACATGCAATTAATCTATATTTAGTACTTTATATATTTGCCGCAACATTGATGTGATGAGAATTAAACTTTACCATGTGAAAACCAAACAGGCCCCGAATCATCTACAGTATACCATGTGCATAGATGCATGCGGCATGGATATAAATAAATGGCATCGAGTCAAGCCCCCTGCCAAGCCTAAGGCCCTTAGTTCCTAACAATTTTCTTTTCGTTTCAGCACATCAAATCTTTAGACTAATACATGGAACATTAAATATAAATAAAAAATAACTAATTGCACAACTTGGTTGGAAATCGCGAGACGAATCTTTTAAGCCTAATTAGTCCATGATTGAACATTAATTGCTAAATAAAAACGAAATGCTATAGTAGCTAAACTTAAAATTTTTCCCGAGCTAAACGAGGCCTAAACTCCTGCATTGTGCGTGTGAGGCCTAGTTTAGATCTAGAAAATTTTGCAAAATAACAGTAGATTCCCTGTCACATCGAATCTTTAGACGCATGCATGAAGCATTAAATATAGATAAAAAATAAAACTAATTACACAGTTTAGACGAAATGGACGAGACGAATCTTTTAAGCCTAATTAGACCATGATTGGACACTAATTGCCAAATAACAACGAAAATGCTACAGTTACATTTTGCCAAAAAATTTGACAACTAAACAAGACCTGAATATGTGCAGGTCTGCTGAAAGAAAGAAAGCTAACGTTGTGGCCAGTGTGTGCGGCGGCATTACTCCTGCCCTGCGCTGTATTATTCTTTCTGCAGCCAGTAGCTAGCCGCCGTATGAGGTGGAGGCGCAGTACATGGTCGCAAGTGTGTCGTCTGCATACAGCTTGCAGCATGCAGGATGTAGCTGCAGGGGCAGGGTTCATGAATGTTAGGGGAGGCAGGCCAGGCGCCCAGGCCCAGGCCTGGGGCGCAGCACAAATCAAGGGACACAGCGCCATCATTCTCATATGCCGCCTGCTGCATGCTGCTGCTTTGGTTCATAAAGTTTAGTCCTTATCACATTAAATATTTGAACACATACACAGAGTATTAAATATAGACTAAAAAATAACTAATTACATATATTGTGACTAATTTGCGAGATAAATTTTTTAAGCCTAATTAGTTTATGATTTGATAATGTAGTGCTACAGTAACACGTGCTACTGATGGATTAATTAGGCTTAATAAATTTATCTTATGGATTACAGAGGACTTCTGTATTTATTTTATTATTAGTATCGGAACACTCCAAACCCTCATGTGACACCTGATGTGACACACCTAAATTTTAGCCCTTGGATTTAAACATCACCTTAATGGCTACTTAATTGCTGATGATCATCGTTCGTCCATGCACGGAGGAAAGCCTACAGTCTCGCTTTTCCTCAAATTTCGTATCCTCCGGATTAGAGCATCTCCACCGGATATCATATCCAATCTCCTATACCTAAAAAGTAGTATCTTAGGAGATAGAAGTGCTGCAACAGATCTCCTATCTCATCTCCTGTATTTAAGAGGTCTCCTAAATAAGCATACTCTCTCCTACATAAAAGAGAAAACTCCCTCTCCCTAAAGAAATATAGAAGACATGCATTTTAGGTAACCTATTGCACATTACTTTCCTATATCCTAAATTGATTTTAGGAAGTTAGAACTATGGAGGCACACGTTAGAGTCGAAAGGGTTCAGACTTAGTAGGACTAAGACCGAGTATATGAGGTGCGATTTCAGCGCGACTAGGCACGAGGAGGGAGACGTTAGCCTCGATGGGCAAGTGGTGGCCAAGAAGGATACTTTTCGGTATTTAGGGTCGATGCTACAAAAGGATGGAGACATTGATGAAGATGTTAGGCATAGAATTTCAGCCGGCTGGTTGAAATGGCGTCAAGCTTCTGGCGTTCTCTGTGACAAAAGGGTGCCTCAGAAGTTGAAAGGTAAGTTCTATAGGACGGCGATTCGTCCGGCGATGTTATATGGTGCTGAGTGTTGGCCTACAAAAAGGCGACATGTCCAGCAATTGAGTGTAGCGGAGATGCGTATGTTGCGTTGGTGTTGTGGGCACACAAGGAGGGATAGAGTACGGAACGACGATATTCGGGATAGGGTTGGGGTGGCACCAATTGAGGAGAAATTGATTCAACATCGGTTGAGATGGTTTGGACATGTCCAACGGAGGCCTCCTGAGGCGCCGGTGCGTAGTGGAGTTCTAAAGCGGGCCGATAATGTAAAGAGCGGTAGAGGTCGACCTAAACTAACTTGGGACGAGTCCGTTAAGAGAGATCTTAAGGAGTGGAATATCCCCAAGGATTTAGCTATGGACAGGAGCGCTTGGAGATTAGCAATCAACGTGCCTGAACCGTGACATCTTTTGTCTTGTGCCCTTTATGTCCCTTTATGTGTCTCCCTGTTTCTCGTCTCTTTTGGGTTTTATCTATAGCCTACCCCAACTTGCTTGGGACAAAAGGCTATGTTGTTGTTGTTGTATGCTAAAGTAACTTATAGGTGTATGATTTTAGGTTAAATGGACCGAAGAGAGAAATGAGTATGTGTGTGTGGGGAGGGGGGAGGAATATTTTTTTTCTCTACATATATATTTGCAGACTTGTCTAGCATACCTCGAGCATTTACGACCCAAGTTGGATTTGTTACACTAAAGTAAAGTGGTTGAAAATATTTATATTAATTCTAAGGTACAAATAGAATGATTTATCTAAATACTCTCAACGTACCTCTAGCTCTAGCTATATAACTTCTTAGATATTCAAATACCCAGCTCCAAGTGAAACATGGCCATACATATGTGCTATGGCAAAAACATGCCATGGTAGCGTAGTCGGAAAACCAAAATTAAGTTGGTCGGGACAATGATATATTTGTATACCTCTAGATCATGAGCCAAGATGGTGCTAAGATGAGGAAGGTTTGATGTATGCATGAGGATTTATTATTATTTAAAATAAAATGGACTATAAGGTGATTGACAATAATGGGCGGGGAGCTAGGCTAATGGGTGGTGGGGGAGGGAGGGAGAAAGGTGTCGGGAGAAGGTTCAGGAGGGGGTTATGGAGGTTGATGGTAGGCAAGGAGGAAAGTTTGTGCCACTCTGACATTGTAGAGAGTCGATCGAAGTGGGGGATTGGCGGTAAGCGTTCGAAAAAAGATAGGGACACTCCGACATGGTAGGGAAGTTGGAAGGGGGGGGGGAGGAGATCGACGGTTGGCATGGGAGGAAAGAGAGTGCCACATGCGACATGGTTTGGCAGGCAGAGAGGCAGTGACAAAGCTTGAGCTATGATGGAGGGGGCCATGCATCAAATGGCACTAGATTAGGAAGGAAATTCATAGGTATTTTTCAAGTGTAATAAGCTCACGAGGAACAAGATCAATGGAGAATCATATGGAGCAAGAGCGCAGGCATGGTCCATGTTAACCTACACTAAGCTTCACCCGTGCAGAGAGGTCGACACTATGCGTGAAAGGAAAGACAATGACATGCTCGACATTATAGGGAAGGTGGAGAAAGGAGAGAGTCATCGACCGATCAACGGTCGTTGGCGTGGGAGGAAAGAAAGTTCCATGTTCGGCATGGTTGGAAAGAGGACATCAGCACGAAGAGCAACATGTAACCAGATCATAGAGGCCACAGTGGTGCTTTAAAAAATTAAAATCATTGTTATTGCATTGTACTGTTCATGTAACGTGGGTGACAGTGGCAGAGGATAGTTATGGCCAAAAAGGGCTTATATAATGCCCAACGCACAAAGTGTGCAGGAGTGATCCTGTGTGTGTAATGAATGGCGTTAATTTGCTTGGAATCCCTGTATTCTTGGTGGATATGGCACTGGCGGGCAGATGCCTACTGTTTGCGAAACATAAGGCTATCCGCACTTATGGACTTCTATATTCATCCTCTATACGTCCTAGTCAGCAAGATTCTCTCATCTATACTCAATTCTCCCGCACCCATCCATCCTCTATATCATCCTCTATCCACTCTATCCACTGTGGGACCCGCTTGTCACTTTATCTAAATATATCCATGTGTGATCTAGTTTTGAAGGATTTATTGAGACGAATTTAATGGTGAAATCGAAATTTAATTTGGATTTTTGGTTTGTGAGTTATAGCATTTTTTCTCCTTTGTTTAGCTAGTGGGCCCCGCCACTACAGAGTATAGAGTAAGCACAGTACCACTCTAAATATAGAGTGAAAGAAAGGATAGAGTATCGTTTTAGAGTACCCAGTGCAGCAGCTTTTACTCTATATTCATACTCTAAAGCTTTAGAGTATCGTTTTAGACCCACGGTGGGTAGTCTAAGTGGGCCTGTGTGGACCACCAAAGAGAGTTTTAGTGGACGGCCAGGGGGCCATAACTCATAAATGAGAAAAGTGAGTGTGTGTGCTACAGCCAGGGAGACCCACCGGTTATAATTCCCAGTGATGAGAAGAGGAGCCATTTGGGGAAGCTTTGCATGATGATGAGAACGGACTATGGTGCATATGCATGCAGGAGCTATTTCGCTACAGTACCTTGCATTGCATGCATGCACGCATCTCCATGCCCCACCGTAGTACAAAAACCAGCGAGAGCATCCAATCCTCTTTTGCTTCTTTTTTCTGAAAGGGAAGAGGGCACCCTTTTGATCTCCCCAGGTCTGTCATCCTTCCAAAATTTGGTGCTTTGTGTGTGTGTGTGTGCGCTTTTTTTTTGCATGGAGTGGAGGGAAGACCTGGCTGAAAAGGTAGCATGCATGATTTCTGCGTGAGCGATGGATGCCACATCTTCAACACGCTGGAACCAAAGGATCAATGTAAAACTTGGTCATCCGTACCGTAGGATCAAAAATGAATTTTAAAATATGAGAAATTCAAACATAATTTTGAGATCATAAAAAAATACTTTAAATAAAAAAGTCATCAACTATAATATTGTAGATCTCATCGAGATGTGGACAACTTTAATATAAAGTTTGTCTTTATTCTTGATCTAAAAAAGTTATTAGTATTACTCCGTTGCACCATGATTATTGTCGTCGGATTGTAATATGAACTAACGGTGATAATTGGTTATGACTGCCAGATCCTATTACAAACCGGCATATGATGATCGAATATTACCACTGGTTGGTAACACAAACAGACAATGATGATGAAACCTATTTTCACACTGGTTGGCAACATTAATTGGTCATGATAACCTTATTATCGCCGGCTCATATTATGATCTGCGGTGAAAAGCATCACAGCCAGTTTTAACACATGAGTTCACTACCACAGACCCGAATACCCTTGAGGGCCGAAAACCCTCAAGGAAAGCCCCGAAACCACCAAGGAAATCAATACTGGCGGCTAGCACTCAGGGAATGGCCGCCAAGGGTAGAGAGACAGGGAAATAGCTATTTCCTTGAGTGCCAGCCGCCACAAATCATTTCCTTGAGGGTTCAACCGCCAAGGAAACACATAAGCAGTCAGATTTTTAACACCGCCAAGGAAAAGTAACAACACTCAAGGATATGCATTTTCTTGAGGGTTGACGACCCCCAAGGAATATAGATGGCCCCCAAGGATATATATTTGCTTGAGGGTTTGTAACCGCCAAGGTATTTGTCGGGCCCCCAAGGATATATATTTTCTTGAGAGTTAGCACCGCCAAGGAAACACAAATGAACCATAAGAAAATAGCTTTATTTGAGGGCTCACACCCTCAGGGAAATAGCAATTTCCTTGAGGGTTTCGACCCCCAAGGAATTTTGTGTTTTCTTGACAGCTAACCCTCAAGGTAATGCATGGTACAGGGGCTTAATTGGCCAAGAAAATATTGATCATTCATTATAAATGTAGACCAAAACAAATATCAAGATAAAGGCCACAATTAAACTAAACCAGTGCTAGATTAGATAACACATCCAATATCCATTGGTTCATTACATGTCCATTTTGCAAATATAAGACTTAGCTAGCTAGAAACAGTGTATCATCCTACATGTCAGTAGGATAGCAGCACATACACAAGGCAAATACTGCACACACTTCATAAGGCAATATTGCACTAAGCAAAAGATCAGCCTAATATCATCTTAATTCGTACCAATCAAACCCAAAAGAAAGTCCACATCCCATTGTGCGGTCACTTGGAGTTGTTGGAATTAGTTTGTCTGCATGCATAGTCACTGCTCCTTTTGGTGTTACTACCTTCAGCTCTAGCCCTTCTAGTGTTAATTCTAAACTGCTCACCATCACCAATACTTGTAAATTGACTACCAGCAGCACTGCTTTTTTCGGGGTTACTAGCTTGAGCTCTGGTCCTTCTAGTGTTAAGTTTACTAGACCTCACACCATCAACACTACAGCCTGTTTGGGTGCCTCCACCATTTGGTGCAGCCTGCTTACTTGAAAGACTTTTGTGTCGAAGCCCATGCATCTCCTGTTTTATAAGGAAAACAATTAGTAAATTGCACATGTGTCAAGGAAAAACAAATCCACAACCATGCAACAACATATGTATATATCACATTTTCTGCACATATAACAGATACTTCAACATAAATCTTGATTAGTTCCATAAGGCACACTAGTTGTTAAGTGAATACAGAGTATAGGTACAATTTATAAATAGTCAATAATCATTTGGATCATAAGCTGGATGGTCAGTTAGATCATAGTCATCTTCATCTTGATCCTCTTCATCATCTTCATATGTATTATCATCCATATCTTCAGCTTCAATATTCAATTTGGACAGAAACTCCAAGTCCTTGGGATCAGTTATCTCATCTGAAACAACTGGGGTTGCATTATCTAGCTCAATGTTCAGATCAATCACAAATGTACCATCCAATCCCTCCTCTTGAAAAAATGAGAATTCTTGTACTTGTGATGGCCCAGAAGCACTGGAGTCATCACTGATGCCATATGGAGGAATATAGCCACGTGGACTAACTTGATATACAACCCACCATTCAGCTAGATCTGGTCTTTTCATACAGGCATAAGGTAGATAATAAACTTGTTTAACTTGGCTTGCCATTACAAACGGTTCGAAAACTGAAAGTCTAGCAGCATGTTTAACTTCCACCAGCCCCAAATTTTCTGTACGCTTAGTTCCACTTGGTGTTGGATCAAACCAATCACAATCAAATAAAACCATCTCTAGTGGCAAGCTTCCTTCCCATTTTATTTTTATTATGTCCTTGATGACACCATAATATTCCATCTCATTGTTTTCATCATCAACACAAGATACACAAACACCACTATTAACCGTAGCTAAGCCTGATTTAGCTCTCTCATGCTCTTTTGATCGAAACCTATAGCCATTGACATCGTAGCTCCCATAGCTGGTTACCCTACTACGAAAACCATAAGATATTTGGCATAAGGCAGCATCAACACCAGTTGTTTGCATGCACTGCAAATTAGCAGTAAGTTGATATGTCAGTTTTATTTATAAATAGATTGGTACATTACTTAATTTGAAAAGGTTTAGTAGGATTACTTCTTTGAACCACTCAAAGAAATTCTACATCAGTCTCTCCATGTGCTGTCCATGCTCTGTAATCTTCCCTAAACCCATGTTTACACAAGTGCATCTCTACATCAAACCTTTTATGCCTAACATAGTTTCGACACAAGGCACATGGGCACTTAATGGTGTCATTTTCAACCAGGCTAACCATGGAGAATGCACGGTCTAAAAAGTTGTTTGTGTTTTCAATCCACTCATTAGAAGGGGCCTTCCCACGAGACCAACCACTGTACATCCATTCACGATCTGTCATGACTCTAAATCTGTTTATGAGAGAATATGAACAAGATGACATATTTTAGTTTCACAACAAATTGGCACAGCAGTCAACCAATAGAGGCATTGTAGTTAATGGCAGAAAAAGATATAACAAAGTATGCAGCTTACAAACAGATACATTCGACTTAATGTCTAACACACAAATGCCATCTCAATCAAATGCACAATTGATGATACTTACTGCTTTGTTGCTTGAAACCGGTCGATGCTGGTACTATCACACGGCACACAGATGGTTGCCTCCACAGATCCTCAATTCATACCTAGAAAGTTGCTAGAGACAATCAGATTCTTACATATGAGGAAGCTATAATTGAATGACATTCACCATTCACATGTGCAATGAAGGGAGCTTACCAGCCAAGCAAAAGGCACAAGCTACTCAGATCAAACCTGAAAAAAGGTACAACAATCTATTTAGTTATATATGGATGTTAACTGCAGAAATAACAAAATGTCCAGTTCCTTGACTCAGCAATGATCTAAAGTGTTGTGTGACCCAACAATTCAGAGAACCCAGGTGTTTTATATCACATAAATATTTTAGTTCACAACTACTAATCCTAAATATATACACCGGTTGGTACCAGAAAAAGAACCTTTTTCAGATCACTACACAAAGATATGCACTCACAAAAAAATACACTAAATTTGCAGCTTATTTGAAATTGAATCCAGCAATGCCACTAGTTTTGAACCAAAACTGAAATCAAAACAATACCATGTCCCCATCGCCAGGACTGACCTCGGAATCTGTATGTTACAAATCCTACTATCAAATCAAATCAGGTAAAAGAAGAAGGAACCTAGAGCAACTAAAACAAACTCGAGGGCGCCGTCAATGCGGAGGGTGGTCTGCGCAGGCTGCCGGTAGCCTGGGTGCCCGGCGGATCTGCAGGCTGCAGCTATGCAGATGCGCAGCCCGGCAGCACTTGCAGGAGGACGGGGATGGCCATACGCGGGGCAGGTCAGCGCTGGTGCTCACCTCATCGACAATTGCAGCGTGGTCCAGGTCGGCGCCGA
The DNA here is from genome assembly GCA_038087645.1 of Saccharum hybrid cultivar R570. Taxonomy (NCBI): domain Eukaryota; kingdom Viridiplantae; phylum Streptophyta; class Magnoliopsida; order Poales; family Poaceae; genus Saccharum; species Saccharum hybrid cultivar. The sequence continues at coordinate 72,988 of JAQSUU010000522.1, forward strand.
GCACTCCACGATTTGAGCGCAGCTGCGTAGGAACTACTGCCCGCCGCCCGTGCAGGAACCGCCGGTCGCCCGCGCAAGACCCGCCGTAGGAGCCGCCGCCCGCCCAAACAGTAGACACAGCCTGCCCGCGCAAGAGCCGCCGCTCCCAGCGCAGGAGACGTTGCCCGCACGCTGCCCACGCAGGAGCCGCCGACCGCCGCCGTACAGGAGAGTCGCTCTTTCTGTCGCTCGATTTGGGAGACGCCGAGGGGGCCGAGTGGATAAGCTAGCTAGGCCGGGCACCAGCAGGCATTTACGTGTGTGTGTGGTGGAGGCCAGCTTCGGGCTTTTCTTTTGGGCTAAAATCCAGCGCCTGAGCCGGGAGAGTTTGGCATTTTTTTGCCCAGTTTTTATGCGCGGCAAAACAGCTGGGCCAAAATCCAGCGCGGGAGCAGGAGAGTTTGGCGCGGCAAAGTGAAAAAATTACTTGTTGGTTGGCACTCAAGGAAACTGGCATTTGCTTGAGTGTTTTCAAATACGCTCAAGTAAATACAAATTTTTCTTGAGTGTACGCAATAACACTCAAGAAATATACATTTCCTTGGAGGTTTGTAGAAACCGCCAAGGTAATATATATTCCTTGAGGGTTTAATTTCGCCACTAAAGGAAATTGATGACCCTCAAGGGTATTCCATTTTGTGGTGGTGGTTGGTTAAAATGTTGTAGACGATGAGCATTTCTGTAGTTGCGCCCTTTCTCAAAATTACTTCAAAATTTGCATGCCTCTTACTCATGCATTCATACACACATGAACACTCCACTACTGCAAAAAGGCACAACAGGGGCGGCTCGTTTTGCACAGCAGGGGCGGCTGGGCGAAGCGCTCTTTCTAAACCGCATTTAGACTACCCGCAGTGGGTACTCTAAAAGGATACTCTAAAGCTTTAGAGTATGAATATAGAGTAAAAACTGCTGCACTGGGTATTTTAAAACGATACTCTATCCTTTCTCTTACTCTATATTTAGAGTAGTACAGTGCTTACTCTATAGTGTGCAGTGGCGGGCCCACTAGCTAAACAAAGGAAAAAATGTTATAACTCACAAACCAAAAATCCAAATTAAATTTCGATTGCACCATTAAATTCGTCTCAATAAATCCTTCAAAACTAGATCACACATGGATATATTTAGATAAAGTGACAAGTGGGTCCTACAGTGGATAGAGTGGATAGATGATGATATAGAGGATGGATGGGTGCGGGAGAATTGAATATAAAGTAGAGAATCTTGCTGACTAGGACGTATAGAGGATGGATATAGAGGTCCACTGTAAGGGTGGTTTAAAACGAGCCGCCCTTACGTTGGTCCACTGTAAGGGCGGCTAGAAACACCAGCCGCTCGGCTAGAAACACCAGCCGTTCTTACCGTGCCCCACTCTAAGGGCGGCTGGTGTTTCTAGCCGCCCTTACAGTGGGGGCACTGTAAGGACGGCTGAATCTAGAACCGCCCCTGCAGTTAATTTTCTAGCAAAAAAAAATTCAAATCCAAATCTCACCACAGCTTGTAATATATAATTCGAATTTAAATTCAAATTCAAATGTAAAAACCACATATATACATATATTCATCCACAAACACATCCACATATATACATATATACATAGTTGATTTTCTCTAAACACACAAACTACAATTAAAAAGCAGACCTGAACTATTTCTCACACATCTAAAATATATTCAAATTAACTTGATGGTCTACATGTCTTCACATTCTCTGCAATTACTTGAATACTGAATCATGCTTATGAATACTGAAAAAGGGAGAAATAATCACTGCACCATTAGCTAATTACCTTGGGGAGAGGATACAATAAATGTGATAAAGAATGGCACCTAAGCAAATAAAAAAATCTATCATATGGTAAGTCTTCTTGCCAAGCAGTTCTTCCCTATTAGCACAGCTAGATTTCAGATGTACATGATTTGAACATGGAAGTTACAAGTCATCCGCAGTTCTTCTTGCCGACTTATCAGTACGATTTTGTACTGGCCACTCCCATCCTTATGAGCATTGCTTTGTGGAAATTGGATGCAAGTTGGATATAAGCAAAATGAACCTATAAGGCTGGGGTTTCCTGTGCAGTAGCATATCAAGTAAATAATAGTTTGTCATGTTTTAACACCATTCCCACACACATTCCACTCCATTCCCATCCCCGAGCCAGATTACGATCCTGGGATCAACATACCACCATCTCCACACCTTCACCATATACCGTTGCTCAGTCGACAGGCCAACTCCCTCTCGGCACTGTCTCAAAGCCCGTAGCCCCTGGCTACGACCGACACTCTCTCACGGGGGAAGAAGAGAAGGACTCATCTCACTATCTAGTTTAAGCGAAAACCAGGAAAGGTCCATAGCCGATAAGTCGGCACATGTATCAATCGATCAACCATACACTCTGCAGAGGTTTTACATAACCACCAGATCTGCCTTCCTCGCTGACCGTCGTCAACTGGGCTGATTTCGGCTGCTTGCTAGCCTAGGATAATGCCACTCTACCATTCAGCCCTGGTTCACCCCAAGTCAAGTCTGGGGTGGCTGAAACTGTGAGTCATGAGCCGGATCCACAAGGTCTCCATGAAGTCTCGGAAGGGTGTGGGGGGAAATCCTCCGCGCCCCGTACCTCCTTACACTATCCGCTATCAACCTAGCAGTAGTGGCAAAATCCTACCAAGTAGTCCAGCCATCCCGCACCATATAGGGCGAGTGGTACGTAAGGCTTCTCGGTGAATCTGAGTACTAGTAGGTCCTTAGGGATGACCAAGCCAGAATGTCTTCATCAGGGTTTCCATTTACTGTGCCACCACAACACCTCCATCCCGGGCTCCACCCATCACAGGTTCACACCCAGGTCCACCTCATATACCATTTACCCACCACAGGTATATATTTCCAAGGGTGCCCAGGTAGCATCCCATAGTAAGACTTTCCCTAGGCTCGTCGTATAATCCAACTTGGTCGACACAACCCTCACCCTCCACACACCCAAGTCACACACGCAGCACTCTCCCCATAGTCCAGGTAACCCCAGTTTCCACCACGCACATAGTATAAGCGTAGTAGAAGTATAAGTCATGAAATATATAGCAGTAAGCGTGTGTCTAGCCTAATAGCAGGGTATGCAGGGGTAAGGTTGCGTCAAGGTAAAGGCTCTCAAGCAAACATACTACCATGCAAGTCCTAGCATAATATAAGTAAAGTAAAGCGATAGCAGTTCTATATTAGCCATGCGTAATAGGTGCTATGAAATTGGGTGGGATGTGGCACCTTCAGTGTAGTCGTCTCCGTTCTCCTCACGGTACTCACGGTCCTCGTGTCATGCTGTGGTTGGTCCACGTGGCTTGCTGACGTCAGCATGATGCCATCGGCTCGGCTTTGAGCTGACAGGTGGGTCCTGCTGATGTCATCATGACGATAGCATGACGTCATCAACGTCATCGTTGCTGACAGGTGGGGCCAGGGCTCTTGGGTCACTGACATGTGGGTCCGACCAAAGTCAACATCAAGTCAACGGCCAATCAACGGTTAACGGGTCAGGGTCACTGACGTGTGGGGCTAGGGCTGCTGATGTCAGCATCATGACGTCAGCATGACGTCACCTCGATTGTGTTATTACTGACAGGTGGGTCCCGCATGACGTCGTCATGACGCCAGCATGACGTCACCTACTGACAAGTGGGTCCAGCGGCTCTGTGTCGCTGACATGTGGGCCCAGGTCAACAGTCAACGTTGACCGGTCAATGGTCAACTCGGACCGGGTCTCAAACGGGCTCTGGCGGGCTCGGGTTGGGTCGGTCTGGGCCGGGCCAGGCCGGACACGTGGCAAGCGGTGGCGCTGCCATATCACGGTCTTGGGCCCCCACTGGGCTGTGGACTTCGGCTGTGGGTGTGGGAGTGGGCGTGGCTCACGGTGGACCGTGTCTCCTTCCTTCCTTCTCTCTGTGGTCCATGTGCACCGGTTTCATGCGTGTGTGGCCGGCGAGGGAATTTTCCCCTGCTTCCTTGCTGGCGTGTTCCCACCGGCGATGTGCTCACCGGCAAGCTTTCGCAGCGGCGCTAGCGCCCAATTGTCGAGGGGAAAAATACTGCCAGGTTTCGACGACTGTGATGGTGGGGTCTAGGTGGCGGCCGGGGCTCACCAAGGCGATGGCCACGGCGAACGGTGGCTTGGCGGTGCTTGCCGACGGTGAGGTCGCGCGTGTAGGCTTCCTGATGGCTCGGCTGGGCGGGTAAGGGCTTCTGTGGATCCGTGGGGGCATGGCGAAGGCATCCAGGGCTCAAGGCGGGGCTTCGGGTTCCCATGTGGCCGGTAGGAGGCTCCCCGGCGGCCACGGCTTCATGGTGACGACGCCGAGGCACACGGGTGAACTACGGGGCGCTGGTGGGGTGGTTACGGCATGGTCGCGGGTATGCACGTGAGTGTGTGTACCCAGAGGCCAGAGACGGCCTTGGCCTACGCGCTCACGATGTAGAGCGCCATGGCCGATTAGCGAGGTCTGGCGACGAACAGGGGAAAGACCGGGGCTCACCATAGGTGTTGTGGGAGATAGGATGGTGACGCAGTGGCGGGTTGCGGCCGTGTAGCTCCAGAAGCCGTGCAGTGCCGTGCAGTGTCGTGGCGTCGTCCTTGCTTGATCGGGGCGATGTCCTCTGCTCCGGCGACACCGGTGATGTCGCGCGGCTTCGGCGCTCCCCCTTCTGTGGCAGCAAGCTCCTCTCTTTTCCCCGCCTCCTTCTCTAACTTCTCTCTGGTGTGGTGTGCGTGGGGTTGCCACCGAGTGGCGGTGGCGTGGGTAAGAGGGCTAGGCTTCCCCGGCGCTTCTTCTTATACTCGGCTATGGTGGTTTGGGCGGACGATGGCAGATGCGCGAGGCGCATCCAACGGTGGCGTGAGGTTGCGTGGGCGTGGTGCAAGGGGAACAAGGGCATGCCCCGAGCGTGACCCCTGGCCCACGCCTACCGAGTTGGTCGGCCTTCGGTCGCGGGCAGTTGGGCGGGTGGCGAGGAAGAAGACACCACTGTGTCTTCTGCGGATGACAGAGGGGGTTGGTCCGTCAGGGTGTTGGCGTGATGCGGCCGCGCGCGGTGCGTGGTGCTCCAGCTGGCTGATGGGCGGGTCCGGTTTGTCAGCGACCGGTTGCGCGGCGCGTGACGGCTTTCTGGGCCGGCCCAGTGGCGCGGGCGCAGGTGAGGTCGCGCTGGGCCGCTAAGCAGGCCGGTCTCCTTTCCCTTTCCCTTTTCTTTTCTTTTTTTCTTCTCTTTTGTATTTATTTGTTTGAGTTTGAGTTTGGTGTGAATCCAAGTTGAATTAGGTAGTGTTTTTTATAGGTAGGCCCCATATACTTAGGTGGTGACTAGGTTTATAATTTTTGGCAGTTTGAATATTTATTAACCTATAAATGTTTGGGGATTTTAATTAGAATCACATTAGGCAAGGGAAAATCCAACTCATATGTGGTAACATTATGCATGTAAGATTCATTTAGCTAGGGAATTTAACCATATGAAAAAGACAAGTGATAAGCCATGCTTAGATGTAACTTAAGTTGGGGTTAGGGTTAGACCTAATGCATCTCTTAGGTTAGGTTTCTATACATGACACGCATCATCACATGGGAATTTTAAGAAAAATTTTGTAGTTGGTATTTTTGGTGTATGGATTTTTGGGTTGTTACAGTCCTACCCCCTTAACAGAATCTCGTCCCCGAGATTAAAGCATAACATACTCTTCGAAGAGGTAGGGATATCGTAGCCGGAGGTCAGACTCTTTCTCCCATGTTGCTTCTCTCTTAGTATGATTACTCCATTGGATCCTGCACATTGGAATAGTCTTGCTTCGGGTCTCTTTGGTATTTTTGTCCAGAATTCTGATAGGATGTTCTTTATACTCAAGCGTTTCTTGAATGTCAAGTGTACTAGTTGGGACTGCTTCATCGAGTACTCTTAAACATTTGCATAGCTGGGATACATGAAATATGGGATGTACACCCATCAATTCCTCAGGTAACTCAAGTTTATAGGCGAGCTTTCCAATTCTCTTGCAAATTTTGTATGGGCCAACAAATCTAGGGGCATGCCTTTCACATGGAATCTGACCGTTCCACGTAGCGGGGATACCTTGAGATAGACAAAGTCCCCCACATTGAACTCCAGTTCTCTTCTTCTTTTGTCAGCATAGCTCTTGTATCGACTTCGAGCAACTCTCAAATTCTCTCTTACCTGAGCAACTCCTTCTTCTGCATCTTGAATCTTAGCAGAGTCAAAGAATGATCTTTCTCCCGGTTGGGACCACATCAAAGGTGTCTTACAAGGTCTGACATATAGAGCTTCAAATGGCGACATCTTGATACTGGCTTGGTAGCTGTTGTTGTATGAGAACTCTGCATAGGGTAGACATTTCTCCCAATCAGAGCCGTAATTCAGTACACTAGCGCGAAGCATGTCTTCTAAGATCTGATTTACTTATTCTGTCTGTCTATCTGTCTATGGGTGGTAAGCGGTATTGAAATCAAGTTTGGTTCCAATAGACTTGTGCAGAGCTTCCCAGAATCGGGACACAAATTGAGGACCACGATCAGATACAATACTAGAGGGAGCTCCATGCAACCTGAGAATATGCTCAATATATAGATCTGCTAATTTTTCTGCATTGGTCTTGGTCTTCACTGGTACAAAGTGAGCAATCTTGGTTAAACGATCAACAATCACCCAGATGGAATTATTGCCTTTCAGTGAACGGGGTAATCCAACTATGAAATCCATGGATATGCCCTCCCATTTCCATTCCGGGACATCAAGAGGCTTTAGCAACCCTGCAAGCCTCTGATGTTCAGCCTTGACTCTATTACAGGTGTCACATCGTGCCACATGTCCTGCAATGTCTGTCTTCATACCTTTCCACCAAAAGTGTTTCCTCAAGTCTTGATACATCTTTGAACCTCCAGGGTGAATACAATACTTAGAATCATGAGCTTCTGACAAAATTTCCTCTCGTAGGGCTAGATCAGAAGGTACACAGATTCTGTCCTTGAACCAGATGGTTCCTTGTTCATCTTCATGGCGGTTGGTCTTATAGCCTAGTTTCATCAGACCACAGAGATATTCAATCTCCTTACAAATTTTCTAAGCTTGACGAATGCGATCCGTGAGATCATACTATATGCGGAGCTCATTCAACAAGCCATGTGGTAGTATCTCAAGTTGGAAATCATCAATCTCTTCCTTGAGCTCAGGTGGTACGGATTCAGTGATCAAAGTGTGACAGTAACTCTTGCGATTAAGAGCATCCGCGACTACGTTAGCTTTTCTCGGATGGTAGTGAATTTCCATGTCATAGTCCTTGATGAACTCTAGCCATCGGTGTTGCCTCATATTCAGATCCTCTTGTGTGAAAAAGTACTTCAATCTCTTGTGATCGGTGTAGATATCACACTTGTTGCCTATCAAGTAGTGCTCCAGATCTTTAAAGCATGAACAACTGCTGCTAACTCAAGGTCATGAGTAGGGTATCGGTTCTCATGTTCTTTCAGCTGTCGAGAAGCATAAGCTATCACTCTTCCATCTTGCATCAATACACAACCAAGTCCTTGACGGGATGCATCACAATAGACCATGAAATCTTTGCCGATATCCGGCAATGCTAACATAGGAGTTGTGGTAAGTTTCTGTTTCAATTCCTAGAAGCTTTATTCGCACCCGGGCGTCCATTCAAACTCCTTAGTCTTCTTCAGAAGGTTGGTCATCGGACGGGCTATCTTGGAGAAGTTTTCGATGAATCGGCGATAATACCCAGCCAATCCCAAGAAACTTCTGACTTCTATCACATTACGGGGTTGTTCCCATTCCTTCACAGCCTCAATCTTAGCTGGGTCCACTGCAACACCTTCAGCTGATAATACGTGGCCTAAGAAGGCAACTTCTTGTAGCCAGAACTCACATTTGCTGAACTTTGCGTAGAGCTGATGTTGGGCTAGTCTCTCAATCACCATTCTTAGATGATGTTCGTGTTCTTCAGCGGTGGATGAATAGACCAGGATGTCATCAATGAATACTACCATAAACTTATCCAATTCATCAATGAAAACCTTATTCATCATATTCATGAAGTATGCGGGAGCATTTGTGAGTCCGAAGGATACCACGATGAACTCGAACTGACCATACCTAGTCACAAAAGCTATCTTCGGTATGTCACTCCCTCAAATCTTCATCTGATGATAGCCAGATCTGAGATCAATCTTGGAGAAATACTTGGCACCTCAAAGTTGATCAAGCAGATCATCAATTCTCGGCAGGGGGTACTTGTTCTTAATGGTGACTGCGTTCAAGTTCCGGTAATCTATGCACATTCTCATTGAGCCATCCTTCTTCTTAACGAACAGAACTGGGGATCCCCAGGGTGAAGTACTAGGTCTGATATACCCCTTCGAGATGAGCTCTTCAAGCTATTTCTTGAGCTTGGCTAGTTCATCAACTAACATGCGATAGGGTCTCTTGGCAATGGGTCCTGTTTCCGGCAAAAGATCAATGATGAACTCTACATCACGATCCGATGGCATACCCGGTAATTCTTCAGGGAATACATCGGGATAGTCTCTGACTACAGGCACATCATGAATAGTCTTTTCCTCCTTTAGTGATTCTGAACTTGCTTTAAGGGCACATAGGATAGAGGTGGACCTTCCGAACTGGGGTTCACATCTAATGACTTGGCCTGATAGGCGGGTCACTTGGACATATCTAGGTGAACATGATATGATGCCTTGGTGAATGGTTAACCAATCCATGCCTAAGATGACATCTAGGTTAGTGGAAGGTAACAGGGTTAGATCGGCTTTAAAGATAAGACCCTCGATGGTAAGACTCACTCCCTTACAGATGTGGGTGCTTTTTAGGTCTCTTAAGGGCGAGCTGGTAATGATAGGCTTTTCACGTGGGGTTACAGGCAGGTCATACTCCCATGCAAACTTGGTTGATATGTATGAACAAGTTGCTCCAGAGTCAAATAGAATTGATGTAGTATTGCCATTAACTAAAAACATACTGTACACAACGTCAGGAGCAGCCTGTGCTTCCTTGGCATCCAGATGGTTGAGACGTCCACAGGTAGCAGACCCCTTGAACTGAGACTTCTGAGTAGCTAAATTCTGAGGGCATTCAGCGGCCTTATGACCCGGTTGGCCACAAGCGAAGCAGGTGAAAGGTGCACCGCCTGTGGGGGTTGGCGCGGGTGCCTTCCATTTTCCATTGCCTAGTGCAGAGCGGTTCTGTGTTGGGCGTTCATTCATAGAGCGGGAATGGTTGAAACAGTCATGGGTGTTGCGGTCCTGTGCATAACGGTCTCAGGTGTAACGATCCTGAGCAGGGCGAGAGTATTTGGTGAAGTAGCCTCCACTTTCCCTACCCGATCCAGGGTTGTCATCCCTGTTGTGGTGAGAGCGTTCCCTGGATGGTGCATCTCTGCGGATCCTCTTGCGATCACGGCGATGGAGGGACTCCTCAGGCTTTCACTTTCTTTCCCTATACTCTTCTCCAACTTCATCACTGTCCTTCTCAATCTGGATGCAGCGATCCACCAGAGCACATAATGTGTTGCTCTCAATACCGCCAAATTTTAGTTTGATGTGCGGATTAAGTCCCTTGTGGTAATAGTACAGCTTCTCCTTTTTAGAGTTCACAACATAGGAAGGCGCATAGCGCAGAAGGTTGGTGAAACGAGTAGTGTACTTGATCACCCTGTCCTTTCCCATCTTGATGTTGCGGAACTCCTCAGCTTTGGCCTCCATGATACCCTTGGGAATGTGATACTCAGTGAATGCTTCAGCAAACTCTTCCCACGAGATGTTGGCAGGGTCCTCATGGGAGTCACGGAAACTGTCCCACCAGGCGCGTGCTGCACCTGTGAGCTGGTGTGCGGCAGCTCCAACACACTCATCGTCGGTGAACGTAGTGAGATCAAGCTTCTTCTCCATTTCCTTAAGCTAGTTATCGGCTACCAGCGGTCAGGGTCGGTGCCATCATAGGTAGGTGGCCTTAGCTTCAGGAGTCCTTCTAGCTTCATTTGGAAATCATTCTGCTGACCTCCCTGGCGACGGTTTGCTCCTTCAACAAGAGCTGCAAGAAGCTAGGTCTACTACGCCATCACTTCCGCCAGGTTCGGTGGTGGTGGTGGAATGTTCTCCTCAGGTGGCGGAGTATTTTCCAGGTGGAAAGGTATCCCTCCACGTCCACGGCCATGGCCACGACCACGGTTGTTGCCACCACGTCCCCTATTGGGTTCAGCTGGTTCAGGGGTGGGCGCACGCCCTCGATTCATTAGGCGATTAGAACGGTGGTTTGGCATCTGCAACACGGATCATAGAAAGTTTAGTGCTTGTGCCATAAGTGCTTATAATTCAATATGATTACATGATTTTGATGATTTAAAGCAAAATAGCTATACTATCCAACACTCATTACAAAGAAGCGATAAGATCCATAAGATGCCATAAGATCCAAAAACATTCATTACATGGGTTTAATTGCACAACATCATCTTTAGTAGCTACACTAGAAGACGTGCGAGAATCGTGCTACGCATAGAGTCTCATAATACATCTTAGAAGGGGTACAACTCATGGAAACTACTGACATAACTCATGACCACGCAGGGTCACCTACTCTAACTCGTACACCGCAGCTGGGATACGACTGTCCTCGATCTCGATCTCTTCGTCAGACTTGTGGAGTCGGGATACGTACTTCAAGGCCTCAGCGAGCTCCTCAGTAGCCTTGGCTCTAGGTAGGGTAGGGCAGGCGTCTAGGTTGAGGTGAGTCGGGGCTAACTCAAACTCCTCTATCCTAGGCTTTGTCTTGCTGCGGATCTCCTTGGGTAGCTGATCCCACATACCCTTCATCTCCCTGAGACGCTTCTTGTCAGACTTCTGCCAAGCCTGCCAAGTCCTCTCACACTTGTCCTGTAGGTACTCGGTCTGCCTGAGTGCCTCGATTAGGTGACCCTGGTTGCGAACGGCCTTCTTCCTGAACTCCTCTAGCTCCTGAGTCAGGGTCTTGTTCCGAGATTGGATCTTCAGCATATCGATCCCCTTGGATCTCTCTCTGTCTCCCTTACAGTTGAACTCGGCCTTCTTGTCATCCAACTCACTCTGTAACTCCAAGACCTTGCTGTCGAGGTAGCAATTCCTGTTGCCTAGGTCGACTGCTTTGTCCTGTAAGTCAGCGACCTCGGCTCTGTGGTCCTCCTCATGACGGTTGAGCTCGTCCTGCAGCTTGGCAACTGTCTCCAGTAGACTAGCTCGCTCATGTGCTCCCTGCGAGTCTCGCTCCTGGTACTCCCACCGGAGGGCCTAGTCCTGACGTCTCCTCTGCTCTAGCTGGGTCACGTACCTGTCCTACTCCAGTAGGAGAATAGCTGAGACACGAAGGCATCTATCCTCCTCGGCAAGGATAACTCTGCCTGCTACGAAATCTGCTCACTAGGGGTAAGGCTGAGGTCGAGGGCCTAGGGAAGTAGACGGAACTCTATCGTCTTCAGGTGCTCATAGTGGTCCCTCATCACTCTGTGAAGTGTCTTGTGTGAGATAGCTCGCAGTCCCTCCTCGACTGTGTCCTCTATAGTTAACTCGGTGAAAGCTGGGATAGAAGGTAAGGTAGTGCTAGCTGGGAACTCCACTGAGGTGACAATCGGTACTTTGATTCCTCCTTCCTTAGCTGGCTTCCCGGTGCAGGTGACCTTGACAAGCTCATCGGGGACACCTAACATGATGAGAACTCGGCAGAGGGTTTGTGCAAAACCCCCGAGCTCACGTAGGTCAAAGGTAAGCTTGGCGTGGTCCAGAGGTAGCGGTCCTAGTGGCGGCCAGTCGACGTTCATTGCCATCTGCATGTTTCAAGGAAAACAGGTGTTAGCAGGTCCAATAGTTGAAAAGCCTTGTATAAAAGTAGATGCAGGGTCGGTATATAACCAAAAGAAGGGTTGTTCATGTCCTATTCTATCGTCCATTTCTAAGGGTTTCGTCCTAAGGTCAAGTATGGCTCTGATACCAACTAAAACGACCTCAATTTCCGCGAAGGGAAATCCACAGAGTCGAAGTGTAATAAGACCGTGGTAGATCTTATTTCCTAAATTCCATTCGAATATCACATCCATACAACGATAATATCAGAGTACATAAAGTGCGTAATTACGTAAATTATTACATCACCGCATTGGCGGAAGCAAAAGCAGCAATCATTCTGAACAGCTTGAAGATAAGATCGCCAAACTCGAGCGTAGGCACGAACCCCTCAACCGTCAAACTCCTCAGAGCTAAACTCCTCAGCAGAACCTATGTGCCAAAATTTATCAGTACGATTTTGTACTGGCCACTTCCATCCTTATGAGCATTGCTTTGTGGAAATTGGATGCAAGTTGGATATAAGCAAAATGAACCTATAAGGCTGGGGTTTCCTGTGCAGTAGCATATCAAGTAAATAATAGTTTGTCATATTTTAACACCATTCCCACACACATTCCACTCCATTCCCATCCTCAAGCCAGATTACGATCCTAGGACCAACATACCACCATCTCCACACCTTCACCATATACCGTTGCTCAGTCGATAGGCCAACTCCCTCTCGGCACTGTCTCAAAGCCCGTAGCCCCTGGCTACGACCGACACTCTCTCACGGGGGAAGAAGAGAAGGACTCATCTCACTATCTAGTTTAAGCGAAAACCAGGAAAGGTCCATAGCCGATAAGTCGGCACATGTATCGATCGATCAACCATACACTCTGTAGAGGTTTTACATAACCACCAGATCTGCCTTCCTCGCTGACCGTCGTCAACTGGGCTGATTTCGGCTGCTTGCTAGCCTAGGATAATGCCTCTCTACCATTCAGCCCTAGTTCACCCCAAGTCAAGTCTGGGGTGGCTGAAACTGTGAGTCATGAGCCGGGTCCACAAGGTCTCCATGAAGTCTCGGAAGGGTGTGGGGGAAATCCTTCGCGCCCCTACCTCCTTACACTGTCCGCTATCAACCTAGCAGTAGTGGCAAAATCCTACCAAGTAGTCCAGCCGTCCCGCACCATATAGGGCGAGCGGTACGTAAGGCTTCCCGGTGAATCTGAGTACTAGTAGGTCCTTAGGGATGACCAAGCCAGAATGTCTTCATTAGGGTTTCCATTTACCGTGCCACCACAGCACCTCCATCCCGGGCTCCACCCATCACAGGTTCACACCCAGGCCCACCTCATATACCATTTACCCACCATAGGTATACATTTCCAGGGGTTCCCAGGTAGCATCCCATAGTAAGACTTGCCCCAAGCTCGTCGTATACTCCAACTTGGTCGACACAACCCTCACCCTCCACACACCCAAGTCACACACGCAGCACTCTCCCCATATTCTAGGTAACACCAGTTTCCACCACGCACATAGTATAAGCGTAGTAGAAGTATAAGTCAAGAAATATATAGCAGTAAGCGTGTGTCTAGCCAAATAGCAGGGTATGCAGGGGTAAGGTTGCGTCAAGGTAAAGGCTCTCAAGCAAGCATACTACCATGCAAGTCCTAGCATAATATAAGTAAAGTAAAGCGATAGCAGTTCTATATTAGCCATGCGTAATAGTGCTACGAAATTGGGTGGGATGTGGCACCTTCAGTGTAGTCGTCTCCGTTCTCCTCACGGTACTCACGTTCCTCGTCCGTCAGGTTCTCCTCCGAGTCTGCATCGTTCGCATTATAGTCGCGTTAGCGACGTCTATAGAATAGCACAAAGAAGCAATGGAAATTCAAAAGAGCCAAAAGCACTCAACCATGGGTTCATTGCGTAGAGCTTGATTTTAGATGAATTTTGGTCCTAGTTTCGTATTTTTCTGAGGTCGTATGAATTAGTTATGAATTTCCAAAGTTTAAATTATTTTTGAAATTGGATAAAGGCTGAATTAATCCTGGGCTGATACGTGTCATGCTGTGGTTGGTCCACGTGGCTTGCTAACGTCAGCATGACGTCATCGGCTCGGCTCTGAGCTGACAGGTGGGTCCTGCTGACGTCATCATGACGACAGCATGACGTCATCAACGTCATCGTTGCTGACAGGTGGGGCTAGGGCTCTTGGGTCACTGACATGTGGGTCCGACCAAAGTCAACATCAAGTCAACGGCCAATCAACGGTTAACGGGTCAGGGTCACTGACGTGTGGGGCCAGGGCTGCTGATGTCAGCATCGTGACGTCAGCATGACGTCACCTCGATTATGTTATTACTGACAGGTGGGTCCCGCATGACGTCGTCATGATGCCAGCATGACGTCACCTACTAACAAGTGGGTCCAGCGGCTCTGTGTCGCTGACATATGGGCCCAGGTCAACAGTCAACGTTGACCGGTCAACGGTCAACTCGAACCGGGTCTCAAACGGGCTCTGGCGGGCTCGGGTTGGGTCGGTCTCGGCCGGGCCAGGCCGGACATAAGGCAAGCGGTGGCGCTGCCATATCACAGTCTTGGGCCCCCACTGGGCTGTGGACTTTGGTTGTGGGTGTGGGAGTGGGCGTGGCTCACGGTGGACTGCGATGGTGGGGTCTAGGTGGCGGCCGGGGCTCACCAAGGCGATGGCCACAGCGAACGGCGGCTCGGCGGTGCTTGCCGACGGTGAGGTCGCGCGTGCAGGCTTCCTGATGGCTCGGCTGGGTGGGTAAGGGCTTCTGTGGATACGTGGGGGCACGGCGAAGGCGTCCAGGGCTCAAGGCGGGGCTTCGGGTTCCCATGTGGCCGTAGGAGGCTCCTCGGCGGCCATGGCGACATGGTGACGACGACGAGGCACGCGGGTGAACTACGGGGCGCCAGTGGGGTGGTTACGGCATGGTCGCGGGTATGCACGTGAGTGTGTGTGTACCCAGAGGCCGGAGATGGCCTTGGCCTACGCGCTCCCGGTGTAGAGCGCCATGGCCGATTAGCGAGGTCCGGCGACGAACAGGGGAAAGACTGGGGCTCACCATAGGTGTTGTGGGAGATAGGATGGTGACGCAGTGGCGGGTTGTGGCCATGTAGCTCCAGAAGCCGTGCAGTGCCGTGCAGTGTCATGGCGTCGTCCTTTCTTGATTGGGGCGACGTCCTCTGCTCCGGCGACACCGGTGACGTCGCGCGGCTTCGGCGCTCCCCCTTCTGTGGCAGCGAGCTCCTCTCTTATCCCCGCCTCCTTCTCTAACTTCTCTCTGGTGTGGTGTGCGTGGGGTTGCCACCGAGTGGCGGTGGCGTGGGTAAGAGGGCAAGGCTTCCCCGGCGCTTCTTCTTATACTCGGCTATGGCGGTTTGGGCGGATGGCGGCAGATGCGCGAGGCGCATCCAACGGTGGCGTGAGGTTGCGTGGCCGTGGCGCAAGGGGAACAAGGGCATGCCCCGGGCGCGACCCCTGGCCCGCGCCTGCCAAGTTGGTCAGCCTCCGATCGCGGGTAGTTGGGCGGGTGGCGAGGAAGAAGACAACACTGTGTCTTGTGCGGCTGACAGAGGGGGCTGGTCCGTCAGGGCATTGGCGTGATGCGGCCGCGCGCGGTGCGTGGTGCTCAAGCTGGTTGACGGGCGGGTCCGGTTTGTCAGCGGCCGGTTGCGCGGCGCGTGACGGCTTTCTGGGCCGGCCCAGTGGCGCGGGCGCGGGTGAGGTCGCACTGGGCCGCTAAGCAGACCGGTCTCCTTTCCCTTTCCCTTTTCTTTTCTTTTCTTTTCTTTTCTTTTTTTTCTTTTCTTTTCTATTTATTTGTTTGAGTTTGAGTTTGGTGTGAATCCAAGTGGAATTAGGTAGTGTTTTTTTATAGGTAGGCCCCATATGCTTAGGTGGTGACTAGGTTTATAATTTTTGGCAGTTTGAATATTTATTAACCTATAAATGTTTGGGGATTTTAATTAGCATGACATTAGGCAAGGGAAAATCCAACTCACATGTGGTAATATTATGCATGTAAGATTCATTTAGCTAGGGAATTTAACCACATGAAAAAGACAAGTGATAAGCCATGCTTAGATGTAACTTAAGTTGGGGTTAGACCTAATGCATCTCTTAGGTTAGGTTTCTATACATGACACGCATCATCACATGGGGATTTTAAGAAAAATTTTGTAGTTGGTATTTTTGGTGTGTGGATTTTTGGGTTGTTACAGCTACAGGATGGAAATGTATATTATGACTGTGAACAACTGTAGAGGATGATAATATCTGAAAACGTGGTCCTGAAAGCATGTACAAAAAATTGACAAAGCAGGCATGAAGATCAACTCACATAAATCTAATCAAGTATGTATGTTGACATAATAAGATAGGCAAGAGAAATGACATAATAAGATGGAGTTCTGCATATTTTTTGTATCACGAATTTTTTTCATCCTGAACATAAATCAAAAGTTCAGAGATGCAGAAGTTAAAAGACTAGTTGCCAAGCTTGCATACTGCAGCAAGGACTAGTCGCCAACACAAATAATAACTCACTACAACAGTAACATGCAGTCTTTGAACGAAACTAAAGCGATGTTTCCCCAATCCCATGACCCTGCCCGTTCAATTTAGCAACATCAGATCCAGTACGCCTACAGCATTCTCGAACAATAAGATTCATCGCAAACAAGGCTCACTGAAACAGAAGCAGCAACTGATGATTAAAAAATTTAACAAAGAGTGCAGATGATTGTCCTTACATCTAGGATTAGCTCCGTGTCGAACGCATGGAGATCGAGCAGCCCGGGACTGACCTGCTGCCTCAGTCCCGGCGAGTCCCCAGCCGCGGCGTCCCCTCCGCGCATCCGCGACGGCGCCGAGGGCTCCACCGACACGAAGATCTTCCCATCCCCGCGCCGCACGCCGCCGCCGCGCTGCACGCACACACAAAGACAACCGGCCGATGAGCTCGTCCCAGAAGAAACCGGAAAACCTGGACCCCGCGCAGATCTCGACAAAGCGCTAAGCCGTACTACCAGCTGCTGCGCCCACCGGACCCCGGCGCCGCCTGCATTGGCGGGGATGTCGAAGAGGAGCTGCTCCGAGGAGTACCGCCGCCGCCCGCCGCCGCCGCCGTTCATCGTCGGTGCCGATGGAAGAGGGGAGCGGGGTGACTGCCCCGCGCGCTGCTCCGCCTCTTTGCGTCGTGGTGGCTTCTAGGGTTTCGAGGGGGCGTCGCCGTTGCTGGGGCCAGTGGAAGGGGCCGTGCAGCCTTGTCGGAGGAGATGCGGCCGCGCGCAGCGAGGACCGCCGCCGCCGCTGGAGGTGGAAGCACAGCCATGCCAGAGGAGGAGAAGGCGGCCGCGCGGGGGAATAGGACGCCGGGAGGCAGGAGGAGTCAAAGGGAGCGCGATGTGCGCGTCAGAGGAGGGGGGCGATGCCTGAGGGAGGGAGTGGGAAAAGAGAGAGTGAGAAAGGATATATATAGCCTAGGGTTTTCAGGTGGGCCGATTTGGGCCGAAACTCAGTATGGGCTAAATTGCTATACAATATAAATAAAATAATACAAATAAATAATCCCTTTTCTTATATTTTATAATGAAAATACTACAACTTAAACTATATGTCATGTCTAACATTGTCAAAAAATATAGAAAATAAATATATGTAAGAATTCATGTTGTATGAGATCACATCCTATAATCGATAGAAAATTGTTTTGCTGAACATTAATCCCCTACTATTTTGGTGACTTTGACCAAAAAAAATTAATAATATCATAAAGTGTTCTAAAAATTCTAAGAATTGGCATGGAGACATAATGTGTGTGTATAAGCTTGACATAAAAATTTTAAATCATTTTAACTCATCAGGATGCACATTTGTTGTGTTGGAACGGTTCAAATTTTGAATTTTTAAATTTTCACAGCTCAAAATCAGTTTTCGAAACCTTAGATGGTCTCAACATGAAAAGTCATGAATATCAAGTTTGATAGACCTATCGAGATCTACATTTGATATATGAGTCATTTTTTCATTTGAAAAAGTGTTTGTAAAGTTTTGCTCTAAACTGACAAGTCTCTCACATAGTTTCATAAAGTCAATGTGAGATTCATGATTTTGTGACTAGTGTTTACTGACACTTTCTCAAATGGAAAAATGACCTATGTATCAAATGTAGATCTTGATGAGCGGTACAATCTTGGTATTCAATTTTTTTTCATTTGAGGTCATTTGTGGCTCAATTGACCAAGTTTGACCAAGTCAAATCTTAGATTTTAAAAAAATGACACTTTGACTGTAGTTTTTAAAGCCATAAAATGTTTCAGCTACAAAATTCATAAATACCACGTTTACTAAACTCATCAAGATATACATAAGTTGTTTTGGTCAACTTTTTATTTGACAAATTTTGAACGGTTCAAATTTTGAATTTTGAAATTTTCACAGCTCAAAACGAGTTTTCGAAACCCTAGATGGTCTTAACTCAAAAAGTCATGAATACCAAGATTGGTCCACTCATCAAGATCTATATTTGATACATAGGGCATTTTTGCATTCGACAAAGCGTTCGCAAAGTGTAGTTCTAAATCCAGAAGTCTCACGTATAGTTTCATGAAGTCTGTGTGAGATTCAAGATTTTATGACTAGTGTTTACTAAAACTTTTTCAAATGCAAAAATGATGTATGTATCAAATGTAGATCTTGATGAGTTCTACAAACATGGTATTCAAAAGTTTTTCATTTGAGGCCATTTAGTGCCTCATTTGACCAAGTCAAATCTTGGATTTTAAAACATGTGACTAGTGTTTACTAACAGTTTCTCAAATGCAGAAATGACTTATGTATCAAATGTAGATCTTGATGAGTTGTACAATCTTGGTATTCAAATTTTTTTCGTCTGAGGTCATTTAGTGGCTCATTTGACCAAGTTTGACCAAGTCAAATCTTGGATTTTAAAAAATATGACTAGTGTTTACCAAAACTTTCTCAAATGCAAAAATGAACTATGTAACAAATGTAGATCTTGATGTATTTTACAATCTTGGTATTCAAAAGTTTTTCATTTGAGGTAATTTAGTGTCTCATTTCACCAAGTTTGACCAAGTCAAATCCTAGATTTTAAAAACATGCGACTAGTGTTTACTAACACTTTTTCAAATGCAAAAATGAACTATGTAACAAATGTAGATCTTGATGAGTTGTACAATCTTGGTATTCAAAAGTTTTTCATCTGAGGTCAATTAGTGTCTCATTTGACCAATTTTGTCCAAAACCACTGTAAAGGCGGCTGGTTATCCAGCCGCCCTTAAAGAGGGTCATAGTAAAGGCGGCTGGATAACCAGCCGCCCTTACTGTGACCCCCCATTGTAGGGGCGGCTGGTAAGCTGGGGCTCGCCCGAACCACTGTAAGGGCGGCTCGAAAAGCCAGCCGCCCCTACAGTGGAGGGAGGGGCGCTCCCATTGTGCTTTTTTCACGTAGAGCTCGATCCATGTGCTAGGCACATGATTACATACTTATACAACAGCAATTATGTAGAGTTTGTCAGTGATCAGTTGCGAGTTGGAGGACCAGCCGCGCCTGCAATTGAAAAGCAGATGCATGGACGTGTCTCGCAGCTTAGAGGCTGTACGTAGGCCCGGCAGTTTAGGGATGAAGACGAAAGAAAGGGACAAAAGAAAAGAGTTGGCCAAGGGAAGCAGAAAGGTAATGTGGGCTTATCCTAGTCCCACATTCTTCTTCTTTTGGCAAATACACATTCTTTTGTTTTGACCAGCAATGACTAAAAAATTGTATACTTTGATCTATGAGCTAGGTTGATGCTACTATATTCATCATTAAACATACTTTCGTAACGTGTAGATGCCTAACTGACTTATGCAGGCGATGGAATGGAGTGGTGTTAACAAACAAAAGAAGTGTCCTATTAATTCTCAAAGCCTTAAAACTACCACTTTACCAGAGGACAAAATAAAATGGCCTATCATGTGTTGATAAATTACCCGCCGCTGTCATTCGCAAAAGGAACAAATGACTAAATGATCTTGTATATATTTCTCTGTTACGCACTAATATCATCAAGTATCTTAGTATTTAGCAAACACAAGAAGTCTGCACATTCATTCTCAAGGCCTTAAAATTACTATGTTAGCTGTATATAGAAAGCTTCTTTGATAATATTGCACTCTTTTTTCTTTCATGACAAAAACGAGATGATTTCCGATGAATTGCATAAGCTTGGGGTTGAGGTTGGGTATCAAACAAGATAATTGTATAAATATGTGGGCTGTAGAGTTTGTCTGTAAATGACATGGCTTATCTAAAAGACAAGTTTTGTTGGACTTGCTAGGAAAGGTGAGGTTGACCAATGGCTCAATGGGCAGGTCCAGTTGAGTCGCAACGCAGCAGCAGGTCTCTCGATCCGTCTAAAATTCTGTGCAAAAGGTTACTACGAGTAGCTATCTACTCCTACCTGAGGGGCAGGCTGAGACATAAACAAGTCGAGGGAGGCAGCAGCAGCCATTGATGCTGATCCTGGTGCTGCTGCAGCACCAAAGGCGCGCACGCGGACTGCCGCCTCGGAACGGATCGGAGGGCATGCATGCAGCACCAAAAGCTAAGCTACCAGCAGCAGCGGCGGATCTAAAGGGGGGGCTGGGTGGGCTCCAGCCCCCCTAATGACTTGATTTAGTACTAAAACACTGTAGCAAAAACTTCAAATCACCGTTAAATCTTCGTGCAAATCAACATCTCTATTGTTTTAGCCCCCCTTCGTTCTCATCCTGCATCCGCCACTGACCAGCAGTCGTCTACGCGCGCGTAGGCGTAGCTAGATGCACATGCACTCATGCAGCACACACGACATGCGCATATATGGAGTACGTACGTACGTATTCGATGGAATCCCTGGATAAACTATACAGCCGGAACCGGGCTCTCCCTAGCTAGAAAGCTGCTAGCAGAGAGGGGATGAAGGAGCCGTTCGGCTGGAATTATAAGCCGGCTGAAAAACACTATTGGCTGATTTTTTATGAGAGAAAAATACTGTTTCGACTGAAAAAACAAGCTGAATAAGACGGATTATAAGCCAGATGAACAGGGCCGAAGCATATAGGAAGGCGGCCGGCGGACCGGCAAGAAGGATGGAACGATACAGTACAGGCAGCTACTACCATCTAGGAGGGCTAGTTGCATTGGTAGCTGGTCATGCATGCAGGCAGAGGCAGGCAAGCGAAGCGCTAGCTAGCTCCAAAGGCTGGATCGATCGACACTGCGACACTGCTGGTAGTAGGACTGTAGAAGTAGTAGTAGAGATGATGATGATGATGATCGGCTATTAGCTAGAGACTCGTCAGAGCTTACCAGTAGTAGTAGATCCAACTGCTGCCACAGTGCCGCGGCATGGGCTCGTGGATGGATCTGCAGAGAGCTGCACGCAGATGATGAGCAATCATGCACCCCTGCTACATCTCTTGGAGTAGCTCTAGCTGGGTGGAGCTGCTGGTGGCTGGCCCCAGCTTGAGCCAGATGCCTGTCTGCCACATCCGGTTCAATTTGGAATTTGGGCCATAGTGACCCATGTGAATGTTATGAGATATTCTGGAGAGTTTAGTCCCACATTGATTGTTTAGAGTGGGATAGACCAACATATAAGGCTTCTAGAGTCCATCTCACCATCCCCGGGTTAATCATTTTACGCGAAGCGAGGATGAAAGCGTAAGTGGGATGGTGGTAGGTGTGGTTCATTCAGCGTGCAGAGTGGATCTGAGCCCCATCGTCTCACCCATTCCAATTGCACAAACGACGTTAAGAGAAAATAGAACCCACGTACGTATATACTGCACTAGTTCGTTCCAATTGCACAAACGACGTTAAGAGAAAATAGAACCCACGTACGTATATACTGCACTAGTTCGTGATGTGTAAATAGATGGATCACTTACACATCACATGCTCATAAATTTATCTTGAAAGATATCGGCAAAGTCGTATACTGAAGTTGCTGAGCTTAGCACAAAATCTGTTGGGGATATAAAATGCAAAATGTGTCATTGTCTAATACGCCAAATATTTTTTTTTTGACAAACAGAACACGATGTCACGCGAAGCGGTGTTGGTCTCTATGGGATGCTCTCCTCCTTAGCAGCTCAGTTCCTTGGTGGAAGTGTGGCTAGAGATCGTTTTGCAAGCTAGGTAAGGAATGATGAATGACTCCGACCCATAAGAAGTGTTTGCAGCAGCTCCAACATAGGTGTCATGTTTTTGCCACAATGGGTGCTCTATTACTTGCAGCACCAAACTCCTGTTTTGATGTGAGTGAACCAAATTTTCTTGCAACCATAAACCTTGTAGCCAATTTCCTTCTTTGTGAACACCATGAAATGTTGGATAAGGACCATACGGTGGGTTGTTGCATGCCTCGAGCACTAAAGGGGTAGAAGTTACGGAAAAACACTGATTGAAGCTCTAGGAAAACTAAGAATGGCATTAATTGTTGGGGGGGGGGCTATGGCTAGAATCCTTAGAGAAGGTTGAAGTTTTGATTTGGCCTTGTTTTTTTCGTTTATAATCCGATTCTTGGTGAAAAAGAGAATCCCACCAAATGCTTCAATTATTTCTGGTTCTTTTAATTTGACCACCGCTTTAGAACTTTGAACTAGCATAACCGAGAATAAAAAATAATAATAAAAAATCTCCGTGGTACGGTGATTATAATCGAATCGATTATAAGCAGTCCCAAATATAGGAGATTTGAATTCATTTTGTTGTAAGGATCCATCTCTTGTGAGTATAATGAGAACCTGAGATGCATTTGAGGCTGCCTTCTCTTTATTTAGGTAGGCGTGCATCAGGGCATGTAGCCAACGACCACTTCAAGAGCAAGTATAATAAGATATTGTGAGTAGGTTGTATGCTAAGGTGAAGGAGAAAGAGGATGAGAGAGAAAAGATGTGGGTTGTAAGTTTATAGCTAGCTGCTGTAACATAAGAATCTAGAAACATTATGAACGAAAGGGGTCGATCATAGTTGAGCCAACTACTATATGAGTGGACTTATAAGTAGGTTGCAGTGTCCATACAACTAGCTAAAAGATTATATTATTGGCCTTGCTCTAGCAGTACTAACTGTTGCTTGCGAACTGGTCATGGATCAGTTGGTTAGATTCCTTGTGGTGGAACCTGCCCATCCGGGTTTAAGTCCCCAACTTTGCACGGGTGCTCGCATTTTTCTGAACTTATTTCAGGATTTAACGGTGCTACGCTTTCAGTAGTAGGCGACGTCCCCGTCGACAATGAGGCGCCAGTGGTGACTTTGTGAATCTTGAGATTTGCCGGCTCAGTCCTTCGGAGCTGCTTATAGGGGTAGGATTTGTGTACGCGTATTCATAGGGGTGAGTGTGCGTGTGTGTTGTAGGTGTCTACGTTGTACGGTGTGATTCTAAAAAAAAGTACTAACTGTTGCTTGTTTTTTATTCCTTCATACAGTGTCGTAACAAAGCATTGTACTCTATTTTTTTTGGCTGGTCCATAGCCTAGTTGGTATAAAAATTACTTATATGATGTATAAGGCTAGTCCCAATGCTAGAAACCACAAGTAGTTTCAATGTCTATTAATTTATGTATACAATACACATAAAATCCATATTTCAAATAGATATTTTCTACATAATACTTTTTTGTGCAATCACATGTCTCCTTGCTTCATCATCTACCTATTGCATCTCTTCATATCTTGGTTCTCGTATAGGTATGATTTCTTATCTAAAAAATATTTTCTCCTCTCTCTTTCGTACTATACCATCTTTTTCTTAGTTGACATTTTAATTAATGGGCATAGAAATCATCTAGTTTCTTGGTTGAGAGTGCCCTAACATGAGACCATATGACTGAATTAAATACGTAAACCTCTTTGGATTGTAGGAAAAAGAAAGGAAAGTGTAGGATTTCCTTTCCTGTGGATGGAGTTAATGTAGCATCGTTTGGTTCACAAGAATTGGTCATAGGAAAAATATAGGAAACTCTCTTTTGTCTTTGATTTCACAGAAAAACCATAGGGGATAAAGAATTCACTCCCCTTTCCTATGTTTTCCTGCTGTTCATCCAAACACATATCCTACAAAATTCATGTTTTTTATTCCTTTGTTTTACATATGCATTCGTATCATATTCCTGTATTTTTCCTGTTCCTATGGTTTGGTCTACCTAGATATTAATGAATTCAGGGTCTCTTTCCAATGCAGGAATTTCATAGGAATTGTATAGTAATTTCCCTGAAACTAGTTTATTTTTTCATATAAAAATGTAGGAATGAGAAAATAATGGGAGAGAGAAAGGCCCCGGGTCGTCCTTTCTTTACCGAGGCTGTGTTTAGTTCTGGATTCGGGGCACCCGAGTTGGAACAGTGCGCAATAAATGCGCACTGTAGCATTTCGTTTGTATTTGGTAAAAATTGTCCAAACTTTGACTAATTAGGCTTATAATGTTCGTCTCGCAAAGTACAACAAAACTGTGTAATTAGTTTTAAATTTCATCTACATTTAGTACTCCATATATGTGCCAGCATTTTGATGTGATGGGAATCTTCTTTTTGCATAGTAGAATTTATGGTAGAAATTGAGAACTAAACAAGACCCGCATATGCCGGCATTTTGATGTGATGAGAATCTTCTTTTTTATAGTGAAATTTAGGGTAGAAATTAGAAACTAAACAAGCCCCGAGGAGAGAAGACAGATAGAGGCAGCCATCACCCATCAGGTGGTGCTCTGCTCTGTTGTATCTGTACTACTAGGGCAGGAGAACGTACTACTACCAGGGTCTCGTTTAGATTTCAAATTTTTTCACTCTCTCCGTCACGTTAAATCTTTGAATACATGGAGCAGTAAATGTTATTAAAAAAATAACTAATCGCACAGTTAGGTAGTAAATCATAAGATGAATCTTTTAAACCTAGTTAGTTCACGATTGGACAATAATTACCAAATACAAACGAAAGTGCTACAATTACGAGAGTTATAAAAATTTGCAATCTAAACAAGGCCGAGTACTAGCTAGTGGATCGGAGGAGCATTATACGAGTACATGCATGGCTATATATAAATGATGATTGCCCATCAGCATGCAGCAGAAGTTGATCCATCGAGTGCTGGCGCCATGGATGATCATGTCGATACGGATCACCTCTGTCCCTCTCATCTCCATCTCGCCCCATGGGTCAAGAGAAGAAACAACAGGAAGGAGGTCATGTCACATCGCCACCAGCTACAGAGACAGAGGAGGCCGAGAGGGGCGGCTTGAAACTTGAAAGTGAGTGTGAGGTCGACGTGAACGCCGAGCGGTCAATCAGCTTTAGCCCTTGGTTAGTCCCCCAATTCTCCCTAAATTTTACTATGCAAAAAGAAGATTCCCTGTCACATCAAAATGTCGGCAAATACATGAAGTACTAAATGTTGATGAAATCAAAAACTAATTGCACAGTTTTGTTGTACTTTGCGAGATGAACATTTTAAGCATAGTTAGTCAAAATTTGGATAATTTTTACCAAATATAAACGAAATGCTACAGGAATTCTGATACATTGTTTTTCTCCCCAATTCACCGAACTAAACGAGGCGTTAGAAATATTGGTCGTTTCAGTTCAGCAGCCGGGCCATGCATCCATCCATCATCCACGCCATGCACGCACGCACATTGGTGCCATACTGCCATCACTGCCCTAGCTCCCTCCCGAGTCAAAACCCCAAGGCTGAGGCTGCAGCTGCAAGTAGGGCAGTTCCCCACGACGACCAGTCTGTGCGTGCTTCAGCTAGCCTCGGGTTTTCTCTAGTTTTACTACTGTTACTAATAAGAAGAGTGATTGTGACGCGAAGAAAAATAATCCCTCGAACTCATTGGAAAAATTCTCCATGAGTGCACACACACCCTGCATCTCACTGTAGATGCGTACGTCGCCTGCTACTGGAAAAAAATCTTAGAACAGATCTAAAAAATATGAGCATCCGTGTCAATTTGAGAACTTAAACTTGGGTGAGTAGATTCACCAGAAGAAACCCAACAAAATGAACCACACTCAGTTTGCTACTCTAACAGTTGTTGACCATAATAGCATTGGATTTATTCTATTTTTTTCCAATAAAAATTATTCACACTATCATTATGAAATACTTGTATATTATGAGTTAAATCTACTTATATTTTTTTTGTCAAGACTCCAACTAAGCAGATAGTGAGAATATTTTTTAGAAGAAATTGATGATCAATAATGTATAGAATATACTCCCTCCGTTTTTATTTACGTTGGTATTAGCTTTGTCCTAAGTCAAACATTTATATCTTTAGTCATCAATTTCAAACAATTTATATAAGTCCACGACATAAGATTTATGTTTTTGGATTCATTACAAGAAAAACTTTCATAGTCTATGTTATGAAAGTATAGAGATATTTTAAAGTGGATGATCAAAGATAATAATATTTAACTTAGAACAGAGTTAATGTGATGTGTAAAAAATAGAGAGTAGTGTGAAGTCAAATATGACAAGTAATAACTTCGATCGAAGGGACATTTTGTCCCCTTTTAAGACAAAGAAACCCACGACATTTTTCAGAACCACAAGACAAATATCCACTTGAGAAGTTTTGCATTGGACCAGAGTAAGTTGCCCTCGATATATAGGAGGACAGTAAGGCTCTATTTGGTGTAGCTTTACCACCAGATTTATAAGTTGTTTGAAGCTGTTTTTTTTCCAAACTACACTTATGCAAACAGCTTCACATATGAAGCTCCTTAATCCTGCTCTCACATGGGGCACAAGTGAGCTCCAAAGCGTCCTTATGTCAAATTTGCCCCCATTAGGCTTGTGTGCATGGGGACACTGAGGCTCGTGGACACTGACCAGAGCGCGAGCAGTGCAGCCACCGGGGCTCACCGCATGGGCACGTGGACACTGAGGCTCGGGGTGCAGCCACCAAGGCCACCGGGGCTCGCCGCACAGACGTCGAGCTCGAGCGAGCACTACCGATGCAGCAATAGATGTTTAAGATGAATTGAAGAAGGAAAGAGGTGAGAAAAACAGGAGAGGAGAAGAAAAGATAAGGGTATATTTTGAATATATTATTATTTTTATCTACGATGAACAGCTGTTTTGTCAAACGATATAAAAACAGCTTCAGCTCTATAGACAGAGCTGCTCTCTAAGCTCAAGCCAAAAAAACTACTTACCAGTGATGTTGGCCTCGTTTAGTTCTCTCCAGAATCCAGAATTTGGCACTACGTAAAAATAAGATTCTCATCACATCAAAATGTCGGCACATGTATGAAGTACTAAATGTAGATGAAATTTAAAACTAATTATACAGTTTTGTTGTACTTTACGAGACGAACATTATGAGGCTAATTAGTCAATGTTTGGACAATTTTTACCAAATATAAACAAAATACTACAGTAGCACTACAGTGTATTTTTATCAACTTTGCATATCCGAAGTTGAGAAATAAACAAGGCCGTTGTGCTAAATGGGACTAAATGCTACTGCCGTATGTACTCATGATTAAACAAGGACACCGTCGTGTATCCTTGTCCTCTTCCTGTTGGATCCACGCCAGGGGAGCGCCAGTGAGCAGTGGTATTCCTGCTACCACTCTATGGCTGTGTTCAGTTCAAAAAAAAAGCACTATACAAAAAAAAAAAATTCCGTCACATTAAACTTGTGATACATGTATGGAGTACTAAATGTAGATGAAATTAAAAACTAATTGTACATCTTGATTGTACTTTGCGAGACGAACGTTTTGAACCTAATTAGTCAATGATTGGACACTATTTGCTAAATAAAGCCAAAACGTGCTACAGTACATTTTCACCCTTTTTCATGGAACTAAACACACCCTACTTATTTTGTGCCTCCTGTCACGGATGGGATGATGACGTCTCTTCCCGACCGCGGCTGTCCTACGAATGGAGAGCAGGAACAGCGCCACCCTGTGTTGGCATGCATGCATGGAAGCTCCCAGATCAGGCTGGCTATCGCGTGTGATGGACTGACTGATCGATGTGGTCGTCTCGTCGAGTTGTTGCGCACGGTTGAGGGGCGAGAAAATAATTAAGGGCGTTTTTATATTTGGACTGCTGTACGTTTTCGTTTCAGAATGCACCCAGGGTCGTCCGTGGGATAGTAGTAGTAGTAGCAGGACGAAGCCGGTGTCTAAAACTCTCGGATAGTAGTAGGATGGGATATCTGTGAAGTACTCCTTGTTAGATTCCGTGGATCGACTGGGTAGATCAAGGTACAAAATCTCTTTACATTTACGTATATACAAGTGTCCTAGTCCATGTACTACCGGAGATCTGAGAGAGAAAATGGAGTGAGGTAGAAGACACAGACCATCCGAGGGAACCGCGGGTGAGGTGGAGTTTGTGGCAGAACCTCCTGAATCTTATGGCTCACATATGCCTATCATTGTCCACCAGACCTCTGATAACAGCATATGAGATTTAAACAACTCTGGAAGTCTGTCGGGTGTCATCGAAAACCCGAATCATCCATTTTATTCTTTTGAACCGGGTCCATTGCAGAAGACATCACAGAATTACAACAGTTGATACAGTTAATAATATTATCTCAGAGATGAAGATCTTTTTGTGATGAATATAATGAAATAGTTGGAATTAGAATAGGTGCAATAGAGAGGTTAGTTAATATTAAATTAAAGCATAAAACACTGAAAGTAAGGATCAACCTTAGTGCAGGTTTCAGCAAAAGTATTCTTGATCTTACTATAGATTCACCTTAATTCCCTTTATGCTGCATATCTTTGAAGTCTTTCGTTTTCGTCGGTTAAGTCTTGTTGGGTACTTTTGTACTCAGGGTTTGTTAAACCCCTGTTGCAGGATGGGAGCCAGCAGTAGAAGAGTTCTTGTGAGCCCTTGGGCAGGATGAATCTCCCTTGTGTGTACCATAGATTACGAGGAGTATTCATTATTTACAACATAAAACTTTAGCCAATTCTAGGCATAAGCATAGCTTAACTAATTCTATCAAAATCACACAAGGGAGATTCATCCTGCCCAAGGGCTCACAAGAACTCTTCTACTGCTGGCTCCCATCCTGCAACAGGGGTTTAACAAATCCTGAGTACAAAAGTACCCAACAAGACTTAACCGACGAAAACAAAAGACTTCAAAGATATGCAGCATAAAGGGAATCAAGGTGAATCTATAGTAAGATCAAGAATACTTTTGCTGAAACCTGTACTAAGGTTGATCCTTACTTTCAGTGTTTTATGCTTTAATTTAATATTAACTAACCTCTCTATTGCACCTATTCTAATTCCAACCATTTCATTATATTTTTCACAAAAAGATCTCCCAACTAAAGTTCCAGTTGATTAACTACGATGCAACACAGTTGATCCAGTCTTCTTCACCGAGAAGCAGTGTCGATTTGAATCGGTTTGGCCCAGCTGGGGTTTTATTACAACACGACATATGCAGTTCCTGGTCTTGAAACTACATATATCAACCCTCACTTGGATCCTCCTAAACGGGAATCGGTCCAGCGCTACCCGAGAGCACAGTACCCATTTCACTGCGTCGTTCATCCATGACGGATTCACAGGAGCGTGTTACACGATACTCTCGCCATCTCTCCACTCCCAGTGCGCGGTTATCGTTTCTCATAAAGAATAGCCCAGATGTTGGGCTTACCGGAGTATGTGGCCAGTACTGCAAGTCATGATCACAGACAACTCTACAACGATCGGTCCTTGATCGACACAAGCGGGGTCACTACGTCCAGACTCAAACTGGGCGCAAGCCAAGATTCCGTCCGGTCTAGATTTAAAAACATGATCATTCTCATACATCAGTTATTTACTCCGGTTGAGTTTCATAACTTACTTTCCAAAAATATAACTAAGCAGGGCTAAGCATTTTATTCAATTAGCATACTTAATAAAGGTTACCAAAGGTGGGTAAACAAATAGCCATGCATCTAGGTATACATACAACTCCTAAATACTTAATTGCAACAGGCATAAGACTTAAGTGAATAACATTTATAAAATTCAAGGAATGGGTTTATACTCTGGGGCTTGCCTTCGATGTCGAGGTTGTCAGATTCTCCAGAAAAATAACAACAGATAACCACGGCGATAAAATAGAATTCCACTTCGGGACTTACTTTAATGGAATTCCACTCGTGATAACTAAACGTAAATAAATATGCATGCTTTAGGATGATGAAAAACTAAACATGCTCATGGTGATAAATTAAAGTAATAACTAGAGTATAACTTTCCTTCACTTAAGGGTTAAGTTATGAATTCATAAAGCAAGGTTAATTATTAATGTTAACACATGAGAAAGACATAATTAATAAATTAATAACTTGCCCAGGTACATTGTAAGGTGTTAATGTTCCCAAGTCAGCAAACAATCCAAAAGTTACCCAACATAATTAAATGATTTATAAATATCTTTTGGGTATATTTTATTAATCCATAAAAGGTATAGTAATTAAGGAGACAGTTTATAGTCATCAAAACCAAGCCAAACTTTTCGTGTAAATGGTTTTTAGCATAAATGGAAAGTATACCAAATTTCATAAATTTTAGGTAATTATATTATCCTACAAAAATCCTAAAAGTTACATTTATTAATTAAAGCATGTAATTTTTAGTTATAGCAGAACTACTAAAAATAAGCATTTCATATTTTTCTATGATTAAGCATAAGATAGGAAACATACATAAATTATCTCATAATTTTATCTGCTCTAATGATTTACTTATCAATTTTACAATTGCATAGGAAATTAGTTTTTTCAGAAAAAAGAAAAGGAGAAACTCCTCTTCACTCTCTCTTGGCCTGGCCCAGCAGCGCTGGCGGCCCAGCCCCTCTCCTCTCTCTTCCTCACCTGCATAGGCCGAGCCGGCCTAGCACAGGCCACGGCCCAAGACCAACGTTGGCCCAACTCTCCCTCTATCAGCTCTCCAAGACCGATAGCTGGGCCCCGATGGTCAGCCCATGCTGACCACGGCCAGCGGCCAATGACCGAGGCGAAGCTCACCGCCGGTGAGCTTGCCGGTGACATGGACGTCACCCCAAAACTCGCCTCGCTCTCCCGCATCTCATGGTAGCACCTCCACTCGCTCCACTGCTCCATAGCATGCCTGATGACGACGACAGTGGGTCAGACTCCTCCGACGTGGCGGCTCCGGCGATAGACGACACCTCCGATGACAATGTCAAGCTCTACACATTCCTTTCACTCCCACAGAACTAGTCCTAAAGATAATTGAAGGAGATGAGAGCTACCCCAAGCTCTGCCCCATCAATGGCGGCTCGGCGAGTGTAAGTGCATTTGCCCCCATTGTGGGTTTTGGATAATTAATGACAATCAAATTAGGGACTAACATGTTTATCTAAGTGAATACGCAGGTGTTAGTCCGATGAAAAAATTTGAATGGACACATTTGGTGATAATAGCACCCTCAATTCCGTTATTTTGGAAGCGTTCCTTCTCGAGTGGCTCGATTAGATTTTATATTTTGGCTTGAGTTATATGAAACGCTGCACTATCAAGAGGGATACAAATTAGGCTATCTAGATAGGGAATTAGTGCTCAATATGTATTTGTTTATGTGGTTGAGAGACACCTTTGCTCTCACGGACACTTAGAGAAGTGTTTTATGCCTGGGAGCACCGGTTGTACCGGTGAACAACCGGTAGTACCGGTAGGCATAAATCCCGCCGGTGGCAGTGCTTAGTTCTGTGAGTTTTTGTTCTAACGGTAGTACCGGTGATGGATCGGTAGTACCGGTCTTAATCGGTGGTACCGGTGGAAGTTCGGTAGTACCAGTAGGTCAAATTCCCGCAAAACTTGACTTCGCTGTAAACTATACTAGCGGTAGTACCGGTGAGAGTCCGGTAGTACCGGTAGGCTATTTTCTCACAAAATCTCTAGTAGGTTGACTGTAACGGTCGGAACCCTTGGGACCGGTTGTACCGGTAGTACTGGTACCGCTTCGAAGATAAGTGTATAAATAGCTCTCCCCTTCATTTCTAACCATTACCCATGCCATTTACTCCCACCTACCTTCAGACAAACAGCACCCAAGCATTGACTCACCCTCTCTCTTCCTCTTTGCTCCCAAATCCAATCCCTTGCAAGATTTGAGTAGAGAGAAGAGATTTGAGAGTGGAAAGCTTCGATTCGCATCTTGAGCACTTGGTTCCCGTCCTAGCTGGCTTTGTTTGTATTTGTTACTCTTGGGTTCTTGGAACCCTAGTCGGCTAGGCGTTCTTCTTGGTTGCCCGTGTTGTTCTACTTGTGAGGGCACCCCGAAGTGTTTGTATCAACCTTGTATTCTTAGTGGAAATCTCGGGCTAACCTTTGTGGTTGCTTGAGGGAGACAAGGAATTGGAAGAGACTCCGAATTTAGTGGTCACCTCAACAACGAGGACGTAGGAACTCCTTTGTGGGATTGCCGAACCTCGGGTTAAATTGTGTGTCCCGCGTGCTTGTTGTTATTGCTTGTGATTACTTGAGATATTACTTGTTATTCGTGTTCTTCTCCTATCCTTGTCTCTCTCATAGGTTGTGGGTGCCCGATCTACGATTTGGTGATGGAACAAGCAAAAGGGAGCTCATTAACTTCATCAACATCATCTTCGGAAGTGGGGTAAAACTCAGATCTAAAATCATAACTCGCAGATCTCTGATTTCGTAGCTTCAGTAAGGTGACTGGTAGTACCGGTGGTTTGCGTCGGTAGTACCGGTGATCTCTCACCGGTAGTACCGGTCCAAACCAACCGGTAGTACCGTTAGGTATTTGACTTCCGCTTTGAGTTTTTTTTGAGTTTCAGGTTTTTAGATTCGACTATTCACCCCCCTCTAGGCCTATTAGATCCTTTCAATTGGTATCAGAGCAAGGTTCCTCATGATTAGCGCTTCACCGTGTGAGGAGAAACCATGGCCACCTTTGATGATGACACCTTAAACAAGCTAGTTGAGTTGCTTGCTGGGAAACTCAGTGATAAGATTCTAGAGCAACAAAAAGAGCAAATGAACAAGATGCAAGATGAGATGAACAAGTTGAAGGAAGCCGTGAGCAAGAAGATTGAAGATGTGGCAAGTGGTGGTGATGGAGATGGTGAGAATGAAGCAATCAAGACACCTAAAGGGTTTGCTCATGTTCCATATGAGTACTCTTCATATAGCAAATCCAATGCACACTTGCCAACCATCAATCCCGCAAACCACCTCAATTTGATGGAGTTAGATACACCGATTGGGCTCATAGAATGAAGATACATCTTATTTGCCGCAAGATGTTGGTAGATTGTGGAAGTGGATGTTAGAGCTTTGGAAGAGGATGGTGAGTTGACAACCGAAGACTACCTTGACATACAACAAAATGCTACAACTGCCTCTTTGATCCTATCATGCCTCAATCAAGAAGATTACAACAAGGTCAATGGCATGGAGAGTGCAAAGCACATTTGGGATACTTTGAGGGTATCATTTGAAGGTGACAAAAGTGTGAGAAAGGGGAACATTGAGCTACTTCAAAGCAAAATTGAGAACATTGCAATGATTGAAGGTGAAACAACCCAAGCTATGTTTGATAGATTCATGACCTTGATCAATAGAATAAGAGCTCTTGGTGACAAGTATTGGGATGACAACTCGGTGGCTAGAAAGTTGTGTAGAGTGTATAGACAAAAGAACAACATTCTTGCTTTGGTCATCATGTAAAGAGACAACTATGACACAATGACGCCACAAGAGATGCTTGCCAAGTTGAAACACCATGAGTGCTTAGAAGATGAAGTAAAGGAAGCATCAAGTCAAAAGAAGAGTATCGCTCTCAAGGCATCTCATGGTAGAAACAAGAAGAAAGATGTACATGATTCATCAAGTGATGAAGAACAAGAAGAAGATTCCGATGAGGAAGAAACACTCTTAGTTAGAAACTATAGAAAGTACTTGAAAAAGAAGAAGGAAAGGAAGAGAAGTGGAGGCAAGCCATACAAGAAAAGGTTTTGCTATGGTTGTGAAGAAATTGGTCACTTCATTGCCGATTGTCCAAAAGAGAAGAAGAAGCACAAGCACAACAAAGATGATGACAAGAAACATAAGAGCAAGAAGAGAGGTGAAACACATCTTGGTGAAAATGAGAATCAAACGATGAAAGTGATGATTCAAATGACAAAGACAAGGAGAAGAAGAAGGGTGTAGCAACGATTGCTATTCAAGAGACCTCCTTCTCTTCACCCAAGCTCATCACCGACCATGCCTCGTCACCATCGCTCTTCGCCGACTTATCTTCATCACCTAGGCTTTTCGGCAACCTCACCGACAACGACAACTACACTCCAACTTGCATTATGGGAAAGGGGAAGATGGTACCACACAACTCTCCTACTCACTCTAGTAATGAACATAGTAGTTGCGATGAGAATGATGATGAACTTGCAAACAACATGATAAAGAAATTTGGCAAATCGGTCGGCTCTCAAATAATAAAGCTAATTCATAAGTTAGAGAAGCGGGAAACATGCATTGAGTCGTAAGGGAAATTGCTCCTAGCGGAAATGAAGAAGAACCTTGGACTTGAAGCATGCCTTTCCAAGGAAAGGAAGGAGGTTGAGAAGTTAAACATAGAATTATCTTTAGCCAAAGATTCATATGAACGTTTGACTAAGGAACATTCTTTGCTTAATGACTCTATAGCTAGTCTAAAGAATAAACATAGTTTGGTTCAACAAAGCTTTACAAGCTTGAAAGACAAATATCATACTCTTGAACTAAACTATGACACTCTTTGGAATAACATTTCCATCCATCCTAAGGAATCCAGTGGTTCCAATGCTTCAACTAGTGAAGGATGTAAAAAATGTTATAATCATGATATAAATGCTTGTGCTACTAACCTTATTGAGCTAGAAAAGAAAGATAAGGAGATTCAAAGATTGAACATGGCTATCAAGAATGGTTGCAAGGAGAAGCAATCAACAACCATGTACAAGTCATCAAGGCACCCCCTCATCAAGGATGGGCTTGGCTATAATAGGTATGATGGTAAAGCCAATGAAAGGAACATGATCAATGAAGTGCCTTATGTGAAGTTCAACAAGGGTGTGGCACTAGATGACCTTATCAACAAGGTCAACAATGTTGCCATCTCTCCAAGCACACTTGTCAAGAACAAGACCAACAATAAGAAGAAGCAAGTGAATGCCCCCAAGCAACAAGTGCCCATCTCACGAAGCTATGCTAGTGATTATATGTGTTGTTGGGGCAAGGATGGCAAGATTGTTGTGAAGTATGTTGGAGCACTCAAGAAGAGGCAAATCATGAGGAGTGTTTGGGTGCCAAAGACTTATGTGACTAACCCCCTAGGACCCAATTCTATTTGGGAACCTAAAACCAAGGCTTAATTTGTTTTTGTAAGAATACTCCTCCGGTGGAACAAGTTGGGTGCTAGATAGTGGATGCACTAATCATATGACCGGAGAGAAGAAGATGTTCACCTCCTTTCAACCAAATCAAAGTACAAGTGAACGCATTGTGTTTGGTGACAATGGTAAAGGAGATGTCCTTGGTTTGGGTAAAATTGCTATCTTAAATGATAATTCCATTTCAAATGTATTACTTGTAGAAGGGTTAGGATACAATTTGTTGTCCATTTCATAACTTTGTGAGATGGGCTACAATTGTCTATTTACCGATGTGGGTGTGAAAGTCTCTAAAAGGAAGGATTCCTCTATTGTCTTCATGGGTTGTTTGAAAGGCAAACTTTATCTAGTTGATTTCACATCTAGTAAAGTGAAGCTCGAGACTTGTTTAGTGGCAAAATCTAGCATGGGTTGGCTATGGCATCGCCGACTAGCCCATGTTGGGATAAGGAACTTGGCCGACCTTCAAAGAGACGAACACATCCTTGGACTAACAAATGTTTCTTTTGAGAAAGGTAGAATTTGCAGTGCATGTCAAGCCGGCAAACAAATTAGAGCTAAGCATCCCGTCAAAAATGTTGTGTCAACAACGAGACCACTTGAGCTACTTCACATAGACTTATTTGGACCCAATGCTTACATTAGCATTGGAGGTAACAAATATGGTTTCGTTATTGTTGATGATTATTCTCGCTTCACTTGGGTGTTCTTTTTGAAAGATAAAAGTGAGACCCAAGCAATCTTCAAGAAGTTTGCAAGAAGAGCTCAAAATGAATTTGAAGTGAAGATCAAGAAAGTGAGAAGTGATAACGGGACGGAGTTTAGGAACACTAATATTGAAGAGTTCCTTAATGAAGAAGGAATCAAGCACGAGTTTTCAGTTCCTTATACTCCTCAACAAAATGGTGTTGTGGAAAGAAAGAACCGAACGCTCATAGAAGCCACAAGAGCAATATTGGATGAATACAAGACTCCGGACAAGTATTAGGCGAAAGCGGTCAATACGGCATGTCATGCAATCAACCGCTTGTACCTTTATCAAGATCATGAAGAAGACTGCCTATGAGCTCCTTACCGATAACAAACCTAAGGTGCATTACTTTCGAGTTTTTGGTTGCAAGTGTTTCATACTTAACAAGAAATCCAAAAGCTCAAATTTTGCATCAAAGGTTGATGAAGGTTTCTTGCTTGGTTATGGTACTAACGAACATGGCTATCGTGTTTTCAATAAGACCACCAGTAAAGTTGAAATAGCGATAGACGTGACCTTTGATGAAACTGAAGGCTCTCAAAAGGAGCAAGTCAATGTTGACATTGTAGGTAAAGAAGAGCCATCTTCTCAAGTGATCAAGAAGCTTGCTACCAGTGAAGTAAAGCTCATTGAAGATGATGATGAATATGCACAAGTGCAAATCATTCATGATCCATTTATGCATCATGGGTCAATAAATGCCCATGATGATGGTTCTACATCAAGAAGTGGTCATGATTCAAGTGTTCAAGTCACTCAAAATTCACCACAAGTTGAAGATATGAAGGTGATGATCAAAATAGAAGTGAAGACAACTCTCCACAAGATCTTAGTTTTGATCCTTCAATCAATCAAGACAAGGATGATGAAGATGAGGGTCCAATCCAAAGAAGAACTCAAGCGTCTCACCCAAGAGTACATCATACCATTCAACGAGACCATCCCGTTGACAACATCTTGGGAAGCATTCAAGGAGGAGTTATCACAAGGTCAAGGCTTGCAAGCTTTTGTGAACACTTGGGTCTCCAAAAGAGACTAAAAAGGTTGAAGAAGCCATTGATGATGAGGATTGGATGATAGCAATGCAAGAGGAGTTGAAAAACTTCACTCGCAATGAAGTTTGGACATTGGTGGAAAGGACTAAACAAAATGTGATAGGAACCAAATGGGTCTTCCACAACAAGCAAGATGAGCATGGTATGGTCACAAGAAACAAGACACGGTTGGTAGCTCAAGGATTCACTCAAATTGAAGGCTTGGATTTTGGGGAAACTTATGCACCGGTGGCAAGGCTAGAGTCAATTCAGATTTTACTTGCCTATGCCGTTCATCATGACTTCAAGCTATATCAAATGGATGTGAAAAGTGCATTCCTGAATGGTCCCCTCTCTGAAGTGGTATATGTAGAGCAACCATTGGGTTTTGAAGATCCAAAGCGCCCCGACCACGTCTATAAGCTCAACAAAGCAATCTATGGGCTTAAGCAAGCCCCTAGAGCTTAGTATGATTGTCTTAAGGACTTCCTACTCAAACAAGGGTTTGAGATAGGCAAGACCAATCTAACTTTATTTACTCGCAAAGTCAATAATGATATCTTTATTTGCCAAATATGTGTTGATAACATAATATTTGGTAGTACTAATGTGGCTTTTTGTGAGGAGTTTAGTAGGATTATGACGAATAGGTTCGAGATGTCTATGATGGGAGAGTTGAAGTTCTTTCTTGGTTTTCAAATCAAGCAACTCAAGGAAGGAACTTTTATTTGTCAAACGAAGTACACTCGTGACATGTTAAAGAAGTTTGACATGGAGAAAGCCAAACCCATCAAGACACCAATGCCAACCAATGGACATCTTGACCTTGACAAAAATGGTAAGGCCATCAATCAAAAGGTATATCGCTCCATGATTGGATCCTTGCTTTACCTTTGTGCATCTAGGCCCGATATTATGCTTAGTGTGTGCATGTGTGCAAGATTTCAAGCTAATCCGAAAGAATGTCACTTAGTGGCTGTTAAGAGAATTTTGAGATATTTAGTGCACACTTCTAATCTTGGCTTGTGGTATCCTAAGGGCTCCACTTTTGATTTACTTGGTTATTCCGATTCGGATTATGCCGGTTGCAGGCTAAATCGAAAGAGCACTATCGGGACTTGCCAATTTCTTGGTAGGTCCTTGGTGTCATGGAGCTCTAAAAAGTAAAATAGTGTTCTAACTACTTTGGTTGTGAGCTAAGTATGTGGCCGAGTATGTGGCGTCCGGTGCTTGCTGTGCCTAACTACTTTGGATGAAGCAAACCCTTAAAGACTTTGGTTGTGAGCTAACCAAGATTCCCCTTTTCTGTGACAATGAGAGTGCCATTAAATTGGCAAACAATCCCATAAACCATTCTCGCACAAAGCACATAGACATCTGACATCATTTCTTGAGAGACCACGAAGCCAAAGGAGATATCGCTTTACATCATGTGAGCACCGAAAATCAACTAGCCGATATCTTCACAAAGCCCCTAGATGAGTCAAGATTGTGCTTTGAGGAGTGAACTAAATATCATTGATTCTCGTAACATGGCTTGATATCTTGGACATATTTTGATTGATTCTAGCTAGGAGAAAATTCTTTAAAAATGTTGTGTGAGATTTTAAAATCTATTTTCACTTCTCAAGCATGTTCATAGTTTTGTGATGTTTTTATGGAATCTAAACATGTTTGAGATGGTTCTAGTTCATCATATATGTTCACCAACTCTTACTTACCTTTTGCTTTGCTAGAACCACTGGTAGTACCGACGGGTGATCGGTAGTACCGGTCTATAACCGGTAGTACCGGTCAATCACCGATACCACCGGTAGTTCGTTTCCTCGTATCGTCTGTCTATGGCTGTCGACCTCACCGGTAGTACCGATGCCCTCCCACCGGTAGTATCAGTTTCTCTTGGGTATAAATAGGGGCAGTTACCTTTTCACCTCTCATCTTCTTCACCACGCCCCTTCTCACCAGGGTCGACGGCGCCGCCTCTCTCTCCTCCCACTCGATCTCCCTCCTCCCTCCACCTCCCTTGCAGATCTTTGAGGAGAAGATTTCCCTTGTCATGGTGATCGCGTGGAGGTGCTTAGGAGCTGCCGAAACTTCTTCCCTTGCTTGGATTCGACTTCTCTTTGACATCAAGCATGCAAAGGAAGAACCCCAAGCGGGCTGCTCGTCTCGGTGGAGGTGATGGTGGTAGTGCTTCGCGGACTGTCCGTGGGAGGGATGCTGCTCACTCTAGCAGCCATGGAGGTGGTGGTGGTGGTGGCATTGGCGGTGGGGATGATGATGAGCCCCAAGGCGTGCCTGCTCCTATCTCGAGTATGGGACGTCCCAATTCCCCGCGTCGTCATAGTGAGCAAGTTCAGGGTCAATGTTCGGCAGGTGAGAATCCACAACTTGCCGCTATGCAGATTGAGGGTTGCTCTATCGACCCTAACATTGTGGCTTAGTCTCCTATCCAAATTGGGCTTGCCACTGCCAACTGGATGCTTCTATTTCATCATAATGCCAATCCTCAGATGTCCGGTCCTCAAAATCAAGGTGGTTACCAACCCTCTCTTCCTGTTGATTATTCTAAGAGAGTGGGTGATTTGAGGGAGCAGCGTAGTGAAAATCCTTATCAGTTTATCAGGAATCCCAGTGTAGATCTTCGCTTCTGGAGCCGCATGCACTCAGATTATTACTACAAGGTTCTTTTCAAGAGTGGGCAACGTGGGTCTTCACCACCGATCTTCTAGCATAAGTGGGTGCAGCGTGCCTCTCTTGATAACATGAATAATCCTAATATCCATCATTTGGTTGTCGATCTTGATGCTTGGCGTTTGCTTCCTCCTATGACCTTTCAGCACAATTGGAATGAGGAAATTATTTGTCAGTTTTATGCAACCTTGTGGATTGACTCTCAGAACCTAGTGCTGCATTGGCTCACCCAGGCGTCCATTATAGATGTGATTATCGGACTTTTTCACGCCTTCTTGGGTTTAGTTCTAAGGATAGGGCTACCTCAAGTCTCTTTGACATCTATCCTGATTCTGTCTCTCATGATGACTTAGAGGCCGCTCAGATATATGAGCCTGGTAAGGCCATGACTTCACTACCACACAATTGAAGCCTTACTTTTATGTCCTCAACAATTTACTTCGCCTCACCTTGGACCTGAAGATTGGAGATTCCATTCATATTATGCTTGATGCTCGTAAGGTCCTTTGCCGCTTTGGTGCTGGTGGTGATCATTTTTCTATCACTGACTTTATGTAGCGCAAGATTGAGCAGGCTGCCAATGACCCCCACAATTCTTTGCCATATGCTCCGTTTCTCATGTATATCATTGAGCAGGTGGTGGGTCATTCATTCCATCACAATGCAGTGCACAAGTCCTACTCCGTGTGTCGTTTGGAGCAAAAGGGCATTGCTGGTGGTTCCGCTCCTTCTCCCACTCGTGGTCCGGCCACCCGTACTTCCTCCCGCGGTGCTTACCGTGGTGGTGCCACCACTGCTCCTACTCGCTCCTCCTCGAAGCGTCGTCAGCGTGGTGGAGGTGTCATCAAGTTTGCATTGGGGAAGCTTTGGGAGGCTTTTTGTTACAAGGCCGAGAAGGATGATCGCCGCCTAAGGCATATTGAGCAGCACTTGTAGATTGATCCACCTGAGAGTCCTCTTCATGAGTTTTGGGATCCCTTTGTCGAGTACAATGAGTTGTATGGTGCTCCTATTTCTGGACTTAGTGAGGAGGCTGGCCCGTCCAATGACCCTCGTGGTAAGAAGACGGCTCCTGCCTTGCCTGGACTCGTTGACTACTCGACCGACGACGACGACAATGACAACGACAACGGCAGTGACAACGATGATGACCGCGACTACACGGAGCCTTATTCGTTTTTTGCTACCTTGCATGTTTCACGTGCCTACCCTTTTTGGCATTTGATGCCAAAGGGGGAGTGTTAGGCTTATCTTTATTGTAATAGGTAGTTAATGGTTGTGTAATAATTCCAAACATTGTGGTGAACTATGTATGGTGGACTAAGAACTATGTGTGTGATGATGGATGATTGTAGGCTAAACATTTATGCTTATTTGATATGTCATGATGTGATTGCCTAGTTATGATATTGTGATGATGATTGTTGACTTAGAATGTCTATGTTGTTTTAAGTCCTTTTCTTTCTACCTTAGCCTTTCTTGTTTTTGTGTGATAAATTATGTCATTTGCATCACGATATCTTTATTGTCACACACTCACTTAGGCAACCCATGAATTGCAAAATTTAGGGGGAGCTTCCCTTATGTATGCATATTGATTATGATCAATGGTTGAGATTCAAGTTCAATGCATACACTAAGGTGGAGCCTCTCGTAAAGTTTGGAATTCAAAAGCTTCAATTCTTTAAATCTTATGTAAGCCTAAGTTGGTTGTCATCAATTACCAAAAAGGGGGAGTTTGTAAGTGCATTCGCCTCCATTGTGGGTTTTGGATAATTAATGACAATCAAATTAGGGACTAACATGTTTATCTAAGTGAATACGCAGATGTTAGTCCAATGAAAGAATTTGAATGGACACATTTGGTGATGATAGCACCCTCAATTCTGTTATTTTGGAAGTGTTCCTTCTCAAGTGGCTCGATTAGATTTTATATTTTGGCTTGAGTTATAGGAAACGCCGCACTATCAAGAGGGATACAAATTAGGCTATCTAGATGGGGAATTAGTGCTCAATATGTGTTTGTTTATGTTGTTGAGAGACACATTTGCACTCACGGACACTTAGAGAAGTGTTTTATGCTTAGGAGCACCGGTAGTACCGATAGGCATAAATCCCGCCAGTGGTAGTGCTTAGTTCTGTGAGTTTTTGTTCTAGTGGTAGTACCGGTGATGGATCGGTAGTACTAGTCTTGACCGGTGGTACCGGTGGAAGTCCGGTAGTACCGGTAGGTCAAATTCTTGCAAAACTTGATTTTGATGTAAACTGTACTAGCGGTAGTACCGGTGAAAGTCCGGTAGTACCGGTAGCCTATTTTCTCGCAAAATCTCTAGTAGGTTGACTATAACGGTCAGAACCCTTGGGACCGGTAGTACCGGTACCGCTTCGAAGATAAGTGTATAAATAGCTCTCCCCTTCATTTCTAACCGTTACCCACGCCATTTACTCCCACCTACCTTCAGACAAACAGCTCCCAAGCATTGACTCACCAGTACTATCGATGGTTTGCGTTAGTAGTACCGGTGATCTCTCACCGGTAGTACCGGTCCAAACCAACTGGTAGTAGCGGTAGGTATTTGACTTCTGCTTTGAGTTTTTTTTTGAGTTTTAGGTTTTTAGATTCGCCTATTCACACCCCTCTAGGCCTATTAGATCCTTTCAGCAAGCTAGGACATGGCGGCACAGCCAAGTTCCCAAGGAAACAACAAGGTAGAGATCAAAATGATTGGGGTTACACCATTAGGAGCTCACCGCGACTTCAAGACAACAACCAGTTGACCCAAAGAGATAGGGAAACCACAGTGCCGACGGTGAGGGCAAGGCGGCGGCTCTGCTCTGAGGAAGACGACGATGTCCTGGCTTATCCACCCGTGTATTCTAAGAAAAAAACGAGGGGACGGCCATAAGAACCTCGAGTAGATGCTAGAACAATAGATAAAGCAAAGAATATGGTGACATAGAGGGATGACCACGCACGGGAGCTCACGGCGGTGTGTTTGATGTCCAAGGAAGACGATGGTGGTGCTAGGGTGATTCTGATGGGATGAGGGAGTGCTAGCGGGTGAAACAGAGACGCTAGAGGGTGGTGAACTCAGGTACAAGGTGAATTGGAGAGGGAGGGATTGATGATGATGAATTTCGCGACGAACAGAGGAGAGTTGCTCATCGACGGTGAGAAGAGAAAGATGGAGAGTGATCGGCTTTGGCAGATAAGGGTGTGGGCGATGGTTCTCGTTGTCTAGATCATGTTCGTGAGGTGGCAGCGAAGCTGCTGCATGCCATGGCCGAGCCAAGCGGTGGCCGAGAGCGGTGAGCGGTAGCGGCGTCTCGGTGATGTAGCCAAGCATAGAGGTGAGTCACCCGTGCAGCACTGACGTTGCAACTGTTTGACACTCCTATTTTAGGCTCTTCTTCCCATATTTTCTCTAATTTCTGAGCATTTTCATGACAAACTCCAAATACCAAAGTTGTTCCAAATCCCATAAACTCCAACTTTGCTTATAGGCTCAGGGTCAACAGATGAACAGATTAAAAGATAGAATAAAAGCCAAGAGGAAACATAGTATTGAAATATTATGTTTCAACACTATAACACCATGTTTCAGGGTTGGATCTGGACCCGGCCATCACTGGTTCGATGATGAAGTTTGCGCACGGGCAGTGATGGTCAGTGCGGTGACAGAGTGGTGGTGCGGTCCTTTGGTGCTTCCCGCCGCTGGTTGCGCCCCTCACTGTGAGATCAGATGTAGGGTTTTTCAGTGAGAGGAGTGGCTTCGGTCAACCTCGTGAACTGAGCCGCTGGCCTCCCACCTCTTTATATAGCGCAGTGTGATGGGGGCCCACCAACCATATAGGGTTGGACACCCCTGATCAGGGCACGTGATCAAGGTCCAGCGGGCCATTGGGCCTGATAGGGAGGAGATCAAACTAACACTCCTCTATCCCTTTATGTTAGTTGTTCTAACTTTCAAATGGTGTCCCTAATTGACTATCGCTGGTCTAGTAATGTGTATAGGTGTAGTACCATCCCAAAACATCACCTGTCTATCGTACTGCAGCAGGTTGCAGCCTTTTCCTCCCCCCTCTCACACCAACTCATAGGGACAAAACACTAATGGCTTGTTCACTTAAAGTTTGTAGCTGTTAAATGATTGCTATATAGGGGTGATGGAGTCTTCTGCCACCAGCCTTAGTAACTGGGCACAAGTGTAGAACGACAAACATTAAGAGACAGAGGGAGTAGTTGTGTAAGGTCCATTGCGTCCAAAAATCAACTGCACTTGCTAGGTACCTCTGTCTTATCCGCTCTCTCTAAGGATCTAATGCTCTAAGAAGAAGATGAATTAGGCTCTAAAAATTAAACAAGAATGTCGACCAATCGAAATTATTATTCTACACCCCTTAGCATCTTGACACCTAATTATTGTATAAAAGCAATCTGAGAAGTCCCTAGGGCCATTACACCAAATCAAGTCCTTAGCAAAAGATCACACTAAGAAACATGCCCTTAAGAACAAGAAATGAAGTTGTGTTAAGCACTCTATCATGCAATCCTAGTTATCACTCATGGAACTTACACAGACAAGAGCTCAAGCCAGAAGTAATGCAAGAATGAAAGAGAGACAGAGATACACCTAGATTTTCCCATGGTATCAGGTTACCACAACCTACTAATCCATAATAGAGCACCAAAGAGTTACCAAGACTTGGTTAAGCTCCAATTCATCAATGAATACCCATTCTCCACTCCAAAATGATGTGTTTCAAACCATGTACACCAATAGGAGCCTTTGTAATTAACAAGAACCCCACTAAGAAAGATCACCATGTTCTCTGCCATGTTGTCTAGGCCATGGCAATCACCAAGTCCAAGTGTAACAAGTCTTCAACTT
The DNA here is from genome assembly GCA_038087645.1 of Saccharum hybrid cultivar R570. Classification (NCBI taxonomy): domain Eukaryota; kingdom Viridiplantae; phylum Streptophyta; class Magnoliopsida; order Poales; family Poaceae; genus Saccharum; species Saccharum hybrid cultivar. Next base: position 117,772 of record JAQSUU010000522.1, read on the forward strand.
TGACTCAAAGAAATCCAAGGAAGAACACCGGTAGCAGTCAAGGCTAACACTTAAATCTCATTTATTGACTTGGATGGCTCTCTAGAGTCTTCACTATCCTCTCTATAAGTGCTGGCAACAATGGTGTGGAATAGTAGCTTCAAATGATCTAGGGGTTGCACTTATATAGAGGGTACGATGAAGGGGGCAGTAGTCATTGGAAAAAGCTGACGAACACTGACATTAACAGATGATCCACGCGGGATCATACAGTGTTGCTAATCTGGCTGATTCCCATAATGACTAGTAAGGAAAATACAAAAATATTCCTCGCCATATGGTCCGTCCATGTGTCTCATAGTTACAATGGAACATACGATGCAACATAGAGACTTATCCAAGCTTGTTGCAGAGTCAAGTTAGGCCCACCAGATTATCCACTGAGGAATCAAGTGTGCACCAAATGATATAGTGCACACTAATAACTTGTCCAACTTGTCACTAAGTCAAGTTGGATTTCACCAAATTATTTATTGAGTGGCACAGAGGCACACTAGATCATACGACACACATTAGTACCATGGCACTTGACAATAGCTAAGAAATATAGGCCTCATCATATGATCTGTTTGGTGCTACATAGGCACACAGATTCACTAGGTGGCCACTCTGTTATTGGGGTGTAGTCATTTTTACCTAGGGCATTGTATCGCTAGACGATCCACTAGGGACAATTTGCATCATACAACTTTTACTCTAGTGTTGTTTTTAAACCCATTTCAAGTCTGATATTGACCAATTCAACTTTGAGATCTTTGACTTGAAGCCACTTCTATGGGACCACTTACCACCGTGATCTTGACTAAATGTTAACCTCTTATGCATCCAAATGCTCTCGCTCAGATTCCATGAAGATGAATGCCTAACCTCCCTTAATAGTATGGCCAAAGGAAAAACAAAGCCTAAATACATACAACAACAGATGTCTCTGAGCACCAAGCTTACATTTTCTCTATTGTGTCCTCAGTCTTCACGAATATCCATTGCGCGATACTCTAGCTATCATTACAAATCTTTGGGGCAAAGACACTTGTGGCCAACTTGTGATTAACTCCAATGTGGATACCACTGTAAAATACACATTAGTTAATATAACACCCTCGGTGTTACTGCGTAAAACAACTCACTAAGCATGTCATGAGCATCATGTTTATGTGTTATTGTGTGTGGTCAATTGTGAAAATAAAATATCGTAAAACAAAATAATTGATAAATATGTAAATGAAAAGCTCTCCGGTAGTTCATGTGATTATCAAATAGGATTTTAAACCAATTTTTATTGAACAAAAATACTATAGAACATATATGTGAACCATAAATAAAGTTCAAAGTGCAAAATGTGTAGATGAGAATGCAACTTTTGTCTGAGCAAAATGTTATTGGTAGCTGGTACTTTTGGTTAGTTGGAAATTGAACTTGGAAATAAAAACCAGCCCCAGACTTAGAATAAATTCAAGTCCCAAAAACAATTTGACAATATCAAGTTCATGAATTTATTCTATGGAATTTAGTTAATAGTGATATCGCATTTTAGCTTCTCTCGATAGCCCTATGTACCCTCTTTTTCATGGTTGAGGTGGTGAGATGTGAATCGAGCTAGATTAGTTGTCATACGTGCTTTAAAATCCATGCACGCACATAGCCTTGGGCTGTTGGGCCAAGAGTGCACAATCACCTCGTGCGGGGGCTTGACGTCGCACACCTGGCCACGCGTCCGCACACGTGTGTTGCCAATGCCGGTTGGCCGGTGAAAGGTCTTGATGTCTAGAGGACAAAATGCGCTAGACAAGTTGATTAGTAATAACAATTAGCAAGATGCAAGTTTTGCCTAGCCTAAGAGGGGTTTGCAAGCCACATATCTAATTGACAATTCTAGTTTTGATTCACTCAACCATACAAGTCAAATCGCAAGAGTAACAACTAAACATGCTACTCTACTCAAGCTAACAAAGCTACTAAGACTAGCAAAGAACAACTAGAAAAGTAATGTGAGAGAAGGATAGAATTGATTTCACCGAGAGGCGATGAATTGAGCCAACCAATCAATAATTTCAATGGAAAACCAAACACCGGGATGTATCAATCACAATCAAGAGATGAAGACCAATGATTTATCCCGAGGTTCACATGCTTGCCGGCACGCTAGTCCCCGTTGTGTCCCCTTATACCACGTGGTTCGGTGGCCAATCGGTCTAACACACCGAGCCTCTCAAAAGGTTCCACAAGAACCTACCAATGGCTAAGAGTTGCAATGACACGAGCAATCCACTAGAGTTGGAATTGGGCGCTCCACCAGGGACCACAATAACCCCTCACGACAAGCTTACCAGAGCTAGCCATGAACAATCACCAACACGTGCCAGACCTCCACCACTGCCCTAAGTCATCTAGGTGGCGGCAACCACCCAAAGAAATAAGAATCCCGTAGCAAAAGAACACCCAAGTGCCAACTAGATGCAAACTCATAAGCAAATGCACTTGAGATCACTCAATCTCACTTTGATTAGGCAATCAAGCAAGAGAGATGAGTAGGAGGGGATGTGCTCAGCTCAAGAGGATGTTAGAGAGTCATAATGTCCAAGAGAGTCCTCTAGGAGCCGGCCAGCAAGTATTTATAGGACCCCCTCGAAAGAATAGAGCCATTGGCTCACGAAATAGCCACACTCGGGGTGACCGGATGCGCTGGTCCGGCCTGACTGGACACGCACAGCGTCCGGTCACTCCACCATTACCTCCCCGATGAACGCCATGTGTCTCACTTTGAATTTCGTTCATTTGATCGTAATGGTCACTTAAATGTACTCATTCACGCACTAGAGTGACCAGATGCACCAATCGAAATTGATCAGACGTGCCTAGGCGTCCGGTCACCACTGATTCACGTTGCTAACTATGCAACCGGATGCACCGCTTGAACTACCAGACGCCACAGTGCTTGTAACACCTCTGGTGTTATGGAGATTAAAATTTTGCCATGTCATCATATTGCACCGCAAAGCATCCATGATTAGGTCAACTACGATATGCATTAACTAAAACGAGTTTACATTCTTAGGTTGGATGTGCTTCTAAGATGAGTGACTCGAAACGAAAACCCTACTTTCAAATGTCACAGCAAATACTTAGTTTATGCCCTACGTAATTTGAGGTGTACGACTGTGTTATACACTAGTGTCAAGTGTAGGGTATGAACTCAAGTCCAACACGTAAAATGAAGCTTCAAGTTTGAGTTTGAATTTGGAATCCAAAACTTGTCGCGAGTTTTCCGATTCGAATTTGAATTCAAATTTGGGTAATTATTAAAAGATTTTCAAAAGTCAACTTGGTCAACCAAGTGTGGCATTTGGTCAACCGTGGGATTCTTGACTCAATGATGCCCTTGGATGATGGTTTGATCACTAAATAATCACCAATCAAAATAGCAACAAGTTTCAATTTGAAATTCTTCCGAAAACCCTAAATTCAAAAATCTAATTTTACCCCTTTTGAAATAATTCAAAATCTAAGCAAAATTTGGGAAAAAGTTTAAAATCGAGTTTGTATATCTTTTCAAGGGCTACAAGTTTGGTGTTTTGAGTTTACAAAGTTTCAGTGTAAAATTTGGAGTAATTTTGAAAAGAAGTAAATTTCAAATTTGACCCCTTTTCATCCCCAATCTCAAATTTCAAAATAGATGCAGAATTTGAAAATGGTTTGAATAGAAAAGTTGTAGGTCTTGGCTAGATGTACAACTTTGGTATTTTGATTTTTTGAATTTTCAATATAAAATTTAAAGTAATTTCTAAATTACCAAATTTCAAAAAAGTGTCCCTTTTGATTTCAAATTCAAATTTCAAAATCCAGCTCGAATTTGAAAAAATTTTGAACATGAAACTTGTAGAGCTTGAAATTCTAAAGACTTCATATTTTAGGAATTTTTCAAGTCACTGCATGTTTTTGGGAGTAATTTGGCAAAAACAGATCAAGGGTTCATGTGTTGGGGGGTTGCTACAGTGCACCAGCGAATCAGGGCAGAGCAGCGCACGGCATGGGCGCCAGCGAGACCCGCCGTGGCCTTTCCGGCCGCTTCCAGGCGTCGCCATGGCCGTCAGTAGCTCCTAGACATCACCACCCTTCTATACTTCGTGTTGCCCCGCTATTGCTCGGCTTCTCCTATATAAACGATCGACGTCGTCGTCGTTTTTCCTTTTCGCCATCGCTGCCGACGAGTTCACCCGCCGATGAAATTCACTGTCGCCTAGCCACCGTAGTCCTCTTCATCTTCCCCAAAGCATCGCCATATCCTTGCGCTTCTCCTGAGCTAGCTCCCAGCCAACCGCATAGCCCATAGAGCCTTGGCCACCATCGTCCTCCTCAGGTCCGGCAAAGCACCGCCGCAGTCCACCTCGTTGTGGCCAGCCACCTCCACTATCTCTCCATGCCTACTGGTTGCTCCACTACATTCGGGGTGAGCTACTGATGCTCCTGGTGCTTCCAATTGTAGCATTGTTAGCGTGTCTACTTGGAGCAGTGGGAGCCACGGCCACCGTGCAGCCATGGACGGTGAGGTGCTTCCTCCGGGGCATCTGCGACCGCGTAATGTGTCTGGGGAAGTTCATGGGGTCATGTTGGTCATGGTAGTCGGGTTAATCGGGTAGGGTCTTGCCACCATGTCGAGGTCACCGGCCGGTCACCGTGCCGTCGTGGACGGGCCGCGAGAAGAAAGGGAGGAGAGGGATGACAGGTGGGGCCGCCCTGTCAGCGAGAAAGAGAGGGAGAACGCGCGCACGAGCGGGTGCGCGCGGACGGGCCGCCTGCTGGGCCGCGAGCGCGCATGGATGGGCTGCGAGTGCGGGCGAGCATGACCGCACACGACTGGGCCGCGCGTCCTACTGGGCTGAGCGAAGGAGGGAAGAAGGAGGAGTCAGCCCGAGCTGCCATTTTTGTTTTTCTTTTTCAAAAAAGTGAAATAGTAGTAGTTTTTGTTTATTTCAATAGAATTTTTGTAGAGCTCCAAAAATAGTGAAAATTTTTGTGTAAGCTTTTCAAGGTGTAAACTATTTAGGAAAAATATAAAATGCCAATGTTGATTATTTTTGTAAGTTATTTAATTATGTTAATTAAATGTTAAATGCAACTTCCAGGAATTTTAGTAATTAAAATATTAATCCAAAAATCATGAAATTTGTTTTGACACTATTTTAGACCAAGGTTAATCTATAGAAAAAGTTTAAGCTCAATTAGAGGAAGTTTGATTTATTCTTAATTTATGCCTTAATTATTTAAGTGATTAATTAAATGTTAAATCAATAACTTTAAGAGTTGTGTGCTCTTTTTGATTGAGTGATGACCTTGGGTCATTAACCCTTAATGATCCTTGGCACTTTAACTACTTGGTTGAGCTCATGATTAACATGTTCTTTAAGAAATAATAGCGTTGCTTAGTGAGCAGTTGTTAGTTAGTAGGTTCTGTTGTTTTGCAACTGTACCGCGAAGGAAAGTTGTACTCATGTCGTTAATCATGGCATGTCATCATTAAGCATCATGTTTATCACCGCATCATGTTGAAACATGTCATATACTCGTGCAGTTCCCGCTTTCGAGGAGGTAAACTTTGTCGAGCAAGCTTCTGGAGAAGAGCAGTCACCAGTGGGTTTTGGACTGGACGTCGGAGTTGTTGAGCCTGAACCAGTCATCTTGTCTGAGCAAGGCAAGCCTCGGTGTATTTAAATCCTTCCTTAAGTTTTACAAATCTTTATCACTAGTACTATAGTTTACTGCATTAAGTAATTAGGAATTGAGTGATAATCCAATTGTTGCATTACCATCCTTGATTATTATGATATCACCCTTGGTACCTGTTTTATTTGAAAATGTGTAGTTATGCTTCGCCACGCTTAATGAGATAGGCTTTTAAATGAAATGCTTATATGGCCATGATGTCATACTTGATGAATAATGAAATATAAGAATGAACTTGAAGATCAGGCGGGTGGTTTGGCCACTGCTAACTTGCATTGAGAAAGGAGTCTCAATGTAGTGTTTCTGCCTTGTCAGTTAAGGACCATTCGTTGTAGGCCCGCTTGTGTTTCAAGACTTTGCAACTAGCCTCATGCCTTGTGTAAGCCCAAGATATTAGTGATTCCATTACGAGAACGTCTAACCTCGCACTGGGAGTGGAGAGATGGCGGGAGTAGCGTGTACCCTCGGGGCTAGAATTGGGCCAGGTTCGAGGGGTATTGTACTCTCGGGTGGCAATGGACACGTTCTGGTTTTGGGAGATCTAAATAAGGGTTGGCATATGCAAGATTTGATTCTACATATGTCATGAGCTTAGAGATCCCCAGCTGGGTATAATCGGTTCGAATCATCGTTGCTCCTCGGTTATGGAGACTCGATCACCTGACCTGCATCGTAGTTAAGAAATGGAAAATGTTGAAAGAATCAGAAAGGTGTTGATGAGAATTACTTTGATCTAGATTAGGATCACTTAGAATTGGTTAATGAACCATCAATGATAAAACTAAAATGTTGAAAGCAAGGACTTACTTTAGTAAGCTTTTCTGCAAAAATAATTTTGATTCTTGAATACCCGTACCTTGATTCCCTAAAGCTAGCATGCCCTTAGAGTCTTTTTTATTAGTCAGGTAAGTCTTGTTGAGTACTCTCCATACTCAGGGTTTGTTAAATCCTTGTTGCAGGTGTAGTTCATGAGCAAGTCTGCTTTGAGCCTTGCTGCATGATCGTTGTCGTGGAAGAAAGTGACGATGAGTAGGCTGTGTGGCCTCTGGGTAAGGCACCTTATTTGGTTGTCGTATTAAAGTTACTACTGATACTCCACTACTACTGGTTTGTAATAATGCTGCTTATGGTTTGAGATTTGAAAATTGTGGTTTATAAACTTAAGTTATGTAAGACTTCTGCTCTTTTACTCTAATAGTATTTTGAATAAACTGTTGTAATATTGCAATACTCCTGTAATTGGATCCTGTTCGGAGGATAGCAGGCCTTTTAAGTTATGAGGAACATAAGTATGGCTGTCAGAGGTCATTATGACAATGACAGGTACATGTGGGCCATCATAATTTAGAAGGTTTTGTGACAGTGCTAGCGTCAGATCGTGGTCTAGAGAGCTCCCATCACGACCGGACACGTCCGATTACACATGACCAGACACGCCACCGTGTCCGCACAGAATTTTGCCACACTCTGCTCCTCTGGGTGTCTGACCAGATGCGCCGGTCCCACAAGTGACCAGACGCTCCGATTGCAAACCCTAGCGCCCCACGCCGTGCACAACTGCTGCCACTGACCGAACACGCCGCTCGTGCCGAGACCGCGTCCGGTTCAGCGTCTGGTCACCCAAGTGACTCCATTTCACCTTCATTTCTTCACCTCTGGTGCAGTAGAAAATAGGTGTTTCATTTCCCAAAAAGCGCTCCACTAAACCGCTCAAACTCCATTTGAATAAATCTCTATATTCACCCAAACCCCTCTCTACCGCTCAAACTCCACCGCCTTCGCAAATGTGCTAACATCACCAAGTGTACATCACCATGTGCATGAGTGTTAGCATTTTCACAATCATTTTCGAGCCCTTAAGTTAGCTCTCCACTAGATCTAAATGCATATGCAAATGAATCTTCATCTAGTGGCACTTAAGTGATCAATAGCCCTAGAAATTCCTCTCTTTATAGTACGACTATCGATCCTAAGCCATCCACACCCTCTATAGTGTCTTGGATGCAAAATAAAAATCCCTATCGTATACCTTTGCCTTGAGCTCCATGATTTGACTTTGCACCTTCATCCAACTCCATCATGACAAGCACTTGACCACATCACCATTGCTTGATCCTTGCTTCACCATGTCATTGCACCAACCACATCATAGCTACACACATGTCTTTGCTATATGGTTAGTACTAGGTATTGTCACTAATTACCAACACCAAACATGGGACTTTCAGTCGGGCCTATCCCTGGTTTGGCAGTGGCTTGGCGTGGCCAGCCACTACTGGTCGTCTGCCTGGCCAGCCGCTGACCGTGCACCGTAGCTACTGCTGCCCCACCACTGTAGCACCGCTGCTGCTGACCCTCTCTTCTACATGCGTGTGAGCCTGTCCCGCTTGCTGTTGGTGTTTCTTTGCGTAAGCAGAGGAATTCGCAAGCGCACAGATACACCGTTGTAGCACTTCACCCAGAAGTATTTAGGGTACCATAATTTCCCAAAGGAATAGTTGTGCTAGACTCTTCACTTAATTAACCTATGACCACAAGGGAGAAATGAACGAGGTAGCGAGGTTTTTCCAAGGACAGATATCTTAATGGAGGTAGCTTTGTTACTATAGACTTGCTTCAGGCGCCAAATTGCGCTTGGTCTGCCAAGAGATGCCAGCCTTTGCTCTACCATGAGCCCGAACATGGGGGATTACAAGGGACGGACAGGGCTGTCACCACCTACCGCCTACCCCTCAATCCGTAGGGAAAGAGGCAAACGAAGATAGCTTCTAGCCTAGACACCATGTCTACACTATCCACTAATACTCTAGCGTGCTAGCAAGGGTTATCCGTCTTTATCAGGGCCCTTCTACTAGAGTACCCACCGCAAGAACAGACGACGAACCCATAGGTCTATAATAGTGCAAAGGTAACTTTTTAAGATAAATAACTGAAGTTAAACAACAAGTCTCTTACTCCAAACAGTAAGAAGCTTGTAGAGGTACATGTGGAGAAGCTCCTGGCTCTAGCACTTTGATTTAGTGTAGCTATTACACTAAGGGAAGTTGCTAGTACTCCGACTCTTCTCCAACTCTCTCCTCACTCACTCACCTCTCTTACTTCAATCACAACTACTGAAAAAGTAAAAGTCTACTCTTCTCTCCTTGTGAATTGAATTGGGATTTTATTCTCTTCCTTGAGAGGGAAAGGAGCCCCTTTTTATAATAAATCAATAGTGGTGCTCCTCCCTATTTTTGGCACGAAGCACCAGGGGAACTGACATTGCATGCCTCCATGCCCACCGCCAGAGAAAGACCAGAGCATATGGCGGTGATAGGGGCAGCCGCCCCCTGGGCCGGCTGGCCCACTAGTTGGCCCAAATGGCCATCGCCTTTGCGAGATGGTCTCTAGTTGGGCTTGGAACACTGTTGTGTGGTGCCTTGCCCCATTGGTGTTGCGATGCTTGGCACCTTCTTCATTCTTTGCGCGAATTAACATTGGAAAGCGCCTTTTGATGGTTTATTCCATGTATTTGTTTTTGTGACCTGCAAAGTGATATACTCCAAATACATGTGGAACTCAGTTAATAGTAAATGCATATGTGACTTAAGTTTGCTAGTTTCTCCTTTTTATGAGCTTATTGACGGTCGAATTTCATCGTTAGTGACCGTCAACAACTCCCCCACACTTAAGCTTTGCTCGTCCCGAGCAAATAGCTAAGTATTTTGGTTGTTGATCAGGAGATGCTACTATGCTGATATAATTCGAAAAGTGCCATGCTTATAACAAGGTATTCTGCCACAATTTAAATAAGTTGGCATTTTATCCATCCTTTTAACTTTAATCCCTGTGGGGCCTATTGCTTTTCCGTGTCTTAGGCGGTTGCAAGATAGAACGGAATAATAGAATAACTAATCATTTGTTCTTTGATCAACCTTCTATCCAGAGGTTTTATGAATTTTGCAAAAAAGAAAGCAAGTTCCCCCAATGATTCACTCATTTGCTCAATGTGTATGATCCTTACCAAGGCATTTTGAGATTGTTGCCTTACTTTCCATGGCCTACTTCTAAGGCTTTGAGTGGAGTTTTGGGTAGGTATGAGAGGCGGGCATACTTGTATCACATATATTGCTAAGTCAAAAATCGGATCCAAGGAGATGCAAGTCATACACTTTGATCAAGATGTGCAAGTGTGTGGAAAATTTTCCTATCCTATTTTTTGTGTGTACTCCAATGTGGTCATGAATGTTCTCTCTTTGAAAACTGCCTTGGGAGTAGGGGCTATTCTTTATCCTCACTGGCGGGCATCAAAGTACCCATTGTTTTCTCATTCTTTTTTTAGTACTTTGGAACCTTCATGTGTTCCATTTTTTTCTTTCGCTATTCTGAGAGGTTCATATTTCTCTCTCTTTTTTTTTGAAGTAGCCCCATACTCTTTCTTGACATATGAAAATATTAGAGAGAAAAACTCATGTTTGATGTATGGAGTCTGTTTTTTGGTGGATGGAAAGGGCATGTTTTTGCATAACTCTCAGTGTGAGCGTTAGCATTTTATTTATGGCGTGCAACGTGAATCTTGATCATGGGTGTATGACGAGAATCTCAACAAGGGTCACATCAATTGGACAAAACTCAATGTAAGTACAAGCAACATATGACTAAGGTTTGTATTTGAATATTGTCATATGGCTTTGGTAGGAATTCATAATCATTGAGGAACCACTCTTCTTTTTTTTAGAAAACTCTGGATGTCAAGTTTCTCTTAGAACAAAGTCATAGCATATCCTATTTACCTTACCATAACTTACAACAACTTAGAAAAGGATCATGCTTTTGCAACCCACAAGTTTCAAGTTTTTAGGATGAGACATTTTTTTAGCCAACAAACTTAAATATTGGGGAATACTAAGTTATAACTTAGGCGCAGATGAATTATAGACAGAGCAACTATTCATCATTTCAACAAAAGAGAACTTAAGCGTTCCTAAATCACATATGAGAGTGGAATAAGAGATTATTACATACATATATTTTTTAAATTCAAGAGAGTATGGGAAAAGAAGTGTATTTAATTATACCTCTATGTATGGTCTTCTCCCCCACACTTGTTCCTGTTGTTGTCTAAACATTTGTTCATATATATAACGACAAGGTAGACAGATAGATAATCATGAATAACAAGAACCTTTATTTTATTCAATTGTAGGTGCATTACAACATTGCATGAATAAAAGGAATAAAAAAAGAAATAAAGATGCACCTATTAAGCACTCATGAGCCTAATCAAGAGCAAGTTCGACCTGAGCGACTCTAGCTATCTTTCTTAGACTACGTTTGAGACTAAAGTTAGTGACATTTAGCTAGTGCTCCTGTCAGAGTTTTGCTAGCATAGGCGATCGTGTAATGCTTCTTATCTTTGGTTTGGCCAAGGACCGCACCAATAGCATAGTCACTAGCATCACACATTATCTCGAAGGGAGCGACCAATCAGGGGGTTGGATGATTGGTGCTGAGATTAGCGCTTTCTTAAGGGTGTAAAAAGCATTTAAGCATTTATCAGTGAATTCAAAAGGCACATCCTGAGCTAATAGGTTTGTTAAAGGTCGGGAAATTTGAGAGAAGTCCTTTATGAAACGCCGATAAAAACCTGCATGTCCTAAAAAACTACGGATTCCTTTTATGTTCACAGGGGGTGGTAGTTGTTCTATTACCTCAATCTTAGCCTTATCTACCTCGATCCCCCTCTCAGACACTAAGTGTCCAAGAACGATGCCCTCTCTAACCATAAAGTGGCATTTTCCCAATTAAGGACTAAATCTTTTTCTTCGCATCGTTGCAAAACCTTGTCTAAGTTATTAAGACAATCATTGAAAGTTTTTTCATAGACTGATAAGTCATACACGAAAACTTCCATGATTTCTTCTATCATATCTGAGAAGATAGATATCATGCACCTTTGGAATGAAGTGGGTTGTTGACACTTCTTAACGTCACTCGTGTTAGGTTGTCATCCCCAACATGACACCAAGAGTGTGCTTGTATTATACTTATGCCATTTAACTAAATAAAGATATTATAGTATATATCCGCAAGCGCACAAATAAATACACCCAGTGTAGCATTTCACCCAGGTTTTTTTAAGTATCGTTATTTATAATTTTACCAAGGAAAGGAAAATCGAAACGGGACAATATAAATAATTACAATGGCAGTAGAGATAATCATTTGCACTTACTCAATAATAAATATCAAAACAACTAATCACTTGTCATGAAAGGGGTAAGACAAATAAGATAAATGGTAAATGATAATCATGGGTATTCCAGAGACAAGAGGGAGTTAACATTATTCAAGTCAAGTAGTCATGGAGATTAATTTAGAGATGTAAATCATAAGTATTTCTTATTCAATCAGTCTATTAATCAATCTAGCTATACATAATCATCTATGATATAATCAACATGTCATCTATGAATAAGGAACATTACTGAGAGAAAAGTCAAGAACAGAGTAATGATCTCTTCCCTATAACCGTGTTCTACTTTGTTCTATACTCGAGGAGTGGACTACAAAGGACTCAATAGGAATGTCACACCCGCGATCTACCACATGGTCCAGAGCATAGAGTGCATTCGCAGACAAGCATAATCTAAGCACCACGCCTACAATATGCCAGCCACTCAATCCTATCCAGAATTGGATCAAGCTTTCTATGAACATATTCATAAACTCTCTACTAATCATATTCATATCAATATGTAGAACAAGAACAATCTCAAGAACAGAATAAAGTTGAAATATAGAAATATATTAAAGTAGCATAAAGTCGGATGATGATTACAATGAAATTACCAAGTCTCCGACGAACGATCCTGATCCCAAGCAGTTGCTTGCCTCTACTTGAATCAATCTAGACTAAACTCTAAACTTGAACTAGAACTCTAACTCTCTTTCTCTTTGGAAACCCTAACTTTTGGCCTTGCCTTCATAAATGAGGAAGAGATGATCTAATTCTTCAACTGATTTCTTGAGAGGGGATCCTAGGGGTTATTTATATAGCCCAGGGCGTGGAACCGCAGCCCTTGGATCAAACCGACCTTGGCGTGGGGTTTAGATGCATGCTTAGAGGTGGTATAGGTAGCTTGCAAGATAAGGAGCCGAAGCGGCGCAGGGGAGGGTCGGTCGGCCTAGCCCTAGGGCCGGTCAGCCCCACCTGACGGCGGGTTGGCTCGTGTCGCCTCGTGGAGTCAGTTTGGGTCTTCTAGAATCCCTATCCGTATCTGTGATGTGGAGATTACGCCGATTACTTCAGTTTCTTCTCTTGGAAGGAGATTAGTTCTGTATTATGCAGCTTAGCCCTTGAAAAACATAGAATCACCAAAACTTATGGAATTTGTTAGTTTAAACCTCTAAACCTACTGTGGTGATCCTTTTTATCATTTATTCCTCTTATGTTGATGGGTTAAAATGATAGTTAATTACCGTCAACAACTCCCCCAAGCTAAACTTTTGCTAGTCCCTTATCAAAACTAAATCTAGAGATAACTAAGTTACTTCAAATTATCATCCTTCAAAAATACACAAGCCATCAGAAAAGAATTATCCTCAAAAAGATTTTGAAAATTTGCTCTAGTTCCTTAGCCATGGGGTTTTAACTTTCACTTGAGCTTTGGATAATCAGAAAACAAAAGTAATCAAGTCAAGCACTATGTCTCAAATTCTTCATCTCTATTTCCATCCTAAAGTTTTTAATTATATTTTCAAAATAAAACTCAGAGTCTGTATTGTATGACACTTACAAATCTCTCAATATGTGACATTAGAATTCCTTACCAAGGCAACGATGGTGTTTTGCCTTCTCTCAAAGTATTTTGGAATAAGGCAGAATATCATTGTGCCTTCTCTCTCACTATATGACTAAGAAGCTTATATGGAGTTTATGGGTGAGATCACTCATACATACTTGCAAAACATATATTGTAAAGTCAAATAATGGATCTAGAGAAACTAGTCATACAAGCAAATCAAGATGTGCATGTGTGTGGATACAAGGAATAGGTTAAATATATGGTGGACGTAATAATGAATCCAAATTCTACCTCGCTCCTTTAGAAAGATTGATCTCTCTTAAAACTTAAGAACTTAGACAAAGAAAGTCTTGGTTATGCATAAATATATATTATTATTATTATTATTATTATTATTATTATTATTATTATTATTATTATTATTATTATTATTATTATTATTATTATTATTATTATTATTATTATTTCCAGAGAGGCGAGTGTCTAGCACCCATTGTTTTGGTAGGACACTTATCCATGTTTTACTCTCTCTGTATATTATTATTATTATTATTATTATTATTATTATTATTATTATTATTATTATTATTATTATTATTATTATTATTATTATTATTATTATTATTATTTTACATAGCTCAGACTTCTTGTCTATGGTGAAACAATTGAGAGATAATAACAATAAACATTTGAAGCAATAATAACTGAGGCTATGAAATGTATGAATAGGTGAGAAAATCCTACAAGGCATGTTTTTGTTGTTCACTCCCAGTGTAGGAGTAAAATATTTTTATGGTGGTTCTAAATGGAACGGCATGTTATTGCGTACTTCCAGTGTAGAAGCAACAAATTTAAGTGGAGTGTACGTGATCTTGATTTTAAGAGTATGACAGGTCTCTAAAGGTCACCAAAGTTTGACAGTACTCAATGTAAATACAAGTAGTAATAAAATATGTGATGGTTTTCTATCCTAGCATGTATGGCTGTGGTAGGAATTTAATCTCTCTGTCATACAAAGACTCATCATGTGCATTTAAATTTTTTTAAAAGTGAACTCTTCAGGACTTCATTGAAACTTAGAACAAGATAAATGACAGCTCAAAACTCTTTCACTTCTTATCTCCCAACTACCTAAGCTTTGGATCAAGCATATTCCTCCGCAGGTTTAAAGATTTGGCAATGAATATTTTTGGAATAGAGGAATAATTCTTAAATGAAGCTAGGTACTTCAGAAGAATTACAAATGAAGCAACTATTTATCATAGTTCAAGTTTTTTTTGACACAAAAACAAGTTCATACACACTCTATTTTTATTTCAAAAGGCTCGCAAAGAAAAATAATCTAAACATATTAATATATATTTTTGTATTTTTATCATATTCCCTATTTTTTAGATATAGTAGTAATACTAATAATAATATAGGTAAGAAAAACTTACTGTCTGAGGGGGTGCTCCCCCAAGCTGGCTCAACTTCGGTCACTGAGGTGGTGCTGGTGGCGGGTAATCGATACCCATTTGCTCGAAGAAGTAGAGGAGGCCTTCATACGTTTGTGTCCCTTGTTCACGCATCTCCCCAAGCGTGTTGCTTGTGCTCTCCTGCCACTGTGTATGCTGATGTAGCGTGTTTATGATACCTTGTTGCCCTGTCTCAAGATGAGTGAGACGGGTATCAAAGTTTTGGAAGTTTGGCTGGTGGTACGGCTGAGGTTGAGGATGAGGCGGGTATTGCTCCGGCTGGTACCCGAGGTAGCCATAAGAGGCATCGTATGAGTACGGTGGTGGTGTAGGTGCTGCATCATGGACTCCCCTCGTAGAGAAAGACATGCGTCCTCTCTGGATGTATGCCGAATCTTCGTATTCCTGCAGAACATAATTAGAAAAATTATCTTGCCCCCAATTTTCTTCTAGCGTGGGCAGATCATAGGAGGTTTGATCTTCCCATGCCCGGTGTCTCGGTTCAGATGGTACTAGTTGGTCAAATCATTGACAGTGAGTGAAAGCTGGTGCAGGGGGTGCACCATCTTCCCCTGTGTACCTAGGCACATTGTTTCTCATTTTCTGGCGGATGAACTTCTTCCAACTCCCCTGGTCGGTCTCTGCAAATCAAGCAAAAATGTCTCCACGGCATATAGACCAAGTGGTCTATTCGGCAGTTCATATTCATTTATAAATCCCTTGTATGTTACAAAGATTCTATTGCCCTTTTGTTTCAACAGATGTGCTTGACTGAAAAAGTAAATGTCAAGAGATCGACGGGGTGTGGAGATGTAGGTAATACTAGGATTCCCTAACAAATTCAAGTTTCTGGCAAGACGTGTAATCCAAGAAGTGATGGTGATAGGGCCTCGCAAAGTGTGAAGGATAGCCCAGAATGTTACCATGAGCCTAACAGGAGATATTTTACGTTTCTTGATCATAGCATACATTAATTTCATCTCCTCAATCCTAACTATGCGACCTTCCCTCCTAGGAAAGAAAGTGATCCCTAACCATTTATGCATAATTCTCAAAGTGGGATTATGAATGTCATTCATGCATGGGTCAGAACAGTAATCTTTGCCTAAAATATCTTCCCAAAATTGCTCTCTATGAAAATCGCTCAAAAGTTCATCTATTTCTACTCCGCAAGCATCAGGGAATCCTAGTCTGAGGCTGAATTCTTTCCAAGCAAATTCATATTGTTCGTTAAACAGCCTAAAGAAAACATAAGTCTCGGTGAAAGATAGAGTGCAGAGGAATTCTAAAGTAAGTAATTTGCATCCATCCTCTAAAATATTCCAATTATTATCCCATCCAACATTGCTAAAAATAAGATTAAATTCAGCATCCATACCTATTTTTTATAAGAAGTAGGGGTCAAAGGTTGGGGTTTGCTCGAACTCACGATCTTTGTACAATCTCATCAGATCCTTCTCGTAGATGGTGCGAAGCTTTATATGACGCTCTTGAAGGAGTACGTGGTGTTCTGGCTGGCTGGCGGACGAGGACCGAGGCACGGATGATATGTCTAAGTCAGAACCAGCCCGTGATGATGATCCGGTCTGGGAGCGGGTTCTCTTGCGAAAAGAGAATACTCTAGCCCCACTCCTAAGTGTTTTCTTGAGTCCACTCATCCTGTTACACAGACAGAAACACAAACACAACTAGTGGAAATAATGGGGGGTTAGAATAAATAAATAGTTAGGAGTCAGTGATCCGAAAGTCAGTCGTCCAGAAGTCAGTCGTTCAAGTTGGAAATTTTATATCTTGACTTCTCCTAGTACTTAGATTATTCGGACATCACTTCTCCTTACTAAATGATTTTATAAACAACTTCTAGCACTTCTCACTTACTGATTCTTATCTCAATGTGGCTCTAAAAATTTCAGAATACTTCTCTCCACTCAAGAAATTCTAGAATCTACTCAAAAACTAAGAATTCTCAAACCGTACTTGGATTTTGGAATTTCGAGTTGGGGGTATGTTTTCTGAGTGTTTTGTGGTGTGTGGAGTAGAGGGAGAAGCAGCCTTTTTATAGGCGCGAGAGAGGGAGGCCGGCCGGCCTGGTGGTGGGGCTGACCGGCCCTATGTGGTGCCCACTCATCCATCCCTTCCTTCTCTAACTTCCTTGCTTCGTTATTAAGAGATGCCTTCACCTGCCGACACTCCATGTGATGTGGTGGTTGAAAAAGAATGGAGGAGAGTGAAGGTGGTGGAGTGAAGTGATTGAGGTGGGTCCCATGGGTCCGTATGTCTCCCGTATTTGCACCGTATAATCACACAAGTATGCAAAGAAAAATTACTTTTATGTATCTATGAAAAATTGGAATTCTAATGATGGTATTTTTATATTTTTCTGCCACCACATAGTGATTATTATTTACCAGAGGTTTTCACGCTCGGTAAATATTAATTATATGGGGCTTTAATAATTATGCCATGAGATTGATTTTTATTTTAATTTATTTTTTTTCTATGCATGAATAAGTAAATATGCTATGCAAAAATTAAATGCAGATAAATACCGAATTACCTCCCAACGATGGTTTGGGATTTTTAAGTCCACCGAATCATACTACTCTAGCTGGATTTATTCTTCGGGGGTCATAGTCATCACTGTGAGTGGTGACTGTGTGACTCCTTCATCCATCATCTTTGCAGTGGAGCTTAACTCAGGTCTTGGTCTGAATGGAAAATAGTCTTCTCATCCATCAATGTTGAATTTGACTTCTCCAATTCCGATGTTGATGTGGGCATTTGCGGTACTCAAAAAGGGTCTCCCAAGAATGAGTGACACTCTTGAGTCAGGTTGCATGTCCAGAACCACAAAGTCGACTGGTATGAAGAATTCTCTGATCTTGAATGGAATATTCTCAGTGATTCCCACAGGGTAACGGAGTGACTAGTCCGCTAGTTGCAGGCACATCGAGGTTGGTACGAGCTTTGCATGTGGAAGTTTATTGAAGATCGCCTTGGGCATCACACTGACACTTGCTCCAAGGTCGCACTGCGCATTGTCAAAATGTTGATCTCCAATTGAACAGTCGATAGTGGGGCATCCTGGATCCTTCTTCTTGATTGATGTGTTGAGGATGGCCGCACTACACTCTTCTGTCAGCTTGATCACTTCAGTGGTAGGAAGTGGTCTTTTATTGTTGAGGATGTCTCGAACATACTTTGCATAGGTGGGAACCTGCAACGCATCTAACAAAGGGACATTGATATATAATATTTGAATAATCTCAACAAACTTACTGAACTGTGTATCCATCTTGAGTTTTCGATCTCTGCGTGGGAAGGGTAAGATATCGGTGTCTTGGAAATCTTGCACTTGTGGTTGAACTTCTTCTACTTCATCATCCTTTTCTTCTGTCACTGTGGGTATCACTAGTACCGGTTTTCTCTGTGCCCCTTCTGGATAAGGTGGGTCTTTAGTGGTTTTACCATATCTGGTGGTTATACCCTTGACCTGCTCATTGTTAGTGGCAAAAGAAGCAGCTAACCGTAATAATTGAGTTTCTACATTTTTATTATGATCAAGTTGGTCTTTTATAGCAGAAGAAAAGTCATCCATTTTAGTATTTATATCCTCTAGAATTTTATCATTAGAAGCAAGTTTCTTAACAATAGTATCATTAATTCTAGCTTGTTCCAAAATTAAATTTCATAGAGGGGGTTGCTTAAAATTGGAAGAATTATTAAAATTGCCTGAGTACTTAGCTAGATATGTAGTCTGTTGCTTTTGATTCCACCTTTGCTTTTGCAGCGTGGAAGAGTTGTTGATGATGTTTGCATCTTCTTGATTCTCCAGAATTTCCATTCCTAGGTACTCTTCACATCTGGTCTGAGCATCGAATGCATCTTGAATTGCTTGACGATCTTTCTTGAAATTGGCTCTTTGGTCAAGCCAATTCAATAGTGTATCCATCTTTGTTGATATTGCACACACTTCTTCTGGAACTTCTTCAATCTGACAATAGCGTTGAGTGTTGTCTTGTTTCCAACTCTGGTTCTTTGCTATCTTCTCCATCAGATATTCTGCTTTTCGAAGAGTGAGTGACATGAATGAACCTCCAGCAGTAGCATCTAGTTGCTCACGCGATCTTTTGGGTTAATCCATAGTAGAATCTGTGCATGAGTAACCAATCTTCCATTCCATGGTGTGGGCATTCCAAGATGTTCTCTTAAAAATATTCCCATGCCTCTGAAATGGTTCCTCCTTTTTGCTGCTGAAAATTGTAAATCTTTCCTCTTAAGGCATGAGTTTTGCCTATAGGGAAAAACTTTGACAGAAAGGCCTTCGAACATCTATCCCATGTGTTGATGTCTTCTTTATTGGTGTAGAACCACTGCTTCGCTCTCCCTTCTAGTGAGAATGGAAAGAGACGAAGGAGTATGATATCTTGGGCGACGTCCTTGATGATGATGGTGCTTCCAATCTCCAGAAAATTCTACAAATGTTTAGTGGCATCTTCTTCTTCCTTTCCACCAAATGTAGTAGCTTGCACTAGGTTGATTAGACTTGGCTTGAGCTTGAATTCAAGGTTTTCTGTCTGGAGTGTTGGTCCGATACGAATGTTCCTTACACTTGGAGCTGAACATTCAAGTAAAGTCTTATTAGCCATAGCTTCACTACTGGTGTTGATCTTCCTCTAGATTTGGTTGACTCTTGGATTAGAAATTGATAAGTCACAACCGAACCTGTATTACCTTGCATAAGATATGAACAAAGACGAAACAAGGTAAGCCTATCAAGACAGAGGTACTAGTTGTGATTTTTATTATGAGTAAGTGGTATTGATTAATCTCTTATTGCCATAAAGGTAATTCCCTTGAAAAGTAAATCCCTATGACATCCCGTGTCGGAAAGTATAGTTTTCCATCTCCACGGCAACGACGCCAGAAATGCTTGTTGACACTTCTTAACGTCACTCATGTTAGGTGGTCATCCCCAACATGACACCAAGAGTGTGGTTGTATTATACTTATGCCATTTAACTAAATAAAGATATTATAGTATATATCCGCAAGCGCATAGATAAATACACCCATTGTAGCATTTCACCTAGGTTTTCCTAAGTATCGTTATTTATAATTTTACCAAGGAAAGGAAAATTGAAACGGGACTATATAAATAATTACAATGGCAGTAGAGATAATCATTTGCACTTACTCAATAATAAATATCAAAACAACTAATCACTTGTCATGAAAGGGGTAAGACAAATAAGATAAATGGTAAATGATAATCATGGGTATTCCAGAGACAAGAGGGAGTTAACATTATTCAAGTCAAGTAGTCATGGAGATTAATTTAGAGATGTAAATCATAAGTATTTCTTATTCAATCAGTCTATTAATCAATCTAGCTATACATAATCATCTATGATATAATCAACATGTCATCTATGAATAAGGAACATTACTGAGAGAAAAGTCAAGAATAGAGTAATGATCTCTTCCCTGTAACCGCGTTCTACTAAGTTCTATACTTGATGAGTGGACTACAAAGGACTCAATAGGTATGTCACACCCACGATCTACCACATGGCCTAGAGCATAGAGTGCATTCACAGACAAGCATAATCTAAGCACCACGCCTACAATATGCCAGCCACTCAACCCTATCCATAATTGGATCAAGCTTTCTACGAACATATTCATAAACTCTCTACTAATCATATTCATATCAAGATGTAGAACAAGAACAATCTCAAGAATAGAATAAAGTTAAAATATAGAAATATATTGAAGTAGCATAAATTTGGATGATGATTACAACAAAATTACCAAGTCTCCGACGAATGATCCTGATCCCAAGCAGTTGCTTGCCTCTGCTTGAATCAATCTAGACTAAACTCTAAACTTGAACTAGAACTCTAACTCTCTTTCTCTCTGGAAACCCTAACTTCTGTCCTTGCCTTCACAAATGAGGAAGAGATGATCTAATTCTTCAACTGATTCCTTGAGAGGGGATCCTAGGGGCTATTTATATTGCCCAGGGCGTGGAACCACAGCCCTTGGATCAAACCGACCTTGGCGTGGGGTTTTGATGCATCCTTAGAGGCGGTAAGGTAGCTTGCAAGAGAAGGAGCCGAGGTGGCGCAGGAGAGGGCCGGTCAGCCTAGCCCTAGGGCCGGTCAGCCCCACCTAGCAGCAGGTTGGCTCGTGTCGCCTCGTGGAGTCGATTTAGGTCTTCTAGAATCCCTATCTGTATCTGTGACATGGAGATTAGGCCAATTGCTTTGGTTTCTTCTCTTGGAAGGAGATTAATTCTGTATTATGCAGCTTGGCCCCTGAAAAACACAGAATCACCAAAACTCGTGGAATTTGTTAGTTTAAACCTCTAAACCTACTGTGGTGATCCTTTTTATCATTTATTCCTCTTATGTTGATGGTTTAAAATGATAGTTAATTACCGTCAACACGGGTGCATTGCAAAGCCCGAACGACATTCTACGATAGGCATACGTTCTATAAGGGCATGTGAACGTTGTCTTGCTTTGATCATCAGGGTGGATGAGAATTTGGTGATATCCTGAATACCCGTCGAGGAAACAAAAGAAAGAATGCTTCACCAGCCGCTCTAACATCTCATCAATGAAGGGCAATGAGAAGTGATCTTTCTTTGTTGCCGTGTTAAGTTTTTGGTAATCTATGCACATTCTCCACCATGTGATGGTTCATTGAGGGATTAACTCATTGTTGTTGTTTTCTATGACCGTCATGCCTCCTTTCTTTGGGACCAATTGGACGGGACTAACCTAGTCGCTATGTGGTACAGGATAGATGATCTTGGCGTGAAGAAGTTTTAAGACTTCTTTCTTCATGACTTCACGCATAGCATTATTTAGCCTGCGCTGGGGTTCACGTGATGGTGTGCTTGCAGGGTCAATAGGAATGCGGTGCATGCAAAGTGCTGGACTTATCCCCTTCAAATCTTGTAAAGAATACCCGAAGACTGATCTATGTTTTTCTAAGATGGCAATGAGATGGGATGTTTCCTCCTCGAAAAGCTTATCGCTGATAATAACGGGAGTTTGTGTGTTGCCATTTAGGAAAACATAGCGTAGGCTAGAGGGCAGGGGTTTAAGTTCAACTAGAGGCCATGTCGGTACTTCCTCTTTGGGAAGTTCGATGGTCTCTCCAAAGTCATCTTCTTCTTCTATAAAGAGTTGAGTATCTTTTTCTAAAGACGACTCAGGGGACTCAAAAGGTGCAACCGACATGACTTCCATGAGCGGGGGGAGAGGTTTTGTCACTAAATTTTTGGTTTGAGTGATGGGTATTGTGACCATGTTTCTCCCTAACTGCAAGTCCATTTTACCTGAAAGGGGAATTCCCACGAAGAGTTTTTCTAGGGGATGACCTATCATGATGTCAAAATCAGGGATTTCAAAAACATGAAAATCGAGTGATAGGTCAGCATCTTTCGTGTGTAAACTTATGTCATGGAGAATTCCAAGCCCTTTTAGGCTAGTTCGTGGACTGATCCTTAGAGACTTTGTGGTTAAGACATGGGGTTTTTCATCTAAAAAGTCGGATGCAAAAGATGTGGACATAATGTTTGATCCAACTGTTGGATTGTACAACACGTCTACCCATTTTCCTCGAATTTTGCATTGAATGGTTGAAGGAGGGGTAAGTATTACAATTTCCTCCATTGATTGCTCTGTCTCTTCCAACCATTCAATGCTTAGGATGGCACTCAACTCTTTAACAAATTTTCTGAGTAACACTTTATCTAGTAGGTCAGATGGAGGATTAGGAGTTGGGGGTTTATTTTGGCATAGATAATTCGAGGTGTTTCCAAAGTCTTCAAACAGGTCATCATCGAAAGGTGGAAGATCTATGGGCTTAGGATCTTCTTTTAGGACTTCAGATTCAGGTAACAGTTCTTCTTTGAGAAGTGAAAGCTCAGCTTTAACCGAGGAGGCTTCTTTGTGTCGAAGCAATGGCTCTACTCGAATGGGTTCTAGCGGAGGAGTGTTTTTTAAGATTTGATCTAGGAGGTCTTCTCCTTCATCTGTGGTTTTATGTGTAAAGGAACCTCCAGCTGTGATATCTAGTTGAAGGGCAGATTCCTTGCTAAGTCCCAACCAAAAGTGTTGTAACAACACATGGTTGGGTATAGACAAGTCGGGACCTAAACGAGATAAAGTTAAAAACTGGTCCCAAGCTGCGCTTATGGTTTCCTTCTCCTCTTGCTGGAAATTGAGGATTTCTTGTCGTAGGGTAGCGATTCGGGATATTGGGAAGAACGCAAGACAAAATTTGTGCCTTAGTTCTTCCCAATCTCCAGCTACCTTCCCTACGTTGTGAGTGTACCATTGTTTTGCCCTCTCATCAAGCGAGAAGGGAAACAACTTCCACAAAATTGTTTCATGTGACATGCCTGTGATTGTCAGGCATGCACAGAGCTGCTCAAATTCCCTTAGGTGATGATAGGGGTTTTTGTAATCATACCCTGAGAAGGTATGTTCTCGAACCATAGCAATAAAACTAGGGTGGAGTTCATAACCTGAAGCTGTGATTGGCTTTGAAGATTGTGGTGGTTCTAAGAACTCACCCTTGGGAGCAGAAAGTTGGTGAATTGATTGATGCTCCATGAAGAATGTATTTATATTTTATGAATGAATTTTTTCTTTTAGATAAAACACAGGCAACTAGGTTTGGAGACTAGAAACGACAACCATTCCCCGACAACGGCGCCAGAAATGCTTGTTGGTGTTTCTTAGCGTAAGTAGAGGAATCCGCAAGCACGCGGATACACCGTTGTAGCACTTCACCCGGAAGTATTCAGGGTATCGTAATTTCCCAAAGGAACGGTTGTCCTAGACTCTTCACTTAGTTAACCTATGACCACAAGGGAGAAATGAACGAGGTAGCGAGGTTTTTCCAAGGATAGATATCTTAATGGAGGTAGCTTTGTTACTATAGACTTGCTTCAGGCGCCGGATTGCGCTTGGTCTGCCAAGCGATACCGGCCTCTGCTCTACCATGAGCCCGAATGTGGGGGATTACAAGGGACGGACAGGGCTGTCACCACCTGCCGTCTACCCCTCAATCCATAGGGAAAGAGGCAAACGAAGATAGCTTCTAGCCTAGACACCACGTGTATGCTATCCACTAATACTCTAGCGTGCTAGCAAGGCTTATCCGTCTTTATCAGGGCCCTTCTACTAGAGTACCCGCCGCAAGGACGAACGATGAACCCATAGGTCTATAATAGTGCAAAGGTAACTTTTTAAGATAAATAACTGAAGTTAAACAACAAGTCTCTTACTCCAAACAGTAAGAAGCTTGTAGAGGTACAGGTGGAGAAGCTCCCGGCTCCAGCACGTTGACTTAGTGTAGCTAGCACACTAAGGGAAGTTGCTAGTACTCCGACTCTTCTCCAACTCTCTCCCCACTCACTCACCTCTCTTATTTCAATCACAACTACTGAAAAAGTAAAAGTCTACTCTTCTCTCCTTGTGAATTGAATTGGGATTTTATTCTCTTCCTTAAGAGGGAAAGGAGCCCCTTTTTATAATAAATCAAACGCGGTGCTCCTCCCTATTTTTGGCACGAAGCACCAGGGGAACCGACGTTGCATGCCTCCATGCCACCACCAGAGAAAGACCAGGGCATATGGTGGTGACAGGGGCTGGCCGCCCCCTAGGCCGGCCGGCCCACTAGTTGGCCCAAATGGTCGTCGCCTTTGTGAGGTGGTCTCTGGTTGGGCTTGGAACACTATTGCGTGGTGCCTTGCCCCATTGGTGTTGCGATGCTTGGCGCCTTCTTCATTCTTTGTGCAAATTAACATTGGAAAGCGCCTTTTGTTGGTTTATTACATGTATTTGTGTTTGTGACCTGCAAAATGATATACTCCAAATACATGTGGAACTGGTTAATAGTAAATGCATATGTGACTTAAGTTTGCTAGTTTCTCCTTTTTATGAGCTTATTGACGATCAAATTTCATCGTTAGTGACCGTCAACACCTGCCCACCGCCATCACCCCGCGTGGCCACCCTATGCCGTGTGCCTGACCACGCTGCCCCACTGCCCCCCACATTGCGTGCGGTGACGCGGCTGCCGCCAAGGTCAACACGCGTTGCATCTGTGCCCTGGCCCTAGCGTCGCTGCTGGCCAGCCGGCTGCCGCTCGCACACACACCACACGACTCCACCGCCTGCACACACACGTCTTGGCATGGCTCCAGTGCACACGCCGCCCCGACTGCGTCGACCCGTCATGCCAAGCCGTAGGTGACCCGAGCGCTGACCATCCTTTTCCCCGCTCTCCTCTGTCTGCCATGGCCAGGGGGGCACTTCATGGATTCGGTAGGGAGAGATCACCACCGCCCAATTCACCACACCCTTGGCTTCGTCATCAAGTGGCCTTACCAATCAACCCCACCTCACCTCGAGCTCTGCCCCCACCGTACTCCAATTTTGGAGTTGTCCCTCCGCCATGCCATTAAGGTCGAGCTCGCCGAACTGAGCCATGCGCTATACGCCTCGATCTTGTGGGCTGGGCCACCTCTGATGGTGTAGCCCATGTACAGCCCTGTGGGTATATGGGGTTATACCCCACACCATGGTAGCTACAAGTTGTGCATCTCGAGCCTAATTGAGTGCACTGACAGCTTTGCCTCCACCTCCCCTTCACCTTGCGCACCTTGCTTGAACCACTACTGCCTCCCTGTAGTTGCTGACGCGGCTGCGCTGCCATGGGAGGTGTCGTACCCCTCTCGGGCGCATGTGGCCGGCCCTCCTCAGGTGATTTCTGGCCAAGCAATCCTCGCAACCAGGTGGATGGTGAGTCGCTGTTGCTCATGCGCTACCCCTACTTGTCCGTTAGCGCCTCTACTCATTGGAGCACCATCGCCACTGCAACTAGGTCGCTGCCGTCGTGGGGAAGCCGTCTGAACTCATCTTTGGCCTCCGAACCACCGCCTAGTGCCACGCTTCGACCACTAGGTGAGCATCGGCCCCCTAACTAGGCTTGCGCGGGTCCCTGTTGGCTGGCATGGTGGCTCCGTGCCGGCCAATGCAGTGCCGACAAGCGCGGGGAACGTTGAGGACTCGCCTGTTGCAAAGGAGAGAATAGGAGAGGGTTTTCCTGCTAAAGCAATGATCGTAGGAATAGTGCTCTTGGTGGTCGTGTGATTAGCGTTTTGTGCGGGGACTTTTCCGCAAAAGCACCACACACGTAGGCTTTCTCCCGCCGTGGGCCAACCTATGTGTGTGGGCCGCGCCTACGTGTTGTGGGCTGCGCTGAGGGGTTAGCTTTCCTTTTTATTAGAAATTAGAAATGGTTTTATAATTTGGTTGAGGGCTGATCTTGGAGATTTAATATAAATTCATCTAGGCATCCAAAAATTATGAAACCACGTTAGTTAAGTTCTTAAATTCATGCTCTATCAATTAGTGTAATTAGTTAACATATATCTATGATGATGTCGAGATCCATTAAATCGTTTGAAAATGCTTAATATTATTAGGTCATATTTGTAGGAATTTTTGTGGTAAATCCGTAATAGTTTTGACCTTGAAATTTATATAGTAGCTTCATGGCAGTATGGGGTGCCTGCTGTAATTTTTGTGGCTTCAAAATAGACTGTTGGCTAGGTTAACTAAATATCCACCAAAACTAGTACGAATAAAAGCATAATATTGATTGTAAAATGAAGCACTTGTAAGATGAGTTTGATATCTTGCTTGATGAAGATGATAGACAGCTTGCTACCTTAGTCATTAGAGCTAGCTTAGTAGCTTAGCATGTGTATTTGCATTTTAAGAGTTGATATGCCTAAATACTAAGTTGTGCATCATCTTTAACGCATGCATGTAGAGAATGACCTGGTGGAGTTCGTGACCGCCGGGGAGCAGGAGTACGATGAGGTGATCAAAGAGTATGAGGAGGAGGTACTCTTACAAGAGGAGTTTCTGAAGACACCTGTGACTGACACCACTGACACTGCGCCTGCCCAAGGCAAGCCTCGGTGTATAAACCATATTTTTTATAATCATTATATATATGTTGTGCATTTACGTTGCGGGAATTTTATGATACCCACATATATATATATATATATATATATATATATATATATATATATATATATATATATATATATACCTATGAGTCTTACTAGTGTAGATTCGCATAACTGCTTTGCTTAGGTTTATCGGTATCGTGAGTAACCTATCATTACTCACAATAGGTGGTTATTATAATTATAACTCTCATGATAAAATGATGAAAAGAAAAATGGTGACCAAACAAGGATGTGGTATGGATATTGATGGGTGTAACAGGTTGTATCCCGTGGCCACGGGGCTTAGCTTGGTTGCACTGTTTTTCCTGTCCGTGTCGATTGAGGACCGTCCATTGCAATAGAGACTAGTAAAGTCACTGACTTATTATCTCGAGCACACATTTGCTTATGGGAGCAGGAAGGCTTGTTACTCGCTTGTCGTGTGCTTTGACTCTTTCTGGACCGATTGATTGGAGGTAGGGATAGGTGGGGTTCTAAGCACCGCACTGAGATCGGGTCTCAAGCATGGGGGCTTGGAGTCCAGGTTTGGACGGGGATCTAGACCCCTCGACAGGAGTGGAATGGGTTGGTCTCGTTTGTGCCTAGGGTACAAGCGAGGGTTGTATTTTTTGGGGTATCTAGTTGGGCATATTGATTCACGAATCGCCATTTGTACGCAACGGTACGACTTGACTACGGTCTGGCACCGTAGCAAGAACTGGAATATGAAAGATGGAAAAATGGTTCTAATTGCTCAACCCTTACTTGAAAATAGAACAAGTGATTACATAAAATGTTTAGATAATGAACTAAACATGACTACTAATAATCTAAGGAAATAAGGACACACTCTTAGTATTGCTTTCTGCAAACTAGGAAACCATAAGCCATAAAGCCTATCATATTCCTTGAGAGTCGGGAAATATATTTTCTAGTCGAGTAAGTCTTGCGAGTACATTATGTACTTAGGGTTTATTTTACCCTTGTTGCAGATGCGCCTTGAGAAGTTAGTCCTTGTGTGGAGGATTCTTCTGGTGGGCATAGATGGATCCTTGTTCCTTTCGCTAGATGATTATTTTTAATCCGCTGTTGAATTATCACACTCTGAACTCTGGTATTGTAATAAATAATTTTTGAGACTCTATGTTGTATGAAGTGGACTAAGTATTGTAAGCTTATACTCATTATTGGCTCCTGGATGTAAAATATGGATTGCTTCGAGTTCTCCCATTGGGTGTGCTCGATAGAAATGTTCGAGTTAGCTTCCTTTCAGGGTACTTAGGGTCTAGAGGAAGACAAGTACCTTTGGAAGTGAGTTATTTCGGGCGGTTTTGCCATAGTTAACACTTTTGATCATCAATCACCATATTGGGGACTAGATGTGTTCATTACCCCCACATGATTTCTCTCTCCTGCGCTCCTCCCCCATTCCTCATTCATCTTCTCTGTCCTATGCGTCTAGACACCCCTTGTTGCTATCAAGAAAGAGCATGGCTACACGTCTATGATGGGCGGCATGGGAAGGGTTGTAGGCACATGGTGCAAGAGGGCAACATGACTACAGGGGAGGGTAGCCTCCACATGGGTCAGCCCCATGGTAACAATTGTATGGATTGCTAGAGTAGAGTGAATAGTCAATTTAAATTTCTCAAACCAAATATACTAGATAAAAAGATTAGTACTAAAGGAGGCCCTAAAAAATCTACCACTACCTAGCATTTTACAACCTAGGGTGAACTTGCATGCTACACAATTCTAGTGCCAAAGAAGTAAACTACACTATGTCACTTGAATTGAAAATCAAGTAGCGAAAGGGCTAGAAGTCAATACCACACAAGGGATGACATAATATTTTATCCCATTGTTTAGTGACTTGTCGGTCTACTACTCTACATCTATAGTGACGTGACCACATTTGTTTCCTCTTATGACTAGCCTCTTGAAAAGAAAAAAAAGCCGAACATTGTTCATTGCACTACTCTTGAGCTTCCTATGCATGCACATCAAGGAATTGATGGACCAACAACACATAAGTTATAAAAACCCAATATGCTTTTTCATGATTTGGTCATAATGTTAGTTGCTGGAACATGTTCCTCTCCCTAGGTCACTATGATGAAAGAGCCATGATCGTTGGGATCAACATGTTAGTTTTGGTTATTTCCCATTTTTCAACATCATGGTGATGCAAAACTTTTTGGCTAGGAACATGGTAAAAAGTGAATCGATGAGCTTAGAGGTATATGGCAAGAGGATATATTGAAATGGTAAGGAGTAGAGAACAACAGGGAGGAAGTGGCGTAGGGATTCGAAGTGACTCAGTAGATTTTCAAGAGTGTACTAAGACATTAGTATCCGAGTAGAATATCTCTTAGAGCATCTCCAAGAGTTCCCAATAAAGCCTCCCAATCTAGGATTTTCGACAAGAATAGAAAAAATTCATCTCAACATGTCCCAATCCCACCTCCCATTGTTTTGTCACTTGGAAAAAATCACCGAAAGCGCGGATATATCCGCATGCAGAAGACGCGTGTATCGGTCTCCCAATCTAAGGTTAAAGGGTGTGGAAAGAATAAAGAGTGTGAAAGGTTTCCTAATGCAAATGTACAAGAGAGAAATATATTATATAAAAGTGATTAGGATAATTTAGAAATAGTATAGGATTCCTGATGTAAAATTATCTTCTATATTTTAGAAGTGAATTTATTGGAAAATATTGAAGATGGTCTTATTTATTCCTTCCAATACTTTTTGGCGAGTTGGAAAACTCCATGATTTTGGAAAGAAATTCTTGGGAACTCTTGGAATGCTCCCATGTGTGTAATCCCTCATATAGACCTCCCTATTTACCAAATCAAATCCAATTCTAATGTTGATTAAGTTCTGCACTACTGTCTCTTTCCATACATGTTCTAGTATTGGAGTTATATTTATTTTCCCTTGATCTTCTGAAAGACCTAGACCATTAATATGGATCGATTGGATCCATGTAGTATTTTTTAGCCATTGGGAGTGAAAGAAATGTTTTCCTATAAATATTTACATAATAATGTACTCAACTTTATTTGGATTCCTTATCAAACATACGGAAATCAAATCATTTCAGATCTATAAAGTTAATTTGGAATTTTCTTATTTACTATTATAATGAATACAAACATTTCATAGAGTTCTTTTTATTTGTAATTTATTTCGAAATTAAACTATTAATTTTCTATAGTTTTTATTCAAGTTTTGTCTCTATTAATTGTGTTTTTCATGGACTTTCATTTATGAAATTTCCTTTCCAACTCATATAGAAATTAAATTGCTATTTTTATTTATTTATTTTGTTTAAAATTTACTATATACTAATTATATTATAATATGCTCATTAGTTTAATTTACTCTTAGATTATTATAAAACCCAACTATGTACGTTCTTTTTTACCATTAATCTATAATTTGTAGGCATTATGTGCAAAATGTGGTGGTGAAACTTTAATCAAAAATTAATAGACACCATTATACAAACAATTTTAGGAGGCCATATTTTTTAGAGACGAACATTTTTTCCATAGTCTCTATAAATCATCTTGTGTCCATTGGAGTGTTTCCGTCTCTGAAAATGAATTTGCAGAAGCGGTCATCTGAAGAGGTTTGCCTCTAACCTATAGAATTAAAACGGGCTAGATTAAGTTGATGACCCATTATACATGCTCACCCATATAAACGTAATGAACCCTAACATCTCATTCCTATCTCTCTCCCTGCTGCCTTGTCCTAGCCGCCTCTCTTTCCCAGCCTCATAGCACTGTTCCCTCTCTTACATCAACACCATCCCACCCTCTCCTCTCGAGTCCATGGCGGCACACGACCCGTCCCTGGCGAGCTGGGCGGCCAAAGATGGATACACCGTCCCTTCTCTCCACCTTGATGGGACCCTACATCTAGCGGTGCCTCCCTCTTCGATTCACAGTGAGCTGGGTTGGTTGGAGCTAGATCCATCACCACCTCACTCCGATCCGCGTATGCCGTCAACTCTTCCTCTGATCCATGGTGAGCTAGGCTGGCTAGAGCCGAATCTAACACTGTGTGGGCTACGAGGTATAGAGCCCGTTCGCTTCGCTGAAAAGTAATGGCTAAAAGTACTGTTCGCTGATTTGTTGTGAGAGAAAAACACTGTTTCGGCTGAAAAAATAAGCTGAAAAGTACAGATTATAAGACAGGCGAACAGGGCCATAGTGAAATCTCTTCTCTCTCCCTCCTTGGTCCTCTCCTCTCTCTCCCTTATCCTCACTCACTCTTGGATCTCCCAGCAAGTCCATCCTATGGTGTTGACAGAAGAAGACGCGGGGGTGGCAGATCCGTAGTGGAAGTGGTAGTGGCAAAAGAGTAGGCAAGCCTCAATGGTGGGTTCCATATAGCATAGTCCACGGTGTGTCCGGCAAGTACAGGCGGTAGTGGTGGCAGGGGTAGAGGAGGGGAAGGTAGCAACAGATCTAATGGAGACAATGGTGGAGGTGATAGTGGTGAGCCGATGATGGACGGGCTTGGTGGGGCTTGGTGGGCCTTCTTGGTGGGCTCGATGAGTCTATAGGCTCACCACGCTATGGATTTTTTTTATTTATTAAATTTTATTTTTAGAAGCAAATATTAAACTGCCTATATGTAAATCTTGATTTATACAAGCATTTGACACACAGACAGTCCCCACGCCCGCCTCTAAAAACGTACAAGTTTTGGCCGTCTGTGTAAATACAAAACTTCTACGGTGTCCCACGGTTGAAAGGGAAACTCTAGTTGCATTCCGTCCATCATTATCGCTTGAAGTATAAGAACAACTCAGCCGTGTGTTTGTTGGGCAGCCAACCGGGGAGGAGCCACGGCATGATCGGGTGACGAGCGCGGTGATGGCATCATGACGAGCGAGCTAGTGAAAAGGAGGAGGTACGCCTACAGGAACACATACGATATGGGTGATGTTGAGTTGAGATGACAAGTACGTTTTATGACTAAAACAAAGAACGTGCCGCCACACGTGTGCCGGCAATTAACTGCACACATGCTGACATGCATGCACATACTTTTGTGTTTTTTTACTAGAAAATATGTTCGTGCGTTGCAACGGGAGAAAAAAATTATTAAACATTCATGCAAAACGATAACGTGAATGGTACATATCTACTTATGTTTTATGCTTTTATAATTTATTTTATGATGACCATCACATCCATAATATAAGTTAATTAATGCTGATACTAAATAACAATGTCCTATTAGGCCCCTTTTGGAACATAGGAAAGCAAAAACATCAGGAATACGGAAAAAATAGGAATTACACAGGAATGTAGTCGTAAAACCGAGGATTGAAAATTATAGCAATTTGAAAGGAACGATCATTTGGATGGACCACAAGAAAAACGTATGATCTTTACCAAGAAGTTTGAATGAATGCTAAAGTTCCGGAAGTTTTCCTCCACAACAGCGTTTGAAGGAAAAGTTTATACACTATTCCTTTACTCCATTCATGTGAACCAAAGGCATGAATAATAACAATTCCTACAGAATTTTTGATCCTATGTTTTCCCCCATTTTTCCTATGAACCAAAGGACGCCTTAAACCTATATCCAATTAAAATACACCTTGATATTTTTTCTCCCGTTGCAAAGCGTATAGTTATTTAGATATAAATATATCATAACTTTAATTTTTCATAATAACCATGTGTTTCTGTGACTCAATATCGACCTTTGTAGCTTTTTTGACGTATCATATCAACATCCATAACATTTTTGTCGATGTGTCTAGGATTTGTCTCTACGCCAATGATTGTGATCGGAGACCTCTCTTTATTTTCCACACGATAGCCCTCGACAAAAATTACATAAATACATTTGTTTAGATTTCATTAGACAATAATCTGCCTAAGATTCTGGTTCACGAAATAATTAGTTGTACCATTGACTAATCCATATTTTCATATAAATTAGTTTTGTTTCTAATCAAAACTACATCAGATAGTGTAAATCTTTCTCAAAACTTAATGCGCAAACAAACATAATAAGTGCAGAGGGTTATGCACTGGGGCTCATGGGCAGGAACCGGACAACGGAAAGTTAGTGAAGGCTTCAGAAAAACTGACGACGAGGACATCCTGCTCGTACTCCTCGGTCACCTACGCAGATTTTGGATCTGCCTCTGGCATATTTTCGGTCATTGCCGAACATATATGCATGCAACCTATGCAAGGATGATTTAACACACCTATAGATAAAACACAACCTAACAAGGTCTATAACATCTATGGATAGATTAGATTTTTATTAAGCTAAAAAACGGGTTTGGTATTTTTCTGATTTTTCTATGATTTTTTGTGGATTTTGCAAGATCTCTATTTTTATAGAAAAACGAGAAAAACGAAAGAAAAAGAAAAAAAAAAGCTTGCATGGATTTGGTCCAGCCCACAACGAAGCCAATCCGATTGCAAGGATTTAGCCTAGGACGAAAAATAAGCATTGCCTGATCTGAACATTTTGCATCAGGAACCCCGATCTATTTCAAAAACAATTAAGACACTCTCATCTTTTCTTTCTCTCTGGCATCTTTACATCTGAAACCCCGTATTTCTTGCTATTCTCTTCCCCACTCCTAATCAATATTAACTCAACAAAATCGGCAGACATGACACGGGCGACCACCCCTAGACTCACACGGACATGAGCTGCAGGGCTGAACGATAAAGCACAACCTACAAGGTTTATAACATCTATGGATATATCATATTTTTATTAAGCTAAAAAATGGTTTAGTATTTTTCTATGATTTTTTGTGGATTTTGCAAGATCTCAAAAAACGAAAGAAAAGGAAAAAAAGGCTTGCATGGGTTTAGTCCAACCCACAACGAAGCCAACCCAATTGCAAGGATTTAGCCCAGGACGAAAAAGAAGCACAACCAGATCTGAACATTTTGCATCAGGAACCTCGATCTATTTCAAAAACTACTAAGACCCCCACCTTTTCTTTCTCTCTGGCATCTTTACATCTGGAACCCATATTTTTTGCTATTCTCTTCCCCACTCCTAATCAATGTTAACGCAACAAAATCGGCAGATATGACACGGGCGACCACCCCCAGACTGACACGGACACGAGCAGCAGGGCTGGATGAAAAACTATGGTGACAGAAATTTTGTCTCTTTAGTATTACTAGCAAATATGCTCGTGCGTTGCAACCGGAGAACATTTTATTGTGTTGCCGGTGGCACGAGCAGAGACAGTTTCACACTCATCGAGTTACCAATAAGAAGTTGCTAAAATTCTTCTCTAACTAACTTTCCACATTCCGTAGCAAGTTGTTTCCTTCTCTCTCTGGGTTTTTTCGTCACGTGTGTATTTTCTTTGTCCCAGCTCCTTATATCGATTCAGGTCAAGCACAACCACCATCAACCTACCGCCATCTACTGATTGGCGAGATGTGTCTGCGCCATTTAGGGTGAGGGTGGGGGTTGCGGCCGGATCTGGTTTACGCTATCACCATTGGCTCGCACTCAACTTAACCAATTTTAGACGTGAGTTATTCTAACTTGTATATGCATGGCTCATGAGTCCACATCATATACACAACCTAATACATCTTGAAATTGGACTCCATATCGCGCTAGATGTGAGTTGTTCTAACTCGCATGAGCACGGGTTATATAAATCCGGATGAAAGAAACTACACTATAGGATGGTTAAGGGAAGGTGGACAAAAAAGGGCACACGTAAAAAATTGGAGCACGGTGAGAGTAGATATAGATATAGATAAAAATTTCAGCAAATTAATTACATGAAAGCATAGATCTATAGATATGAATTTTGTTAGTGTAACACCCTAGGTGTTAAGCAACAACCTCAAACTTGGCATGACATCATAATGCACTTTTTCATCATGTTTTAGTAGTTCACCTGGATGCATTCACTAAAAGAAAGTTTACTTTATAAATGTTATGCATGGTTGATGTTCGTGTTGGAACCAAAAACCCGATAAGGTTCACTTTTGGGACCCCATCATTTTTAATGGAACCTAAAGGTACTTGGTATTATGTCCTAACTAAGATGAAGTGAGAATTGTATACGCCACACTTGTGATTGTTGGTGGGACATGAAAACAAGTCATACATAAAAGATGGAGCTTCAAGTTTGGATTTGAAACTTGAATTTCAATGGTTGACCATGAGGTCAACTAGTGAGGTCAAGAGTCAAGCTCAACTTGAAGGTGCAAATGAAAAATGTTTTGAAATAATTTGATTCGAATTGGTGCCATGTTTGTAACCCAAAATGTGGTCAACATAGTGGTGTCATGTTTTGGATGAGTGTGCTTGCTAATCAAACTCACTAATTACTCATCAATTTACTAATACAAAGTAAATAAGCTAATTACTTTTGAAACCCTAGGTTAAGGAGCTAGTGTTTCAAATAGTGAAACACATGTTTCAATCTATAATTCTTCTTCTATTTTCTCATCTATTCTGTTTCATGCTTAGTCACCTACATAAGAGTTGTAGAGCAGTGCATGAGGATCATTTCATCTTCTATCAACTTTGTCTAATTCTGCTTCTATCTTGCTCTGATTCATGTTTCATGTTTCAGTTCTCTGTTTCATGGAGATAGCCAACAGAAGCAGCAGCTCGCCACCTCCTCCTTGCCTCTCTGTTTCCACCACGCAGCCACCTCCTCCTTGCCCCTCACCGCTCGGCCATCACCGTTCACGCGTGTGAAGCCACGTAGTTGCCTGCCACCGCCTGGGAGAGCAGGTGCTGGACATCTCGAAGCCGCACGTCACCCCTTCTTCTCCTACTTGAGCCATAAAGCACCCCCCATTCTTCTCCTTCCACCCAACGCCATCGCCACTGTGAGCAACTCGAGGTCCAGTTCGCCCTCCACACTCCACCATTTTCAAATTCCATTTGTCATCGAGTTCGCATCATCACAGCGCATCGTTCAAGCCTGCTAGCACCGTTTCTCACGGGTTGTATCACTCCCGCGCCGCTGTCATCACGTGGCCAGACCACTACATCTCATTTCTGCTCAATCTTTTTT
Source organism: Saccharum hybrid cultivar R570 (assembly GCA_038087645.1). Lineage (NCBI taxonomy): Eukaryota > Viridiplantae > Streptophyta > Magnoliopsida > Poales > Poaceae > Saccharum > Saccharum hybrid cultivar. The sequence goes on from JAQSUU010000522.1 coordinate 153,892, forward strand.
GCATAATCGCATTCCTTGTGATTCTGTGGTGCTCATGCTCTCCTTACCTTGCGCAGCGCATCACCAAGCACTACCAGACGCACCATCACCGCCGGAGAACGCCGCTGGAGCCACTGGAACCGGAGGCCACCGTGAACTGCTGCCTTTTGGAGTTGACCAGCCATCGTTCAGGAAGCTAGGTGAGCTCGTGAGTATGCTGGTGAAGACGGTTTAGACACTACCGTGCCCTATAGGCCAAAACGCCTTGTCGCCGTTGTGCACTGCTCAATCATGCCACCATGGCCGCGGTGAGCGAGCTTCGCGCTCGAATTCACCTGACAAACCTCTCGGGTGGATACGCGGAGGTGTGAGGACTGTGTAGCGCTCGATGTCGTCACCAGAGAGGTCGGCTATCGATGGAGCGACCTCGTCGGAGTTCTGTTTGCCGCCATTGTCGTCGTTGTGCACGTTGGAAGCCTTGGGAAGGAGGGGAGATGGTTTGCCGGGGTGCGGAAGGAAGAGAGGAAGCCCATGGTGTGCTTAGTGTCACTCGAGATCTCATCGTTGTGACTCTTGCCGTGACCGGAGTGGCGCCGACATTGGTCGATGGCAGGAGCAGAGGAAGGGGAAAGGAGAGAGCGAGCTGGGCCGACTCAGCCTTGGGCCTTGGCTTCGGCCTAGGCCGGCTCGGGCCAAGAGAAGAGAAAAGGGAGGGAGAGAGAGCAGCTAGGCCGAGGCCACAGCTGGGCCTTCAGCGTCGCTGGATCGGGCCGAGGGAGCGGGAGAGAGAGTAAAGGAGTTTTTCTCCTTTCTATTTTCTGAAAAGTAATTAAGTGATGAACTTTGTTAATTCCATAACTAAATAAATAATGATGATAAAATTGTGAAACTTTGTGAGTAAGCTATTCTTAGTATGTTTAACATGAAAAAATATAAATCTAAGAAAAACAGTAAGTTTTGGATGACTAAAAATTCCATGCTTTAATTAAGAAATGCAACTTCCATGATTTTTATAGTTTAAAATATAACTCCAAAATTCATGAAAATTTATGAGCAACTTTAATCTACTGTTGTGAAGCACAAAAAGTTTGGTATTGTTTTGAGTTAAAATAATTGTTTCACTTAAGAAGGCTTGATTTATGAATTAATAAAATTATGAAAATGATTTCAAAGATATCATTAAGATGATGATGTGTATTTTTGGATTGATTGTGGACCTTGGAATATTTTACCCTACTATTCCAAGGCAAGGGAAATTGAATGATTAAATATATGCTTCTTCATGTTAGTCTCTACTTGCTTAAGATAATAAATACCTTTCAATCATGAGGTGCTAATAGTTGCTATAAGAGAAGTATTTAACTTGCTTTTAGTAAATGATAGATAAATGTTGATGAACATGATTAACTCTCAGATGCAACCTCTTGGGTAAAAAGTGAAATGTTTTATGTTAACTACTTGCAACTGTACCACAAAGGAAAGTTATACTTGAAAGGATCAAGATGCCCAAGAGGGGGGTGAATTGGGCTTTTCTAAAATTTATTACGAGAATTAAATCCTTCTAAGCCATAATTCACCCCTAGTGCCTACAAGTGTTCCTAGTGATTCTATCAATAAAAGTTTTGCACCCTAAGTTCCAATCCTAGTCTAGCATGGCAATTCTAGGAAAGTAAACCAAGCAACAAAAGTAATACGAGAAAGTAATTGCTTCAAAGTAAAGGGTTAGGAACACGGCGATGTTTTCCCGAGGTATCGGAGAGTCGCCACTCTCCACTAGTCCTTGTTGGAGCACCCGCGCAAGGGTGTAGCTCCCCCTTGATCCACAAGAGGATCAAATGCTCCCTACAGGCTGATTCTTTGACACTCCGTCGCGGTGAATCGCCCACAACCGCTCACAAGATGAGTTGGGTCATCCACAAGCTCCGTCGGATGATCACCAAACTCCCAATCACCACCAAGCCATCTAGGTGATGGCGATCACCAAGAGTAACAAGCAAGAACTCTCACTTGACCACAACAAGCCTAATGAGAAGGTGGATGCACACTTGCTACTCCCTAGTCACTAATGAGGGATCTTAATCTTAGATTCTCAAATCTCAATCCTCACTAGAGCTCTTGCACTTCCTTGCATATGAAAGGTGTTTCTCAGCTGAATAAATGAGCAAGAGACCTCAAATAGAGGTGAAAGGGATGTATTTATACTCCCCACAGTCAATTCCAACCGTTATGTGCCAACTTAGCATTTTACGTACTGACCGGACGTGCTGGTCGATGTGACCGGATGCGTCCGGTCGGTGGCAACGGTCGAATTGAAAACCAACGGCGCTGAGTGACCGGACGCGCAGTGAGTCCGATTAGGAGTGACCGGACGCGTCCGGTCGCTCAAAAACCTTTCTGTACTTTGACCGGACGCACGGACGAGTCCGATCGGTGATGACCGGACGCGTCCGGTCAGCGAAGTACCTCTGTGGAAATGAACCAGATGCACTGTAGACGTGTCCGGTCAAGTTCCTAGCCGCGTTCGATCATGACACTTACACTCTCTGACTCTGGTCAACACGATCTCTGCATCCAGTCCATGGGAGAACCACGTCCGGTCGATCGTAATGATCTTGCGGTGACTGCCAGTACTGACCGGACACGTCTGGTCAAGGCAGAGACCGCATCCGGTCGAGAAGAAATGGCCCGAAAGACTTCGAATCATGACGCAACTTGAACCGTGTTTCTTCCAACTGAACTTTGGGCTTCTCCTGAGCTAGCTAGTGCTAAGTTTGACAAGTGTGCACCACACGTAATCAAATAGACTCACCTAGGTCAAGCTACTCACTCATGCCCCCCTTTATAGTAGGCCAAAGGAGAAAAGGGAAGATCCTAACGACTATTCCGAACGTAACACAACCTCAATGTCCGAAACTAACCATCCTTAATCTTGACGTTAATCCTTTGAAAACCAAAATGATTTCCATCAAGGGGCATGAAAACCATAGTGCCCAAAATAGTCACCATTCCCATGACCTAACTTACCAGAGTTTCTGCAAAACACACGTTAGTCATGGTAATGTTGTGTTGTCATCAATTGCCGAAACCAACTCTCGGGGCCTAGATGCTTTCAATCTCCCCCTTTTTGGTGATTGATGACAACACTTTGATTAAGTAGATTTAAGAGATGAGGTTTTCGATCATGCTTGGTTCACATAAGCAAAAGATAATAAGAACAAGGTGTTTAGGATTGCTTATGTGCTCCAAGCCAACAGGGTGTACTCAAGAGATGAAACAAGAAGAGTTAGTACACAAAAACATAGCTCATATGAAATCGGAGCAAGGCACAGAAGCAAAACCTTATGAGCTAGAACCAATCATGTGACAGATATAATAGAGATAAGATAATCGACATATTACTCAAGTATCTCACAAGCACACATGAAACATAAAAAAAAGTGCGGGAATATAAACATGATGCATGAAAGTAGCACACAAAGAAACTGAAACCCTCTCTCGCAACTCCCCCTGAATCTACTCTCTCTCCCCTTTTGGCATCAAGAGCCAAAAAACTAAGGGTCTGAAGGAGGAAGGGAAGCAGTCGAGTCGGGTGCAGAGGAGCATGGAGTGATCAAGAACTGAGAAGTGTACTCCTCTGGCTCTGAGCTGTCAATCTGACCCTATGTAGGTACACGTGGAGGTGAAGCGGTCTGGATCTGCTCAGTGTGTGGGTCAGCAAGCTGTAACTTAGGAGCAGGAGCTGATGAAGTAGTAGCAACTAGAGCCGTAGTCTCTGTCACCTGAGCTTGAAGAGTACCAACTATGGGAGGATCAGTTGAAGCAACTGACGAAGGAACTGTCTCTGTAGTCCCGGTCCCTATCACTAAAGGATCCACTATCTCTGTGGTTGACATCTCTGTAGTGGTCAGAACTATGGTCTGGGAGGGTGTCGGCTAACCAGTCAACTCACTGTAGGACACACTCAAGTCAGTAGAGAAAGGAGTGCCAGTCAGAAGGTGAGGCCTAAGCTGAACCGGTGGAGTGAATCCCGTCTGAATAGGAGTGTAGCCTAGGGACTAAAATGTCTGAGGCACCTGCTACTGAGGTGAGGTAAACTGAAAGCTTGGCTGTGGTCCCTGACTCTGAAGTCCACTAGACTATAAAGCTGGAGTAAGGACGGATGGAGGTGGAGGGACCCCAATAGTAACAATGTGTCTCAAGAGCTTAAGGTACTACTGCTAGGTAGCTGCCTGCTGCCTCTGTATCTCTAGCTGCTGCCTCTGAAACTCGTCCTGACGAGCCTAAATCTATGCAAATGCAGCTGCGTTGTCCTGAGCCTGTCTCTGTAGCTGAATCTCCTACCTCTCCTGAGCCTGAGTCAGCCTCTCAAGTATAGCCACCATGGCTGGGTCTGAGCGTGAGGCTGAACCAAAACCATCGGCCTCATGGTCGTGAGAGCGAGGAGAGCGGTACCGAGGAAGTGGCTGATAGTCATCATCAGTGCTGTCAGTGGCATCGTCCTCGTCTGGATCAGCTGGCTGAGCATCTAAGTCGGCAAGCTCTGCCTCTGCAAGTCCCTCAACAGTCTGGTCCTGCTCAGCTGCAGTCTCAGGTACCTCTGCTCTCTGACGCTGACTCTGTCTAGGTGCCTGCTCTCGGGTGATAGAAGCCCACAGCTATCGTATATCATACTCAGGGAAAGCTGTCATGGTGTCGGAGATCTCCGCTTGAATCTCAGCTGGAAGGTCGCAAGCACACCGAATCAGAAAGCAAATCCAATGGGCATAGGGTAGCTGACGGTGACCCTTGAAGCCCTCTACCAAAGTATCCTCCATCTCACAGAGCATCAAATCCCAAATATCAAACAAAGTTTGAGAGATAAGGTGGTGAACTACGCAAAGCTGCATATGTGTCAAACCCTCTCGGTAGCCCAACCTCAGAAGCAGTGTCCTCCTCATAATAGCATCCAGAACTCTGGCAATAGGAGTCAAACTAGCTGGTGTATGTCTGGACCCCTCACCAAATGGCTCACGAAAGCACGGTCTGACCAAGTCTGTAGGTGGCACAGTGCCGCCGTGTGGACGCCTCGGTGGTGGTGTCTAACCAAAACACAGCTGGTGAATCTTCGTCTCTGAAGCTAGGAGCCTAAGAATCTCCCGTACCCTAGTGCTGTATAGCCTACGGTCACGACCTCTGAATGCAAAGTGGATGAACTCGTGAGCGGGGTCTATCCAAAGTGAAGAGTAGAACTCTCTGACTCATGTGCCATAGTATGCTCCTGTCTGACCTAGAAGATCTGACAATCCTAGTAGGAAAGAAATATGAGGACGGAGCTGCTCGCCAATAACTGCAACCAGTGACTCTAGTCGACAAACCCTCTACGGTCTAAAGACAATCCCACTGTCAACATAAGCTCTGTAAAAATCCTCATGCAGAGGTGTGTAGAATCCCTCTGAAGCTCTAGTGTCCCGCTGAGGTGGGAACCACCGACCAACCTCGACGAATCGGAGAGCCTGAACCTAACGTGTTGTAGCTCCCCTCAGGTCAAAGTGCTCAACTGGGGGCTGACCACGAGCTCTGGGAGGTGGACGACCTCCACATCTCTAACCCTCTGGCCTAGGAGTCACCTGAGCATGCATTCATCCTGAGCGACGACGTGGTGGAGTCTGCAGTGTCTCCTCTGCAGGCTGCTCCTCTGTTTGCTCTACGGTATGGTCCTCTGTCTCCTTGGTGGCCTCTGTACCGAGCTATCGTCCTTCAAGGTGAAAGCGACGCTCGCCAATCAAAATATCACTGCCTCTGCCTCCTCTCTCAGCAAGATTAGCAGCATCAGCCACTGCCTGTGCTATCTCTACCTCTATGAGCGTCCTCTTTTTTTCTTGGCAGCGATCTTCTTGCGCTTGCCTCGGGCAACCTCAATCAAACATGGAGGACTCTCGTCCCCATCACTCGGTGCTCCACCAACATTCTTGCAGCAGGCCATGCTGACACAGAAAGGATGAACTACCAAGCAAGAAATCCCCTGAATCAAAGGATCAAGATGATGAACTGATTATCGTGAGGCTTGGCCTCAATCCGTATCTACAGGCTTGGCCTTAGATTCAATACTGACAAAAGTGCCAACTACCACACAAAGCACCGACAAGATTCACTGCAAAGATGGAATAGATGGAGATACTTGTAAGCAATATATTTCAACTAAAAGATGAGCGATGTCCTTATGAGAGCAAGCAAAAGGGATAAGAAACGGATAGAACAAGACATGCTACCTCAGAAGAGCGAGACTCCAGTGAAAAGGTGAGAGACCTTGACGTGCGGGGGCTCCACGGGAATGACGGACGAGCACTGGAACGCAGAGATAGGAAAAAAGTGAATCAAAACAATGCGATATGTAATCGGCAAACCATCTAGGTCAAGGTAACGGCGAAGAAACATCATGGTGAAGCTGCACGGAGATGGCCGGAGATTGAAGATCAATGGTGGCGCAGAGGGGTCCTCTCGGTTGAGATCAAGAGCAGCACAGAGGTGGGCTGCCGAGCCTTCGCTGTTGGTGGCCAGAGAGGAGAGGGATGGCACGTGGTGGAGGAGGAGCGGCGCGCGGGATTGCTGCGGTGGAGGAGGAGCAGCGCACGGTTGTGGATGCGGTGAAGAAGGAGCGGCGGCGCACGGGCTGGCGGAGGAGGAGGAGCGGCGGCGCGCGGTGGTGCGAGCGAAGAGCAGGATAGCGCTAGGGTTAGGGGAGCGGCAGCGCGCGATGAAGAAGAAGAGAAGAGGAAACCACCAATGAACCGGTTAAAAAAATAGATCCGCTTTTCAAGGGTTGACCGAACGCGCTCCTCAACTTGCCGGACGCGCTGGAGAGGCATCCGGTCAGAGTCTAGAAAGGTTCTTGCATGACCGGATGTGTCCGTTTACCAGTGACCGGACGCGGACAGAGTCTGGTCAGAAGTCCACCCGAGAACAGCTTCGCATGACCGGACACGTAGATGAAGTCTAAAACTGGACGCAGTGGTTGCAGCGTCGCGTCTGGTCCAGCATCCGGTCCAGCGTCCGGTCAGAGGTCCACGAGAACCACCTTCACGCAACCGAACGCGCTGGTGATGGCTGGAACCGGACGTAGTGGTCGAGCAGCGTCACGTCCAGTCCAGCGTCCGGTCCAGCGTCCGGTCGCTGATTTTCACCTTTTCACTTCCCGATCTTCGATGCGACTTCTCCCAATCAAGTTCCAATACAAAAAGACTCAAATAAACACCAATTGGAACCTGATATGAGTGACCTCTCTCAAACCCTCAAGTTTTTCAAAAATATTTCACCTTAGGCTAGTATTATTTTTAAGAAAATATGCGATAAACACCCAAGGAGCAACGTATGGCCATACAATAGAGTTTATAAACCCTTGGGAGCATCAAATGCTCTCTCTATCCATAGACGAACATAGAGGTTGCTCAAAGCGAAACCAAAAAGAAACGACAAAGCAACAACCATGCATATACAATGCAAAGCAAGAAGGTAAAACTAGGTTGCTTGTCAAGTTTGATCCACGATTAGGCTTCTTCACTCCTCCAAAAGAGGGTTATCGTAACCATGTTAGACAAGTCCTAGATGCATTACAGAAGTTTAAACATGAGATATATTACAATGCAATGTTAGGGACAACATAAGCTCATTTTTTAAAATTACTAGAATCAAGCACATTTAGCTCACTTCTCAACCCACAAAAGGTAGCCTCATCTAAAGGTTTAGTGAAGATATCCGCTAATTGATTTTCACTTCTTACACCTTCTAGTGATATATCATTTTTAGCAACATGATCCCTGAGAAAGTGATGACGGATATCAATGTGCTTGGTGCGTGAGTGTTGTACCGGATTATTGGCAATTTTAATGGAACTTTCATTATCACATAAAAGTGGCACCTTATCAAGAACAACACCATAGTCTAGAAGAGTTTGCTTCATATATAAGATTTGTGCACAATAAGCCCCCGCGGCAATGTATTCCGCCTCGGCGGTGGACAAAGCCACACTATTTTGATTTTTAGATGACCAAGATACAAGTGACCTCCCAAGCAAATGGCACCCTCCGGATGTGCTTTTTCTATCAATTTTGCAACCGGCATAATCCGAGTCGGAATAGTCAACTAGTTGGAATCTAGCTCCTTTGGGATACCAAAGGCCAATGCTTGGGGTGTGCTTAAGATATCTTAAGATTCTTTTTATGACACCTAGGTGAGTTTCTTTAGGACACGCTTGAAAGCGAGCACACATGCATACACTAAACATGATATCGGGCCTAGATGCGGTAAGGTACAACAAGCTACCAATCATAGAACGATAGAGAGTTTGATCAACCGGTTTTCCTCTCTCATCTAGGTCGAGATGTCTATTAGATGGCATTGGGGTCTTGATTGGCTTACAATTCTCCATCTTGAACCTCTTGAGAAGATCCTTGGTATACTTTTCTTGAGAGATAAAAATCCCTTCTTTCATTTGCTTGACTTGAAAACCAAGGAAGAATGTAAGTTCACCAATCATGGACATCTCAAACTCCTTCGACATCAATTCACCAAATTCCTTGCAATAATCTTCATTTGTTGATCCAAAGATAATATCATCAACATAGACTTGACAAATGAAGATCTCCCCATTAAGCTTCTTGGTGAATAGTGTGGTGTCGACCTTCTCAATAGTAAAGCCCTTCTCAATGAGGAAGTCCCGGAGGCGCTCATACCACGCTCTAGGGGCTTGCTTGAACCTATATAGCGCCTTGGACAACCTATAAACATGATTAGGATATCTAGGGTATTCAAACCCAGGAGGTTGATCAACATAGACTAGTTCATTTATGAAGCCATTTAAAAACACACTTTTAACATCCATTTGATATAATTTCATTTCATGATGCGATGCATATGCAAGAAGGATACAGATGGCTTCAAGTCTTGCAACGGGTGCAAAAGTCTCTCCAAAATCAAGGCCTTCAACTTGAGAGAACCCCTTTGCAACTAGTCTTGCCTTATTCCTCACAACTACGCCTTGGTCATCTTGCTTGTTGCAGAACACCCACTTGGTTCTAATGACTCTTACACCTTTTGGATGCTCCTCAAGTGTCCAAACTTGATTGCGGGTGAAGTTGTTCAATTCTTCGTGCATTGCATTCACCCAATCCAAATCTTGAAGACTTCTTCTACATTCTTAGGTTCAAGACAAGAGATAAAAGAGTGATATTCAACAAAAGAAGCAAGCTTTTAAGATCGAGTCATTACACCCTTTGTAGGACTCCCTATGATAAGATCTTATGGATGTGCTTGAAGTAGAGGTGAGTGTCTTCTATCAACCACTTGAGGAGGAGGTTGGGGAGCATCAACATCTTGAGCTTGTGCCTCGGCTTGTTCATGAGAGACATGGGTGTCTTCATTTTCAACTCTCTCATTCTTGTCATCATCTTGAGGAACATATGATGAAGATGGTGGATTGACCATTTGAGCATCGTCTTCATCATCTTTAGGCTTGATGTCTCCTACCGGCATGTTCTTCATTACCTCCCTCAATGGTTCATCACCTACATCATCACAATTCTCAATTGCTCCTTGGGAGCCGTTAGATTTATCAAATTCCACATCATATGTTTCTTCAACCAAACCGGTGGCATGGTTAAATACTCTATATGCTTTGGACTTTGATGAGTAGCCAACAAGAAAACCAATATCACAACGTCTTTGGAACTTCCCTAGGTGTTGCCACTTTTTGTAGATGTAGCACTTTCAACCAAACACCCGAAAGAATGAGACGTCCGGCTTCTTCCCATTTAGCAACTCATAGGGGGTCTTGCCAAGAAACTTTTGTAGGAAGAGGCGATTTAATGCATAGCATGCGGTGTTGATTGCCTCGGCCCACAATTTTTCCGGTGTGTTGTACTCATCTAGCATTGTTCTTGCAAGGGTAATCAATGTCCGGTTCTTTCTCTCAACTACACCATTTTGTTGAGGAGTGTAGGTTGACGAAACCTTATGCTTGATCCCAATCTCATCACAATAAGCTTCAATGTTTGTGTTATCAAATTATTTGCCATTGTCACTTCTTATCTTCTTTATCTTGACTTCAAATTCATTTTGGGCTCTCTTTGCAAACTTCTTGAAACAAGTGGCCACTTCGGATTTGTCATGAAGAAAGAATGTCTAAGTGTATCTTGAGTAGTCATCCATAATCACAAGATAATAAAGATTTCCACCCAAGCTCTTGTAAGTTGTAGGACCAAATAAATCCATGTGTAGAAGCTCTAACACTCTTGATGTTGACATGTAAGCTTTTGTTGGATGAGTATTTGCAACTTGTTTACCAACTTGACATGCACTACAAGGTTTGTCCTTCTCAAACTTGACATCTTTCAAGCCTCTCACTAACTCTTTCTTCAATAATTTGTTGAGAGTATTCATTCCAACATGAGCAAGCCTTCTATGCCAAATCCACCCAAGTGAAGTTTTGGTGAACAAGCATGTCATCAAATTTGCATCTTCGGAGGTAAAATCAACAAGATAGAGATTGTTATATCTAAAGCCTTTGAAAATCATTTGCTTGTCTTCTATCTTTGATACTACCACTTCATTTGGTGTGAATAAGCATTGATAGCCAAGGTCACAATGTTGCCCAACGGATAGTAGATTGAAACTCAAGGAAGCAACATAGAGCACATTTGAAAGAGAGTGATAATTTGATATTGCAATCTTTCCTATACCCTTGACTTTACTCTTTGAATTGTCCTCAAATGTGATCTTCTCTTGATATTCTCTATTTTCTTCAAGTGAGATAAACATACGAGGATCACCGGTCATATATTGAGTGCAACCACTATCAATAACCCAATGAGTTCCACCGGTCTTGTAGTTCACCTACACACAAGAGATCAACCTTTTTGTTTAGGGACCCAAACTTGAGAGGGACCCTTGACTTTCTCAACTAGTGACTTGGCAACCCAAATTTTCTTAGGCCTATTCTTGTTTAGGGGACCCAAGAACATGACTTTCATCTTTCCATTAGAATTTTTTCTTAGCATATAGTGAGCATTGAAAGCAAAGGGTCTAGCATGCTTGGGCAAGGGTTGTGGCGGTGGAGTTTCACACTCATGAGCAAAGTGGCCCTCTTGTCCACACAACACATCTCTTAGGCTTGGGCTTTGATTTGCTTTGTTGTTGTTGAGTTTTGGCCTTCTTCTCTTGATTTGCCAAGTAACCAATACCACTTCTATCCATCTTCATGACAGTGTTCATGAGTAGCTCACTTTGCAAGTATTGACCTCTTGTGAACTTGCTTAAACCGGTCTTGAGATGCTCTGTCTCTTGCTTTAGCTTTTTGTTCTCCTCAATGAGTGACTCATTTGATGTTTGCTTTTCAAGAGCCATCAACCCTTTTAGCTTCTTGTTCTCATCTCTAAGCATTTCATTTTCACTGTTGAGCTTGACATAATCATTATGATTGTCGGATTCAACCACTTTCTTGCCTTTGCCACTAGAGCCTTGTCCAATGCTGTCAATAATCAAGTCATCACATGATGTGGCTATATCAATCTTAACAACTTGGTTAGTAGCATCATGTGTCTTAAGAGAGAGCTCATTAGCAATAACAAGACTATCATAATTAATTTTTAATGAAGTATATTTATCTTTTAGCAAGTTGTGCCTAGTGTTGAGCTCATCAAGCTTCTTCTCAAGTTTATCATGTTCATCTCTAAGGTCTTTGTTGAAAGTTTTGAGCTCCTTGAGAGTAGAAGTCATAATTTCATTTTGATCTTTAAGCTCATCACTAGTCTTTTGTGCAATCTCAAGCTTTGATGAAAGTGATTCATTTTTATTTTGAAGCTCATCATTTTCATTTCTAGTTTTTCTTATGACTTTAGAGTATTTGTTGAGCAATTTTACAAGTTCATCATAAGAAGGTGCATCAAATTCATCATCACAATCACTATCATCATCATCATCATCACTTTCATTATTTTGTACCTTTCGTTCACCCTTGGCCATGAGGCATAGGTGAGTAGTGGATGATGACGGTGAAGATGGCGGTGAAGGTGGTGATGAAGATGTTGATGGCCCAATCACAAATGCAGCGACCTTCTCTTTCTCGTCGTCGCTTTCATCACCGGAGGACTCACATGATTACTCAATGTCGGTGAGCCAATCACCAACAATGTAAGCTTTGCCTCCCTTCTTCTTTTGTGATATTCTTTCTTCTTGCCATCCTTCTTCTTGTATGGCTTATTCTTCTTCTTCTTCTCATCTTCTTCATCACTAGATTTATTTTTCTTGCCCTTGTTCTTATTCTTGTATTTATCTTTTGGAGGCTTAGGGCATTGATGAGCTAGATGACCAAGTTTACCACAATTGTAGCAATCCATTTCGGATATAGGCTTTCTTTTGCTACTTGTGAAGAACTTCTTCTTGCCATCAAACTTGATGTCACTCTTATTAAGCTTCTTTAGCATCTTGGTGGTCTTTCTCACCATGAGAGCAAGTGATGCATCATCAATGTCACTCTCACTTGAGCTTTCATGCATGATCATGGCTTGACTCTTCTTCTTTTTCTTGTCATGGCTAGCTTTGAAAGCCAAGTCCTTCTTCTTGGAAGATGATGAGCTATCTTCCGGAGTGATATGCATGTACATCTCATGAGCATTGATCTTTCCCAATACTTGTGTCGGTGTTGCGGTGGAGAGATCACTTTGGTGAAGCACGGTGATAATGTGACCATACTTCTCAATGGGAAGAACACTCAAGATCCTCCTTGCAACATCTGATGGACTCATTTGAGTGAGTCCGAGAGCATTGAGATCCTCTACAAGAACATTTAAGCGAGTGTACATGTCATTAGCAATTTCCTTGGGAAGCATCTCAAAAGAATTAATCTTCTTCAAAGCAATATGATAGCGTTCCTCACGCTCACTCTTAGTTTCCTCATGGAGAGCACAAAGGTTTTCCCACAATTCATGAGCATTTCTTGCATTACGCACACGATTGAAGATATCATTGCCAAGGCCCCGATAGAGTGCATTTTTTGCCTTTGCATTCCACCGGTCATACTTCTCCTCGTCACCAACAGGGTTAGCGGGATCCTTGATTTCTGGAAGCCCTTCAGTGGCGGCTCTAAGACACCCGACATCTATGGCTTCGAGGTACGCCTCCATGCGGATTTTCCAATATGGAAAATCATCTCCCTCAAAGATGGGAGGTGGTCCTTCCCCATTAGACATCTTGCTCTAGGCGGTAAAGCCTAATTTAGGAGTAACTCGGCTCTGATATCAATTGAAAGGATCAAGATGCCCAAGAGGGGGGTGAATTGGGCTTTTCTAAAATTTATTGCGAGAATTAAATCCTACTAAGCCATAATTCACCCCTAGTGTCTAGAAGTGTTCCTAGTGATTCTATCGATAAAAGTTTTGCACCCTAAGTTCCAATCCTAGTCTAGCATGACAATTCTAGGAAAGTAAACCAAGCAACAGAAGTAATACGAGAAAGTAATTGCTTGAAAGTAAAGGGTTAGGAACACGGCGATGTTTTCTCGAGGTATCGAAGAGTCGCCACTCCCCACTAGTCCTCGTTGGAGCACCCGCGCAATGGTGTAGCTCTCCCTTGATCCACGCGAGGATCAAATGCTCTCTACGGGCTGATTCTTTGACACTCCATCACGGTGAATCGCCCACAACTGCTCACAAGATGAGTTGGGTCATCCACAAGCTTCGCCGGATGATCACCAAACTCCCAATCACCACTAAGTCGTCTAGGTGATGGCGATCACCAAGAGTAACAAGCAAGAACTCTCACTTGACCACAACAAGCCTAATGAGAAGGTAGATGCACACTTACTACTCCCTAGTCACTAATGAGGGATCTTAATCTTGGATTCTCAAATCTCAATCCTCACTAGAGCTCTTGCACTTCCTTGCATATGAAAGGTGTTTCTCAGCTGAACAAATGAGCAAGAGACCTAAAATAGAGGTGAAAGGGATGTATTTATACTCTCCACAGTCAATTCCAACCGTTATGTGCCAACTCAGCATTTTATGTACTGACCGAACGCGCCGGTTGACGTGACTAGACGCGTCCAGTTGGTGGCAACGGTCGAATTGAAAACCAACAACGCTGAGTGACTGGACGCACAGTGAGTCTGATCAGGAGTGACCGGACGTGTCTGGTCGCTCAAAAACCTTTCTGTACTTTGACCGGACGCACGGACGAGTCTGATCGGTGATGACCGGATGCATCCGGTCAGCGAAGTACCTCTCTGGAAATGAACCGAACGCACTGTAGACGCGTTTGGTCAAGTTCCTAGCCACATTCGATCACAACACTTATCCTCTCTAACTCTGGTCAACACGATCTCCGTGTCCGGTCCATGGGAGAACCACGTTTGATCGATCGTAATGATCTTTGCGGTGACTGCCAGTATTGACCGGACGTGTCCGGTCAAGGCAGAGACCATGTCCGGTCGAGAAGAAATGGCCCGAAAGATTTCGAATCACGACGCAACTTGAACCATGTTTCTTCCAACTAAACTTTGCGCTTCTCCTGAGCTATCTAGTGCTAAGTTTGATAAGTGTGCACCACACCTAATCAAATAGACTCACCTAGGTCAAGCTACTCGCTCAAGCCCCCCTTTATAGCATGGCCAAAGGAGAAAAGCGAAGATCCTAACGACTATTCCGAACGTAACACAACCTCGACGTCCGGAACTAACCGTCCTTAATCTTGATGTTAATCCTTTGAAAACTAAAACGATTTCCATCAAGGGGCATGAAAACCATAGTGCCCAAAACAGTCACCATTCCCATGACCTAACTTACCAGAGTTTCTGCAAAACACATGTTAGTCATGGTAATGTTGCGTTGTCATCAATTGCCGAAACCAACTCTCGAGGCCTAGATGCTTTCAGTACTCAATTAGATAACTAATGTTTATCCTTTCTAAATGTCCCTTTTATGTTATGCCATGTTAGCATCATCCTTAAGCATGCATCCTTTTAACGTATAGTGAACGAAAGCGGAGACCCGTTAGTTGAGCAGACCTCTAAGGTGGGTGTTCACTCAAAGGGTGTTGAGTTGGAGAGTGGGGTTAATCTTGAAACAGCTGACAACCCTGACACTGCAGGCAAGCCCTGGAGCATAAACCATTCCTTGAGTTTTATAAAATGTTTATCACATAAGTCTTACGAATGTTGCATTTAAATATCAGGAGTTGTATGCTAAACTTTGATGCATGACTACCTTGTTTATCCTTACTTACCCATGGTACCTATGTTTAAGTAATATTGGTTAAAATGCTTAGAGTTGCTTAGATATAAATGCTAGAGGTAGGTTTTGCTAAAGTTAAAGGTGAACCTAAAGTATGAGGATGATCATGTTTTATAAATCTAGACTAGGCAGAATCTTGGCTTGCGCCCAGTATGGATCTGGATGTAGTGACCCCGCCTGTGTCGATCAAGGACCGATCGTTGTAGAGTTGTCTATGATCGTGACTTGCAGTATTGGCCACATATTCCGGTAAGTCCAACATCTGGGCTATTCTTGTATGGGAAATGATAATCGCACACTAGGAGTGGAGAGATGCTGGGAGTATTGTGTACCCATGCTTGTGAATGTGTCAGGCTTGAACAATTCCAAGAGGTGGGATACTGAATCTCGAGTAGCACTGGACCGATTCCTATATAGGAGGATCCGAGTGAGGGTTGATGTATGTAGGCACGGGTCCGGGCCCAAACCTACATATGTCATGTGGTAAGGAAACCCCAGCTGGGCCAAACCGTTTTGAATCGTCGTTGCTTCTCGGTGAAGAAGACTCGATCAACTATGCTACATCGTAGTTAATCAACTGGAACTTAGTTATGAGATCACATGGTGTTGGTTTATAAGAAGTTCTTGGAATTAGAATAGATGCTAATGATAGGTCTTAATATTAAATTAAAGTATAAAACTTGGAAAGTAAGGATCCACTTTAGTACAGTTTTTCATAAAAGTGTTCTTGATCTTCCTACAGACTCACCTTGATTCCTCTTACCTTGCATATCCTTGGAATCTTTCCTATTCGTCGGTTAAGTCTTGTTGAGTACCCTCAAGTACTCAGGGTTGTTAAACCCTTGTTGCAGATGAACAACATGAGCATGCTGGCACTAGCCTCTACTATATGTTGGTTCCTAAGGAAGAGTCCTAGCAGTGAGAGTGTTGAAGTGCACCCTTGGGCAGGGTGAAGTTCTTTTGGTGATGTAATATAAAGTACCTCTTTTGGCTACCCACTGCCTGTATGGCAAAACTATGGTTTGTAATAATAATGGTTTGTAAGAACTTAATACTGGCTTGTAAACTTATGTTATTGTAAGACTTTCGCTGTACTTTGATGTAATAAAATTGTATATTATGTATCACTGATGTAATCCTGCAATGCTACTATAATGGATCCTGCTCAAAAGGCGAAACGTGGATGATTCGGGTTTTCCGAGGACACCCGACAGACTTTCTGAGTTGTAGGGCACTCATGTGCTACTATCAGAAGTCTGAAAGACAATGGTAGGCACAAGTGGGCCATATGACTCAGGAGGTTCTGCCACAGTTAGTATTATATATAGATTTTTGTTACAAATTTCAGCAAGAAATTTCAGCAAATTAATTACATGAAAGTGAGAATTTTTGCCTCTTTAGTATTATATATAGATATAGATATAGATATAGATTTTTGTTACAAATTTCGTTACACTGTTGTTGATGCATCAAGTCCCGATATAATCGAGAGACCGGCCAGCCACCACTGCGCCTGCACAGGGACATAAAGAATGTTTCACTTTTGAGCTTCACGGCATAGTAGATTTGGATTAGCAGCTCCAAATGGCACACATTTAGTTTGATCTCTAATTAAGGGCATTAGCTGTGGTGAATCGTTTCATGGCAATGAAAAAATAACCACCAATCTCAAGAGTTGATTCATCGCAAAGCAGCTCATACTTCTCTAGTGGTGCAGGAGCCCATGGCCGATGCATGAGCTTCCCTTTACCTACTCAACAGGAGTTGTCGCAGAATCGCATGGTGCAGCAATCTAACACGGCGTATAAATCGATTTGTGTATGGTTGAACAGAGCTGATGAACCGATGCAAAGGATATGCACCGATCACACCCACCCGCCCCCCCTCCCCTCTCTCTCCCCTCCATGCATCGATGTTCTTCAGACGTTGAATCTGCTCATCCAATTGGCACGTATCGGTTTGCCAAGCCCACTGAGAAGCCCTAAAATATCTACCTATGACCTTCATCAATAAGTATCCGTATGTGTGACAATAACAATATGAGCAACTCCAAGAGCTTATTTATATCCTTCCTGATTAATAGGAATAAAGATTTTGATGCAAACATACCCTCCAATAGCTTTTTTAATCATATCTCCAAATATAGTCATCCTCTATTTCGGATTTCTCTCTAGCTAGGCAAAGATAGAGAGTGGGAATGACTCTCTAGAATGTGCATATAATATACAGAAATTATTGGAGGGGATAAGATATAGAGAGCGATTATTCAAATGACTCTCCAAATAATGATTTAGAACGTGAATTTAACAGAGACTCTTGGAGAAGTGGATTCATCCTATCATAATTGTTTGGTCAATTTGTCCCTTCTTGCTCTCTTCTTCCCTACGGGCTCCCACCTTCTCCCTCCTTGTCACCGAGCATAGTCCGCTTCATCCCCTCTCCACCCCAACACAAGTTGTCGCTCTCTTCCTCCTACCACCCCCATACACACACCCGCATAGGATGCCATGCCAATTTGAAGCTCCAAGCCATTTACTCCCTCCGTTCCGGTATACCAGGTGTGCTCGAGTTTTTTTTTTCTTAGACCGCAGGCGTATTCAGTGCTTCGAGATGTGATTAATGCAACAAGTTAATGTATGCATGCATGCAGAATGTGCGGTGGTGAATAAAATAAAAAGCATGCATGGAGAGAGCCAATGAAAGGAAAGGCATCAGGTGCGAGGAAGAAGTTAATTTGTTGCCAGCGCTTGCAAGCGGATGTCTTGGTATCTGTATTTAGCTAGGCTCATTGCGCCTGGTAAACTAGAACGGAGGGAGTACTACTCGCTGTGTTCAGATCCGAAATATTTGGGGAAAATATTCCTGTAGCACTTTCGTTGTTATTTTACAAAATTTATTCAACCATGAATTAATTAGGCTCAAAAGATTCATCTCAACCTTTACAAACAAACTGTACGATTAGTTATTTTTTTACCTATATTTAATGCTCTATGCATGCGTCCAAAGATTCGATGTGACGGTTGACAGAGGAAATATTTTGGGAAGTGAACGGGCCTTACCAAGGATATCGGAGTACCTCTATGAAGTAGTTGGCATGGTCCACGTCCTGGTGTTGTGTATGTGTCATGCAGTAGAATTTGAATACCTGGCCTGCTGGTCGGGCACGACAGTGTCCACCATGCCACCCTCTCATCCCCATTGCACCATGGGAGGTTGAACGCGGTGAGTTTCACACCGTTGACAATTGGAGCCTGGCGGGTATGGGCTAATTAACCCACAGTTTTTTGTGTAGAAGCATGCCATATTTTCTTGATATACAATTAGTATATCTAGTAAATAATTCAACAACCAACTACAAAATTATTCGAGAAATTTGGTATACAACTACAGATTAACAGTGACGTTTTGCTAGAGACGGATGCCATGACGTCTCTATTAATCCAGTGCAGTGAAAACCAAGAAACCATGACCGTAGATATATAGAACCAAAAAAAAGCAAAGAAACAATTAATAAGCTAGAAAACAAAACGAGATGCCACGTCTACTGGACATCTTTATTAATTTATGAAAATGTGACGGGACGACAGGCTGCGAGGAATTGAAGCATGGATCGATCATGCCATGTGCGCCACGGGCACGGGCGCATATATATGCATGTTCATTGGAACGGAAAGCCCGCTGGCTCTATATAGGAATTGATGAAGCAGCGTCGCCCGTGTTCGCAGCTTGGTCCCTGAGAGGAGTGGAGACGGGGCTGACAGCAGCATCGCAACAACAGCTAGCCTAGGGTACACGTGCGAAGAATGGACCGATTCCCTCGTCCCGGCCGGTCCCTTGATCAGTTTCTGTTCTCCGGTCAGCCCAAGCGCCGATTTGGCCGGTGCAAACAACCGACCGAATAGACAGTCGAGCACGCAGGTAAGGTAACGTGGTTGCGCGGCGGCCGTCTATCGCCCCCGATCGACTCCCTCCCTCCATCGATTCCGATCCGCCCGTCCATTTCCCGGTCGATGGGAGCGTGCCTGGACCGCACCCGACGCGCCATGGAATGGTCAAGAATGTACAAACGTGTGTGCTCGTTCGTTCAAACACTAAGAAAGAAAAGTATATGTGTGTGTGCACGTCCTTGTTAGCTACGCACGTACGACGACAGCGATGGCCCTACGCACGTGTACCGTGTATAAGTACGTATACGTACACTTATTGGGCTGGGGCGTATAATCGCGCTGACGTGGACGCCTACACCTACCGCAAGTACACGGTAACGGTGCACGTTGGGCGATCTTGAATCCAACTCGCCGCAGCACGCACACGACGAATATTTCAGTAACTTTTTATTAAAAAATACCAAAAGAATATTCTCTCCGTCTAAGAAAATATAAATCTTGTTTTCCGATGAGTCAAAAATTATTAATTTTGACCAAAGATATGTACACAAAGTATTGATATTTATTATGCATAATAAGTGTCATTAGAATAAATATAAAATATATTTTTATAACAAATCTAATTGGCGATCTAAATGTAGATAATATCTTTTATAAAATTAGTCAACTTAAGCTTCCTCGACTTTGATTTACATTCTTTTTAGACGGAGTGAGTACCATTATTGTCGATGGTGTTTTAGATGTTCATCATCCATCTCGCACGTCCACGTCGTGTTTTGGCGCTGTTTTACGTAGCAGCGAGGATACATTTTTCTGTCGTTTGCCTTTTCTGTGGTGTATATGGTTATGGTGTACATGCATGATTATGCTGGAAAACATAATCTCAGACAAATTAGAGCTCTACGTATGTCTATTTAGAGTCATTCAACAAAAATTCGATTTTATATATATCTCATGTCTCCAATAGACTCCAATTTTAGTTCTCGAGAACCTCTAAAGGCTTGTTATATATTTTCTTTGTATAATAAGTCAGTGATCAAACTATCATATATTGAGAGCTATGTAGCTTCTTCAAAATTGGAGAGCAAGAATGGTGGTTTTGAAGAGCTAAAATTATGGAGTGATTTAGAGAGTCTATTAAAACACTTTTTTTGTTTGTTTTCTAAATTTTAAAATAATAAGCTAGGTAAAGAGTCTCTTGAAGATGCTCTTAGCCACTACTATATAAAATACTAACGATTTATTCACCTGTAGGTTATTAGAGCAACTCTAAGAAACTTTTTGTATCTTTCTTAATTGCTAGGAACAGAGATTTTGGTGAAAAACTATCCTCCAATAGCTTCTTTAAATGGTTATTCAAATATAGCCATCTTCTACTCCGGATTTCTCACTAGCCAAAATTAGAAAACAAGAATGACTCTCTAGAGTGTGCACAAGATATAGAAAACTGTCGGAGAGTGAAAAGATATATAAACGATTTTATGCAAATGACTCTCTAAATGATGATTTAGAGAGTGAGATTTAGAAAGACTCTTGGATATGCTCTTATCCGGTTATTCTTTATGGTGTAACCTGTCGGATACAAATTCTTGATTTAGCAGCTGCTTCTAATTTCGTAGGTTTATTCTTGAATGATTAGTTGTGTTAAATTTTCAGTTGCAGGTAACGGTTGTCACTTCAGAGATGAGATGTGTGTCTGAGCGTCCTTGTTTGTATTATAATTTGAAAACGATATACATAATTAAAAAGAACTTGTCCGGCTAAGACAACCCTAGGTATTGCATTAACAAGAAGACCTTCCCACGCAGGTCAACAAAATCCTTGAACTCCTGCCCCGCCCATAGACAACGGCACTATAGCCCATGTGAGAATGACCACGACCGGGGTGGGCCTTAGACATGTGCTTTGGCGTGGGACAGATGAGGGGATTTTTTAACCCTAGCATGGAATTCATTCCCGCGGGAGTCAAACTCAGGACCTGAGGAGTGCTACTCAGACCACCTAACAACTCAGCTAGAGGCCCCAGCTTTTAATTTGAGGGCTCCTTTTATTTTTGAGGGCTCAATATTTTCACATCTAATCCAACAGGAGCCTTCAAACTAAGGCTCTCAAATTAATCATAATAGACAAATAGACCATGACATATAGGACGCACCTGTCATCTCTTCTTCCTCCTCCTTCCTTTCTCTTATCTACTGAGCTACCGGAGGAGAAGGGGCGGGTCAAAGTGCTACGACCGCTCGGAAGAGAAGGGGTTGGTCAGAGCTAGTGGCTAGAACAAGAAGAGCCACCCTGGTTTGAGCGCTATGCCTGCTCAGAGGAGAAGGAGCAGGTCGGAGTCAGCAACCGACGGTCAGGACAATAAAGCTAGGGTCAAAGCTAGGGAGGAGGAGCCGGACCTCATCGATCCAAAGGACAAGAGCCACATCAGGCGGCGGGGTCGCCGAGAGGAGCAGTTGGCTAAGACTCAGGAGGAGTAATCCAGAGGAGAAGTCGCTTGGTAGTCGGGAGGAGCTGTCGAGACCTCGCCTCAGATACGGCAACCAGAGGGGGTGAATGAGATCAAATTAAAATTCTTTTACAAGAACTCGGCCCATGTCCCAACACACCAATAAAACATTTTTCCCTTTACTCCTAAGATACACAAGTCAACTAGTGACAGGATGAGCCTAGAGTAAACCAGCAGAAACTGAGAGAAGCATCAGAAGCAGAGCCAGAAAAAATCAAGCCATTGTCACAGAAGAATCCAGACTGTAGAGGTTCTGTGTTCTGACTAAATAAAAAAGAGCAGACTTGAAAATCAAGAAAAGCTTTGGAACTCGACAAATCAAGCCCAACCAGTACCAAATTTTGCACACATCTCTACTAGAATACTATGAACTCATCCCCAAAAGATCTCTGTAGAAAGCTCAAAGCTTGGGCACTAAAATGGATTGTATCCTTCTCAAAATGGGGTTTTCATAATATATTAGAGAGAGAGGTTTTGAAGGTTCTTGTGGGAATTCAATTGAGGCATACCCTAAGCATATTTTCCATGAGTCACCGCACCCAAGAAGCGACCAAGACAAGTCATAAAACCTCAGATCAAAAATTTCTCAAGAAATCCACCAAAAGAGCGAGAATTGGAGAGTTTTAGGGCTTGGAAACAAGAGCTTTGAATATGGACTTAAAGAGATGGTTTGGATATGTTCCAAGGGTTCTCAATAGCCTCAAAAAGTTCCTCACCATACCTTTATTCCTCGTCGCCCCAATGGATAATGAGCCACTACTTCTCTATATTGTAGTCGGAACGCAATGGTCAACACGACCATAGTGTCGAAAGGAAAAGGAAGAAGGACACAAGTCTTATTGGTCCAGCATCCGATCTACTTCATTAGCTTCATGCTAATCGAGATCGAAACTCAGTACTTGCAGATCCAGAAGCTACTCTATGTAGTTACCTATTTCCATCTCAAAGAGGCATCAATAATAAGGATGCCACCAGTCGAATAGCTAAATGGGTATTGGAGTTAATGTAGTATGGCATCGCCTACACACCTCGCAAGGCTATAAAATCACAGGCTTTGGTCGATTTCGTGGTTGAGTGGACGGAAGCTCAAACACCTCTAGCTCCAGTCAATCTACAATCTTGGGCAATGTATTTGTATGGGTTGCTCGTGCTAAACAGTGCGGGGGCTGGCATCGAGAACTGCTCCCCCTACACTGAATCAAGAGCCACTCCCCCTGCATTTATCTGAGAGAGAGATAGAGAGTAGGAATAGTCAAATCAATGAGATCCAAAACTGGGAGAGACAAAGGACTGGATCTCACCTCATAGGGATGCACTGCTCGAGGATGGGTCGCCAGTGAGGAGGAAGAGACGTGGGTCCCACATGCGTGCACCATGGCCTGGGGGGAGAGTACCGAGCACCACCACTGAAAGAGGCTTGCCCTACCCAAGCACCGCAACTGGAGAGGGGGCCATGCAAGCACCGCAGCCGAAGGAGGGTCCTGCCATGGAAGCAGGAGGTGGCGGTGGATCCGGCTAAAGATAACCGTCCAGATCATCGGGGATGGGCCAAGCATCAGGTACTGGAGAGGAGAGTGGGGGCTACATTGGTGTGTGTGAGCGACGGTGGCAGTGCTGTGTAAGAGGGGCGGCGCTCTGAGCATGGGATAGAAAGGAAAGGGAGACATGTTCAGGTTTACTTGTGGAATTTTTATATGAAAACCTATCCAAAATAAAACATGTTGTCTTCTAAAATCATTTTTTGTAGTAGTGGGTACCAAACTCTTTTTTTTAGAATTACACAGTACAACATAGACGTCCACAACAGGCACGCACACTCACCTCTATGAACACACGTACGCAAATCCTACCCCTATGAGCACCTCTGAAGGACCGAGCCGACATATCTTGAGATTTACGAAGTCATCTACACCCGTGCCGAGTCGAGAACTTGAACCCAGGTGAGCAGGTTCTACCACACGGAATCTAACCAACTGATCTATGATCAGTTCGTGTGGGTACCAAACTCTTTGCCGTTTATGATAGGAACAAATAGAAAAACCTAATCGACATATATAGAACTCATATAGGTTTTCGTAAGTGGTCTTTGGGCCTTAGTTTTTAAATGGCCTATTCACATCCATTTAGATGTCACGGTCCCTACAGAGTAGGATAAATTGTGAGGAAAATAAGGATGGATCTCCGCTGCATGAGAAAGCGAAATGTGATTGGTAATGTATTCTTTCTTTTGCATTTTGAGTTAGGGACAATGATGGAAACAAATACTTTTAAGTCTCGGATTTCATGCATTTGGTAGTATGTAAAATAACTTGGCACCAAAGATTGGAATAATATTATCTATATCAAATTTGTACTCATTCTATTTATTAATATATAGTTTATCTATCCAAATGTAGAGCTCTATGCTTCGGTAATATGGGATTTAACTAGGGCTCCATTCAATTCATTTTTGTAATTATTATTTATCAATGACATTTGAAATGTAAGATACTAGGAGTAAACTTTCAATTTTTCAATAAAAAATTGGAAAAGTCCACGTGTGCAAATTAAAGGATCGGACGAGTTCTAACCGTCCCTTTTGCAAACATATTGCTATTTAGAGAGTAGAGCTCTAACTAGCCTGTAGGTTGGAGAAAATATATAGTATGATATATCTTAATTTCCTATTTCTTATACAAACATGTAAATTACTACTCCTATATACTACTTGTGAACAGTGGCGGATGCAGAACACGATTGAAGGGAGGAGGGGGTGGGGTGGGGGCTGATCTCTTCTTCTTCCTCTTCTCTCTCTATTTTTCTTCTTTCATCCACATCTTCTTCTCCCTCACCCTCCCCATACCTCCATTGTTGCACCAGCTGTAGGGGTTGTGTAGATCCGCCCCTACTTGTGAAGGCAATGAACAACCAACTTTTTCTACTCGCTGCCAAAACCTCGATCACTCGGCGTGGCTTAAACGACAGTGTTGCATGATCACAAACCAAGGTTAAGGTGCTCCTCTCTGCCGCCATTTGGCAGTCATGTCACCCTCAGAATTAAGTGAGGTTGATCGGGGTGATTCTGTAGGAAGAACAACATGTACCTTCTCCAAGATCCTAGGCATTATCACAAATTGCCATGCATGGGGGAAAAAGGTTTTCCTTCTTGGGTGCATGTGCAAGCTAGAACCCTAGCTAGCTAACCCTGTACTTCATGCCTCTCTTCTAGAGCGACAGATCACGCATGCCTTCATTGTTCATTAGGGCTAACACACATGTCACTGACTGAATCCTAAGCAAAAAGTTTAAGGGTGTGTTTAGATACTTCAAAGTTCCAAAAATTTTATAAGATTCTCCGTCACATCGAATCTTTGGATGCATGCATGGAGCATTAAATATAGATAAAAAAATAAATAATTACATAATTTGATTGTAAATCACGAGACGAATCTTTCGAACCTAATTAGTCCATGATTGGACACTACCAACGAAAGAGTTACTGTGCTTCCAAAAATTTTACAACAGCAACTAAACACAGCCTAAACGGGTGTGGTTTGTAGTGCAGTTGAGCTGTACTGTGGTGTGAGTGAGACACTCAGAAAATTTATTAAGTGGTGTGGGCCACCGCCGTGCCATGGATGACATTCCATGCTAGCTGGGAGGTGGTGCTGGATCACAATCCATTTATTAGTACGTAAATGAGGTATAATTTGGACTAAACCTGGTTGGGTCATGCATGCATGCATGTTTTCCTGCTGGGCCACACGGCAACACAAGCTATGATGTGGTCCAGCCCAGTTGCACAAAGGGTTTAGTGTGCTTTTGTTATCGCACTTGGTTTATTCCTTATATTTAGCTTTTATAAACTGATGATATAGGAAACGCCTTGCACGTTTAAATTTCCGCTGAAAGTTTCCAACTAGAAAATACAATAGCCAACAGTATAGAATTTAAATTGTCATTTTGAAACCTTAATGAGCTAGTTGATTTTTGAAAGTCGTCCCAACCAACTCAACAAATGGGGTTTTTTTTGCAAAACTAGAATGGGTTGAGATAGAAATTAAAATCATATACCAAACCAAAAATATTTTTTTGGCTAAAAACTTAGGGAACTTTTGTAGAATATGACCCAATTCAACCATCCTGTCAAGATTCTAGCGTCACGATGGTACCTTTGTTTTGTTCCTCCTCCTAACTAAATGTTGTATTGGTGCGAAATAAACGGACGTAGGCCAGTGGTTACAAGAGTCTCGGCAGCATTTCAGGTCTTAGATTCGACTCTCCACAGAAGCGAATATTTAAGGGGTTAGCGGCATTGTGCATTCAGTGGTAGGCGACGTTGCCATCGATACCACGTGGATCTAATCTTCATATCGGAACCAAGTATGACATGAACACATGAGCTCCGAGAACTTCATATCGGACACAGATACGTCGATCCGGTCTTAGTATGAGAACCGGGTAGGATACGGACACATCAAAAATGAAGGATAATTAGTATTAGACACGAACGCGTGATAAGGGATCAAAATTTGGTATCACCAATTAGATGATGATGTTATAGGCCCTATTTAGTTGCAAAATTTTTTGCAAAATGCTACTGTAGCATTTTCGTTGTTATTTGGCAATTAGTGTCCAATCATAAACTAATTAGGCTTAAAAGATTCGTCTCGTGAATTTCGGCTAAACTGTATAATTTGTTTTATTTTTTATCTACATTTAATGTTTCATGCATTCTAAAGATTCGATGTGACGAGGAATCTTGAAAAATTTTGTAAATTTTTTTGCAACTAAACAGGGCCATAGTCTTTTTCCTAGGTGTGGAGAAGATATTTGCCGGAGTAGTAGTTAGCCCTCGGTTAGTTCCCAAAATATTCTGCAAAACGTAACTATAGCACTACTGTAGCAATTTTGTTGTTATTTAGTAATTATTGTCCGATCATGGTCTAATTAGGCTTAAAAGATTCGTCTCGTTATTTACAACTAAACTGTATAATTAGTTTTATTTTTTATCTATATTTAATATTTCATACATGTATCTAAAGATTCGATGTAACAGGAATTTAAAATATTTTGTAAAATATTTTGGGAACTTAACCTCATGTGTCGTAGTCCGAATTCCAGAAGCGCCGCCACATCGCAGCAGCAGCGCTCTAGCCGTCCACGCCGTTGGCCGTGCGGAAAGCAGCAAGGCAAGGCAAGGCAAGCTTACCTGACGACACGGCCGCACGGGTCCCGTACGACCAGCGCAGCGCAGGGCGGCTCGCCGGAGACGACGACGCGACCCGGGAAAGCAACGCCGGTCACAGGCGGGGCGGCTACATCATGGTGTTACCACGTAAGCTCCACGTCTTCCAGAAAACACCCTGAGGAACGGTGGTTTTGCATCACAAGCCTGGGCTTGGACGCACGGCCCCTGCCGTTCCTTTTGTCCCCGCACGGGGGGCCCAAAAGTAAATCCTGCTCTCCTCTCCTCTCTCGCCGCGTCGAAGCTACTCCTATATGTGCTCGTCTCCGAGGTCGTCTTCTCTCTCTAATATCTCTCCTCCTCTCCTTGGCTTGCTGCTGCCCCGTGCCATGCTGCAACTGCTCCCTCCCCTCTTCCACCTCTAGCAACTTCTTACGCTCTTCCCCCTCTCCAGCTCATCTCTCTCTCCTCGCATCTCATCTCCTGTTGTAGCCAGTAGCCACACGCGCGGTCGTCGCGTCTGCGGTCAGCCGCCTCTATCTGACGCGCGCACGACCGCGCGTCCCCGCCCCTCACCAGCGAGACGGAGTGCACAGAAGGTAGCGAGGCGGAGCGCTAAGCCGGGCCGGCCCGGGTCGGCCGGGGCGGATGGCATGAGCCGGCGGCAGCCCCGATGGTCCCGGCTCGGAACCTGCAGCCGCTCCTCCGCGACGCGCATGCCACGCCCTGCGCCGCCGCCGCCGCCGCAGGCCTCGGCGTGACGCCGACGGCTTCGAGCCACATGGCACAGGAGCCCATCGACAAGCCCCACAACGAGCCGACCAAGCCGCCGCCGCCGTCTCCGCCCCCGCAGGAGAGGCATCAGCAGGCGGACCAAGACACGCGCCGCCACGCCCACGCCCACGGGGAGCAACAGCAGCAGCAGCTCACGCTGCGGCCGCTCCAGCCCGCCGGCAGCAGCCACCAGGAGACCGCGGGCACCAGCGGGAGCAGCAGCGGCGGGAGCAGCGGCAACGGCGGGGCCGGGGATTGGCTCCGGCTCGGCCTCGCCCCGGCATCCCCCAGCGCCGGAACGCAGCCCGGCGTCGTCTTCGCAGCAGACCGCGCGTCGGGGCCGCCGCCGTCGCCGCTGCTGCTGTCGTCGCAGCCGCAGCCGCGGACGACGACGACTTCGGAGGCGCTACCGCCGGGGATGGGCGTGCCACCGGGGCCGTTCCTGCACCAGGCCGCGCCCGGCATTCCGCAGGCGTCGATACCCCTGCCCGTGCCGCCCTGGCTGCCGCCGTGGAGCCCCTCCGCGGTGGCGCCACCGCCGCCGTCGCTGATCCCCTTCGGTTTCGGGCACCGCGCGTTCTACACGCCCGGCGCCGGCGCCGGCGCCTCCGGGCTCGACGCGATCAGGGTCGTCCTGCCGCCGTCGGCCGTTGCCGCGGCCGCCGCCGGCGTCTGGTTCGCGCTCCAGGCCGCGCCGCACCAGTGAGTGTTGCACTAGTAACCATGCGAGCATTTCATGTGTGGTGTGGTCTTGTGTTCGTCATCACCTCTTTCTTTTCTATCGATCTCCCCGGATACTGTCGGTGGATCCGATGAATCCCTGCAAAATGTGGCGCATTCTTGAGCAATTTTTGAATCGCTTATTACTTTTGGCCGTCATTTTGAATTCGATAGATTATTCTCGTTGTCACTTGCTTTTTTCCCCCTCAAATTAACTTGGAGAATTGTTGGGTTTCCTTTCGATTGATTCGTGCAGAGGGAGGGAGCCATTCTTGCCTCAGATTCCGAGAAGCTACCTACGGATCAAGTATTATTTATTATTTCTCATCTCATACGCACCGTTCTTTAATCTGATGAATTCGATGCATCAATCAAGCATGGCATCCTGCATTTGGATTAGTGTACGTTTTGTCAATGCTAGCACAAATTTCATTCATGCAAGCACAAATTAAAAATCACATGCTGCAGCTAGCTGCAGGTATTTCTTTTATTATTCTTTGTATTTATAAAACTAATTGACCTTGTAATGTTGTTGTTGCAGGGACGGGAGGGTGACAGTCCGGCTGTTGATCAAGTACCTGGCCGGCAAGCTTGGATTGGAGGACGAATCAGAGGTGCGGTTTATTCGTATTCATCACAAATTCCAATCTCCTTCCTTGAAGCGTTGTTTGGGTTTTTTCTTGCTTGCTTGCTTGTACACATGCATGCTTCTCTTTTGGTTGTGTGGTGCTTTTTTTTTCTATCTTTATTCCCTTTTTTTTTCTCTCTTCATTCACACACACTTAGCTTCCTCATGGTGCATGTTTGCCCCCGGCCCCTTGCCTTGCTTTCCCAACATCGGTGATGAAAGGAACTCGAGAGCTACAAAAGGGACTAGTTCTACCATACAGATGTGGGACTACACACACTTATATGATATATATATATATATATATATATATATATATATATATATATATATATATATATATATATATATATATATATATATATATATATATATATATATAGAAAATTAAAAATACATGTATGTTTAAGTTTGTGTGACAACATCACAACATACATGTAAGTGAGTGAGTAGTGAGGTCTGTTCCTGTTGTAGGTGAGGGGTGTATGTCATGGGGTGGCACATCACCCCTCTCTCACCACCACCACCACTTGACAAGAGAGTAGCTCTCCTCTCTCTCTCTCCCCCCCTACTAATCCATCCTAGAGAGAGAAAGGGAGGGGATAGATAGATGGTTAGTTATCACTGGCTAGTGATGGACCTTGGCAGCTTGCTGCTCCGTCCCTTGTGCATTTCTGGGTGCACACGCACAAAAGCTTTTGGAGCTGCGTAGTAGTAGCGTTAGACAGGTAGGAGCCCCCATGGACACGCCTTTCTGTTCTTTCTTTTCCTATGCACCTCTAGGCTCAGAAAATGGCTTGTAAGCTCATCATTGTTCCCGAACCTTTTCTCCTCCGTTCGTTCTCTTTTGCTTGGCTTCCTCCCCTTCCTAGCTAGCTAGCTCCCGTGCAGCAGTAGTAGTAGTGCAATGCCGCAGATGGCGAGCGGCGTGTGTACAAGAACATGCATGCAACAGAGCTACGACAGGGGCTAGCTAAAGAAAGCTAGCTGTCTTCATCATCTCATCCATCTGTAAATATATATAGGCTGTGTTTAGTTCCCAGGAAAAAACACTGTGCAGAAAAAAGATTCCCCGTCACATCAAACTTGCGATATATGCATGGAGTACTAAATGTAGATGAAATAAAAAACTAATTGTACAACTTGGTTCTACTTTGCGAGACGAACGTTTTGAACCTAATTAGTCAACGTTTGGACACTTTTTGGCAAATAAAGCCAAAACGTGCTACAGTACTTTTTTTACACCTTTTTACACCTTTTTACACATCTAAACACACCCATAGGGTACATGAGTACATACACTTACAGCTAGTGCCTCTGCTGTGTGTCTGTATTGCGTGAGCAAAAGTATGGGTGTGTTTAGATGTGTAAAAAGGTGTAAAAAGGTGTAAAAAAAGTACTGTAGCACGTTTTGGCTTTATTTGGCAAATAGTGTCCAAACGTTGATTAATTAGGTTCAAAACGTTCGTCTCGCAAAGTAGAACCAAGTTGTAAAATTAGTTTTTTATTTCATCTACATTTAGTACTCCATGCATATATCGCAAGTTTGATGTGACGGGGAATCTTTTTTCTGCACAGTGTTTTTTTCGTGGAACTAAACACAGCCTATATTGCGAGTCTTGAGCGAGATAGATGGTGCCCTAGAAAGAGCCTCCTTCACCTACCATGCATCACTGAAAGCTATGCACCATCCTCACCTCTAGCTAGCTAGTAGCTACCTCACCGTATGGCATGCAGGAAGCATCGAGTAGGGCTTTCGAGTGTCTTACCTCCCTCCTCCTCCTCCTCTCTCTCTCTCCGGCCGTATGTGCACGAACAGCACCCTCTCTCTCACACACACATGTACACCCTTTCTTGCTGCAGCTCCATCACTGAGGGATGGATCCTTTTCATAATGGCTTGGAGATCTTGCTTCCTTTTCCACTCGGGGTGTGTTTAGATGTGTAAAAAGGTGTAAAAAGGTGTAAAAAAAGTACTGTAGCACGTTTTGGCTTTATTTGGCAAATAGTGTCCAAACGTTGACTAATTAGGTTCAAAACGTTCGTCTCGCAAAGTAGAACTAAGTTGTACAATTAGTTTTTTATTTCATCTACATTTAGTACTCCATGCATATATCGTAAGTTTGATGTGACGGGGAATCTTTTTCTGCACAGTGTTTTTTTTGTGGAACTAAACACAGCCTCGATAGGCCTACCTTGCAAGCCTGCATATGCTCTCTCAGCAACTGCAATGATAGGCTATTTTTGTTCAGGACTACACACACGCATGTATATACATACATACACGCATGGCCGCAACTTTGTTTTCTTTTGATTGTCCACATTTGCACTACCATATATATATACTGTCTTCTTCCAAAAATATATACATGCATGCCTGATCTTTGTCACTTGCCTAGCTCTGTTTCGTCTACTCGTCTCTGTGTTGATCAATAATCTCATGCAAAATGAAAACATGAATGAATGATTGTTATGCACGAATCTCCTTTCTTGTAGATTAAAACATAAGTACTTCTACCTGATAGTGCTAGCTATATAGCTAATATATACCTGCACACACAGCACAGCTACCGGAGTAGAGAGATGCCATGCCCAATGATGAATGGCCAGCTAACTTTTCAGGTGGCTAATGCGCTTGCTATTGTGCAATGTACGTATCTGATCTTAGAAAACGAGTGTCGTTGGTGTAGCCGTATAAGCAACAATTAGATATGAAAGATGAGTATGGATACAATCATATATAACTAGCGTACGGGCCTGCAGGGTGTATATATATGTGTGTGAATATTAATCTATATGTGTCGAGGAATTGACGGGCTAACCACAGGTCTGAAGCTTAAGGGGGTGTTTGGTTGGGAGTGTTAAAGTTTAACAAACACTGTAGCACTTTCGTCTTATTTGACAAAAAGTTTCCAATCTGGGACTAATTAGGCTTAATAGATTCATCTCGTAAATTACTCCTAATCTGTGCCGACATGCATACAATTAGTCTACATTTAGTACTCCATGCATTCGAGGGAACATTGATGTGATGGGAGTTAAACTTTAACAAAAGCAAACCAAACAGGGCCTAAGTAACGTAGTATCTTATACTTGAGTGCCATATATATAGAGTACTTGTTCTCATGTGTGTCAGACTGGCAGTACATATAAGTATACATGACTGTACATGCATTCACCGGTGATTTTTTAGTCTTTCAGATCCTAAGAAGCTTGATTCACAAGATTATTAATTGAAATTAGTGTTTAGTCAGGCTACGTAAGTTAAGTAGAAACAATATAGTAAAAGACCCTGTAAGTAATGGCTAGTACTAGTTAATTGAACCCAAGTGATTATTGATTCGATTTTTTTCTTTTCTGAGGGATTAGCTTATAGGGAAAGTGAAAAAAGACTCATCTCAATTAAATTATTGGTTATCCAAGCTAAATGTCAGGGGCTTAATTAAAATTTTGATCATCTGTCAATTACATAATGAATAAGTGGGTCCAACTTGGCATGGTTCTTCAGAACACATAGATGTAAAATTTGCTCACATTTTTGTATATTTTTTCAAGTTCTGAATTAAACGCCATGCAAGAGTCTGAGATAGGTTAATCTTTATTATTTTAGTTTGCTAGCTAGGTCAACCACAGCTCCAAAGAAAGATGAATATAATGCACTAATAAATTGTACTTGTTCTTTCATCTGCATTCAATTAATTGCATTAGTAATTTATCCTGAGGGATTGGTTCTGTTAATACGAGAACATGATAATAGTATAATAATAGACAAAATGCAAGCCAAGTGATTAATGCCTACAAAATTCCTGGTGTCTAGAATGATTCCAAGAACAAGTTAGATCCATAATTTGACCTTATTAAGACAAAGACCTTGTGAAAAGGGACTGTAGCATCACTATTCACTAATATGATACTTGCCTATTTAAAAAATGAAGTGCTTACAACTCTGAAGTCCTGCATATATGATACCATATTTTTTGTCAACTGTCATCCACGATTTGTGCACAACGTGATACCAAGCTGAACATATGCAGCTTAGATGGAGTAAATGTTTTATTTAATTTGTAGCTATCTGGTCTTGAATAGCCTAGCAACCTTCACCACCGACGCCATGCAGAGCAGTTTCTTTTTCCTATACAAAGATGCCATGCATAATAAACATTTCTAAGGTCAACTTTGTCTCTACCAACCAATTCTATATTATCTAAACTTTTATCAACAATAATTGAGGCAGGAGGTTAGTTCTCCTCTGTAAATTAAAAAGAGAGGTTCCTGGTTTTACTAGGTTGGACCATGTGTCAATCGTGAGTGGCGAAAGGTCCGCATAACTATAGCTAGGGATATGATGCATGTGGATTAATTTAACAATGCACAAAAGAATGTGGAATGTGACCATGCTTTTTGTTATTAGGATATTGATGAGGGGTTAGTGACAGGCCTTAGCTAATCAAAAGATTCCATCTATTTATGCTTTAATATAGTAGTGTACTGGAAATCATAACCAAACGGCTCCTCCGGCCACTTTCTATATGCTTATGAATTGTACTTTCTTCTTTGTCTCTATTAGCTTGATGCTCTTTTTTTTTCCTTAGTTGCTATCCTAGTCGTGAAATTAATGCAGCGGGGCATCTAGCCATCACTACAGACAATTCTGAGACAAGGAATTTGTGAGTGATAGGATGCATGCATCGGCTGATTAATTTGTGAAGTGTGATGTTCAAAATGATATAAGTATAACTACTCAAACAAAATGCTGTCTTCCCATATGTTAAAGAAAAGAGTATGAAATGAGAGTGAATCCAAGGCATCTCGTGTGTAGCATGTTTATCAAATTTTCCACTAAACGGCCCCAGTAGTAAGCAGTAACACGCCCTAGTCATTGCTTTTTGATGCAATGATCGAGTGCAATAAGCGCCTTTGCATGGTAGTATGCTGTCATGCTATCGTTGAGCTTACCTCAGACCTCACTCATCAGTTGTGAAGCTAACAAAACTATGTACTGTCTATTTGATGTAGAGATGCATGATCTAACATATTTTTTCTTTCACTTCACACATCAGACGGCAAAGCTTAGATAAAGAGTAGGGTAGCTAGATAGGTTAGATTAACACTACTAGCAGCAGCTGGGGTTGTGTGTGTGTGTGTAGTTGTTAGACGACAAATACAAGGACGTTAAGTGCCGCACTTTGAGTGGAATATATAGTATTAGACACACACGCATTTTATTAGCTATGGCCAATGCATCCACAAGAGCACTGTAGTTTTATGCCCATATGATTGGCTTCCGATCCAAGTGAGAGAGAATGTGCATGGGAGTGGGGACAGGCATAGAATGCATGCATAGTTTGTGTGGAGAGAGAATAACATGGCAAGTTGCATATATATGGTGAAGGTTATAGCGAGCTAGCTAGAGGAGGGGCATCACACAATATATAGGAGTATCATACCACTACCAGAGAATGAATCGAAGGGAAAGTGAGGGAATAGAGACGGGTGAGCAAAAGCCAAGAGGTACGGTAGAGGAGGACCACTAGCTAAGCTCGCATGCAGTGCTTGCTACTATATTGCGATTCCCTCATGCATGGAGCGGACGTGTCCTTCCTCGTTGATTTGTACTGGTTCATGCGTACGTGTACGATTAGGCAGCTGCTGCGATCTGTTTGGAGGAGGAGGAGGGGTCCGGATGGATCGATTAAAGCAGCTAGAGCATTGTTGCATTGATCGACCAAGCTAAGCTATAGCTGTGTAGCTTTAGAGATAGATAGATAGAGCACTTAGAATAAGGGAGCTAGTTGCGGGCATGAGATGAGATGAGGGCACTACTCAATCACTAGCTTTTACGTACGTACTCCATCCCCATGCTCGATCTTTCCTGCTTTATTATAAATTGCCACTTTCTCTCTCATGTATATGTGCATGCATGCATCTTTCAGTTGGGGACCATAATGCATATATATGCTCGCTCTAGTCTTGAGAGAGAGAGAGAGTTTGAAGCACTGGGTGCACCTACCAATCAGCAATCAAGATGGAAATTACTAGTGTAGCAAACATATAAATTAGTAAACCTAACGCAACTACACATGAACACCTAATAATATAGTATATGACTAATTAAGCTCACTCACCAGAATCGTTAGGCAAGGCACTGGCATTTATTGCGTGCTCGATCGTTCGCATCCAATTAGCAACTCATTAAGTGCAAAGGCCACGATTATTAATTAAAAATTCAGAAGGACCAAGAAGAAGAAGCAGCTGCTCCATGGATGGATCTGATGAGTGTTAGTTGGAGGGTACTTGGTGGTGGTGCTGGCCTTCATTCGCCTAGCTAGTTAGGAGAGTAGAAAATATTCCCTGGGGATCGTTGATTGATGGATGCATGTCCATGCATGCATGCATGCATGTAGCAGCCACATCGCCAAGCCTGCCGTGGCCAAACAAACGTGAGAGGTGCACTACCTTTCTCATGCATGCCTGCCCTGCCTGTAGACTAGCCTGCTCCATTCTGGTTGGTAGACTTTGCGCATCAATCAAATTTTCATGCAAGCAAACATGCCGGCCTTCTATCTTTTTTTTTCTCAGTCTCTACTTTAGCTAAATATACGTGTATGCATTACCTTATTTGAATTCGGATGCTTTAATTTTAAGGAATTCTTCTACCAATATTCTTGTTTTTGAAAAGACACAAAAGCTTTCCCACTGATTTTATTAGAAGGAGAAATAATACAAGTGCTGTCCCAGTTTTTATTTGGAGTGGAAGCCGGATTTGAAAAAACACACAAATTCCCTCATACAACTCAACAAAGAGACCGACCCAAACCTATGACAACTCTACCAAGATTCATACATGTACATGTTTTTCTCCTGGTCAAGACCAAACGCTCATATTAGGGTGTAACTCTATGAACTCATACACTCTACCTATGAACTAACATAAAAGACTGGGCTCACAAATCTTGAGACTTAAACCAGGGTGAGCAATGCAACAACAAATCCAATTGTGCATTTATGTACATATCGCATGAATTAAACTAAATACTCCATGTGCAAACAATGAATAAAGAGAAATTAATAAAAATATTCGTATACTGATTTGTATGAGACGGTACTCGTGAGTAAATTTGATGTGTGTCTTCAGTCTTGGTTGTTCGGCCGGCCGTGATCAGATATGACCACAGGATCGCAGGCCAGGCCAATTAAATTAAATGTAGCCATATGGCAGGTCCGCATCATATATATAGGTTAGGACGCTCCTGTAGCTAGGAAATTGGACCCATCCAAAGGAATCAGGTGAGCCACCAAATAGTACATACATAGTATATGACAATAATTGTTGGTTTCGTGCACAATTGTTGTAGGGATGTAATGCATCATCATCTTGCACATAATTATAATCCACACTACATGAAAGCTAATTATTGCAAGGAATCTGATGATGATGGCCATATGACATACAGTGTGTGTGTGTATTGTTCTGGCCCGTGGTCTTTAAATAATTCTGATTGATCGGCAAAGTTTCTCTAGCATGATCTAATACCGTCAAACATATTTACGGACGATCGAGAGCGAGAGATCATCCATGATCGATGTGACTAAAAATTCGTGTATTGGTATTTTATTTACTTGTGTATGTACAATAGGTGCTCCTTTCCTTTTGTTTTGGTGTGTGGTGGACTGGTGCATGATTATTAAGTTTTTATAATCCCTCATCTTGGTCTGGCTTGATTGGTGCATGGTTGCATTCCGTATAGAAAAATGTAGTCCCACATGCATGATCATGTTAGACCTAGCTAGCGCTACGGAGTAGTTAATATTATTTTGATTCTTGTCCTGTAGTTAGTTTGAGTTTGCAGACAGGGTTTACAATTAATGCTAGTTATTGTTTGAGCAACTTTGAAATGAGCTTTTTACCTAGCTAGGCCTTGTTTAGATTGTGAAAAGTTAGAATTTTTCTAACTGTAGCATTTTCGTTTGTATTTGACAATTAGTATCCAATCATGAACTAACTAGGCTCAAAAGATTCATCTCGTGATTTATAACTAAACTGTGTATTTAGTTATTTTTTTATCTATATTTAATGTTTCATGCATGCGTATAAAGATTGATGTGATGGAGAGAGAGTGAAAAAATTTCAACTTTTTGGCTCAATCGAAACACATGATTTGTCTAGTTTAGTGATACTATTATTTGTTTTTTAGGCAGTGGATGTATATTGGACCACTATATAGATCACTAATTAGATGATGGATGCACAATAACTATCAAAATGCTAATTTGTTTCTGTAAGACTGCATTGTCTATCCATGGTGGTGCCATAGTGTTTCCAGTGTACTTCATTGGTCCGTATGCAAAACGTACAAGTAACAATGCTTCCATTTTAGTACTACACTAACAGTGACACATAGATGTTTAAGTGTCAACTACTCTTTTATTATAGCATAAATAAAAATGGATAAAAACAAGACTGGCTCCTTTGTACTATAGGTAAATATATATTGGAGTTGAATTCAAGGATTCATACCTTTAAGATATATTTTGTAGTCCTGTGGAACATATGCGTACCAGACAAAAGCAGCCTTAATTGAATTGAAAATGGCCCATCTGTGAGTATTTGGAAATCACTTGTTTCTTTTCTTAGCAATCGATTCCTGTTGCATATTAGCTTTTAAGGTGTATTTGGCTTTCTGAGATGGAAAAGAGAGAGAAAAAAAGAAACATATGAAATAGAATAAACTTTGCCTTGGAGGATTGAATTGGCGTCGGTGGAGCTGGAAGAGGTTGAGGGGTTGGACTTCTACCTGGAAACATGTCACCGGAAAGGCCCCACTGGTGCATGCACATTCCAAGTTAGCATCTGTACTGCAAAATCGTCTTTAAAAAATAAAAAGGAAAAATGTGCAATTTTTGGTCAATTTTTTCCTATCCTTCATCCTTGGGCACTAATTATGGGCTTAGAGTGCAATTATTAAGTCAAATGCATGCCATTTATTTTTTTTAGCGCGTATGCATCACGAGCTCCATTTTAGGATCTGCTATCAACATCGGCGATGTCAGTGGCGCTATGTATTTGTACCTTTTTTTTTAAATCAGAGTAGGGTCAGGCGTTGCTATCATGCCATGGCATGTTAGGTAGGCAAGCACGCACGGCCGGAGGAGGCTGCTACAACACCTGCACACTGGGGTCACGGGT
This sequence comes from Saccharum hybrid cultivar R570, assembly GCA_038087645.1. Lineage (NCBI taxonomy): Eukaryota > Viridiplantae > Streptophyta > Magnoliopsida > Poales > Poaceae > Saccharum > Saccharum hybrid cultivar. The sequence continues at coordinate 191,999 of JAQSUU010000522.1, forward strand.
GTGGGCGCTTCTTGTGCTAACCTAATGCATGCATGCATGCATGCTCAAGGACAGTTTTGAGAAGAAATCAACCAACCAATCAATCAACGTTAACTGCTCTTGGACCCTGCTTAGTGCTTATATATACTAAAAGGTTCTGAATTTTGTATCATGTGGGTGTTCAGTAGGCTTGGCAACTCATTGTTTTCAAGACTGTAAGCCATTGACTTGAGCTTGAGGTGTCTGGTAAAACAAATTAGGAGCGTACATGGCCGGTGAAAAATAATACTAGTAACAACATAGGCCGGAAAAAAAAGGCATGCAAGAGTTACATACAGTTTTGCATCTCAGATCTGTGCTTGGTAATTTGAATAGTACACTTTGGGCCGGGCTGATAGCTCTTGAGATCTGTGCTTTGCAGTTGCAGCTTTGTAATCACGTTTAGTTTGCTCTATCTAGGTTTTTCTCCCAGATAAACCGTACATGCATGTAGTAGTAGGTTGTCTGGGCATCTCTCACACACGTGGATGTGGGGGGATAAGGTAATGCATTGCCATCATCGCAAACTAACAGGGGAATCAGACATCGGCGTCAGGCACGCACCACTTGGTTTGTCTGGGCGTTTTAGCCTTGCAAGCAGAGAGCATGAGCCATGGCCGTTGCAAGTTTTCAGTGCGTTTGCTTGTGCTGTTTGTAGGGGAGGGAGGGTTTTTTAGGGAGAAGGACAATCTCCGACCCCTATCACTGTCTCACTATTTCCACGATTGTTTTTGTTGATGCATCAGTGTGGAGTCATTTCAGAATAAATCTAGGGGATGCAAGTTTGAGTTTGTTAATTTTCTGATTCTGATGACAGCACTGAACTAATCTGAAGTTACTGAACTGACGGAAACACGCATGCATGCATTGTGTCAATGTGTGCAGGTGGAGATCACGTGCCGAGGGCGACAGCTCCCCGCGTTCCTGACCCTGCAGCATGTCCGGGACGGCATCTGGTGCCAGGGCGACGCTGCCGCCTCGCCGTCGGTGGTGCCGGACATGTCATCAGCTAACCACCTCATGGTTTTGCAGTACGGCAGAAGATCCTAGTAGAGAGAGAGAGAGAGAGAGAGAAACAGACAGACAGAGGACCAACCAACAACCACCCCCAATCTCCCGATGACACTCACTGAAATGTAGATCCTGGCACCCTGCCCCTCCTAACCCTTTTATCGGCACGGCTGTTGCCGGACCGGCAATAGGCGGCATGACGGACGACAACAAGCTCCTGACCGCCAGCACGCCGCCGATCTGCTGAAGAAGCACATGAGAGGTGTGAAGCTTTCCCCTCCCCTGCAACGGTCGGCGTGGCAGTTCATCGTCGGCAGATGACCGGAGGTTGTTCTTCTCCACACAAGTGCTGGAGAGAACATAACAGCTTGGAAGTTACCTGGCAGAGAGAGAGAGGTTGTGTACGAGTACTGAAGAGTGGTGACTTCCAAGCCCATTTTGGCCTTCATTCAGTTGACCTGATCTACTAATCCTCACTCAGAGTTGAGCCGTTACATTTTGATTTTGTTGATCATCAGAATCCCCTCCCTGCTGCTAGCTGCTCGCTTCTGTTCTTTGTTGTGGAAGCAGCACGCACGCACGCATGTCCCCGTTTCTAATTAAAGACCTTTCTTTCAGTTTCAGAGGGCCAACTTGACACCTCACTGAGAATTCATTGATTCATGACTTGACCCCTTTCTTTTGGTTATTCATTCAGTGATTTGTGCCAGCTGTTCAGTTGTAGCACCTTTCATGTCGCACAAGATGTCAGATGTGTACGTACCATTTGGCATGCACTTAATTATTTATTTATTACTGGGAACTTTAGCAAGCAGAGCAGCTGTGGATTTTTCGTGATCAAAAGTCGGAGGTCTGTATGTAAGGGTCATTTGTTTTCCTTGAGGCTCCTACTTTTACTAGTACATCTCACACAGAGTACCCTTGCATAATACTAGCAATAAAATCTCAGAAGAAACAAGCTTTCTTCACCTTTTATTTCAACAAAACAGACAGCAGGTAACAGTATATTCCAGCAACAAATTAACAAGGCGAATCGACCAATGAGATGGAACGCCATACATCAGACGTTTAAGTGCCACTCTCGGGCACCAGTAGCAGGTCGCCGTCATCAGTAGGACTAGGAGCTGGAGCTGAGCCAAGGGTGATGCAGAGGTGAGGTCAAGACCTCCAAGCAACAGTACTGCACTCTCGGCCGTATATATCCACGTGTGTTGCCTTTTTTGCACTCGCAAGAAAAAAGTCAAAAGTTAAAAATCCAGGGGAAGAGGAGGATACTAACTAGTGCACGCAAGACAGGAGGACAGGGTCCAACGTACACTACTGCCACTGACTGAGAAACAATGGAGATGACGCAGTGCAATCAACAGTCTCTTCTTCTGGATGATGAGGTTAGCAGATGACGCTCTTGTTCTAGATATAAGATATTGGAATTGGAAGTACAGGCTGTGACAGCAGCACCTCAACAACCCATCCACCACCTGGCACACACGGGACTAAGGATAATGATAATGATAACAAGGCTGCACTAGTCTCCGGTGCTGCCTCGTAGCACCTACTACTACTGCATCACAATTCAGAATTCAGATCGTGGTGGCGGCGACCACCGACGGAGGCGGCGCTTAGAAGGATATGTAGTAGGACTGGAGAGAATCCCTGAAAACCAAGTGTACCTGTAAATTCAAGCTTTCCTTGGCGTCTTCAATCAATGCCATCTCGGGGGGACGCTTGCTTTGCTTTGCTCAAAGGGAGGATCTTTCACTGTCCCTGCCTCCCTGGTCAGGCTTTGCGTACGTATTTGCACTGCACTGCCTGCATCAGCCCAGGTAAGCTTGACATCATCCAGGGACGAAATGAAATCATCTCTGAAGCTTCCTTTCATTCTTCGGCCACTGGTGCAGCAACGGCAGGTTGTGGGTCGATTCCTAGTGTTCTTTTATTAATACATACAGGAGGTAATGAGTAATGACCATGAAGCTGCAGAAACGCAACGCTGATTACTCATGCGCCGGAAAGAAAAAGGATGATTAGATTCTTCATCAACTGCCGCACAGGCTGACTGGAAGTCTCCTTGCACACTACTGTATAGATTAAACTAGCTAATCACACGCATGCTAAATGTGCCCTGCTGCCTGATCAGGAAAAGCAGAGGGGTGCTAACACGATCGGTGGTAATCAAGGCCTCAAGGGCGTGCCGGCCGCGAACAGTGTCAGTTAAGGTTGATTGTCTTGGACAGACAAGGACCTTCCATCCATCGATCAGCTCCCAGTCCCATGCTATCTGCAACCAATCGAATTGGAGCTGTGGCAAGTGGAAGCTCAAACTTAATGCCTGACAAAAACACTCGGCAAGGCAATTAACCAGGAAATCTGCAGAAATCGGCTATTTATTATGCTAATATATTGTGATGTCGATCGGATTAGGAGAATATAAAACGGGCTGACTTTTCGTCATCCATGCAATGGACCATGGCGCGCGACGCGAGCACGTCGTCTCGGAGTCACACTCACATCGCTGTTTGGGGAAGCTGACGGTGCAGCGGCAGCAGCGCGTCAGCTGATTGCTTGGGACCCATGGAATGGCCAGCAGCACGCCGCGTCGGTGTCGTCGTCATCGTCGTCAGCTCATCATTGCTTCCAAGGCTGGAGAAGGAGAGTCCATGGCGGTGGGAGCACTCGATGTGAGTGAGTGGTGAAGGCATTCATCTATTGCCTTGTCAAGTGAACAACTCAGGCATGGTTGGTTGACGAGATGGAACCACAGAAGAATATTGTGAGCAGAAATCGAATTACAGGCCTATTTAGTTGCCCATGCAACCCAAAAAAGTTTGCACAGTACCTGTCACATCGAATCTTGCGGCACATGCATGGAGTACTAAATGTAGACGAAAGAAAAAACTAATTACACAGTTTAGTTGTAAATCACGAGACAAATCTTTTGAGCCTAATTAGTCCATGATTGGACACAAATTGCCAAATAAAACGAAAAGTGCTACAGTAGCCGAACCCAAACTTTTTCACCAACTAAACAACCCATACGTTTTGTGTTCAGCGGATGATGATGAAGCTCAGCAGCTACGCCTGCCTGAACCTGCTGAAACCACCTGAACAGGAGGCAGGTAGCAGTCGCGAACTCGCGATGGCAAGCATGTGTCAGTGTGTCACGAGACCGACGCTTCACTGGCCGCCACGTCAATCCACTTTGTGCGTGCGAGTGCATCATGCAACCAATCATCAGTGACATTGATCAATCAGCGCGGCGACACTGAAACGGACGCCGCCCGCGCGCGCGCGCTCTGTTCCTGAATCCTGATCGGCGTGGGCCGGGAAGGCAAAGATGGGCCACCCATGCATGCGCCGGGTGGATCAGAAACCAGCTCATAATCCCATCTCTTAAGCCCATCCGTGCACCGAGTTTTAGATGGGCTTTCAAAGTGACCCAAGGCCCAAACCACAATAACAACCCAACGTATATAGTGACGGGCAATGCGGCCTACCGAAACCCTACCCATCCCCCGCCGCCGCCAGCGCCAGTCCTCACCCTTTCCCAAACCCTACCCATCCCCATCCCCATCCCCCCGCCGCCGCCGAGCAAGCACCAGCCATGCCGCCGAAGCTCGACCCGTCGCAGGTGGTGGAGGTCTTCGTCCGGGTGACGGGCGGCGAGGTGGGAGCAGCGTCGTCCCTGGCGCCCAAGATCGGCCCGCTCGGCCTCTCCCCGAAGAAGATCGGCGAGGACATCGCCAAGGAGACGGCCAAGGACTGGAAGGGCCTCCGCGTCACCGTCAAGCTCACCGTCCAGAACAGGCAGGCCAAGGTCTCCGTCGTGCCCTCCGCCGCCGCGCTCGTCATCAAGGCGCTCAAGGAGCCCGAGAGGGACAGGAAGAAGGTCAAGAACATCAAGCACAGCGGCAACATCAGCCTCGACGATGTCGTCGAGATCGCCAAGACCATGAGGCCCAGGTCCATGGCCAAGGAGATGGCCGGCACAGTCAAGGAGATCCTCGGCACCTGCGTCAGCGTCGGGTGCACCGTCGACGGCAAGGACCCCAAGGACCTGCAACAGGAGATTGATGACGGCGAGGTCGAGATCCCATCCGCTTAAAGGTGAAATTCATTCATCCTCTCTTGTTATTACTGCTACGGTTTGTTATTACTGCTACGGTTTGTTCATGCTGGGATTGCAATAAAATTAGATTAGGCTGATACTACTGTTACTGTTATTGTTTTGTTTGGTGCGCGTCATGGAAAGTTAAATGTTAGTATATTGACGTGTGTTTAGCCTCTGCAGTTGTGTCAATCATTGCTAGAAAGTTTACCCGGGTCTGTTGTGCTTCTACTGCTCTGTTATTGAGAAGCTCCTAATTACAATCATCTGTTTCTATATCCTGTTGAGTGTTTGGTTGCACTGTTTGTTCTAATTGTTTGCTTCATTGAGGTCCAGATATTCATTTAGTTGTTCATTTAGTTGATCAATAATCCAATCATTATGGTTCATTTGGTCAGTCAATAGTGGAAATTAATGGTTTTGTGCTTCAGTTGGAATGTTGATGGATTATATAGCTGCCAATTTTGCCAACATTTGTTATTGTTTCTGCCTTAGATGTTTACCTTATTTAGACATGATTTCAGTGTGACATGGTATACCCTGTTATCGGTTGATTTGTCCCCTGCCCAATATTCAGTCTGAACCACATTGCTTGTTCTCTCATGAGATTCAACATTGATTGATGTAGAACAGTCATTACCACTAACTAATGCTGTTTTTCCCTCCTCAAATGACGAGGAAATCCTCTGTGCATATGCATGTCTTACATTCATTTCTTGTTTATGCAGACTAGGCATCAAGGGAGGCTACCATTGTTGCTGCTTAAGTGGTGGTGTTCTGCCTGCTGCTGATGTACCTTGCCAAGCAATGTGATTCCATCTATTTTTGTCTAGCTATGTTAATGTTATCTTGTGAGAGACCTCAATGTTACTACCGTATCTTTGTTGAATGGAGAGTTTTAAGCACTTTATTAATCGTACCTCGTGCCCAGGGAAAGTTTCATCTTCCTTTTTGTCCTTTTTATTTGAAGTTAAAGCTTGCATTCTACGTACTGGGGAAGAGGAAGACTGAACAGCCTCTGGTGGTTGTGGCCTTTCTCATAAAAGGAAAGCAGCTTCCTGATCGTCCTTTTGCGCTTAGCTTTGCCATCGTAACAACAATGTTCTGTCTCAAAGACTGACGACTGCTTTCACGAGCCAACTCCAAAGAACTGCTTCAGCCACCTATTTTGGTTTTCTGGCTGAAACTGCTTTTGATTTGGTGGACGCAACATTTGCTTAACTTGTCTCTGAATTGAAAAAACCCAGCTGGCTGAAAACCCCAACTCGAAAATCAACATCATACCGAACTCTGAAATGGTCAAATTAGGCCTTGTTCACTTCCCCATTCCAACCCAAAATATTTCCTCTTTCACCCATCACATCAAATCTTTCGACGCATGCATGAAGCATTAAATGTAGGTAAAAAAGATAACTAATTGCATAGTTTGTCTGTAAATGTCGGGACGAATCTTTTGAGCCTAGTTAGTCCATAATTAGACAAATTTTGTCAAATAACCACGAAAGATGCTACAGTAACTTTTCAGTTACTTTTCGCGAAGTGAACACACCCTTAGTGCAACTCGGCTCTTATATTGAGAAGTACATTTTGGGTTTGAGCGTCTAATTTCGTAGCACAACTAGCAAAGCAAGGACTTAAAAATCACGGCTCCTACTATCTCTCTATTTGCACACATACTCTATTTAATCTCTCTATTTGACACTACATAAATTCAAACTAAAATATTAGTAGTTCATATAAATGACTAATGTTGAACTATATGAATTCAAACATGATAATTCTAATTCAACTTGAAATTTTAAAATATCAAACAAAGTCGGGCAATTAAGGGTTGAGCAAAAGGGTGGCCTGCGGCCAAGGTCATGAGGCGACAGCCAGGGGTCGGTCGAGGTCGAGTTCGGGATGTCTGATGGCACAGGAGTCGAGTTCAAGATGTCTCATGAGGCGACAGCCAGGGGTCGGTCGAGGTCGAGTTCGGGATGTCTGATGGCACAGGAGTCGAGTTCACGGGCAGGGCGGATAGGGGTTGAGCTCGGGGTGGCGATGATCGAAGCTTGGAGGTAGGCGAGGGTACAGGCTGATCGGAATTTGAGAAGACGGTCAATGCTAGTGTCACGGCTACGAGTTTGAATCCAGGTGCGAAGGAGATTAGGGAGCATATTGCAGCTGTGCGGGATAGGTCCGACGGCCATCAGCCGGAATCAATTTTCCAATTCTCTGTGCAGGTGGGAAATTGTAGGAACACAAATCCGAGGCCCTTGAAGAGAGGACACCTATGTATGAGGGCTTGGAGAGTTGTTTTCTGGGGACCTCTTCCTTTTCAAGGCATATGAGTAGGGGTCATGCTAAAAAGGTTTTTGTCCCTCGTCTCTCAAAAATAGGTTAGAGGGCCTTGCTAGAGTTGATCTCGTCCTGCAATTCAAAGTGTTTTGCAAGGAAGTTTTGTTGACATAGCATGTATGCACGTGTAAGTCCCCCTATTGATCCTTTGGATCCTGCTATCTCCTGTCACTAGTAGCCAAATCCACTTGTCATCCGCCTCACCCCTAGTTTCTCACAATTAATTACTCAGTTTTTGACATTGCAAGTCGGAAATCAAGAGCCATGATAAGGCTCTCGTGCATTATTGTCGCCTCACTCCAGCCTCATCAATCTCTGCCCCCACTCCTCATGCTCATGGCAACATTGTGAGGTCAAGGCAGCAATGATCAACGATAGAAATGGGAGGAGGAGAGGATGATGATATGTGGATGAGGTTGGCTAGCAGCGACAGACACAAAAAGATCAAGAGCATGCAGGTGTCCATTTGACACAAAAGGGTGGGCACTAAAAAAACAAGGATAATAGATGCATGCAAACGTCCTCGCCCTACAAGACTTTGAAAAACCAATAAGGGCTTCCCCAATACTCCCCTATCCTCCACCTCGTCGTCAACATGCCATGTTACTTTCTTTGGTGGTCTCGCAGAGGCTTATAGTAGCCAGCAGAAGAACTAGCATCCTCACCTAACAAACAGTAGAAGAGAGCGCTTTTTTCTGCATTGTGACCAGTTGGGTGGTGGCCTTGGAGAGGGAGAAAGGAGAAAGGTACATCCACATCTTTTTCTCTGCAGGAGCAAGATGATTGGTGTGGCCTTAGGGAGAGAGAGTGGGAGCTCTTTTTTTTTGTCAACGTGGAACCTGAGGCTAATGGTCCTGTATGTCTGCGTTGTACGTGCCTTAATCACCCACCGTTAGACACGAGACCTAATAATGACCGAAAAGTGGCATTGACTTGCGATCCTTTACTAAAAATTGTAGTTTTCCAATTTTTCCATGATACAAACCAACTTATCATTCATTCCCACTTTTTATCATTTGCCGTGTCATAAAAAAACATGCAACTTTGTTAGATGTACTTTCAAAAAAAATGCAGAATAATAAGTGATTTTGTATAGGAAAAATCTAAATTTTATAAACTTTGGCCAACAATGAATCAAATTATATACAGGTTAGCGAAAAAAAACTTACATCCATAGATTTGTATTCAAAGTGCCTTTGAAATGATGTTGACTCTTTAGCAAATGACAATATATTGTAAAAAAACATTAAGAGTTGAACTCTATTTTATATGACTTTTCATTGGTCAAGCTATCATACTGGATGGAGGGAATATTTATGTACAGACATGGTAGTTACGCATTAAATAGTTGGAATCAGTTAATTGGAAAAATGCTCAAATCCTTATTTCATCAGGAAAAAAACAAAAATCACGTAAGAAACAAGATTATTCTTGGTGATACTCCTTATCCCACTACCCTGCATATGCATTCACTGAAGAATCTTCAGTAATGGCTCTTAAAACAAGGCCCTTAGGATTCGAGTACTTTTCCTACTTCTGAGGGTCTTATTTGCTGGGTCCAACTTCAGTAGTGGCCTTCAAATTAGGACATTTACTTTTCACATACATACTTGTCAGTCACATAACCCTTTTTTTTCGAGAACATGATTTCACGCGTATTTCATTAAGAAGAAAAAGTGCCGAAGAACGGCTTACACAAAGCAACTACGGGGGATCTTATAGTGCAGGATAAAAAACCACAGAGAGAGTGGTTAGGAACTTAAACGACAATAGAACAGAAAGAAAAGGCGATAGGGAGAGGCCCTCCAATACAGACCTAACCGCCGCAAGGAAATAGACATCGACGCAAAGGCTGCCAACCAAGTTGATGAAGCTGCGGTGGCAAAGCATCCACTGAGAAAAGACAACACCGAGCAGAATGGCAGCAAAGCATCCGCCAGAGACGACACGCAGCAAAGCATCCGCCAGAGAAGCAGACATGCGGTAAAGTATCCGCATGCAGGGGCTGGCCATCACGCACTTAGCAGCAAAGCATCTGCCGAAGTGGGAGACCAAGGCAACATTGGCAGCAAAGTATTTGCCAGAGCAGCGACATCACACACCAGAGCTAGATAGACTAAAGCGAAGGGTAAGCTGAAGCACATGTCCGGTGAGAGGAGCGGTGCCCCAATGAAGCCTCCAAGAAGGGGATGATATCCACGGATGCCAACAGCGTTGGGAAGAGTGCATGATAAGGACTTTTGTCCCAGAACCGGCCCCAACGACACCGCACGGTGATCAAAAACTTTGGCGACGCCTTCAAGAAGGTAGGTGACATAGGCTTTGCCATCACCACCGGCCCAACGCAGGAAGAAGAGCAGGGTTTTTACCTAGAGACTGTTCGGCAGCAGGCGCAAGGGGACGTGTTGCCACCTCCGTGCTAGCCCCCGCATGCGAGGAGTCGAAACTTGCTAGATGTAGGAGCCGACCGCGGCCACTGTCGGCCTCCTAGGGTAGCTGACCACAGCCTTGTACCAACCACTGCCGGCCGCAGTTGTAGTGCTAGTTCTGGCCACCAGCACCAGCCACGGCCAGGCTAGCCATCGGCTGGTGCGGCCTCTGCCTGCGGGTAGCCGGCCATACCCACTTGCTAGCCTTGCCGATCGCAGAGCCAGATTTGACCGCTGGCACCGGCGACGCCCCACGGTGGTACCACTTGTGCCAGATTGGCGCGAGCATGTGGCCGCCGCAGCACCTGGCAGATGCGGTGGGTGCCACCGCCAGGGTACGAGACACCGCAGGACGCGACCGACGTCTATTGGCTGGCGTAGTGGGAGACCGAGCCAGATCAAGCACCGACTAGTGCATGCCAAGCATCGGCAGCCCAGCTACCGGCCTATGCGGGTTAGGCAACGATTGACGTGTGCACTCACGCGGCCCAGCCAGGCCGCCGGCTCCTGTGGCCGTAGGCCGCCGTTCTTGACCCAGATCTGGTTGCCTATCGCATGAAGAGCAGCCTGCTGTTGACGAGCTCCTAAGCATAGGTGCATGAGGGTGGAGGCACCAGATCCGGTGATAGGGGGCCCAGATCCGCCTCCTGGCAGGTCGTGCCACCTTGCCGGAGAAGGAGACAGTAGGGAGTGGGGGAGGTTGTAGAAGAGAGGGGGAGGGAGAGGGGGGCTACGGTCAAGCTCACTTTTTTGGGGGCCACCGCATGCCAGACGGCACGATGACGGCCGGAGGGGAGGCGGGGAGGTGTTTGCCTAGAACTCAAGTGAGGTTGCCCCTCGAGTCCCCCGTTGGGGGCCCTCAGGGGAGGGTAGATTCATCAAAACTCTTTCTATCACTAGCTTCATCTTTTTTTAATTTACCCTCTCCCTCTCCTATTGTCATCCCCGGCCACCTGGTGGCATGTGGCTGCGGTACAGATGGCAATGCTAGCATTCTCGTTCAACAAAGAGGAGGACCTCAACAACAGTTTCGTGAGTAGACCACGAGGAGGGGCGGGCTCAAACTCGATGGCAACACAGTAGGGAAGAGGATCTTGCCAGGGACAAGGGGCTCATCGAGGAGGAGGACTACAATGGGGAGGGCTGGGCTTGGCCTCGATGGTGGCATGACTAGGAGGAGGACCTTCAAGCATTGGAGCGAGCTTGGCCTCGGTGGTGGCGCGACGTGGATGAAGGAGGCCAAATCTGGCCACCACAGTGTAACAAAACCGACCAATTATATGAAATTAAGTAAGAAAATCATCCACCGAGGAGATGATTTAGCAAACTTAAGCCCGTATAATCCGGTAGTCCATGAAATCATGACAGATTTCAAACCAACTCACATACCATCCAAGATCGTCATAAGTTTAGCGGTCACCATCACAAATTATATAAAAGTTCACATCACGGATACATCGGAGTTTAAACATAGTTATTACAAACCAAGTTCAAATAAAAGTAGCGGAAGCATTGAGTTCAAATCCACACCCACACTCATACAGAGTTTGAGATAAAGTGCCAGCTGATGATCATCTCCAACAAAAGCATTAGATGAGACATAGGGAACGACCACTGCCCATGGTCCTAAGCATCACCCATCGTAGGATAGAGGCAGTTGATACAGTAGCCGTAATACATCTGTTCATCTGCAACAAGTGGGAACAAAGCCCTAAGTACGAGAAGGTACTCAGCTAGACTTACCTGACATAACCGAAAATAAAATGACACCAAGGAGGATGAAGGGCTTTATAGTGGGGTAGCTAACTCATTTGCAAAAAGGCATTTTTAGCATTTAAAGAACCTTTTCCAGAAGCTTTTATATCAAGTTAATTTTTATTAACCTGTCAACTACATTTGTACCTGTACTAGAGTAAACATGTGATTAAACAAGTAAGGATGACCAATGATCATTAACAACTTCCATAATGTCATATTTCATATAACTGTCCAAGTGTTCCATCAACATTACTATGATGAAGTAACTCAAGTCAAGTGTTCACTATCCAGTGAACGATGGCGATTCGAATCAATTATTAACCAGCTGGTAATTTATTCCTCACACAAACCTCACTCACCCGCTAAAGTGAGATATTGGTCACCGAGTCAACTATCCAGGGAAAGTCTCAAGTTTGCCAGGAACCACATGTACCCGGGGACCGCCCGACTGCTCTTTGGCCTTATCATTGCACCCCCGTGTCCTACCACACTTGCTCCGGTATAGTGCACTGCGGGCAATCCACTCGGCCCGAATAATCTCCTAGCTTCGCGGTCGAAAGGTGCATTATTCGGCTAGCTAAATGTGAGGCATGCGTTCAATATGACTCGAGGCCCAACAACGGTCGGTCCTTAACCGACACAAACGGAAAACACTACAGTCTGAAACCCTGTAAGTCTCTGTCCGGTCTCAACTTCAAATTAACACTTAGTTATCCTAAGATGACATAGTTATTCAAGCAGATCCAGGTTACCACCTATAGCTCGCAGGTGACAGGAAATCACCCGACTTCTACCGGTCTAAGCAATCTAAGCATTGACTCGACTGCAAATACCAGGGTAACAAGGATAGGATATAAGAAGGGTAACCAAGGTATAATGCAGCAACGGTTGCAAACAACTCCTAAACATAATACATCAATTAAGGTAAAGCATTAATAAAATATTTACAAACTGGGAGAGAAATGCTCCGAGGATTGCCTCTTTCGAAAGAGCTCGGGTGATGGTAGGGGCACTCCGGAAGATCCTCACCGACCTCCTCATCGGCTTCGGGCACCTCCTGCTCTTGCACCTCGGGCTGCTCTTTTGGCTCCTCGGGAACTGCTGCCGAAATCCCTTCCTGTGATCCTATATGATGCAGATGTATAAGTGCTCATGCATAGATGCATTGGAGGGATGACATGTAATGATCATGATGAATGGGATGTAGATGAACATGTTTACTTTATTGGATAGAGTAGAAATGTAACTCTTCTACAAGGTAGTCAACATCATCCAAGAACATGTACTACTAAACTACTACTACAACCACTATACTAATTACTAAGTCACCACAACAAGCCAAGATGCTTCAAAGATACACCAAAGCAGTCATTATTAACTAAACATGCATTAAAGATGTTAATTAAACCCTAATTGAAACTAGGTTTGAACAACAACATCTATTTTGTTAGCACAGAAAAATCTAGGAAAATTACAATAACTTACTATCATCTAATCTAGCATACCACAAAATTTTCATTGCATTTGTATCACTAGAACTGCCTACACAAAAATGACAAGATATGGCATAAATATGATCATGAAAATACTTTGTATTTTTAAAAGTATCAAACACCAGATTTAAACACTTTTCAACAATCTACACAGTCAATAATAACTGTACAAAAATTATTCTTTTCATGTTTCATTCATAATTTTCTCTCTAACAAAAATAACAAATATCAGCAATAAAAAGCACTTGAACTACACATCCTAATTTTTCTATAGAACAAGCATGGCATATATTTTTCATGCAAAGCACATCACAAAAGAAGACTAACACACTTGGAACCATATTTTTCTGAGCAACACTGGATTTACTATTCATTTTCTTATATAAATTAAATAAAACTTTACAGAAAAGTATCTCAAAATCTACATGCAATATTTTTATGCTTTAGGGCTACTCAAAAGAAACTTAGCAAAATTTGTTTCACCAGATTTGGAGCAAAAATGAGCAAGATACAAATTTTTAAAGCATTTTTAAAATCAATTTCTTTTTCTTTTCTGAAAAACCCGAACCCAAAACGCTACGCGTCCCCGAATCTGCGCACCCCAGCCCTTTTGAGTCCCACTCGTCATACACCGAGAGGGAGGGAGGAGCTGCGCCGACGCTATCTCGCCGGCGGTGAGCCCTCCGGTGGCGCGGTGGGCACCGGTGTGCTCGGGACGCCGAGCCGCACCTAACCGGCTAGAAGATGGCGGTGATTGGGTGGCGGATCATGCTCGCCGCCAACAATGCCGCATGGTGGTGGATTATGCTCGCCGCCAACAATGGCGCATGGTGGCGGCTGCATGGCGGTTCTACCACCGACAGCGGCCGCAGCGAGCCACGCGAGCGGGGCTAGCGCTTCGCGGTGCCGAAGCGGAGCTAGTGACGCAGAGAGAGGAAGAAATGGAGGCGCGGTGGCCGCGGTTAGCATGGAGCCAAACTCCGGCGAGCCCTGCCATGGCGGGCGGAGGAGGAAGAACAGGCCAATTCAGCTTTACCTTGGTGAAAACGGAGGCACAAACACGAGCACAGGAAAGAGCAGAGCGAGGCGGAGGCAGAGCCAAGAGGAATCAGGCATAGGTGGACCACCGACGGCGTGCTTTGCCGACGGGGTGGCGCGGCGAGCGGTGGCACAGGTGCTGTGCTTGCTCCCAGGGGCGGAGTTCGAAATGAAGTGCGCGGGGGTGAAGCAGGGCTGGTGCAGATGTCAAGGCATGGTCGGGGGCGAACCTAGACGCGATCCCATCCCGGTGCCGGGGCTCCGACCGACCGGTCCGACGCCGCCCACCGCGCCCGGTGGACGAGCTCCACGCGGCAGAGCGCGGCGCGCTCTGGCTGGCGAGCGGGTGTGCGCGGCGTGGGCGCGTGCAACACACGTGAGCGGGAGCGGGTGTGCGCGGCGCGGGCGCGTGCGACACCCGTGAGCGGGAGCGGGTGCGGGGAGCGGGCGGGCACGGAGGCAGGCTGGGCCGGCTTGTGCGAGCGGGCCAGAAGCGAGGCGCCGACCCACTTAAATAGAAAAACCAGTTTTTCATTTTATTTTCAATTCTTTTTCAAGATTTTCAAAAGGCATCAAATTTAAATCAAAATTTTTAGCAAGAAAATGGCATTTTCTGGAAATGGCCCAAAAATGAAAGTTGCTTAGAATTTAATCCTCTACAACTTTGCTTAAACGACCAATTCAAAATTCCCAACAAATTTTGAATTGGAAAGTAAAAGCTAAATCGGGAGGATTTTTGACCTTTTTCCATAATATTTTCAAAAGCAAATTTTGTCAAAAGTTTGAATACAACTTTGCTCCAAAAATTTTGGTAAACATTTCTAAACTAATTACTCAAGCAAACAAGCATTTTTAACACCATTACAAGCACAACCATGTCATAGTTCTATTTAAACAAACAATGCAACAAACATGTTTTCATTAACATGTTTCAAGGTCATATTTCAATCATTATTTCATGCAATGTTAATGAATGCATGACAATGCTTATGCTCATGATTTGCATGTGTTGAATGCATGCGTAACACCGGGGTGTTATAGCCCTCCCCCCTTATAAAAATCTCGTCCCAAGATTTGGGTTACGAACCATTTGTTATAAAAATATTCATAAGCTTTTTGTAGATATTCACCCGTTTCCCAAGTTACATCCCCTTCATCATGATGATTCCACTGTATCTTATATGTTTTTACCACACTATTTCGAGTAGCACACTCTTTGGTGTCCAAAACTCGAACTGGTTGCTCACGATATACCAAATCTGACTTAAGCTTTATGCCTCGAGGTTCTATTCTTTCTTCCAGGACACGCAAACATTTCTTCAACTGAGATACATGGAACACTGGAAAAACGACACTCATTGTTTTAGGTAATTCCAACTTGTAGGCTACTATACCTTTCCTTTCCAAGATCTTGTATGGTCCCATAAATCTAGCGGCAAGCTTTCTTTAGACTCCAAAACGTTTCTTCTTTATTGGGGTGACTTTTAGATAAACATAGTCTCCAACTTCAAACACAAGCGGTCTCCTCCTTTTATCCGCATAGCTTTTCTGACGTGATTGAGCTGCTTTCATATTTTGCTGAATAATATGAACTATCTTCTCGGCTTCTTCTACAAAGTCAATACCATAATACCTCCTTTCTCCTGGCTCGATCCAATTTAGTGGTGTTCTACACTTTCTGCCATACAAAGCTTCGAATGGAGCCATTTTGATACTTTCTTGATAACTGTTATTGTAAGCAAATTCCGCTAAGGGTAACCATGACTCCCATGAACCCCTAGAAGACAACACACAGGCTCTTAACATATCTTCTAGAATAGCATTAACTCGCTCGGTCTGACCATCTGTCTAGGGGTGATAAGTAGTACTACGGATCAAACTTGTGCCCAGACCTTTATGCAAATGTTCCCAAAAGTGAGCGGTGAACTGTGACCCTCTGTCAAACACTATAGGCTTCGGTATGTCATGCAATCTCACAATTTCTGCAATGTATTTCTCGGCATATTGAGGTGGTCGATAATCTATCTTGACCGATAAAAAGTGAGCTGTCTTGGTAAGACGATCCACGATTACCCAAATCGAATCATGTCCTTTCTGAGTAGTGGGCAAACCTGAGATGAAATCCATACTTATATCATCCCACTTCCAACTAGGTACGGATAAGGGTTGCAACAAACCGGCAGGTTTCAGATGAATAGCTTTCACTCTACAACATGTGTCACATCTGGCAACATAGGCTGCAATCTCTTTCTTCATCTTTGTCCACCAATAACGATGTCTCAGTTCTTGGTGTATTTTACTACCGCCAGGATGAATGGATAGCTTAGAAAGGTGAGCTTCATCCATAAGTTTATTCTTAAGCTCTCGATCCTTGGGAACAATAAGACGGTCGTCAAACCATAACACGCCCTGTTCATCCACTCTAAAGTGCTTAGATGGCTCTCCTTTAATTTTCTCTTTGATGTGGAATACCCCCTTGTCGGTCTTCTGGCCTTCTATTATCTTACTCTCCAAAGAGCAACTGATCTGAATAATATGTAACACGGCAGGGTGCATCAGATCGAACCCATCTTTGAGCAAGGGTTGCACATTCAGGCAATGTGACTTTCTACTCAAAGCATCTGTCACTTCATTGGCCTTTCCAGGGTGATACTGCACGTTCAAGTTGTAATCCTTGATCAATTCTAACCATCTTCGCTATCTCATGTTCAGCTCTGGTTGGGTGAATATATACTTAAGACTCTTGTGATCTGTGAAAATATTGCACACATTACCAAGTAGATAATGTCTCCAAATTTTTAGGGCATGCACAACTACAGCAAGTTCAAGATCATGTGTCGGATAATTGACCTCGTGCTTTCTCAACTGTCGTGAGGCATAAGCAATAACTCTTCCTTCTTGCATAAGAACACATCCTAATCTAGTTTTTGATGCATCGCAAAACACATCAAAAGATTTCTCTATGTCCGGTTGTGCTAAAACAGGAGCTGTGGTCAACAGTTTCCGCAAAGTGTGGAAAGCTGCTTCACACTCCTCTATCCAAACGAACTTGTGATCTTTCTGTAGCAGACTTGTCATTGGTTTAGCAATCTTCGAGAAATCTAGTATAAAACGGCGATAGTAACCAGCTAATCCTAATAAACTTCTAACTTCAGAAACTATGATCGGCACCTTCCAATCCATAACCTCTTGCACCTTGCTTGGATCTACTAAAACTCCATTTTCTGATAGAATGTGACCAAGGAAAGGAACTTTCTTCAACCAAAATTCACACTTGCTAAACTTAGCATACAACTTATGATCTCTAAGTCTGGTCAAGACAATTCTCAGATGCTCTTCATGATCCTTCTCATTCTTGGAGTTCACTAGAATATCATCAATAAACACTACCACAAACTTATCCAATTCTGGCATGAAAACCGTATTCATCAGACACATAAAGTATGCATGAGCATTTGTTAAGCCAAAAGACATAACAAGATACTCGTACAACCCGTATCTGGTGGAAAAGGCAGTTTTCGGTATATCTTGTGGCATAATTTTGTTTTGATGGTAACCGGATCTCAAATCTATCTTGGAGAATACTCTGGCTTTGACTAACTGATCAAACAGAACATCAATATGAGGTAAGGGATACTTATTCTTGATAGTTACAACATTAAGTGGCCTATAATCCACGCACATTCTCAAAGTGCCCTCTTTCTTCTTCTTCACAAATAATGCAAGACATCCCCATTCAGACTTACTTGGCCGGATAAACCCCTTTTTCAACAACTCTTCTAGTTGCTTCTTTAGCTCAGCTAACTCATCTGGAGGAATCCGATATGGTCTCCTTGAAATTGGAGCTGTCCCTGGAACTAACTCAATTCCAAACTCAACATCCCTATCTGGCGAAAGACCAGGTAACTCATCTGGAAAAATATCTGGAAACTCACACACTACCGGAATCTGGTGAATATGAATGACTTCTATAGCACATGTCACACTTACAAGGTCTGTTCTCTGGGGCAATGGTACCTAGAAAGTACCTTCACCCTAGGGATCCTTAAGGGTAAGCACTCGACTCCCTGTATCTATGACTGCTCCCCAATCTTTCATCCAGTTCATCCCTATAATGACATCTAAAACTAACCCAGGCATAACTATCAAGTTCACTCTAAACTTTCTGTTACCTAATTCAAGGGTTGCCCCTCGAACCATCTGGTTTATCAAAACATCAGCCCCTGCTGAACTTATATGGTAACCATAACTCAAATCTATGCATAGTTGTTCATGTTTTCGTGCAAATGCTTGACTCATAAAAGAATGCGATGATCCAGAATCAAATAAAACAACTGCGGGGTGTCGGTTGACAGGAAACTTACCAGCAGTTACAGGCTCTCCCTCAGGAATCTCTTCCACAGTGGTGTGGTGCACACGAGCGGTATACGTCTGTTGCTTCTTCCTGGGCGGATACTAACAAAACCTTGAGAAGTGACCTGGTTGATCACAATTGTAGCATGGTCCCTTCACTATACTAGCAGATCCCACATCCCCCTTAGAGCTACCTTGTCCCGTGCTGGCGGTTGCCTTGTTGGACTGTACTACCATCTTGTAAGGCTTCTGTGGTCCCTTGAAACTCTGACCTCTCTACTGTGGTGGCCTGAACCTAGCGCCAGGTGCTGATGGACGATAAGGAGGACGACCTCCCGTAGGTGCTCTTGCTTGGGAAGGACCACCCTCTAGTGCTCTCTTGTGAGTCTTGGCGGCGGTATAGGCGTTATTGTTCTTTTCTTGCTTTAGGCAATCACTAATAAAGTCATTGAATCTGGCGTGGTTATTGATACCCACATGCTTCATCATTTTTGGATTCAGTCCTCTCTTGAAACTAGCAATTCTCTTAGCATCTGTGTCAACCATATCAGGAGCATAACGACACAAGTTGTTGAAGGCATGCAAATACTGCGTCATGGTTTTGGTGCCCTAATTTAAAGCCAAGAACTCTCCCAACTTCATCTCAACCAGCCCTGGTGGAATATAAACCCCACGGAAGGCTTCAGTGAACTCTCTCCATGAAATCTGAGCATTTGGAGGGAAGGTAGTGCGATAATGCTTCCACCACATTCCTGCTGGTCCTTGTAACTGATGTGCGGCATATTCTGTCTTTAGTACCTCAGTCAGCCTCAACACACAGAACTTGTCTTCCATGGTGTTGATCCATTCTTCAGCATCAAGTGACTTTGTTGCTTCCTTGAATATTGGTGGTCTGGTGTCCATAAAATCCTTGAAGCTGGTGTACTGATTCGCCCTATTGCCACCACCCTCGTTGTTACTGTGCTAAACATTATTGGCAATGATACGCAAAAAATCTTCCATGTTTTTCTGAGATTGCTCTGTATTGCGCTGACTTCTAAGAAACTGTGCAAAGAACATTTCTACAGTGAGCGGTGGAGACGACAAATGTGGTTCCGGGTGTGGCTCATTGTGGTTGACGTTGTTTCCACCACTCCCACCTACCCTGGCACCATTACCATCGGTTTTAGCAGCCTCATACATGGCGCGGCGAGTGTTTGCCATCTGCATTTTTTAGCAATAAGTAATGGTTAAGTGAAGCTGTAGTAATTGTGAGTGAATAAAAAATTATGCCGTACTAAATTCATTAGAGAGAACAAATTCATACAATAAAACATAGGCACAATAATCGCATTCTAATTAAAAGAGCACCACTAATTAAATTACTTCCAATGCAAACATCGCGTCTAGACAACCAAATTGTCAGCATACATACACTGGACTTTTATGCGTTCGGATATCGCATTACCCACCAAGTTCCAACATCCTACCAATACTCAAAGGTTCGAAACGAGATACATCAAGATACATGCAGACAAAAGAAAGGTCATCGTGACCGGAACTAAAACACTAGCGCAAAGCAACTAGTCTACTCCTCAGGGCTATCGTCGGGGTTAGAGACGTCACCATCGCTACCATCAGTAGCGGCGTCATCGTCGTCAACTGGTGCAACTGCAAGCTTGTCCTCGTCGTCGTTGACGTCCGTGCCAGCGGTGTCTGGAGGAGCATACGGGCCAACCCCATTGTAGAGCGCGTGAAACTCCTCATGCAAGTTTAGGTTGTACTCCTCTAGATCATCGACCCTCTGCCTCAGAAGGTCCCTTTCGTTCTAGGTTTCATTCCTCTCCTAAACTAGCTGCTCAATCATGCGATCTACATTGTTGTGGGCATGAGTCAACGTCCACACTCATTGCGTAGCATCCTCGTATCTCACCACAGCCTGGTCTTGCTGCAAGGTCATGTCAGCCAACTGCTCCTGCAAGCTCGCTATCACACGGGCCTGTTCTTCTTCTGCTTCCTTGACTGGAGCTTATCATCCCCACACAAACCAATCAAAGTCCAATAAGTGCACTCAAGACCCTCATAAGCTTTGATAGCTGTGAACATAGCGCTCATGGCATGGTTGTCGCTAGCCCGTCCCTGATCTGGACCTCTGACCAAAGCACTTCCCTAAGGCTAAACCTAGATAGCATCTCGAGGATCATCCCGAGGAAAAGTACCTGCTAATGCGGCTGCCAGCTCATTGGGGAATCTGCTCATAATGTCTCTGATGACACGAAAAACTGCTCCCTCTGCACCCTCAATAGGAGTGTGACCCTCAAACTCCAAGTGCTAGCCATCCTACTCTGGAGCATCACCAAGAGCAGTCACTGTGATCTCCACTACTGCAATCTCATCCTCAGCCAGCTGGTTCTCACTCCAAGAGTACACTGGCTCCTGACCCTCTGGGTACCCCACATCATGGAGCACTCTCCAAAGCAAGGTTGGCATGCCAAACTCGCTCAATAAGGTGTTCGTGGTGCGGTGCTCCCGCGGGGCCAACTGGTGTCGGGGTGCTCTTCCGCCTGTGGACTTACTGAAAGTCCTATGTTTGGTGTTGGTAATTAGTGACAATGCCTAAGTACTAATCCTATGCCTAAGTTGTATGTAGCATATGAGGATAAGTACATTCCAAGGTTGGTGGCAAGATGGACATGGTGATCATGATGGCCACACTTAGATTTGGACGCAACCCTACGTGATCAAGGCAAAGGTATATGCTTAAGGGTTGTGTTTTAGTAACCAAGACACCTAGTGGGTGTGGTTACATTATAGGATAGATAGCCATACTATAAAGAGGGGAATGATGTGGCTATTGAACTCCTAAGTGCCTCTAGGTGTGCATTTTGTAATCATATGCATTTGGATAGAACTAATAACGCCTCAAAAAATGATTGTGAAAATGCTAACACACTCGCACATGACGTGATCACTTGGTGGTGTTAGCACATTTGCGATAGCGTTGGAGTTTGAACGGTAGAGGGGGTTTGGGGTCCTCTCTCCCTCCCACCGAGCTTGCGAGGCGGGATTCAGGCGTTTTCGAGGAGTTGAAATAACTATTTTCCACTACGCTGGAAGTCAGAAAAGAAACGGAGGCGAACGGAGGTCACAGAGGTGACCGGACGCGGTCTCTGTTTGATCGGACGCGTCCGGTCAGTGTTTAGCGTCTGCGTGTGTTTCTGTTTTTGATTGGACGCGGTGGCACGTCTGGTCACTGTCGATCGGACACGTCCGGTCGTTCAGGGATCTTACTGGACTCCAACCGGACGCTGGCACTGTGGCATCCGGTCGCTGTTTCGTTGTGCGCTGCTCAGGCTTGACCAGCGCGTCCGGTCCATTACGGGACCAGCGTGTCCGGTCGAGCTTCGCGCGTCCGGTCGGTGTTTCGCGGCATATCCGTTGTGCGATCGGCGCGTTCGGTCAGTGTGACTAGCGCGTCCAGTCAGCGCGACTGTAGCGTTTTCAAGTGCATAACGACTATATTCGAAGGGGTACGTCTATAAATACTCGTTGGCCGGCTCAAGGCTCCCACTCTTGAACATTTGACATACTTGTGAGCACTTTGAGCTAAGCAACTCCCCTCCCACTCATCTCTCTTGCTTCTTTGCATATTCGAAGTGAGATTGAGTGATCCAAGTGCATTTGCATTGTGAGATTGCATCTAGTTGGCACTTGGTGGTTGATTTGCTGCGGGATTCTTGTTTCTCTTGGTGGTTGCCACCACCTAGATGGCTTGGAGCAGCTTGGAGGCATTGGCAAGAGTTGGTGATTGTTCTTGGTCACCTCCGGTGATTATGAGGGGTTTGTGCCTACATCGGCGAAGCACCAAAGGCAACGTTAGTAAATTGCTCGTGTCATTTGCAACCTTTTGCCATTTGGTAGGTTCTTGTGGCGCCTTTTGAGAGGCTCGGTGTGAGACCGATTAGCCACCGAACCACGTGGTGAAGAGGGACACAACGGGGACTAGCGTGCCGGCAAGCACGTGAACCTCGGGATAAATCTTCGTGTCATCACTTTCATATTGTGATTGATTGATCCCGATGTTCGGTTATCTTGGTATTCATTGTTGATCATATTGGTTGGCTCAATACTTCACCCCTCGGTGAAACTCTCCTAACTCAACTCCGTATTACCTTCTTAGTTATCTTTGCTAGCTAGTTAGCTTTGCTAGATTAACTCCTTTGTGTAGCTTGCTAGTTGTAGTTGTAGTTACCATCTCGGTTTGACTTGTGCGGTTGAGTTCAAATATACTAGAATTGTGAATTGGTTAGGTGGCTTGCAAACACCCTGTAGGCTAAGCAAAACTCGCATCTCGCTACTTGTTATATTGATAAACTTGTTTAGCTTATCTTTGTAGAAATTTTTAAAAGGCTATTCGCTCCCCTCTATCCATCAAGACCTTTCAAGTGGTATCAGAGCCGTGGTCACCGTTTGTAAGGCTTAACTACCTCGGTATAAGATGGCTTAAGTTATGTTCAATCATGTTAATGGCAAGCCTCCATTCTTTGATGGTGTCTCTTCCTTTGATCATTGGAAAAGGAAGATGAAGCACTATCTAGGCAATATACATGAGAAGGTTTGGGATGTGACCAAAGAAGGATATATCATTCTTGTTGTGGAAAATCTCACTCTAATTGACCACATCAACAAATAATGCAACACGGCGGCACTTGACACAATCTACCGTGTCATTGATGACAAAGTATTTGAACAAATCAAAGATCTTAAAAAGGCAAATGAGCTTTGGATAAGGCTTGAAGAAACATATGAAGGCACTTCAACGGTAAAAAGTGCCAAACTATATATGCTCAAGGACAAGTTCTCCACTTTCAAGATGAAGGATGATGAATCCATCTCGGAGATGTTCTATAGGCTCCAAGTCATTGTCAATGATCTCAAGGGGCTTGGGGAGAAGGTTGAGGACAAGGACTTCTCACACAAGTTCTTAATGTGTTTATCCAAGAAGTTTGCTACCTTGAGAAGAATGATCTTTAGAGAGGGATTGGACAAAGTCAAACCAACCGATGTGCTTGGAGATATAATGACCGATGCCCAATACAATGATGATGAAGATGAGGTAGAAGAGAAGAAGGAGACCAAAGTCAAGCAAGAGAAGCCCATTGCATTCTAGGCTTCATCCTCTAAGGGCAAGAGCAAGGTGGAGAGCAATGATGATGATCCATTCGATGATGAGACCATGGCCCTCCTAGTGCACAAGATGGGAAGGTTTATGAAGAAGAAAGGATATGGGGTAAGAAAGAGGAGAGACACTATGAAGGCAAAGATCCTTTGCTACAATTGCAATAACCTCGATCACATAGTGGTGGATTGCCCCTATGAAGATAAGAGATTTCATAATGGGGACTTGAAGCTCAAGAAGAACAAGAAGGATAAGAAAGAGAAGGAGAAGAAAGCAAAGAAGAGCTTCACATTCAACAAGAAGAAGAAGGATGGTGGTTATGTGGTCACTTGAGATAGTGACAACTCTGATAGTGATGATGATGAAAGCTCTAGTGATGATGAGAGGACCACTCGGCGAGCCATTGCAAGCATCGCCCTCTCCAACAAGCCATCCATCTTCGACACTACAACGACATGCCTTATGGCCAAGCCTACCAAGGTAAAATATGATGATAGTGATGATGATTCTTGTGCTAGTGATGGTTGTAGGAGTGATGATGAGGAGGATGAGGACTACTCCAAGGATGAACTATTGGGCATAATAGATCAAATGAGCAAAGGCTACAAGAGGACCACCAAGAAATATAAAATCTTGGAACAAGAGCTCATTGCCAAGAGCAATGAAAATGATGCCTTGATGGAGGAGCTTGTTGCTCTCAAAAAGAGTAGGAGTGCAAAGGAATTGAACAAGAGCTCAAAGATCTTAGGAAATCCTTTGATGATCTAGAGGCCTCTCGTGAGTGTCTAAAGGAAGACCATGAGGATCTTGAAATTGCTGACACTAGGCTTAAGGAAGCCCACTCCACTCTACTTGAGCTCATCAAGGAAAAGGACCTCAAGTTGGAGAAGTTCATGAAGGAAGCTAAGGAGGAGCAAGTGATTGTCACTTGTGACATTGGACTAACATGTGATATTATTGATGATTCTTTATTTGTTGGTCCTACTAATGCTTCATGTAGCTCATCATCATCCACCACAACCAACTCTATCCCTACTACTAGTGATTCATCACTTGTGGTTGAGAATGAGACTCTCAAGAGAGAGGTGGATGATCTCACCCGTGCATTAGGCAATGCCTGTGGTGGGGATACCCGCTTGCTAAAATGCTTGGGTAGCCAAAGGTTCTCTCTTAACAAAGAGGGTTTGGGCTATACTCCCAAGAAGGGTAAGATGGCCTTTGCTACTCCAAAGCCTCGCTTTGTGAAGAGCAATGGTCGTTATTGCAATAGATGCAAGCAAGTTGGGCATCTAGAGATTAATTGCAACAAAATAAACAAGAACAAGAAAAATGCTAATGTACCTTACATTCCTTTTAATTCTTGTTATGTCCTTACCAAGGGTGAGAAAGGTGTGCATGCTAGGTTTGTTGGTACACCAATTGTGGGCCCAAAGAAGAAGGCCATTTGGGTACCAAAGAACTTAGTTACTAACCTCCAAGGACCCAAGCAAGTATGGGTACCTAAAAGACATTAAATTATTTTGTAGGTAAATTACAAGGCCGGAGGAAGGCATTGGGTGCTTGATAGTGGGTGCTCAACATATGACCGGTGATTCAAGAATGTTCAACTCTCTCAAATCAAATGATAGTGGCATTGATAGTATCACATTTGGTGACAATAGCAAGGGTGATGTAAAGGCTCTTGGAAGGATTGTAATATCAAATGATCATAGCATCTCCAATGTGCTACTAGTTGAAAAGCTCAATTTCAATTTGTTGTCGGTTGCTCAATTGTGTGATCTTGGTTTCAAGTACATATTTGGTGTTGATGATGTGGAGATAGTTAGTGTTGACGGCTCCAATTTGATCTTCAAAGGTTTTAGATATGAGAATCTATACTTGGTTGATTTCAATGCTAGTGACACTCAACTTTCAACATGCTTGCTCACCAAATCAAGTATGGGTTGGTTATGGCATAGAAGACTTGGTCATGTTGGCATGAAGCATGACTTAGTTAGAGGCTTGAAGGATGTCACATTTGAGAAGGATAAGCTATGTAGTGCATGTCAAGCCAAAAAGAAAGTGGGCAACACTCATCCATTGAAGAGCATTATGAGTACTTCCAAGGCATTTGAGTTGTTGCACATGGATCTATTTGGGCTAACTACATACACAAGCATTGGTGGCAACAAGTATGGCTTTGTGATTGTGGATTATTTTACTAGATACACATGGGTATTCTTTCTTGTGGACAAGAGTGATGTATTTGACATATTCAAGAAGTTCATCAAGAGGGTACAAAATGAGTTTGAGACCATAATCAAGAAAGTGAGAAGTGACAATCGAAGTGAGTTTAGAAACACAAGAGTTGATGAGCTATGTGAGGAGCTTGGAATCAAGCATCAATTCTCTGCCAAGTATACACCTCAATCCAATGGCTTAGTTGAGAGAAAGAATATAACCTTAATTGATATGGCAAGATCAATGTTGAATGAGTATAATGTGAGTCATTCATTTTGGGCCGAAGTAATCAACACGGCTTGCTTCTATAGCAACCGCCTCTATTGCCACAAGTTCTTAGAGAAGACACCATATGAGATCTAAAATGGAAGAAAGCCCAACATTGCATACTTTCGGGTATTTGGTTGCAAATGCTACATCTTAAAGAAGGGCACTAGATTGAGCAAGTTTGAGAAGAAATGTGATGAAGGATTCCTACTTGGTTACTCAACTACTAGCAAAGCTTATAGAGTTTGGAATTTGTCTAGTGGACAACTTGAAGAAGTACATGATGTTGAGTTTGATGAAACAAATGGCTCTCAAAATGAAGAAGAAAACTTGGATGATGTGAGAGGAACTCAATTGACCAATGCTATGAAAGAAATGGATATTGGTGATATTAGGCCAAAGCAAGTGATTGATGTGGATGACGATAAAGATCAAGTGCTCCAAAGTCCAATCACTCAAGCTAGTGGTTCTCTAATGCAAAATCAAGCTAGTACATCATCTCAAGTGCAACAAGATCAACAAGTGGCTAGTTCATCATCTCCAACTCATGATCAACATCAACATCCAAGCAATCAAGTCCAAGTGCTTCAACCAACTAACGTTGCAAGAGACCATCCATTGGATTCCATCATTGGTGACATACAAAGGGGAGTTCAAACTAGATCAAGATTGGCATCATTTTGTGCTCATTCTTCTTTTGTGTCAATGGAAGAACCTAAGGACATTGATAGAGCATTAAGAGATCCGGATTGGGTAAATGCAATGCATGAAGAGCTCAATAACTTCAATAGAAATGAAGTATAGGAATTAGTTGAGAGGCCTAAGGATCACAATGTCATTGGAACAAGATGGGTCTTTCGCAACAAGCAAGATCAAGATGGGATAGGAGTAAGGAACAAAGCAAGACTAGTGGCTCAAGGTTATACACAAATAGAGGGTCTTGACTTTGGTGAAACGTATGCCCCGGTTGTAAGATTGGAAGCAATTAGGATCTTACTTGCCTATGCTTGTGCTCATAATATCAAGCTATATCAAATGGATGTGAAGAGTGCATTTCTCAATGGGTACATCCAAAAGGAGGTGTATGTGGAGCAACCTCGCGGTTTTGAAGATGACAAGAAACCCAATCATGTATATAAGTTGAGAAAAGCTTTGTATGGATTGAAGCAATCACCTAGAGCATGGTATGAAAGATTGAGGGACTTCTTGCTATCCAAAAGATTTGTCATGGGCAAAGTTGATACAACACTATTCACCAAGAAGATTGGGAAAGACTTGTTTGTGTTGTAAATATATGTTGATGATATCATATTCGGTTCAACCAATCAAGATTATTATGATGAGTTTGGGAAAATGATGGCAAAGGAATTTGAAATGTCAATGATTGGTGAACTTAGTTTCTTTCTTAGACTTCAAATTAAACAAATGAAGGAAGAAACATTTGTAAGCCAAACCAAATACATAAAGGATATGCTAAAGAAGTTTGGTATGGAAGATGCAAAAGGAATCACTACTCCAATGAGCACTAGTGGAAGCTTGGATAGTGACAAGAATGGCAACATGGTGGATCAAAAGCTATATAGATCAATGATTGGTAGCCTACTCTATGTGACGGCATCAAGGCTCGATGTGATGTTTAGTGTATGCATATGTGCAAGATTTCAAGCCTCACCAAGAGAAAGTTATTTAAAGGCAATAAAGAGAATATTGAGGTACTTAAAGCATACACAAGATGTTGGATTATGGTATCCCAAAGGTGTAAGCTTTGAGCTAGCTAGATATTCAGATTCTGACTATGCCGATGACAAAGTGGAGAGAAAGAGCACTTTTGGGACTTGTTAATTGTTGGGAAGATCACTTGTCTCATGGTCATCCAAGAAGAAAAATAGTATTGCACTATCTACCGCCGAAGTCGAATACATTGCCGCGGGTAGTTGTTGTGCACAAATCTTGTGGATGAAGGCAACATTAAAGGATTTTGGAATCAATTTCAAGAATGTGCCATTGCTGTGTGACAATGAAAGTGCCGTGAAGCTAACCAACAATCCGGTTCAACATCAAAGAACAAAGCATATTGATGTTCGCCATCACTTTATTAGAGATCATCAATAAAAGGGTGACATTGCTATTGAGAGTGTAGGCACCGAAGATCAATTGGCCGATCTATTCACCAAGTCACTTGATGAGAAGAGATTTCACAAGCTAAAAAATGAGTTGAACATACTTGACTTCTCCAACATGAGTTGATGCACCCCATATATGACATGCCTCTCATTCGAGCCCCAAGGAACAATTGGTTGACATGTCATACATTCTATGCTAAGGACTTGTTTGGTGCATCTAGTCATAATTTACATGTTCTAGGCTCATTCATGAAAATCAAATGAATTTGAAGTTTATATGGTGCCACTATTGTTTCTTTGCTATGTATGATCTAGTGGTAGCATATAACTTGTTTAAGTCGGTTGTGATCCTAAGTGTTTAATCTAGATCACTTGTCTAAATATTTGTTTCAACATGGTGCATGATAACCCTTCTAGTGAGGTGTGAAGAAGCTTGCCCTTGGATCAAACCAAACCATTTTGTTTATGCAAGCAATCTAGGTTGAATCACAAACTTGATCCTCACCCCATAATTCAACATGATAATCTATCTAAAATTGGTTCCTTGTGGTCATTGGTGCCAAAGGGGGAGAAAATGTTGTTCACAAAGATAGATTCTAAAGGGGGAGAAAATCCTAAAGGGGGAGAATTGATAAAAGAAGGGGATCAACTAAAATTTTGAGCACACAAGTAGGGGGAGCAAGCTCTTAAGCATGATTGTTGCATTTCCATGTGCACTTCATATGTATGATGCATAGTTTTGTATTTCTTTTCCCTGATACATTGCTTGTGTGGTGACTTGTTAGTATAACATGAATGGTATATTGAGGTACTAGCATGAATAGGAAGTAGTTAGATTTTTCTTGCTTCATGTTTTTCAAAGTGGTACTAGAGCCTTGCTTATAGTGTTGATCTTACGAGGTTTCCAGTTATGTTTGTGCTTTTCCAAGTGGTATCTAACTACACAAGGTGCTAAGATGGTGTTTATCGCTACTCCAATGGTATCACACTTCAAAGGTCTATAATCTTAAACACGTAGCACCTATTGGTAGTCAATGCTCCTAATCTTTCCTATCTAACATGTATGCTTCTAAAATCCAAACATATAGCATACATGTAGGGGGAGCCATTGCTATCAATTTGAATTCATGATCACAAGTCCATAATTCTAACACATGGTAATATACTTGGATAATGTGACATGGGTTCAATCAAAATTTTATCATAATATCTCTGTGAAAGGTTTATCACCAATTACCAACAAGGGGGAGATTGAAAGTCCTATGTTTGGTGTTGGTAATTAGTGACAATGCCTAAGTACTAATCCTATGTCTAAGTTGTATGTAGCATATGAGGATTAGTACATTCCAAGGTTGGTGGCAAGATGGACATGGTGATCATGATGGCCACACTTGGATTTGGACGCAACCCTACGTGATCAAGGCAAAGGTATATGCTTAAGGGTTGTGTTTTAGTAACCAAGACACCTAGTGGGTGTGGTTACATTATAGGATAGATAGCCGTACTATAAAGAGGGCAATGACGCGGCTATTGAACTCCTAAGTGCCTCTAGGTGTGCATTTCATAATCATATGCATTTGGATAGAACTAATAATGCCTCAAAAAATGATTGTGAAAATGCTAACACACTCGCATATGACGTGATCACTTGGTGGTGTTAGCACATTTGCGATGGCGTTGGAGTTTGAGTGGTAGAGGGGGTTTAGGGTCCTCTCTCCCTCCCGCCGAGCTTGCGAGGCGGGATTCAGGCATTTTCGAGGAGTTGAAACGACTATTTTCCACTACGCCGGAAGTCGGAAAAGAAACGGAGGCGAACGAAGGTCACAGAGGTGACCGGACACTGGACCGGACGCGGTCTCTGTTTGACCAGACGCGTCCGGTCAGTGTTCAGCGTCTGCGCGTGTTTCAGTTTTTGATCGAACGCGGTGGCGCGTTCGGTCACTGTCGATCGGACGCGTCCGGTCGTTCAGGGAGCTTACTGGACTCCAACCGGACGCTGGCACTGTGGCGTCTGGTCAGTTCTACAGCGTGTCCGGTCGCTGTTTCGTTGTGCGCTGCTCAGGCTTGACTAGCGCGTCCGGTCCGTTATGGGACCAGCGCGTCCGGTCGAGCTTCGCGCGTCCGGTCGTTGCGTGGAGCGCGTCCGGTCGGTGCTTCGCGGCATATCCGTTGTGTGATCGGCGCGTCCGGTCAGTGTGACCAGCGCGTCCGGTCAGCGTGACTGCGGCGTTTTCAAGTGCATAACGGCTATATTCGAAGGGGTATGTCTATAAATACTCATTGGCCGGCTCAAGGCTCCCACTCTTGAACATTTGACGTACTTGTGAGCACTTTGAGCTAAGCAACTCCCTTCCCACTCATCTCTCTTGCTTCTTTGCATATTCGAAGTGAGATTGAGTGATCCAAGTGCATTTGCATTGTGAGATTGCATCTAGTTGGCACTTGGTGGTTGATTTGCTGCGGGATTCTTGTTTCTCTTGGTGGTTGCCGCCACCTAGATGGCTTGGAGCAGCTTGGAGGCATTGGCAAGAGTTGGTGATTGTTCTTGGCCACCTCCGGTGATTGTGAGGGGTTTGTGCCTACCTCGGTGAAGCGCCAAAGGCAACGTTAGTAAATTGCTCATGTCATTTGCAACCTTTTGCCATTTGGTAGGTTCTTGTGGCGCCTTTTGAGAGGCTCGGTGTGAGACCGATTAGCCACCGAACCACGTGGTGAAGAGGGACACAACGGGGACTAGCGTGCCGGCAAGCACGTGAACCTCGGGATAAATCTTCGTGTCATCACTTTCGTATTGTGATTGATTGATCCCGGTGTTCGGTTATCTTGGTATTCATTGTTTATCATATTGGTTGGCTCAATACTTCGCCCCTCGGTGAAACTCTCCTAACTCAACTCCGTATTACCTTCTTAGTTATCTTTGCTAGCTAGTTAGCTTTGCTAGAGTAACTCCTTTGTGTAGCTTGCTAGTTGTAGTTGTAGTTACCTTCTTGGTTTGACTTGTGCGGTTGAGTGCAAATATACTAGAATTGTGAATTGGTTAGGTGGCTTGCAAACACCCCGTAGGCTAAGCAAAACTCGCATCTCGCTACTTGTTATATTGATAAACTTGTTTAGCTTATCTTTGTAGAAATTTTTAAAAGGCTATTCACCCCCCTCTAGCCATCAAGACCTTTCACTTATGGGCAGTCTCCTTCGTGCGGGCCATCTGTAGCAAAGATTTTGATTACCCCGTGAGAACATATTTTAAGTTGGTACAAATTTTATCAAAAGGAGATAATCAATTTATAAGGGGAGGAATGCATGATATGAATGAAATGCACAAGTAACATGATGTATGTACGTTTCTTACGTTCTCACAAACTTAGAAAATAAATGGATTCTAGCGATATAGACGGTGGCATACAACGATCTCTCAAATACGTAACTAATATGTTCTACACGCTAACGTTGTTATGTACCTGTAGAAGATTCATTTCAGCCCAATTCCCAATGGATGCATGAAAGCAGTAATTTTATCTACACGCTCTATATGCATTAACGGACGGAACAACCATCACCCACTACCCAAACCATCGCCCTATTGGCGGTATCGCCTCAACGGACGGAACAACCACACATGCGATACTTTTGTAAAACATGCGTAGAACATGTAATTACTCCAGCATCATATAAGCACTCTCCCTAGATCGGTGGTGTATCCGATCATGCTCTCACAACTCAGACTTACCGAGGCGTAGAGGCAATTGATCCATACATTACCACTTAAACAAGTGTCACTCATACAATAGCACGCCGTATGAGCAACGAAAGAGAAATACCACTTAAACAAGTCAGTACTTAGATAAGACACCTAGAGTCCTTAACTGGGCATAAAGGATATGACCACTGTCACACTTTTTAGTTTGGAAATCACGTTTTTCAACCACCTTTTTGTTTTAAATACACTTGTGAACAGTAACACGCTAAACTAAGCTCTGATGCCAGCTGTAACAGAACCGACCAATTATACGAAATTAAGTAAGAAAATTATCCACCGAGCAGATGATTTAGCAAACTTAAGCCCGTATAACCCGGTAGTCCGTGAAATCACGACGGATTTCAAACCAACTCACATACCAGCCAAGATCGCAATAAGTTTAGCGGTCACCATCACAAATTACATAAAAGTTCACATCACGGATACATTGGAGTTTAAACATAGTTATTACAAACCAAGTTCAAATAAAAGTAGCGGAAGCATTTAGTTCAAATCCACACCCACACTCACAAGAGTTTGAGATAAAGTGCCAGCTGATGATCATCTCCAACAAAAGCATTACATGAGACATAGGGAACGACCACTGCCCATGGTCCTAAGCATCACCCATCGCAGGATAGAGGCAGTTGATATAGTAGCCGTAATACATCTGCCCATCTGCAACAAGTGGGAACAAAACCTTGAGTACGAGAAGGTACTCAGCTAGACTTACCCGACATAACCGAAAATAAAATGACACCAAGGAGGATGAAGGGCTTTATAGTGGGGTAGCTGACTCATTTGCAAAAAGACATTTTTAGCATTTAAAGAACCTTTTCTAGAAGCTTTTATATCAAGTTAATCTTTATTAGCCTGTCAACTACATTTGTACCTTTACTAGAGTAAATATGTGATTAAACAAGTAAGGATGACCAATGATCATTAACAACTTCCATAATGTCATATTTCATATAACTGTCCAAGTGTTCCATCAACATTACTACGATGAAATAACTCAAGTCAAGTGTTCACTATCCAGTGAATGATGGCGATTCGAATCGATTATTAACCAGCTGGTAATTTATTCCTCACACAAACCTCAGTCACCCGCTAAAGTGAGATATTGGTCACCGAGTCAACTATCCAGGTAAAGTCTCGAGTTTGCCAGGAACCACATGTACCCGGGGATGCCCGACTGCTCTTTGGCCTTATCATTGCACCCCCGTGTCCTACCACACTTGCTCCGGTACAGTGCCCTGTGGGCAATCCACTCGGCCCAAATAATCTCCTAGCTTCACGGTCGAAAGGTGCATTATTCGGCTAGCTAAATGTGAGGCATGCGTTCAACATGACTCGAGGCCCAACAACGGTCGGTCCTTAACTGACACAGATGGAAACACTACAGTCCAAAACCCTATAAGTCTCCGTCCGATCTCAACTTCAAATTAACACTTAGTTATCCTAAGATGACATACTTATTCAAGCAGATCCAGGTTACCACCTATAGCTCGCAGGTTATAGGAAATCACCCGACTTCTACCGGTCTAAGCAAACTAAGCATTGACTCGACTACGAATACCAGGGTAACAAGGATAGGATATAAGAAGGGTAACCAAGGTATAATGCAGCAACAGTTGCAAACAACTCCTAAACATAATGCATCAATTAAGGTAAAGCATTAATAAAATATTTGCAAACCGGGAGAGAAATGCTCCGGGGCTTGCCTCTTTCGAAAAAGCTCGGGCGATGGTCGGAGCACTCCGAAAGATCCTCACCGACCTCCTCGTCGGCTTCGTGCACCTCCTGCTCTTGCACCTCGGGCTGCTCTTCCGGCTCCTCGGGAACTACTACCGGAATCCCTTCCTGTGATCCTGTATGATACAGATGTATAAGTGCTCATGCATAGGTGCATTGGAGGGATGACATGTAATGATCATGATGAATAGGATGTAGATGAACATGTTTACTTTATTGGATAGAGTAGAAATGCAACTCTTCTGCAAGGTAGTCAACATCATCCAAGAACATGTACTACTAAACTACTACTACAACCACTATACTACTTACTAAGTCACCACAACAAGCCAAGATGCTTCAAAGATACACCAAAGGAATCATTATTAACTAAACATGCATTAAAGTGGTTAATTAAACCCTAATTGAAACTAGGTTTGAACAACAACATCTATTTTGGTAGGACAGAAAAATCTAGGAAAATTACAGTAACTTACTATCATCTAATCTAGCATGCCACAAAAATTTCATTGCATTTGGATCACTAGAACTGCCTACACAAAAATGACAAGATATGACATAAATATGATCATGAAAATACTTTGTATTTTTAAAAGTATCAAACAATAGATTTAAACACTTTTCAACAATCTACACAGTCATTAATCACTGTACAAAAATTATCACTTGCATGTTTTATTCATAATTTTCTCTCTAACAAAAATAACAAATATCAGCAATAAAAAGCACTTGAACTACACATCCTAATTTTTCTATAGAACAAGCATGGCATATATTTTTCATGCAAAGCACATCACAAAAGAAGACTAACACACTTGGAACCATATTTTTCTGAGCAACACTGGATTTACTATTCATTTTCTTATATAAATAGCAATTACAAGAATTAAATAAAATTTTACAGAAAAGTATGTCAAAATCTACATGCAATATTTTTATGCTGTAGGGCTACTCAAAAGAAACTTAGAAAAATTTATTTCACCAGATTTGGAGCAAAAATGAGCAAGATACAAAATTTTAAAGCATTTTTACTGAAATAAGGAAATCAATTTCTTTTTCTTTTTTGAAAAACCAAAACCCAAAACGCTATGCGTCCCCGGATCTGCGCACCCCAGCCCTTTTGAGTCCCTGCCAGTGGGGCCTGTGGTCCCACTCGACATACACCAAGAGGAGGGAGGAGCTGCGGCGACGCTATCTCGCCGGCGGCGAGCCCTCCAGTGGCGCGGTGGGCACCGGCGTGCTCGGGACGCCGAGCCGCACCTAACCGGCTAGAAGATGGCGGCGATTGGGTGGCAGATCATGCTCGCCGGCAACAATGGCGCACGGTGGTGGCTGCATGGCGGTTCTGCCGCTGACAGCGGCCGCAGCGAGCCATGCGAGCGGGGCTTGCGCTTCGCGGTGCCGAAGCGGAGCCAGTGATGCAGAGAGAGGAAGAAATGGAGGCGCGGTGGCCACAGTTAGCATGGAGCCGAACTCCGGCGAGCCCTGCCACGGCGGGCGGAGGAGGAAGAACGGGCCGATTCGGCTTTACCTTGGCGAAAACGGAGGCACAAACGCGAGCACAGGAAAGAGCAGAGCGAGGCGGAGGCGGAGCCAAGAGGAATCAGGCTCCACTGGACCACCGACGGCGTGCTTTGCCAGCGGGGTGGCGCGGCGAGCGGTGGTGGAGGTGCTGTGCTCGCTCCTGGGGGGCGGAGTTCGAAATGAAGGACGCGGGGGTGAAGCAGGGCTGGTGCAGATGTCAAGGCATGGTCAGGGGCGAACCTAGACGTGATCCCGTCCCGGTGCCGGGGCTCTGACCAGCCGGTCCGACACCGCCCACCGCGGCCGGTGGACGAGCTCCACGCGGCGAGCGCGGCAGAGCGCGGCGCGCTCTGGCTGGCGAGCGGGTGCGCGCGGCGCGGGCGCGTGCGACACACGTGAGCGGGAGCGGGAGCGGGTGCGGGGAGCGGGCGGGCACGGAGGCAGGCTAGGCCGGCTTGCGCGAGCAGGCCAGAAGCGAGGCGTCGGCCCACTTAAATAGAAAAACCAGTTTTTCATTTTATTTTCAATTCTTTTTGAAGATTTTCAAAAGGCATCAAATTTAAATCAATTTTTTTCGCAAGAAAATGGCATTTTCTAGAAATGGCCCAAAAATGAAAGTTGCTTAGAATTTAATCCTCTACAACTTTGCTTAAAGGACCAATTCAAAATTCCCAACAGATTTTGAATTGGAAAGTAAAAGCTAAATAGGGAGGATTTTTTACCTTTTTCCATAATATTTTCAAAAGCAAATTTTGTCAAAAGTTTGAATACAACTTTGCTCCAAAAATTTTGCTAAACATTTATAAACTAATTACTCAAGCAAACAAGAATTTTTAACACCATTGCAAGCACAACCATGGCATAGTTCTATTTAAACAAACAATGCAACAAACATGTTTTCATTAACATGTTTCAAGGTCATGTTTCAATCATTATTTCATGCAATGTTAATGAATGCATGACAATGCTTATGCTCATGATTTGCAGGTGCTGAATGCATGCGTAACACCGGGGTGTTACACACAGAGTGAGAGAGTGTTGTCCTCGGCCTGTCAGTGGTGGATCGAGTGGCAGGGCTAACAGAAAGAGAGATGGCTCGATGTGTGGGGGAATTCTGAATTGGTGCGAGGTGGAATGACAGGCAATAGAAAAAAGTAAGGATCCCCTCTCCAAATAGTCCCTAGGAATGAGGACTTAGGAGGCGATTTGATGATCTCCTACTTTTAGGTAGTGTTTGGTTTAGGGGCGTAGTGGGATGGGATGGACCCAACCCAATTTTTAGGAATGGGACAGTCCGTGTTATCCGTTTGGTGGAGAGGATGTGATTGTTCCTTTTTTCTGTTTAGTAGATGGGATAAAAGGATAGAGGACGCGAACAGTTTTAACACCGTCAGCTGCAGTTCATGGGCCCACATGTCAGCAATGGGCCACACCTTATCTTCTTCCCTGTGTCCTCTGGCTTCTGGTTGCCTGCACCGCAACCGCCCACCCCAGCACCTCTGACGCCCGCCCCAGGTGCTGCCGCCACAGGCCGTCCCAGGTGCCACCGCGACCGCTCCCCTACACCTCCCATAGCCACGAGCCCATGAAGGTGGAGGACCACGCCGTGTACCGGGGACGACTCCATCCCCTCGATTTTGTGGGACTGGGATGCCCCAGATTTGAGCGGTATATTCCTATAAGGGACTGACTCGCCCCTGCCTGCTCCTCATCCAATCACCAATGATCCTAGGACCGTCCCAGACCATCCCAGATGATCCCCTCAACCAAACACCACCTTAAAGGCTTGAATAGGGGTTTCTCGGAGTGAGTTGTTTGCCGAACAAGATATAGGCCTAAACAGAAGTCTTGCTAGAGTGATTATTTTATATAACTAGAGTGATTATTTTATATAACTATTTGAAATTGATTCTTTTTTGCATTGCAGTAGCCAAGAGGTCCCGGCTTAAAAAGCCTTTGAAAGCTTATGTCGCACACATATTAATTAATAGATGAATATGACAATAGTTTCTTTTATCCAAAATAACCTTATGAAATCAAGTTAGATAAGGAATATTATATAGTTAGTTATATGTACGTGAGACGTACGTGAAATCGAGTCTTACGCAGGACGTACGTGAGATGATGTCAGATTAAGTCTTAGATGACAGTTCTAGATCGAACGGTTAGGAGGAGTCATACATCTTATATGTAAGATCACAGATGACGGAGAGTTTATATAGCACGACGTCTAGAACGAACGGTTATATAGAAAGAGAACCCCTAAAAAAACTCTCTTTTATAGAGTGATGATATAGTAAGATGGAAATCTGAAAATTTAAGGCAAACGTATTTCAGCGTAAATTCGTAACTGGCTGGTCGTCCATGCACGCATTCCTGGATGCCTCCTCGTGTCCGTGTCTGTTTTCCAGGGACGCTACAGCTTGAGGCTCTCGATGAATCCTTCCTTTTTGGCCAGGGCACTGAAACTGACCTTGAGGTACTCGAATCTTGGGATCGATTTGTAGCGCGGCGCCTCGCCGCCCTTGAGCAAGAGTTCCGGGAGCGGCGTGACCAGCCCATCGACGGAGGCGTCCTGGAATATGACGGCGGTGGTGCGGCCCCTCTCTGCATTCACCACCACTCTGTGCTCGATGCTCTTGTACGCGCCGTTGGTGAGGATGTGGAGGATGTCGCCGTCGTTGACGACGAGGGCGCTCGGCAGCGGGCGCACGGGGAACCAGAACCACCGGCCGTCCCTCAGCATCTGCAGGCCGGGCGTGTCGTCCACGTGCAGCAGCACCGTCAGGCCGAGGCCGTCCGTGTGCGGCGTGTTGCCCATCACCTTGTCTGGCTGCCGGCACGGCGGGTAGTGGCGGATCGCCATGCTCTGCCGCTTCCCTCCGAAGGCGTCCAGAAGCGCCGCTTCGCCGACGCCGAGGTCGGCCGCCATGTAGCTCAGGAGCCGCCGTATGAGATTCGTCGTCTCCGCCGAGTACCTGTCAAGCGCGTGCCTAAAACGAGTCCATGCATGGATGGAGCAAACAAACGAATTGAACACTCTCGTATATGTATGTAGGAGTTTGCATATGTGGAAGGAAATGCTATTGGGGACATGACAGACCTAAAGTTCTAAACGTGGGTGGGTTAGGTGGCCAATCCATGTTCCGGTCTTGGACAGGCTGATGAGGATCACGCTCTCTGCCCAGTCCAGCTTCGACAACCTGCTGTCCAGTGGCAAGCCGAAGAAGTCCACAGTGTTGTCTTTCATACGCTGTATCACTGCTTCATCAACTCCATGGTTTGTAAATTGTAAGCTGCAGAAAACAGGTCGATCATCGCCAGGATTATTGGGCTTAGTATGACTAGACACTAGTTCTCTTAAATAAACGTGAAAATAAACACGAACAGGTAAGTACGCATGTTTGCTGACCTGAAAGAAACCCCAGGTTCTACAGACGCCGATAGCTCCGGATCAAGAAGCCTGGCCATGTCGACGACAAGCAGATCGCAGTAGGCATCATCGTCTTCACCGACGACGACATCGGCACGAAGCTCATCGGTTCGGATGTACTTCTCGGGGATCTGCGCAGAGTCGGTGAAGGCACCCGTGATTTCGTCTCTATTGACGATCTTGTTGCTTGCAGTGGCAGTGTCTTTCTCTTCCGCTGTTCGACAGTCTGCATCCAGGGTTTCCGTAATCTCTGACTAAGCTGATGCAGATGTATGATCTTACATTATAAAATCTCGAATTTGAAGCAAAGGGAATCTGATGACAAAATCTAGGTGGAAATGAGTGGATTCCATGCATACATCACACACAGACGAAAAGGAAATGGCTTTCGTCAATGTAAAGTGCACAGGCAGCACAACTGCGCACATATAAGGGATGATTTATACTATCAAGTGAGAAAATGGA
The DNA here is from genome assembly GCA_038087645.1 of Saccharum hybrid cultivar R570. Classification (NCBI taxonomy): domain Eukaryota; kingdom Viridiplantae; phylum Streptophyta; class Magnoliopsida; order Poales; family Poaceae; genus Saccharum; species Saccharum hybrid cultivar. Next base: position 231,225 of record JAQSUU010000522.1, read on the forward strand.
ATTGTTAAATTGCCAAAAAAATACAACACTCGGGATAATATGTTTGTTCAACGTGGAGCCTGGCTTACTGGGAAGCTGAACCATGGCTCTCACATGCCTCAACGATTAACCCTGTGACATCAAAAAAGAGGGGACACCATTTAAGGGGACACTTTTAACCACGAGGCAACCCCTGCCAAAAGGAGCAGACGGATTGCCGCTCAATCGCTGGTGCACATTCCGACCTCCAAGCAGGGTGTGGTGCTCCTCATGCAGAGGATGAGCTTTGCTCCGCCGGCAGCTCCAATTTCATCCACGTCTAAGCGAGCATACGATGACTTATTCGCTGAGAACTTAACGTCGAGCGAAGTGGAAGCTCTGGACGAGCTATTCCCGGTGACCAATGCTAGGACTGGTAGAAGGCTCTTCTCGGATGATGGAGCAGGGTAACATGGCCAGCAGCGGAGACGCCCAGCTCCATATGTTACTGCGCTGCTCTTAGTTCGGTTGTTCACTTTTATGTAATATCGAAGTTCGAAACAGTATGTTAGGAAGGTCCAGTCATAACTGTATGACCTCCTAGGGCGCTCATCAGAAGCGCGTTGTGTGTATGATTCAACTCTTCTTCCTAATTACAATGATACGCAAATCTTTTGCGTATTTGAGAAAAAAGAGGACACTTTTAGGAGGTTTGATGACAGATCACAATTATTTATAATGCTGGTGGAGTAGTACTAATTAGGTGGCTAATTATAGGCGGTGGATGATCTTTATAGAGTCTCTGAGATCATATCTTCATGGTATATAGTGGAGTGGGTGTGGTTGTCTTCGGATGTGTGCGTGTTCGGATGCTTCCTCTGATGCTTCCTCGGATGCTGAATGCAGGCGCCGGACTTCTGCTTTTAAAGAGCGAGAGGATCCTTCTGGGGAGTCCTCGCGCTTATCCTCTGGCGTCCTTCATGCTTATCTGCTGGATTGCCTTCGCGGCGAAGGCTTCAATTATTGTCTTCTACTGTTTCCTGGACAATTGGACGGTGTGCTGTCTCCACTAATTGTCCTGGCTACAGTAGTGTCACTGTATATTCCTTTTGCGCTGTCCTCTGACAGGCGTTATCTTCGGGTGATATTTTGGATTAGTCTTTTTTTTAACCGGAAAGCTTAATTCATTTCCACAGAGCAAGCTTACATACTGCTTTCCCTTTCGGGAAACCCCAAGTACTTACCACAAACCTGAGGGATTACCTTACAAGCGCAGGAAGATCACGGAGACTTTCTTTATTCTCAATTTACAACACTGGTGAAGTAGTCCTAATTAGGTGGCTAATTACAGGCGGTGGATGATCTTCAGAGAGTCTCTGAGATCATATCTTCATGGTGTATAGTGGAGTGGGTGTGGTTGTCTTCGGATGTGTGCGTGTTCGGATGCTTCCTCGGATGCTGAATGCAGGCGCTGGACTTCTGCTTTTAAAGAGCGAGAGGAGCCTTCTAGGGAGTCCTCGCACTTATCCTCTGGCGTCCTTCATGCTTATCTGCTGGATTGCCTTCGCGGCGAAGGCTTCAATTATCGTCTTCTACTGTTGCTTGGACTGCTGGACGGTGTGCTGTCTCCACTAATTGTCCTGGCTACAGTAATGTCACTGTATATTCCTTTTGCGCTGTCCTCTGACAGGCATTATCTTCAGACGATATTTTGAATTAGTCTTATATATATATAGAGAGAGATGGAGCCGAACAGGAAGCCGTATTTGTAAAGCTGGAACAGACAGCACATATATCACATATGAGACACGGAGTACGTAAACCAGATTTCTAAACTAGGGTGCGAGATGCAAAAGCAGCACAGTACATATATCCCACACAGTATCAGTTCTAGGATGGAACAGCAATCAGCACAGTACATGCAACACGACCACATGATCGCTACATCTCCTAAGGAAAGCGGTAGCCGCTTTTGAGTTCGATCTGATAAGTAAGTGTACAACTTTAACATGACAAACCACCAGCATCAGACTCGTAGCAGCGCGTCGGGGAAGAACCTGTTTATATCGTCAAAATAGAGTTCAGGTGAAAATCGACACGATAAAGCTCCCATCATATTTTATTCAAGGGAATCTATTCATCCTCCAAATGGTTGAAAAGCAAACAGCCTCTTTAGGATGGTAACTGATAAAACCACACCTGATCTACACTCTATTTGGACCACACACCACAGCTGGAAAACAGAGGACCCAGTGTGGAAAACACTGCTACAGTCACTCGATGTATGATTCAAACAAAGCATAGGATGGGAAAATAATGCCAGTTTTGTTAACTCAAAATCCTACCAATGAAAACTGCCTACAGACATCTTTCTGTTGGGTGAAATAAATAGATGACAAACGTTATGGTTAGGAACTTTTACCAGGATTCCTTCAGATGCAGTCCGGGCCTCGAAAAGCTCAGCTTCAACTGCAACAATAGCAATATCAACTAAGTTAATCTAGGAATAAGAGTGCACACACTAATGTGGAAGGCATCGTGCACTGATTCTTGTTCACAAAAAGATATGATTTTAAGTCTGTTATGAGCCAGCAATTAGGAAACCACACCCATGAAGACCAAAACCGAGCTGTCAACTAAGCTAATCTAGAAATAAGAGTGCACACACTAACCCGCTGGCCGTCACCAATATATTCAAACTAAATTTCGAGAGAAAATATATGGGCACAACATAGTTACCGGCACATGTACCTGTACTAAGGCCTAAGTGCAATAGGAAGCTTGTAGAAATGATGACTGCGACATGGGATAGAAATTAGGATGCACCTGTTTACCGAAGCCGCTGTAGACGGCGTTGCATATCTTGTCTCGAGCTTGAGAGAACTGTATAGTTCCTGCCAAGGCAAGCGCGCATGTTATTAGCCTGTCACATATACTCGTGTGCTTATATGTAAGATAAACTGATGCTGTACATACCTCATCTTGTTTAAAAGCTGCAAACTCCTGATCCACAGCCGTCCAGTGGCCTTGCATGCATGTAAGCAGCTCACCAACTGAACTACTCAGCTCCTTTATATCTTCAGGAGGGACTTGCAGCGTAAGCAGCTCGTGCACGTCCTTGATGCTTTCATGGGCACGGTGTACCATCCCTAGGCCTTGTCAGCACAAGTTTGCAGTTCAGCCATCTGCTCATTGTATTTGTTCATCTCACATACCAACTTAGCAAGAGTAGGGTAGTTCTGGTCAACAACGCTATAACCCAACACATGTGTTGCGGGCCTTAGGAACCGGCAGATGGCAACTACCTCCGCCTCGAACAGTGTCATTGTTTTGGTAGGACTATATTTGCGGCGGAAAGTGCTTCCTTTAATACATATACAGAAGCTTCCATCCACTGTTGCCCTAGTGATATTAATTAAAACCTGAAAGAATCGAGAATCGACATGTGGCTGCATTGTGTTGGAAATTATATTACTTGAGCAGTGAATAAAAGGATTATACTCTGTACATATAAGCATTAGTGTCTTTTCTGCATTTCCTTTGTGCAGAAATTTTAGGAGTAGAAGAAATAAGTTAGCCAGGAGACTCAAGTATGTTAGCAACCACTGCAGTCATTATATGCAGACGAGCTAATTTTTCTTTTGTTATACCAACTGTTCTGAACTAAACTCAATTGTTTTCATTTTGGCTTAATGATATGTTCCTCGTGAAACTGCAAACATTGCATAAGAATGGGAGCAAGACGTTTTAGATATGTGGGATGGGTGCCCTGAGATGCATTCATCAGAAGTTTTAGTGAGCATTTATTCAATTGCTTGCTGAGCGGGGCCTTGGACTATCTTTATATTGAAGTTGTCAACTCTACGATATTATGAAAACACAGGCAAAAGTAGAATAATGTTGTCTGGTAGTTTAAACATTCAGACACTTGTGGATGGTGCTTTGGAGGATCGGACCTCCTACTATCTTTGTATGATCCTAGAGAAGTTTTTCACCTGAGGTAGTTCCAAAGTTCCTTATTTCTTATATGTTTTCCAAGTGTCCAACTCAATTTTTCTTATTTTTCTTTACAAATACTCCAACAAACACAATAAGTGTTCAGTCATTATATGTTTGTGATGCTGCTTTTTCTGCAAGCCATAATTACTAGAGATGATCGAGATGGGTGGTCCCTGATCATACAAGATCCTACTCTGGGTAATTTGGTGGAGTTAGCCCTGAACTGAAGCAGTTTGTGTACCTGGCTCAATGAATGAATGAATCTAGTTTGTGTGCCAAGATATGGGATGATAGATGTGCTCCAAGGCTCCAAGCTGCTGTCTTCTCCCTAAAGAGTACAACAAAACTTACAGCGACTAACCAGGGGTTAGGAACCACAGCAAGAAGGAGGAGGAAGCAACTGAGGGGAAACTAGAAACAAAACAGGAGCAGAGCTAAACTATACATGATCTAACCAAGACCGAACAAACTGATAGAGAGAAGGCTTGATTCTACAAAAATGATCTAGAACTTCTTTCTTAAAAGCAACCTTCCAGGAGGAGACGCTAGGAATCCTTCCATTAAAGATGAAATCATTCCTTTCTTTCCAAATGCACCAGGCTCCAATCATAACTATTTCCATGAAGAAGGGTTGCATAAAACTCTGTTTGGCAATATGGAGCTTTTCATGAATATTTGCAGTCTCATGCCAGATGATACCCAGTGCAAACCACCTGGAAGTCGAGGCAGGGCAGTTGAAGAAAAGATGCTCAACAGTTTCTTCATTGCCATCATGACAGAGGACACAAGAATATCCCTCCTCAAGGAACTTCCCTCTTCTCCTCGATATATTTCTTGTGTTGAGTCTATCATTGAGCAAAAGCCATGCAAAGAATTTAATTTTGGGAACGCATTTTGACTTCCAGATCCAGGTGACTGTTCTTGGAGGAGCCAAGGAGGAGAACTGATACTGATAATATCTGCTAGAAGTAAAGCTTTGCTACCCCTAGATATAAGTCTAACAATCCTTCATCTCATTAGTAGCAGGTTGGAGCTGCTGAATGTAATCATGAAGGGCTAGAAATTCATTGAAAGCCTGTGTGGACATAGGTATTCTAAAGCAATCAATCAATGCATTAGCATTTCTCAACCTCCATAGTGACATTTTGGGATCCTTAACATACTGAAATAAGGAAGAATAAGTCTAAGAGAAAATATTTCCTTCTATGAGATCATCCCAGAAACCAACTGTATCACCCTTATTTGGAATACAGCAAGCAATACCTCTGAACTTGACATGGAGCCTTAGAATGTCCTTCCACCAGAAGGAACCCTTCTCCCTGGCAAGATGGGGGACTTCTTCTAAATAATATTTCTGCCAGATAAGATTGATTCATTGAATATCCTCCTTTCTGTAGAACCTATCCAATTATTTTAAGAGCAAAGCATCATTCTGCATGCTTAGATTGATAATGCCAAGTCCACCCTTGCTCTTAGGCTTCTGAACCAACTCCCAGGCCGCAAAATTATACCCCTTTTTTCTGAAATCATTTCCTCTCCAAAGACATTTTTCCTATGTTTATCAATAACCTCTATGACAGTGACTAGAAGCTTCAGGGAGCACAAATAGTAAGTTGGGAGTGAGGAGATGACAGAATTTACGAGCTGAAGTCGACCTGCATATGATAGAAACTGGGAACTAGCAGATAGTCTTCTTTCAATTTTGCAGATGAGGGGGGCATAGTCCTTTACTTGGGGCTTGGTGAGACCCATAGGCAGCCCCAAGTAGGTAAAAGGAAAGGAGCCAACCATGCAACCAAACGCACTTTCCAGTGTAGTAGCCTTTTCTTGATCCATGTTGCTGGGAACTAGACAATATTTGTGAAAGTTAACCACCAGTCCTGTGGAAGTGGCTACCCTATGAAGAATTTCTTTGAGATGAAGGAGCTGAGCCTCACAACCTTGCAAAACCAAGAGGGTATCGTCTGCATACTGGATGATAGGGAAAGGAGTATCAGGGTTCTGGGGGATAGGAGGGAGGAGATGACCTTGCCTATATTCATAGTTGATAACACTTTGCAGCAAATCAGCAGCAATAGCAGAAAGGAGAGGGGACAAAGGATCACCCTGCCTGACCCCTCTCTTGCATTTGAACTCTTTGCCAGCCACCCCATTAAGAAGCACCGAGGATGTAGCTGAGGAGAGGATGTCATCTATCCATCTGATCCACCTTTGACTGAAGCCTTTAGCACTTAGAATCTCAAGAATGGCAGCATGTTCCACTAGGTCAAATGCTTTTTCAAAATCCAGTTTGAGTAGCACAATCTCCCTCCTTGAATGATGGCACTGGAGTAAGAACTCAAAGGCCCAACCCAAACAATCTTGAATAGTCCTCCCTTTAATGAAACCATATTGGTTTTCATGAACCACTTTAAGAGCAAATTTCTACAATCTATTTGCCAGCAGCTTGGTGACAATTTTCATTGATGAGTTGAGAGGTGAGATCTGTCTAAAGTCATTAACAGTCTTTGGATTATCCTTTTTAGGCACAAGAGTAATATATGAAGCATTAATACTCTTGAGATCAGCACTATTGGCAAAGAAATCACTACACAATTTGTAAATGTCCTCCCTGATGATATGCCACGCTTTCTTTAAGAAAAGATTGTTAAAACCATCTGGGCCAGGGGCCTTATCATTGGGAAGACTCAAAATGACAGCATCAATTTCCTCCCTGGAGAAGGGCTGACACAGATTTTCCAATTCACTGATAGGCTGCATAATGAGCTGGAGATCAAACTGCATGGAGATAGTAACAGAGCTGCCCAATGACTGGTGTCTTGGCAGTTGGGACACTGCTGATTGTTGTAGTTGCTGATTAACTATGGTTTCATTTTGTATGGTTCTCGTTGTTAATGGCAGGAGAGACGTGAGTGTTGAATCCACTGCAGACAAGATAGGCGAAGATCTGTGCTTGGACACTGGTGATACTCGAGGCAGGATGTGCTTTGAGGCACATGTGTATATAGTTCTCCTTGTTAATGGCAGGTCATCAGGTGTGGTGGTCTGCTGATTTGGGTAATGTGTGGTGGCATGGGTGATGCACTATTTAGAGATGGTGTGAGCTCCAAATAAAAAAGGGCATTCTAATGAACTCAAAAACATCTGTCGTGTTGTGGAATACATAATGAACGAGATATTTTTGCTTTCAAACTCTACAAGGCAATTATATTCCTTTGATCATATGCACTTGAAAAAACTTATTATGATTGCAACATGGTAGTATATGTGGATTTATACGGTCCACATTTAAACAGCAGCCCTATAGATTTAAAAACACGAAGTGTGTATTTTTTCCCACACAGCTCCTAATTAAGATTCTTGTTGCACATTTTAGTTTGGTAATTATGAGAATAGTCATCTGCAAGATGCTAATATCAATTGGTGGTCACCATACCGATTTTTTAAATGTATTTTCTAAGTGTTATTGATTTTCGTTTATTGTAGATTCACTCATAGCTTCTCTTTGCATAGATTATAAGTCCGTGCATGCCGTGTGGGTCTGTCATTTTTCCAAAATACAGAGTTTCAATTATTTTCTAAAAATGATTAAAATCTGATTAAATCTTTAGAAAAGTTCATACTAATTCACTATAGCTAAAAAACGTGTATATAACTTTTTTCTGAAGATGAGCCCTACCTTTTCGTAGTGAAGCTATGCTTCCATGCATATGGATCTTCTGTTTTTTGTTGGGATTTTAGGTTTGATAAAATTTTATATTTTCCTTCCTGACACATCACAACTATAAATACATGCGTGCCACACGTGCATGTCCACTAGTTTGCTTAAAGTTTTAGGTCTGCCAATGACAAGTACACTGTACACAAGTATACACTAGTGGTAAGTAACTTTCCTGTACAACCTCACACTCTCCCAACGAAAAATAAAGTTTCTTATGTTTTTGTTAAGCACTGTGCTCTACAACCTTAGCAATTGCAACGATTTAGTTTGTCGTTGCTATATGTACAAAGCTATTGCAACGTAGACGACTATTACATACAACAAAACATATTCATGCTATCACAACTATCAAGTAGAGAGTTGCAATATCATTTAAGTATTGCAATGCCAATAAAATTGTTCGCATCGCAAATCAAATCGTGGCTGTTGTAAAACATATGGACTCTATCATAGAAGGAAAGTAAAGAGAGAAATCCTAATTCTAGTCCGTTTGTATGTGGGCTCTTACCAAACTCTTAGACCTTGACAGGATTATATATATATATATATATATATATATATATATATATATATATATATATATATATATATATATATATATATATGTGGGAGCTCTATGTTGTAATTACCAATATTCAGGGGAATAAAGAATAGTCTCCCTATCTTGTGTCTATTTGTTTTTTTTACTTTCATCTATTGTGTTGATCATGAGAGATGGAGAGGAGAAGGTCCTAACCACCGACGACATATTTTATAACACGTTATCAGTATGACAAGCTCTATATCGACACTGCCGTTGAAGCCACCGCTGATCTTTGACTTCGATGCCGACGCTTATGCCGACGTCTCGCGGTGACTACTTCGACGATGTCGACATCCCCGACATTGTTAGCAGAATGGATTTGCTACCTCTACCTGCAACTAATCTGCACTGCATTGACATACAACGTCGTCGTCAAATAGGCGGATCTACGATAATACCAAACGCCCTACGTAGTATGTATCTACTGACCACTGCCCTACGCGGCATGTGAGATAGATCAATTGGCATCCGTAAAGGTATGATTTGATTCAAGAATAGTAGATTGGTTTGCGTCTAGCTGTGGAGCTAGATTTTTTTTCCAATCTACTTGTGTCGGCCTTGATAATCAACACTCATTTGCATAACCTGCATGCGGCTCTATGAGACCGCATAAGCCCGGTAGGCTATGGATAATATTTCATCTACATGAACAAAACCAAGAAGGTAATGAACAATATGATCTTTGCATCACATGGCCTGGCAGCTACGACACGCGCGAATTGGTTAGAAGCCACATACATGACTACTGAAGTCGTGCTAGCCTGCGCCAAAAGTCTGTGGCCTTGATGTCATCAAGGCAACTGCGACGGATCGCATGTACTCCGCGAATCTATATCAGCTTGCAGCTGAACCGTGCCTTCAGCATGTAGCTGTGAACCGTGCACAAAGCTCGCATGTGCCAACATCTGCCCTTCAGATCTGCGCAGCCAGTATGCCGTCGGACACCCCTAGTGCAGCCCCACGGCCATATTGTGCACAGCACGCAAGGCTGACTCGACTCGGAAGTCGCCGCCACACGGCCACAACGCCGCTAATATCTCCCCTACACCGCCACGAGTGCTCGACCTGGGCTTGCACGCCGTTCCCACTATGGAATAAAAGGAGAGAGAATTGGGCTACGTGGAAATTGTGGAAATTCCAAAACAAAACAAAAAATACAGAAAAAATTCCATAGATCTGAAATTTATGAGTGGCTCTTGTAATCAAGCACAAATCCTATATTCTTGTATATTAGTATTTATACCTGTGGAATTCTTTTTCATGCTATTTTGAATGCATCCCACATTATGAATTTTATTTACACCATGTTTGCAAGAATAAAATTTTGAATGGTTACACTATAAATATGGTATAAAGTTATGGGCTCTCTAAATCCTGCAAACCTTAGACTTATTACCTTTAAGAGGCTCATTTGTTTTCCTAGCATATTAAATTTTTGCGATAAACAAAGGCTTGATATTAATTCTGAAAATTTGCATATACCATAGTCCTGAAAATGCTAGGATGCTTCTAAGAACATTTTGCATAACCATCCATTATCTTTTTGCACCTTGCTACTTATTTACACGTAGTAAACCTATTTACACATGATTTAGTTATAATGATATGTGCATACCTTCAAAAAAAGGAATATCCTGAACTTGCCCTGAGTGGCATAATTATATAGCATGGCCATTGTTTAATCTAGTAGGATATTCTGCTGTCACCGAAGGATGTGGACCTCAAGTATTGCAATTCCTAATATTATTCTCAAAGAATGAGTACGTGACAAAGCTAAATCCCAAAGGTCTTATGGAACACACTGAATGAGAAATTATAGAAGATATCCTACATTATGATTGCATAATGCCAGAAATATTGAAAATTAAATTTTCAAGCTATATGACCATATGAGATATAATGCTGCTCTATAAACAAATACAATAAGCTTGAAGCTTTGTGATTAAAAGTCATAGAAGACAAGATGATAAATAAGACTATCTAATTCCAGAAGAAATATTTCTTGAAATAGAAAGACCGAAAGCATTGAAGCACTAGAAGTATTCAAATTTATCATCCATAATTACTCGACATCGAGTAGAATTGAGTTAGAATTTTTAGACAGCATTATGAATCAGGATATATGACTTGCATATGTTGTACTCCTAGAAGGATCGTGATTACGTATCACAACTATGAAGTAGAGCATGCATGAAGCTGCTAAATGTTAAGCATAGAAGCTAAGACATGTAAGAATGAATAAGAATATTTAAGGTTTTCTTGAAGAACTTAAATTATGTGCTTACAAACTTGTTTTTTTGGAATTATTATCCTGAAGTATTAGTGGTGGTGGTGCTTTAAGTTTTAATTCCAGTTGAATTAAGTGAATTTTGTAAACTCGTATAAGAGTTAATGGTTATTTTATTTGCTTGAATACTAATATGAAACATTTAATATTCTTAGTTGTAATTCTTACTTGCAGTAATATGTGTTAATCTTGCAGGGAATATAGATTTATATGTTTTACATATAAATAATTGCCTATTTTTGCCTATCTAAAAGTTTTTCATCAATTTTGTAACACCCTAAAATTTTAGAATATTTAAAAATAGGTAAATATGATTTTTATGTAATTTTGTGGGCATACAAACTTAGAATAATAATAATTTTTATTAACTTAAAATCAAATATAAGGGTAGGAACATGTTTGTGCACTCATGCTGCTGTATTGGAATTTTTGGTTGGAGTGGTTTGATTCAAATTCAAAAGAGGATTCAAAATAATTTGAAAATGCTTTGAAATATTTAAAAAGGAAAAATAAAAGGAGTTTCATTTCCCTCCCTAGCTTTCGGCCCAGCTCAGTTGGTAGCCCACCCTCGCCCGTGGCCTGTTTGCTTCCCGCGCGCGCGGCCCGTCTCCCGCTCCCCTGTTTCCCCGCCTTGAGCCGAGCCCAGCTGATGGCCCAGTTCGCGCGCGCTATCGCCTGTCTTCTCTGCGTGTCGCTGACGCCGCGGGTCCACCAGTTAGGGCCGCCTTCTTCTCCACGCCGCGCCCGATTTCTTCCCCTCGTTCTACCGATCGAATCCGCCTCCAAATCTCCTTCTTTCCTTAATTGGAGCGTCTTTGGGCTATATAAGCCGAGCCTGCGCACCTTTCCGCCTCCATCCAACCCTTTTGCGGTGTCAACACAGCTCCCGAGACGCCACAACAAGCTTGGAGCTCTACCATGCCACCACCGTCCGCCATCCTGAGCTCTACGCCGTTCCTGGTCCGTCCTCGGCTCCGTTCTCGCGCGAGGTGAGCTCATCGTGCTCCGCTCTCCCTCCCCGTGTTTTCCTTTCTCTGAATCGTGTTCGGAATCGAGCTTTCGCGTTCTCCGGTGATGGCACCGCCACGAAACTCGCTGTCGCGACTCTGTTCCGGCCAAGCGCCGCCGCCGGCTATTTCCGATCCGATCCGATCCATCCATTTTGTATCCAACGGCTGAGATTAGCTGATACCGGTTCGGCCGAAGGTTTTGCTAAAGAGTCCCTGCACTTTTTAAATATATAACCCGCACTCCAAGGCGCACTCCCGCATCGCGTTTTATTCTGTTGAAAACGTATTTGATCGCGGTAATTCAGAAATACGCTTTCACTTATTTACAGTTTTGCCACTGAGTTAGTTTTAGCCATAACTTCTCTGTTTTAATTCCGATTTGACCTGTTCAAATTGCGTTAAGTTTGTATTTGCGAGCTCTACATGTTAGTAGTACTTACAGTAGGTTTGTGACATTTTATTTTCGAGTTTGAGTTAAAAGTAATTATTTTTCTATAGGAAATCTTCGTAAATTCATAATTTCATCGTTTTAGCTCCGTTTTTCGTGATCTTTGCGTCTGTGTGATCCTAGAGAGTTATAGATTCGTTTTAAAGACTTTTTATCTTATTTTATTACTATTGGTGTACTATTCTAATTATAGTCTTGTTTGTTTATGCATGATTGTTTCTGGATAAATGTTGTTGCTATTGTTGATCGAGTATAGACGGTGAGCAAATCGTTTTGGATCAGGAGTTTTTCTACGAGCAAGATCATCAGGATCAGTTTGAGCAAGACAAGTATAGCATGGAATTATCCTTGTTGTTCTATTAACATTAAGCAAATAATATCATTATGCATATATTTCCTTGTTAAGGATGACTTAGTGTTGATCTTATTCCTTGATACCTATTATATTGCATGGAGTAGTATTGCTAGTGCTTAACATGAACTATGATCATGTAATGTGACTAATTGATTATGCAATAAACATTAAAAGATGACTTTTCATTACTGTTTAAAGGGGACTAGAGCATGGGGTTATTTTGGTGCTCTCGTTACTCTCCTTAAGGACTTATCTGTAAGCGAACATTCGAGATTTATAGTACAACTGTGAGGGCTATATGGCTCTGGCTTTAGTCATATAGAAGGACCTTTTCTAGCTTGTTAGTGGTAATCCTTTGTGGTGTAAGAATGGCTTGACGAATCGGGTATAGTGCGGCCTCTGTCCTTATGAGTATAGGCTGCATGTTATTGTGCCATTTGGAAGGGGGGCTCTACATCTATTTGCCGAGTGAATCTAATGGCCCTAACTTGTTAGACGAACCTTTGAAAAACTTTATAGTGTTCCCCTACCTGCTCACCTTGGAAGTGTGTTGGGAGTAATTAACCCGGGCATATGGGCGACACGACTCACAGTGAAAGTGTACAACCTTTGTATAGTGTAAAACTGTTATAACAGCCGTGCTCACGGTCACGAGTGGCCTTGGACCCTTATAGAATAGTTGATTATTAATAATAAATATGTTTTTGCTACTCGTTAATCATTTCACATGGATCATATGTTTATTGTTACATGGAGACATTTTGATATTATTGATATGCTAAAATTATGCTAATTAAAAGCTACATGCTGATAAACCAATGTCATACCTTTGAGCCTCATGAACCCCATGTTACACTTGTTGAGTACGAGATGTACTTACGCTTGTTTATTTTTCTTACTTGGATAAAAATCCTGGATGGGTAACAGATGGTGCAAATAGTGACTACTACTCCTACTTCCCTGAAGATTACTAAACTTATAGTCAACCAGTTAATGTGCCTGTGATTGAAGCTACCACGAGAGTTTTATATTTTTACTTCCGCTACATTTGTGTAAAGACTATGTGTTAATAATCATGATATAATAACATTTGTGATGATACATCCTTTATAATTTGTTAACTTATGTGTGATTGATCTCTGGGCACACATAAGAGTATGCACTCCATTTGGTCGTTAAATGGGTGTGACAAATTGGTATCAAAACTTTTGTTGACTGTAGAACGCAAGCCTAGCTAGAAATGGTCGATTTAGTATCTTCTTTTTCACTATTTTTATGCTTATTATCTTGCTCTTGTTAATTGAAAAAATTTTATGCTTCTTATGTCTCATTCTATTATGAAATTTTGCCTCTATTCTAACTACATCTAAAAACTCTGTAGATGGTTCGTGGCCGCAAGACTGCCTGTATCACCACTGGAGGACACTACCCACCTCGTGATTTGCTTGCACCTGAAGAGCCACAAGAGGAAGTACCCCAGGAGCAGGAGCAGACCCCTGAAGCACCAATCCAAGCACCAACCCCTCCCCAGGAAGAACCTGAGCCTGAAGAAGACCCTGAGATCATCGAGATTGAAGATGATGAAGAGGAGGAAGCCAATGGAGGAGAGCAACCCCCGTCTCCACCACATGATGCAACTGCTAAGGATGTGCCACCTCTCTCAATGGGGTGGACTGTGAAGATCTACCACAAGGCTGGAGGAGATGCTGTCTCTCACCATTGACTTGTGAGAATGCTCTCTGCCTACTTCGCTGATTGGCACCCAGCTGTGGAGTACGTCTGTTGGGAGTATACCCATCCGCTGGAGGACACTTACTGGAAGGCAAGAGCAAATATTTTTCCTAAGGATGAGAAAAAAGGGGCATACCAGCTGGACAGGATGTATGCTCACATGGGTCGTCGAGCTACCATGGAAGCTATCATTGAAGACGCCGCTTTTGAAGCATGTATGGGCCTCCGCTACCTTCGCTTTGACAGCATGAAGCATGATGTTCACCATTACTTCCCTCGTGCACACCCCGACCTTGGATGGGCCATGATGGATCTAGTGTAGTTGGAACCACTTCCTCGGGTGATGGTGAACTTTGTCTATGATATGATGGAGAGGAAGCTGCAGTTAGAGGAGATGGTGAAGGCACAGGGGAAGACCATCAAGAGGTGCCAAGCAATGATTGATGAACTCTGAGCAAACCAAGGCATGGCCAAGATTTATGAGACATTAGAGCATGAGCCACATCATTAGAAAATAGGAGTCCTTTATGTAATAAGAACGTTCTTAGTAACGTCAGTTGAGTCTTCGAGTCTGTCGTGTGGTTTGAACTTTGGTGTGATAGTTGCTTTATCATTATGCTTATGTGTTAGTTGGATTTTTGTTATGAGTGTTGGGGCTTGTAGACATGTCTACAAGTTCCATTTTTAAGAATAATAAGTTTATTAGTCAAGTGAATAATAGTTGGGTTTGGTATTGTCACGTTTCTGTCCTTGCTGTTTCTGGAGCAGTCTGCAATGTTTCTGCTATGGTTCAAAAACGGTTCGTGCAATATTTATGAAATTTTTATGAGAGAAACTAGGCTTAATCATCTTTCAAATGCCACTAGAATCACCTTTTTATCTGATCTGGTTCGAGAGATATAACTGTCACAAGTTAAAGTTTCTGCACAGTCTGGAATCTGGAACAGTTTCTGTTGCATCTTATTTTTCATTAAGTTAACCACAGAATCTGGTCTTATGGTACAAATAAAAGTTATGGAGAACTTCATAAGCTTTCCAACCATATAAAGTATGCCTCTATTGGACTTCTGTAGCTCGAGATATGATTGATTTACTAAACTGTTAACATTGATATTCGCCCAGAAAACTTTCAGATCTCATTCTTTATCTTATAAGTGGTTGATAACATGGAAAGCTCAAAGTTTGCATTTTTATGAATGACAGATGGACGGAAGAGGAAGAGGCAGGGGTCATGGAGGTGTTCCCCCAAATCCACCACCACCACCGCAACCCACTATTGAGCAACTATTGGCAGTGCAGACACAGCTTATGCAACAACTGGTGCAGAATCAACATAATCAGCCAGTTGCTGGGGCACAACCACGTGATAAGCATGGTGAGTTTTTGAAAGGTCGTCCCCCGGTGTTCACGCATGTCGCTGATCCATTGGAAGCGGCTGATTGGCTTCGTGCCATGGAAAGGCAACTCAACATCGCACAATGTGATGACCGGCAGAAGGTGTTGTTTGCTTCTGGACAACTCCAGGGAGAAGCTCAGGATTGGTGGGAATCGTATGAGTATGGTCACCCCGCCAATGCTCCTATGGTCACTTGGAAGGAGTTTAGAGAGAACTTCAGGGCTTATCATATACCAGAAGGGATGATAGAACTGAAGGCAGAGGAATTCAGGAACTTGACCCAAGGGTCATTGTCTATAGCTGAGTATCATGACAGGTTTGCCCAGTTGTCATGATATGCTCCACATGAGGTGGCTAATGACAATGATAAGTAGCGCCACTTCTTGAAGGGATTGTATGATGGACTACAATTGCAGCTGATGTCCAATACTTATCCCAATTTTTAGACGCTTGTGAACCGCGCTATCTTGGTGGATAACAAGCGCAAGGAGATGGATGCCAAGAGGAAAAGGCTTCAGGGATAGACTTCTGGTAGTAACAGTCGTCCGCGTACTGGTTTCCAACAAGGTAATCAATAGAGGCCTCCTTCTAGTCAGTGAAATCGTGGTTAGGTCCCTTTCCGCAATCAGTTCCCGCAACGTCCCCCTTTCCAGCCATAGAATGGCAACCCACGCCCTCTGCAGCAGAGTGGGAATCAGACTCAGCGTCAGGGTCCTTCCAATAATACCCCTATGAAGACTAGTGTTCCCAATACCCCTAACAAATATTTTCGATGTGGGAAAGAAGGTCACTTGTCTTATAATTGCCCTGAGAAGCCCAACCAGCAGACTCCCTAGAGGCAGGGTAGTCACCAGAAGCCTGCACCTAACACTGGAAGGGTGAACCACTTGTCTCAAGAAACAATAGTGGAGGAACCGGAAGTTATGCTTGGTACGTTCGATGTCCATTCCACTCCTGCCACTGTTCTTTTTGATTCTGGAGCATCACATTCTTTCATATCACAAGCATTTGTTAGAATACGTAGAATTCATTTGTGTGCCATGAAGAACCCTATATTAGTAAACTCACCAGGTGGAAGCATGCCAGCCTCTTATCGTTGTCTCCTGATTAGTCTTATTCTAAGGGGGGTAGAGTTTAAGGTGAGTCCTATAGTATTGAGAACAACTGGGATTGTTCTCATATTGGGAATGGATTGGATGATGCAACAAGAAGCAGAGATTCAGTGCAAGGGGAAATCAATAGTGCTGACAACACCGAAGGGAGATAGGAATAGAGTTGATGTGAAAGTGCAAAAATAGGAGACTGCTACAGTGAACCAGCTTAATGATGGTGCCAACAAGGAGGACCAGGTTGTGGAGGAGTTCTCCGATGTGTTTCCTGAGGAATTGCCAGGTATGCCACCAGACCATGACATTGAATTTATTATTGAATTATTACCTGGAACTGCACCAATAGCTAAGCTTCCATATAGAATGGGAGTAGATGAATTAGAAGAACTTAAGAAACAAATTAAGGAATTGCAGGATAAGGGTTTCATTTGTCCTAGTTCTTCACCTTGGGGAGCATCAGTGATTTTTGTGGACAAGAAAGATGGCACTCAGAGGATGTGTGTAGATTATCGGTCTCTCAATGAGGTTACTATCAAGAATAAGTACCCATTGCCTAGAATTGATGACTTGTTTGATCAGTTGAGAGGTGCTTGTGTATTCTCTAAGATTGATCTTCGTTCTGGATATCATCAGTTGAAGATTTGTGCTAGTGATATACCAAAGATAGCTTTTACTACACGGTATGGGTTATATGAGTATACAGTAATGTCTTTTGGTCTCACTAATGCCCCTGCATACTTTATGTATTTGATGAATAAGGTGTTCATGGAATATCTTGACAAGTTTGTAGTGGTATTCATTGATGATATCCTAGTATTCTCTAAGACTGAGGAGGAACATGCCGAACATTTGAGGTTGGTCTTGCAAAAGCTCAGAGAACACTAGTTATATGCCAAGCGGAGTAAATGTGAGTTTTGGTTGAAGGAAGTTTCCTTTCTTGGTCATGTTATCTCGAATAGAGGAATATCAGTAGATCCTAACAAAGTGAGGGATGTGTTGAACTAGAAGCCACCAACCAATGTGAGTGAGATCCGTAGTTTCTTGGGATTAGCAGGCTATTACAAGAGATTTATAGAGGGATTTTCTAAGCTTGCGAAGCCAATGACTGCACTATTAGAGAAGAATGCCAAGTTTGTGTGGTCTGAGAAGTGTCAGGCTAATTTTGAGGAATTGAAGAAAAGATTGACCACTGCACCAATATTAATCTTGCCAGATCTGAGTAAACATTTCTCTATCTACTGTGATGCATCTCATTTGGGTTTGGGATGTGTTCTTATGCAAGAAGGTAGAGTTATGGCATATGCATCGAGATAGTTGAGAAAGAATGAATTAAATTATCCTACTCATGACTTAGAATTAGCTACAATGGTTCATGCACTAAAGATATGGAGACACTATTTGATTGGACATAAGAGTGATATATACACTGAACACAAGAGTATGAAGTATATCTTCACTCAAACAGATCTGAACTTGAGGCAGCGTAGATGGTTGGAGTTGATAAAGGATTATGATCTGGAGGTGCATTATCATCCAAAAAAGGCTAACGTCGTTGCTGATGCTCTTAGTAGGAAAAGCTATGCTAATGAAGTGCAAGTAATGCCTATGCCAAGAGAGTTGTGTGCTGAATGTGAGCATCTGAACTTAGGGTTTACCACCAATGCAGTAGAATTGGTACTAGAACCTACTCTGGAACAAGAGATACGCAAGAGTCAGATGAAAGATGCAAAATTGAGAGAGATAGTGGAGAATATAGCGAAGGATAAATCACCAGAATTCCATAAGGATGATAATGGTACATTATGGTTTGGAAAAAGGTTGTGTGTGCCAGAGGATAAGACTATCAGAGAGGCAATTCTGCGTGAAGCTCATGAGTCAGCTTATTCCATACATCTTAGGAGTACTAAGATGTATCTGGATCTGAGAGAGAAATATTGGTGGTATGGCTTGAAAAGAGATGTTGCTGAATATGTTGCTTTGTGTGACACTTGTCAAAGAGTGAAAGCTGAACATTAGAGACCTACAGGATTGTTACAACCTTGCAGATACCCGAATAGAAATGGGAAGAAGTTGGTATGAATTTTATAGTTGGATTACCACGTACTCAGAGAGGGTATAATTCAATTTGGGTAATAGTAGATTGTCTAACAAAGGTTGCTCATTTTCTGCCAGTTAAGACTACATATAGTAGTGCAAGGTTGGTAGAATTGTATATGGAAAGAATAGTGAGTCTACATGGAGTTCCTAAGAAAATTGTGTCTGATCGGGGTACCCAGTTTACATCTCATTATTGGCAAAAGATACATGAATCACTAGGAACCAAGCTGAACTTTAGTACAGCCTACCATCCACAGACAGATGGACAGACGAAGAGAATTAATCAGATATTGGAAGATATGTTGAGAGCTTGTGCTTTACAATATGGTACTAGTTGGGATAAGAATTTGCCTTATGCAGACTTCTCTTATAACAGTAGTTATCAGAAGAGTCTTTAGATGACACCGTTTGAGGCTTTGTATGGACGAAAGTGTAGAACCCCATTGTTCTGGAATCAGACAGGGGAAAGTCAAGTGTTTGGGCCTGATGTACTCAAGGATGCTGAAAAGAAAGTAAAAATGATTAGAGATAATCTAAAAATAGCCTAGTCCAAACAGAAGAGTTATGCTGATACTCGGAGGAGAGAGTTGACTTTTAAAGTAGGGGATTATGTCTACTTGAAAGTATCACCAATGAGGAGTGTGAAAAGGTTCAACATGAAGGGAAAATTGGCACCAAAATATATTGGACCTTTCAAGATCATAGAGAGACGTGGTGAGGTGGCATATCAGTTGGAATTACCTAAGAGTTTAGCAGGTGTACATAATGTGTTTCACGTGTCTCAACTTAAGAAATGTTTGTGAGTACTAGAGGAGCAGATTCCGTTAGAGGAGCTCACTGTTAAAGAGGACCTCACATATGAAGAGTTTCCAGTTAGAGTTTTAGAGACTGCTGATGAGGCCACCTGGGAGAGAGAAGAGGATCTGAGGAAAACCTACCCTCAACTGTTTGAGTAAGCACCAGCCGAATCTCGGGACGAGATTCATCTTAAGGGGGTAGAATTGTAACACCCTAAAATTTTAGAATATTTAAAAATAGGTAAATATGATTTTTATGCAATTTTGTGGGCATACAAACTTAGAATAATAATAATTTTTATTAACTTAAAATCAAATATAAGGGTAGGAACATGTTTGTGCACTCATGCTGCTGCATTGGAATTTTTGGTTGGAGTGGTTTGATTCAAATTCAAAAGAGGATTCAAAATAATTTGAAAATGCTTTGAAATATTTGAAAAGGAAAAAGAAAAGGAGTTTCATTTCCCTCCCTAGCTTTCGGCCCAGCTCAGTTGGCAGCCCACCCTCGCCCGCGGCCTGTTTGCTTCCCGCGTGCACGGCCCGTCTCCCGCTCCCCCTTTTCCACGCCTTGGGCCGAGCCCAGCTGATGGCCCAGTTCACGTGCGTGCTGTTGCATGTCTTCTCTGCGTGTCGCTGATGCCGTGGGTCCACCAGTCAGGGCCGCCTTCTTCTCCACGCCGTGCCCGATTTCTTCCACTCATTCTACCGATCGAATCCGCCTCCAAATCTCCTTCTTTCCTTAATTGGAGCGTCTTCGGGCTATATAAGCCGAGCCCGCGCACCTTTTCGCCTCCATCCAACCCTTTCGCGGTGTCAACGGAGCTCCCGAGATGCCACAGCGAGCTTGGAGCTCTACCACGCCACCACCGTCCGCCATCCCAAGCTCTACGTCGTTCCTGGTCCGTCCTCGGCTCCGTTGTCGCGCGAGGTGAGCTCGTCGTGCTCCGCTCTCCCTCCCCGTGTTTTCCTTTCTCTGAATCATGTTCGGAATCGAGCTTTCACGTTCTCTGGTGATGGCGCCGCCGTGAAACTCAACGTCACGACTCTGTTTCGGCCGAGCGCCGCCGCCGGCTATTTCCGATCCGATCCATCCATTTTGTATCCAACGGCTAAGATTAGCTGATACCGGTTCGGCCGAAGGTTTTGCTAAAGAGTCCCTGCACTTTTTAAATATATAACCTGCAGTCCAAGGCGCACTCCCGCATCGCGTTTTATTCTGTTAAAAACATATTTGATCGCAGTAATTCAGAAATACGCTTTCACTTATTTACAATTTTGCCACTGAGTTAGTTTTAGCCATAACTTCTCCGTTTTAATTCCGATTTGACCCGTTCAAATTGCATTAAGTTCGTATTTGCGAGCTCTACATGTTAGTAGTACTGTACAGTAGGTTTGTGACATTTTATTTTCGAGTTTGAATTAAAGTAATTATTTTTCTATAGGAAATCTTCGTAAATTCATAATTTTGTCATTTTAGCTCTGTTTTTCGTGATCTTTGCGTCTGTGTGATCCTAGCAAGTTGTAGATTCGTTTTAAAGACTTCTTATTTTATTACTGTTGGTGTACTGTTCTAATTATGGTAGTGTTTGTTTATGCATGATTGTTTCTAGATGAATGTTGTTGCTATTGTTGATCGAATATAGACGGTGAGCAAATCATTGGGGATCAGGAGTTTTTCTACGAGCAAGATCATCAGGATTAGTTTGAGCAAGGCAAGTATAGCATGGGATTATTCTTGTTGTCCTATTCACATTAAGCAAATAATATTATTATGCATATATTTCCTTGTTAAGGATGACTTAGTGTTGATCTTATTCCTTGATACCTATTATATTGCATGGAGTAGTATTGCTAGTGCTTAACATGAACTATGATCATGTAATGTGACTAATGGAATATGCAATAAACATTAAAAGATGACTTTTCATTACTGTTTAAAGGGGACTAGAGCATGTGGTTATTTTGGTGCTCTCGTTACTCTCCTTAAGGACTTATCTGTAAGCGAACATCCGGGATTTACAGTACAACTGTGAGGGCTATATGGCTCTAGCTTTAGTCATATAGAAGGACCTTTTCTAGCTTGTTAGTGGTAATCCTTTCTGGCGTAAGAATGGCTTGATGAATCGGGTATAGTGCGGCCTCTGTCCTTATGAGTATAGGCTGCGTGTTATTGTGCCATTTGGAAGGGGGGCTCTACATCTGTTTGTCGAGTGAATCTAATGGCCCTAACTTGTTAGACGAACCTTCGAAAGACTTCATAGTGTTCCCCTGCCTGCTCACCTTGGAAGTGTTTTGGGAGTAATTAACCCAGGAATATGGGCGACACGACTCACAGTGAAAGTGTACAACCTCTGCAGAGTGTAAAACTGTTATAACAGTCGTGCTCACGGTCACGAGTGGCCTTGGACCCTTATGGAATAGTTGATCATTAATAATGAATATGTTTTTGCTGTTCGTTAATCATTTCACATGGATCATATGTTTATTGTTTACATTGAGACATTTTGATATTATTGATATACTAAAATAATTCTAATTAAAAGCTACATGCTGATAAACCAATGTCATGCCTTTGAGCCTCATGAACCCCATGTTACACTTGTTGAGTACGAGATGTACTTACGCTTGTTTATTTTTCTTACTTGGATAAAAATCCTGGATGGGTAACAGATGGTGCAAATAGTGACTACTACTCCTACTTCCCTAAAGATTACTAGACTTGCAGTCAACCAGTCAATGTGCATGTGATTGGAGCTACCATGAGAGTTTTATATTTTTACTTCCGCTACATTTGTGTAAAGACTATGTGTTAATAATCGTGATGTTACATTTGTGATGATACATCCTTTATAATTTGTTAACTTGTGTGTGATTGATCTCTGGGCACACATAAGAGTATGCACTCCATTTGGTCGTTAAATGGGTGTGACAAATTTTATCCACAAAGAAGCCTCAGTTAACCATGAAGGTTATAGTTCTTTGTGCACTACTACCATATACTATCATATGAATTTATCCTAAAAGGACTAATTTAGCCAAGAAATAGTATAATCCATAAACTAAGTACTTGAGACTTCAGCCCAGAAATTAGAAGTTTATGTCCTACCCTAAATATGTTGTTGTACACTAAATAGTATATTGCTTATATGAATTTCATGCCACAACCAATGAATACTAGAAGTATGATTGTATTGTATGAAATATTAGAAATGGTTATTCATAGATGATGCATGAAGCACATTACTACTTAAAGTAACTATGGCATGAGATGAAGGCATAAGAAAATGTGGGTAATATGTATTTAATAGGCATAGCCTTCTTAAATCTATCTTTAAGTGCATGTATCAGGACTTGAAGTCCTAACTGCGTCCCTTTCGACCGAGTTAACTTTCTTTGTATTGCACTAATTACAGGTAAGCTTGTAGCTTTACATTTTGTCATTTATCTATTATGTTGGGTTGAATACCAATATTCTACGTTACACTCGAATGTGTATCACTATGTTGTGCTCTCGTCGAGCTATAACTATATCTTCACTCCTGCATGAATATTAGCATAGCAGGTGTATTTGTAGCTAGTAGCTACCTTGCACTTCCCTCATAATTAGATTGGCTAGCTAGTACGCTATGTCTATAGTTCCCGTTGAACTAAAAAATATCTTGCTTTCTGTTGGCATCTCTTACGCCGCACTCGCTAGGTTGTCATCCCTAACACGACGTAAGAAATGTGGTTGTACTTATAATCGTGGCACTTATAAAATATAAAAAGTTATCCACAAGCGCACAGATAAAATACTCCCGTTATAGCATTTCACCCAGAAAAGTTTCAGGTATCGTTATTTAGAATTCTACCACTGGGAGCTTCTAAACAGGGTTTAAAAGATAAAATTGATATGGCTATAAGTATTACAAATACATACTATAGATATAAATCAATTAACCACTTGTCACACCCATTTAACGACCAAATGGAGTGCATACCCTTATGTGCGCCCAGAGATCAATCACACATAAGTTAACAAATTATAAAGGATGTATCATCACCAATGTTATTACATCACGATTGATAACACATAGTCTTTACAATAATGTAGCGGAAGTAAAATATAAAACCCTCGTGGTAGCTCCAATCACAGGCACATTGACTGGTTGACTGCAAGTCTAGTAATCTTCAGGGAAGTAGAAGTAGTCACTACTTGCACCATCTGTTACCCATCCGGGATTTTTATCCAAGTAAGAAAAATAAACAAGCGTAAGTATATCTCGTACTCAACAAGTATAACATGGGGTTCATGAGGCTCAAAGGCATAACATAGGTTTATCAGCATGTAGCTTTTTATTAGCATTATTTTAGTATATCAATAATATCAAAGTGTCTCAATGTAACAATAAACATATGATCCATGTGAAATGATTAACGAATAGCAAAAACATATTCATTATTAATGATCCACTATTCTATAAGGGTCCAAGGCTGTCACACCCGGTTTTAAGGACAAAACCAGACATACACTATATGTGAAATAAAGAAGTCAAATCTCACATATAGCCACAGATAAGTGTAATATCAAAAGACAAATGCTTATTAAACATAACGCAATAGTATAAGATATAACCTTAGAGAGCAACACAGCGGAAAGGCAACTCCGAACATCGGGTGCAGACTTCACTCCAGGAACAAACTGACTGGTTGATCACAAGCCTAACAATTCTAGAATCTAGCAGTCTGGTACCCTTCCTGAGATGTGGGAAATAGCAAGAGTGAGTCCATGTCGAACTCAGCAAATATATCATAGGGTTCATGAGGCTCAAAAGTCGACATTGGTTTACTGCGATTAGCTTTTAGTGAGTCATCTTTTAGCAATTGAGTAGCAACAAGTTTACCATAAGCCCAAATAACCTCATGATCATGTAAACAAGAACAATGTATAGCAAGAAACAATAATCATTAGTGAGCATCAATATCATCAGTATTATCATTATCATCAGTGTTCATCATTTATTCTGTAAGGGTCTAAGGCCACTTGTGACCGTGAGCACGGCTGATATACCAGTTTTACACTCTGCAGAGGTTGTACACTTTCACTGTGAGTCGTGATTTACCCTTTCGCCCGAGGTAGCTAATCTCTTGACCCACTTCCAAGGAAGGTCGGTAGGGTTCACTATGAAGTCTTTCAAAGGTTCGTCTAACAAGTTAGGGCCGCTAGGTTTTAGAAGTCAGTCTGTGTGATACAACCACGCAGGGATCCACAGTCTGCTTTTCCCCATTTGCGCCACAAGGGTAACCTCTAACAAGCTAAAAAAGGTCCTTTTATATGACTAAAGCCAGAGCCATGTAGCCCTCACAGTTGTACTGTAAGTCCTGCATGTTCGCTTACAGATAAGTCCTTAAGGAGAGAAACTAGAGCACCATAAAAACAGCCCAATGCCCTAGCCCCCTTGAGTCATGTTGCTATAAAGCATCTTTTAAACGTTTATTGCATATACCATTAGTCATGTTATAGATCATGGTCATTCATCTTGAGCACTAGCATAAATACTACCCAATTGAATGTTCCACCGGTGTCAAGGTGTTACACCCGGCCCAATTTGGAATTTGGCCCATAGTGGCCCATGTGAATGTTATGAGATATTGTAGAGAGTTTAGTCCCACCTTGATTGTTTAGAGTGGGATAGACCAACATATAAGGCTTCTAGAGTCCATCTCACCATCCCCGGGTTAATCCTTTTACGCGAAGCGAGGACGAAAGCGTAAGTGGGATGGTGGTAGGTGTGGTTCATTCAGCGTGCAGAGTGGATCTGAGCCGTTTGGACTTTGGGGCGTTACAAATGGTATCAGAGCTGACCTTCGCAGCCACGGGCGCGTGCGGGCCAGGGGCTGGACATGGGGTTCATTGCGCGTGTAGGCTCTGCGGAGTGCACGGCGTGGCACATGTGCCAGCACTGGGCGCACGGTCGCGTGTGCTAAGAGGGAACGTTCCTGGTTATCGTTTGCCTGATTGTGGGTATGTTGGGCCCGACGAGGACGTCGAGTTCTTTGAGGGGGGGTGTATGTTACACCCGGCCCAATTTGGAATTTGGCCCATAGTGGCCCATGTGAATGTTATGAGATATTGTAGAGAGTTTAGTCCCACCTTGATTGTTTAGAGTGGGATAGACCAACATATAAGGCTTCTAGAGTCCATCTCACCATCCCCGGGTTAATCCTTTTACGCGAAGCGAGGACGAAAGCGTAAGTGGGATGGTGGTAGGTGTGGTTCATTCAGCGTGCAGAGTGGATCTGAGCCGTTTGGACTTTGGGGCGTTACACAAGGTACAAGATACAAAAGCTAGGATATCCTTAGTGGTAACAAGGTAGACACATGCACATGAATTAAGTATATTAAAGGTGAATAGGAAACAAGGATGATCCCATGCTATACTTGCCTTAACTTGCTTTTCCCCCAAAGCAATACGCTTGAAAGCCTTTAGTATTTAGCTTTCCATCTTCTGCTTTCAATTCTTAACTTTAGTCTTCATAGAATAGCTTCTTAATCACCACGTAAACCTCACCGATTGACTGAACTATATAGCACCACACAAGCATCCATACAATCATACACGAAGCAAACAATAGATCTATATTAGAACAGTACACCAATCATACAAAAATAAGTAAAAGAGTTTGAAACACGATTCTACGCATCGCTACGAACACAAAGTCGCGAAAAGCACGCTAATCGGAGCTACGGTTGAAAAGGTACAACTATCGATAGATTTACCCATAAAACTATTAGCTTCATGTATCTTAAAGATATAAAAACATATATAAGATATTTTATAGAGATTATAATTTAAGTCAAATTTAGATTCGAATTATAAAACTAAAGTAAAACAAATCATATTTTATTTACAAAACCCAGTTGCATAATTGTTATGTAAGATATGATTCAAACCATGAAATTCCAATATTAGTGACATGATAAACACTGTTACAAATGCGTACATCTCGTTGCTATGAATCTAACGCAACTTGAATGGCTCAAAACAGAGTTGAAACGTAGAATATATGAAATAAACAAGATTTCCTCTATTAAAATAATAGATTAAATCTAATCATGAATTTTAAAAGTTGAAAACTTACTTAACAGTAGTATTAACATGTAGATTATGAAATTACGAACCTAACGCAAGTTGAACGGATCAAATCGGAGTTAAAACGGAGAAGTTATGGCTAAAACAAAATCAGTGGCAATTCTGTAAATAGCTAAAAACGTAATTTATTCTTAACCGAAACAAAATATGCTTTCAAATGAAGAAAACAAAATCTGTAAACATATTTTGGACTGCGGGTTTATTTTTCAAGAATACAGGGACGGCGGCGGACTTACTTGTTGCCGAGGAGAGTATGGCCGAGCTAGGCAGCGCGGCGGCGACGGCGACGGCGACGGCGAGAGAAAGAGGAGAAAAATATAATTTACTACACGAGAAATTTTCCAAACTAGGGGCTCCTCTATGGTAGTTTTGGTGTGCTTTGCCCAAGGGATATGTACGTATATATAGGGAGGAAAACTCTCCACCTCCACGTCAACTAGCGATATGGTGCTAATTGACGTTGCACCATCCACCTCCGCTAATAGGCCTAAGTAATCATTTAAGCCCATTAGTAAATAAATGTATGGGCCTTGAAGATTTATTAGGATTATTGCACATGGGCTTTGAGCGTTGGGGAAAATAAGAGATTTATTATTTTCAGAATTAATTATTTTCATGGATAAAATAATTCCAGAAAAGTCCAGAATTATTATTTAAGCCGCAAAAAATACTCCGAAAGCTCCGAAAATTCGGGAAAAATTCCCAGAGATATTATGGAATATGAGAAACCCAAATAAAGTATTTGGAGCTCATGATAAGATAATTTGGAGCATCTAAAAATTAGATTATGCTCACAGACAAGTGGAAACAAGCTACAGAAAAAGTCAGAAAAATTCCTGAGAAGTTTGTAGAGGTTGATTGACAGATGAGAAACAAGGAATTTGATTGTAGGAAAATCGACCTAAACGTATTTTGAAAGAACAACTTGAATTCATTTTAATCTTTGGTCAAAACCAAGCAATACAAAAACACAAATGCATCAGCATGAATGCATCAACAAGTTGCTAAACCTTATGATAAATTTCAATTAATGAAAAGTATTATTTCCCTATGTTTTCATGAGCACAAAAATTCAAAATTAACTCATTTTAGCTCTATTTTCAAAGAAACAAATTTTAGGGTGTTACAATTCTACCCCCTTAAGATGAATCTCGTCCCGAGATTCGGAAGATAGTGGTCAAAGAGATAGGGATACTTCACTGTAGAATCTTCTTCTCTTCCTCGAGTAGTTACCTCCTCTTGGTAGGGATTTTGCTTTACTTTGCACGTTGTTACAACCTTGATTTGAATGGCTTATTCAACTCTTAAACATTATTCCTTAGTCCTTTTTGTCGTTACTTCCAATTAACCTTCATAATTATTCCTCTTGTTCAAAGGTGAGCTCCATTAATTACCGCCTTTGTAGTATTAGTGACATCATTCAAGTTCCACATGCCACTTCTCAAACCTAGGTGTAGTCCGAATCCTTATTAGCATAGCTCTCCTTTGCTAAGGGCATCGGCAATGACTCTTAGTTTGCTTCTCCAAGTGATAGCACCTTCCATGTCATAATCAACTCAAATCCAATGATAATGTCACTAACTCAACCCCAACTTAGTAATGATGTCCTTTATATTCTTACAATCCATGTAGGTGTCACTCTTATAAACCGTGTAAATACCACACTTGTGTCCAATAGGATAATATCTCCAAAACCTTCAGAGCATAAACTGATATCTCTACTTCCTTGTGTCAGGTAGTTCAACTCATATTTCCCATGCTTCCCTAATACTCAAGCCATCACATTTTCCTTCTTGCATAAGGACACATACCTCACCTTGACATGGTGCATCACGATAGATGGGACACTCTTGTCTTGATCTAGTAGATCTAACTCATAAGTTTTACTTCTTCTTCAATGCCTTTATAATTTTCCTGAGGTTTACGAGTCCAAAGATACTTAATATCTTCTCTAGTAGCAATATCTTGAGAGTCTTGAATAAACCTTCCTTCAACTTCTAACTAAATGTCATTATTTTTAAAAGAAACTCTGAGTCACTCTTACATCCCTAGGTGAATTCCCCGTCACCAACTTTCTTGAGCTCTTCTTCACCACTAGAGATAACTATCCAAATAGAGGACTTCCTTCCCTCATAGCTCACTTGCTAAACTAGTCATAATGTCGACATCCTCTGAACCTTCGTGGAATCAATTGTAGATGTCCAATATCGATGCCAACTTATCTTGAGTAAGATTGGACTCCCAACTGATGATAGATCAGAGCGAAGACCAAGACCCATCTTAACGATTACCCAAGCTCCTTGTAGACGATCCAACTAGTCATCAATCCTGAGAAAAGATGTCTGCACTCGATAGTGACTTCTCCACCGTGGGGATAATCGATTTTTCCAAGTGAAGCACTGAAATATTTGAACAACTTGCATCTTCTTTAACTCGGCTACCCCCCTTAAGAAAAGATCAACTAGGGGAACGAATGAGTAGCCTAAACCTTCTTCTAAGTAAGTTTACTATCATGATGACCTTCTGATATCCAATAAAAACTCGTGTGCATAAACAAGAACAAGTAATCTGAAATTCCTTGCGAGAAGAAAAAACAGCAGTACAGAAAAACAGCTATAACTCGAGTTCCGTTAATCCAATTAAGTTGCATCTTATACCGTTGGAAAGCTTATCAACTCCTCTACAACTTTTGTAAAGAACACTTTTCCAGATTCTGAAGTTATCTTGGTCATAAACAGTATACAACCAAAACTGTTCCAGGTTGTTGACAGCATAGTTGTATCATCTTGTGATTTTCATAACTCCCAATCCAAAATAGCTATGATGGTGGTTCTTGTAGCTAGGTAAAGATGTCAAAGCCTAATATTGTTCAGAATTTTCTCATGGTTTATGGTCGTCCAAAGACAGATGTGTAAGCTAAATGAGACAAAGTGCTCTAAAAGGATAGGATGTAGAGAGTCAAAATAAACCAACTCATCTACCTATTCACTAATCCTTATGTCTTAAGCCTATATCTAAATGAAATTATGGGATCCACAAGTCCATTGCAATCATTACAAAGATCCAAAACAAGCATAGGAATAATGACAACCAACGGAACACTGAAGGTTCACACTTCAAACATTGAGTCAATTGGCGATACTATCGTTCTCTTCATACCAAGGGTAGGGATCCTAAAGCTCTTATTCTGATTACGCAAGAAGGTGGTAAGAGAAGTTTCTAAAAGCATATCAAGACAATGAGTATAGATGAGAGCAAGGCTTAAAATAAGCATCAAGGAGGAGACAAATATCAAGGGTAGATATATAGTAGAGAAGAAAATATCAAGGATTATAGAACAAGGATTTTATAGCAAGTTCAAAACCTTAAGACGACCATTTTCTAACTAGGCTTGCATCCTACAGTCAGCATTGCTTTGATACCACTCTGTCACACCCAGTTTTAAGGATAAAACTAGACATACACTATATGTGAAATAAAAAAGTTAAATCTCACATATAGCCGCAGATAAGTGTAATATCAAAACACAAATGCTTATTAAATATAATGCAATAGTATAATATATAACCTTAGAGAGCAACACAGCGGAAAGGCAACTCCAAACACCGGGTGCAGACTTCACTCTAGGAACAAACTGACTGGTTGATCACAAGCCTAACAATTTCAGAATCTAGCAGTCTGGTACCCTTTTCTGAGATATGGGAAATAGCAAGAGTGAGTCCATGTCGAACTCAGCAAATATATCATAGGGTTTATGAGGCTCAAAAGTCGACATTGGTTTACTGCGATTAGCTTTTAGTGAGTCATCTTTTAGCAATTGAGTAGCAACAAGTTTACCATAAGCCCAAATAACCTCATGGTCATGTAAACAAGAATAATGTATAGCAAGAAACAATAATCATTAGTGAGCATCAATATCATCTGTAACACCCTAAAATTTACTTATTTGGAAATAGAGTTAAAATAATTTAATTATGTATTTTTGTGCTCATGAAAACATAGGAAAATAATATTTTTCATTAAATTAAAATCTATCAGAAGGTTTAGCAACTTGTTGATGCATTCATGCTGATGCATTTGTGTTTTTATATTGCTTGGTTTTGACCAAAGATCAAAATAAATTAAAGTTGTTCTTTCAAAATGCGTTTAGGTCGATTTTCCTTTCCCGATATACATATATCATTTTTCTACAATCAAATTCCTTGTTTCTCATCCGTCAATCAACCTCTACAAACTTCTCGGAAATTTTTCTAACTTTTTCTGTAGCTTGTTTCCACTTGTCTGTGAGCATAATCTAATTTTTAGATGCTCCAAATTAGCTTATCATGAGCTCCAAATACTTTATTTGGGTTCCTCATGTTCCATAATATCTCTGGGAATTTTTCCTGAATTTTTGGAGCTTTCAGAGTATTTTTCACGGCTTAAATAATAATTCTGGACTTTTCTGGAATTATTTTATCCTTGAAAATAATTAATTCCAAAAATAATAAATCTCTCATTTTGCCCAACGCTCAAAGCCCATGTGCAATAATCTTAATAAATCTCAAAGGCCCATACATTTATTTACTAATGGGCTTAAATGATTACTTAGGCCTATTAGCGGAGGTGGATGTTGCAACGTCAATTAGCACAATATCGCTAGTTGACATGGAGGTGGAGAGTTTTCCTCCCTATATATACGTACCTACCCCTTGACCAAAGCACACCAAAACTACCATAGAGGAGCCCCTAGTTTGGGAAATCTCTTGTATAGTAAATTATATTTTTCTTCTCTTTCTCTCGTCGTCGCCGCCGTCGTCGCCGCCGCCGCCGCGCTACCTAGCCCGGCCATACTCTCCTCGGCAACAAGTAAGTCTGCCGCCATCCCTGTATTCCTAGAAAATAAACCCATAGTCCAAAATATGTTTACAGATTTGTTTTCTTCATTTGAAAGCGTATTTTGTTTCGGTTAATAATAAATTACGTTTTCAGCTATTTACATAATTGCCACTGATTTTGTTTTAGCCATAACTTCTCCGTTTTAACTCCGATTTGATCCGTTCAACTTGAGTTAGGTTCGTAATTTCATAATATACATGTTAATACTACTATTAAGTAGGTTTTCAACTTTTAAAATTCATGATTAGATTTAATCTATTATTTTAATATAAGAAATCTTGTTTAGTTCATATCTTCTACGTTTCAACTCCGTTTTGAACCATTCAAGTTGCGTTAGATTCATAGCAACGAGATCTATGCATTTGTAACAGTGTTTATCATGTCGCTAATATTGGAATTTCATGGTTTGAATCATATCTTAAATAACAATTATGGAACTAGGTTTTGTAAATAAAATATGATTTGTTTTACTTTAGTTTTATAATTCGAATCTAAATTTGACTTAAATTATAATCTCTATAAAATATCTTATATATGTTTTTATACCATTAAGATACATGAAGTTAATAGTTTTATGGGTAAATCTATCGGTAGTTGTATCTTTTCAATCGTAGCTCCGATTAGCGTGCTTTTCACGACTTTGTGTTCGTAGCGATGTGTAGAATCGTGTTTCAAACTCTTTTATTTATTTTTGTATGATTGGTGTACTGTTCTAATATAGATCTATTGTTTGCTTCGTATATGATTGTATGGATGCTTGTGTGGTGCTTCACAATCATGTCCAGTCGGTGAGATTTACGTGGTAATCAAGAAGCAGTTCTTTGGAGGTGACAAATCTACAGAAAGAAGGATATCAATTTAAGGCAAGTATAGCATAGGATTTCCTTGTTGTCCTATTCACTTTAATCACATAAAATCATATTATATGTGTCTATCTTGAATGTCATTAAGGATTTTCCTAGTTTTTGATCTATACCATGTCACCTATGGGATTTTACATTGGGTTTGATCTATACCATGTCACCTATGGGATTTTACATTGGGTAGTTTTTGCTAGCGCTGAGCATAAACTATGATATTGTAATATGATTAATGGAATATGCAACAACACTAAAAGATGACTTTTTGATTACTGTTTAGAGAGGGCTAGAGCATGGGGTTATCTTTGGTGCTCTAGTTTCTCTCCACAAGGACTCATCTGTGAACGAACATCTGGAACTTACAGTACAACTGTAAGGGCTATAATGGCTCTAGCTTTAGCTCAGTATGAGGACCTTTTCTAGCTTGTTAGAAGTTACCCTTATGGCGCAAATGGGGAAGAGCAAACTGTGGATCCCTGTGTGGTAGAATCACACAGACTGACTTTAGAAACCTAGCGGCCCTAACTTATTAGACGAACCTTTGAAAGGCTTCATAGTGTTTCCCGGCCTGCTCACCTTGGAAGTGTTTTGGGAGTCACGATCTCGGGCGAAAGGATAAATCATGACTCACAGTGAAAATGTACAACCTCTACAGAGTGTAAAACTGTTATAACAGCCGTGCTCACGGTCACGAGTGACCTTGGACCCTTACAGAATAAATGATGAACACTGATGATAATGTAATACTGATGATGTTGATGCTCACTAATGATTATTGTTTCTTGCTATACATTATTCTCGTTTACATGATCATGAGGTTATTTGGGCTTATGGTAAACTTGTTGCTACTCAATTGCTAAAAGATGACTCAATAAAAGCTATCGCAGTAAACCTGTGTCAAATCTTTTGAGCCTCATGAACCCTATGATATATTTGCTGAGTTCGACATGGACTCACTCTTGCTATTTCCACACCCCAGGATAGTCTCTGGAGTTAATAGGCTTGTGATCAACTAGTTAGTTTGATCCTGGAGTGAAGGTTACACCCGGTGTTCGGAGTTGCCTTTCCGCTGTGTTGCTCTCTAAGGTTATATCTTATACTATTGTGTTATGTTTAATAAGCATTTGTCTTTTGATATTACACTTATCTGCAGCTATATGTGAGATTTGACCTCTTTATTTCACATATAGTGTATATCTGGTTTTGTCCTTAAAACCGGGTGTGACAGAGTGATATCAAAGCAATGCTGACTGGAGGACGCAAGCCTAGTTAGAAATTGGTCGTGTTAAGGTTTTGAAACTGTTATAACAATCCTTGTTCTATAAAACCTTGGTATTTTCTTCTATACTATATCCTTACCTTGTTATTCATCTCCACCTTGTTGCTTATTTTAAAAGTCTTTGTTCTCATCTTCACTCCTCGATTTGGTATGCTTTTAGAACCTCATCTTATCATCTTCTTGCGTTATCAGAAGAGGAGCATTAGGATCTTTGCCTTTAATATGAAGGAAACGATAGCACCACAAGTTGAGTCAATGCGTGATGTGTGAACCAATGTGTTAGTTGGATTGTCATTATGCTTGTGCTTATTTTGGATCTTTGTAATTATTGCAATGATCTTGTGGAGTATTCCTACAATTTCATTTAGATATAGGATTAAGGTATAAGGATTAATGGATAGATATAGTTGGGTTTTGGTTACCTTCTATTTTCCCTCTATTCTGTCTTTTTGGAGCAGTATGTCTTCTTTGGTTCATACCTTTGTTTTTGGATGACCAAAAATCATAGGAAAATTCTGTTCAATAGTATACTTTAACATCCTTCTATGACCATAAGAATCACCCTGATAGCTATTATGGTTTGGGAGTTACGAAAATCACAAGGCGATGCAACTGTGCTGTCTGAAACCTGGAACAGAATCTGTTATGTATTGTTTTTGGTCAAGTTAGCTGCAGAATGTGGAAAAGTGTTCTATAAGTAAGTTGTAGAGAATTTGATAAGCTTTCCAACGGTATAAGGTGCAACTTAATTGGATTAACAGAACTGGATATATGGATGTGTTTACTGTGCTGCTATTTTTTTCTGCTCGCGAGGAATTTCGAAGTACTTGTTCTTGTTTTGGCATATAAGTTTTTATTGGAGATCAGAAGGTCGTCATGATAGTAAACTCACCTAGAAGAAGTTTCAGGCTACTCTTTTATCCCCCTAGTTTCTCTTTTCTTAAGGGGGGTAGCCAAAGTTAAAGAAGTTGCAAGGATCAGTGCCTTGTTGGATCATCTACGAGAAGCTCAGGAACATACTCAGTACAAGTTGGCGATTATAACATAGGGAGGTGGTGTTCGAAATCTATAGTTGGTTCCACGGGAACTTAGAAGACATCACTACCACATCAAGTATGGCTAGTAAATTTTAAGTGAAGGAAGTCTTCTACTTGGATAGGTATTCCCTTGTGGTGGAGTTATTATGTAGAAGAGCTTAAGAGAGTTGAATGTGTGGGATGCTCTTAAGGATATAAGAGTGACATTTACATGGATCACAAGAATCTAAAGATCGTCCTCACTAAGTTGGTTTGAGTTGCGGTATCATTGTCGGTTTGATCCTGATCAAGACCTTTCTGACTTGCAAAAGTGTTATCGTTTGGAGAAGTAGAAGTCATTGCCGATGACTATAGCAACGGAGAATTATGCTAAGAAGATTCGAACGACATCATGGATGTCTCAGAAATAGTTGAGCAAGCTACTTGGAGTAAGATGATCAAAGTATGTTGAGACACAGGAGTGACACTGAGAGGATGAGGCTTCTTGAATCAAGTGAAGAAGATCTATAGTCAGAGTTTTCATCTCTTCGATCATCATCTTCTGAATCTCGGGACGAGATTCATCTTAAGGGGGTAGAATTGTGACACCCTAAAATTTGCTTATTTGGAAATAGAGTTAAAATAATTTAATTATGTATTTTTGTGCTCATGAAAACATAGGAAAATAATATTTTTCATTAAATTAAAATCTATCAGAAGGTTTAGCAACTTGTTGATGCATTCATGCTGATGCACTTGTGTTTTTGTATTGCTTGGTTTTGACCAAACATCAAAATAAATTCAAGTTGTTCTTTCAAAATGCGTTTAAGTCGATTTTTCTTTCCCGATATACATATATCAATTTTCTACAATCAAATTCCTTGTTTCTCATCCGTCAATCAATCTCTACAAACTTCTCGGGAATTTTTCTGACTTTTTCTATAGCTTGTTTCCACTTGTCTGTGAGCATAATCTAATTTTTAGATGCTCCAAATTAGCTTATCATGAGCTCTAAATACTTTATTTGGGTTCCTCATATTCCATAATGTCTCTGGAAATTTTTCTCGAATTTTTGAAGCTTTCGGAGTATTTTTCACGGCTTAAATAATAATTCTGGACTTTTCTAGAATTATTTTATCCATGAAAATAATTAATTCCGAAAATAATAAATCTCTCATTTTCCCCAACGCTCAAAGCCCATGTGCAATAATCTTAATAAATCTCAAAGGCCCATACATTTATTTACTAATGGGCTTAAATGATTACTTAGGCCTATTAGCGGAGGTGGATGGTGCAACGTCAATTAGCACCATATCGCTAGTTGACATGGAGGTGGAGAGTTTTCCTCCCTATATATGCGTACCTACCCCTTGGACAAAGCACACCAAAACTACCGTAGAGGAGCCCCTAGTTTAGGAAATCTCTCGTGTAGTAAATTATATTTTTTTCCTCTTTCTCTCGCCGTCGCCGACGCCGTCGCCGCCGCCGCCGCCGCGCTGCCTAGCCCGGCCATACTCTCCTCGGCAACAAGTAAGTCCGCCGCCGTCCCTGTATTCTTGGAAAATAAACCCACAGTCCAAAATATGTTTACAGATTTTGTTTTCTTCATTTGAGAGCGTATTTTGTTTCGGTTAAGAATAAATTACGTTTTTAGCTATTTACAGAATTGCCACTGATTTTGTTTTAGCCATAACTTCTCCATTTTAACTCTGATTTGATCCATTCAACTTGCGTTAGGTTTGTAACTTCATAATCTACATATTAATACTACTATTAAGTAGGTTTTCAACTTTTAAAATTCATGATTAGATTTAATCTATTATTTTAATATAGAAAATCTTGTTTATTTCAAATCTTCTACGTTTCAACTCTGTTTTGAGCCATTCAAGTTGCGTTAGATTCAAAGAAACGAGATCTACGCATTTGTAACAATATTTATCATGTCGCTAATATTGGAATTTCATAGTTTGAATCATATCTTAAATAACAATTATGCAACTGGGTTTTGTAAATAAAATATGATTTGTTTTACTTTAGTTTTATAATTTGAATCTAAATTTGACTTAAATTATAATCTCTATAAAATATCTTATATATGTTTTTATACCATTAAGATACATGTAGTTAATAGTTTTATGGGTAAATCTATCGGTAGTTGTATCTTTTCAACCGTAGCTCCGATTAGCGTGCTTTTCACGACTTTGTGTTCGTAGCGATGCGTAGAATCATGTTTCAAACTCTTTTATTTATTTTTGTATGATTGGTGTACTGTTCTAATATAGATCTATTATTTGCTTCGTATATGATTTGTATGGATGCTTGTGTGGTGCTTTACAATCATATCCAGTCGGTGAGATTTACGTGGTAATCAAGAAGTAGTTCTTTGGAGGTGACAAATCTACAGAAAGAAGGATATCAATTTAAGGCAAGTATAGAATAGGATTTCCTTGTTGTCCTATTCACTTTAATCACATAAAATCATATTATATGTGTCTATCTTGAATGCCATGAAGGATTTTCCTAGTTTTTGATCTATACCTTGTCACCTATGGGATTTTGCATTGGGTAGTTTTTGCTAGCGCTGAGCATAAACTATGATATTGTAATATGATTAATGGAATATGCAACAACACTAAAAGATAACTTTTTGATTACTGTTTAAAGAGGGCTATAGCATGGGGTTATCTTTGGTGCTCTAGTTTCTCTCCACAAGGACTCATCTATGAACGAACATCCGGGACTTACAGTACAACTGTGAGGGCTATAATGGCTCTGGCTTTAGCTTAGTACGAGGACCTTTTCTAGCTTGTTAGAGGTTACCCTTGTGGCGCAAATGGGGAAGAGCAGACTGTGGATCCCTACGTGGTAGAATCACACAGACTGATTTTGGAAACCTAGCGGCCCTAACTTGTTAGACGAACCTTTGAAAGGCTTCATAGTGTTTCCCGGCCTGCTCACCTTGGAAGTGTTTTGGGAGTCGCAATCTTGGGCGAAAGGGTAAATCACGACTCACAGTGAAAGTGTACAACCTCTACAGAGTGTAAAACTGTTATAACAGTCGTGCTCACGGTCACGAGTGGCCTTGGACCCTTACAGAATAAATGATGAACACTGATGATAATGTAATACTGATGATGTTGATGCTCACTAATGATTATTGTTTCTTGCTATACATTATTCTCGTTTACATGATCATGAGGTTATTTGGGCTTATGGTAAACTTGTTGCTACTCAATTGCTAAAAGATGACTCAATAAAAGCTATCACAGTAAACCTGTATCAAACCTTTTGAGCCTCATGAACCCTATGATATATTTGGTGAGTTCGACATGGACTCACTCTTGCTATTTCCACACCTCAGGATAGTCTCTGGAGTTAATAGGCTTGTGATCAACCAGTTAGTTTGATCCTAGAGTGAAGGTTACACCCAGTGTTCGGAGTTGCCTTTCCGCTGTGTTGCTCTCTAAGGTTATATCTTATACTATTGCGTTATGTTTAATAAGCATTTCTCTTTTGATATTACACTTATCTGCAGCTATAAGTGAGATTTGACCTCTTTATTTCACATATAGTGTATATCTGGTTTTGTCCTTAAAACCGGGTGTGACATCATCAGTATTATCATTATCATCAGTGTTCATCATTTATTTTGTAAGGGTCCAAGGCCACTCGTGACCGTGAGCACGGCTGATATACCAGTTTTACACTCTGCAGAGGTTGTACACTTTCACTGTGAGTCATGATTTACCCTTTCGCCCGAGGTAGCTAATCTCTTGACCCACTTCCAAGGAAGGTCGGCAGGGTTCACTATGAAGTCTTTCAAAGGTTCGTCTAACAAGTTAGGGCTGCTAGGTTTTAGAAGTCAGTCTGTATGATACAACCACGCAGGGATCCACAGTCTGCTTTTCCCCATTTGCGCCACAAGGGTAACCTCTAACAAGCTAGAAAAGGTCCTTCTATATGACTAAAGCCAGAGCCATGTAGCCCTCACAGTTGTACTGTAAGTCCCGGATGTTCGCTTACAGATAAGTCCTTAAGGAGAGAAACTAGAGCACCATAAAAATAGCCCAATGCTCTAGCCCCCTTGAGTCATGTTGCTATAAAGCATCTTTTAAACGTTTATTGCATATACCATTAGTCATGTTACAGATCATGGTTATTCATCTTGAGCACTAGCATAAATACTACCCAATGCAATGTTCCACCGGTGTCAAGGTACAAGATACAAAAGCTAGGATATCCTTAGTGGTAACAAGGTAGACACATGCACATGAATTAAGTATATTAAAGGTGAATAGGAAAGAAGGATGATCCCATGCTATACTTGCCTTAACTTGCTTTTCCCCCAAAGCAATACGCTCGAAAGCCTTTAGTATTCAGCTTTCAATCTTCTGCTTCTAATTCTCAGCTTTTAGTCTTCATAGAATAGCTTCTTAATCACCACATAAACCTCACCGATTGACTGAACCATATAGCACCATACAAGCATCCATACAATCATACACAAAGCAAACAATAGATCTATACTAGAACAGTACACCAATCATACAAAAATAAGTAAAAGAGTTTGAAACACGATTCTACGCATCGCTACGAACACAAAGTCGCGAAAAGCACGCTAATCGGAGCTACGGTTGAAAAGGTACAACTACCGATAGATTTACCCATAAAACTATTAGCTTCATGTATCTTAATGGTATAAAAACATATATAAGATATTTTATAGAGATTATAATTTAAGTCAAATTTAGATTCGAATTATAAAACTAAAGTAAAACAAATCATATTTTATTTACAAAACCCAGTTGCATAATTGTTATGTAAGATATGATTCAAACCTTGAAATTCCAATATTAGTGACATGATAAACACTGTTACAAATGCGTAGATCTCGTTGCTATGAATCTAACGCAACTTGAATGGCTCAAAACGGAGTTGAAACATAGAATATATAAAATAAACAAGATTTCCTCTATTAAAATAATAGATTAAATCTAATCACGAATTTTAAAAGTTGAAAACCTACTTAACAGTAGTATTAACATGTAGATTATGAAATTACGAACCTAACGCAAGTTGAACGGATCAAATCGGAGTTAAAACGGAGAAGTTATGGCTAAAACAAAATCAATGGCAATTCTGTAAATAGCTAAAAACGTAATTTATTCTTAACCGAAATAAAATATGCTTTCAAATGAAGAAAACAAAATATGTAAACATATTTTGGACTACGGGTTTATTTTTCAAGAATACAGGGATGACGGCGGACTTACTTGTTGCCGAGGAGAGTATGGCCGGGCTAGGCAGCGCGGCGGCGACGGCGACGGCGAGAGAAAGAGGAGAAAAATATAATTTACTACACGAGAGATTTTCCAAACTAGGGGCTCCTCTACGGTAGTTTTGGTGTGCTTTGCCCAAGGGATAGGTATGTATATATAGAGAGGAAAACTCTCCACCTCCACGTTAACTAGTGATATGGTGCTAATTGACGTTGCACCATCCACCTTCGCTAATAGGCCTAAGTAATCATTTAAGCCCATTAGTAAATAAATGTATGGGCCTTTAAGATTTATTAGGATTATTGCACATGGGCTTTGAGCGTTGGGGAAAATGAGAGATTTATTATTTTTAGAATTAATTTTTTTCATGGATAAAATAATTCCAGAAAAGTCCAGAATTCTTATTTAAGCCGCGAAAAATACTCCGAAAGCTCCGAAAATTCAGGAAAAATTCCCAGAGACATTATGGAACATGAGAAACACAAATAAAGTATTTGGAGCTCATGATAAGATAATTTGGAGCATCTAAAAATTAGATTATACTCACAGACAAGTGGAAGCAAGCTACAAAAAAAGTCGGAAAAATTCTCGAGAAGTTTGTAGAGGTTGATTGACAGATGAGAAACAAGGAATTTGATTGTAGAAAAATGATATATGTATATCGGAAAAGGAAAATCAACCTAAACGTATTTTGAAAGAACAACTTGAATTCATTTTGATCTTTAGTCAAAACCAAGCAATACAAAAACACAAATGCATCAGCATGAATGCATCAACAAGTTGCTAAACCTTATGATAAATTTCAATTTAGTGAAAAGTATTATTTCCCTATGTTTTCATGAGCACAAAAAATCAAAATTAACTCATTTTAGCTCTATTTCCAAAGAAGCAAATTTTAGGGTGTTACAAAGGCCACTCGTGACCGTGAGCACGGCTGTTATAACAGTTTTATACTCTGCAGAGGTTGTACACTTTCACTGTGAGTCATGTTAACCATATGCCCGGGTTAATTACTCCAAAAACACTTCTAAGGTGAGCAGGCAGGGGAGCACTATGAATTCTTTCGAAGGTTCGTCTAACAAGTTAGGGCCATTAGATTTCACTCGGCAAACAGATGTAGAGCCTCCCTTCCAGATGGCACAATAACACGTAGCCTATACACATAAGGACAGAGGCCGCACTATATCCGATTCGTCAAGCCATTCTTACGCCATAAAGGAATACCACTAACAAGCTAGAAAAGATCATTCTATATGACTAAAACCAGAGCCATTTTAGCCCTCACCGTTGTACTGTAAATCCCGGATTTTCGCTTATAAATAAGTCCTTATGGAGAGTAACGAGAGCACCAAAGTAACCCCATGCTCTAGTACCGTTTAACAGTAATAAAAGTCATCTTTTAGTATTTATTGCATATTCTATTAGTCAGATTACATGATCATAGTTCATGTTGAGCACTAGCAATACTAATCCATGCAGTATACTAGGTATCAAGGAATAAGATCAACATCAAGGAATATATGCATAATGATATTATTTGCTTAATATGAATAGGACAACAAGGATAATCCCATGCTATACTTGCCTTGCTCAAACTGGTCTTAGTGATCTTGTTCGTAGAAAAACTCCTGATCCCCAACGAATTGCTCACTGTCTATACTCGATCAACAATAGCAACAACATTCATCCAGAACAATCATGCATAAACAAACAAGACTAAAATTAGAACAGTACACCAACAGTAATAAAATAAGATAAAAAGTTTTTAAAACGAATCTACAACTCTCTAGGATCACACAGACGCGAAGATCACGAAAAATGGAGCTAAAACGACGAAGTTATGAATTTACGAAGATTTCCTATAGAAAAGTAATTACTTTAATTCAAGCTCAAAAATAAAATATCACAAACCTACTGAACAGTTCTACTAACATGTAGAGCTCTCAATTACGAACCTAACGCAATTTGAACGGGTCAAATCAGAGTTAAAACGGATAAATTATGACTAAAACAAACTCAGTGACATAACTGTAAATAGCTGAAAACGTATTTTGACTTAACTGAGATCAAACTACGCTTTCAAAAGGATAATACGCGATTCTGGAATACGCTTTGGACTACGGGTTAGATAATTGAAAAACACAGGGTCTGTTTAGCAAAATGTGCAGCCAAAACGGTATCCTCAATTTGCGGCCGCTGGATATCAGATGAACGGATCAGATCGATTCGGGGTGAGCGGGGTGGCGCTCCGATCGGGAAAACACTCCGACGGCAATGTCCGAGGCGGCGCCATCGCTGGAGTTCGTGAAATCGTGTTTTACTGCACTACCTCGCGAAATGAATATACCGGGATGAAGTACAGGTCAAGGCGATCTCACCAAGGTCGAATGCGAGGGCGGAGCTGTCCCGAAGTCGCCGCGGTGCTCCAAATGGCAGACGGTGGTGGCGCGGTAGAGCTCCAAGCACGTTGTGACGTCTCGAAAGCTCCCTTGACACCGTGAAGGAGTTGGATGGAGGCGGAAAGATGTGCGGCCTCGACTTATATAGCCAGGAGAAGCTTCAATTAAGGAAGGAAAGATTTGGGGAAACGGATTCGATCGGTGATGTCGATGGAAAGAAAATCCGTCGCCGGCTTGGGGAGGAAGAAGATGGCCTGACACGTGGGGCCACGATGTCAGCGACAGAAACCGAGAAGGAAGGCGCGGCATCACGTGAGCTGGGCCAGCGGCCGGATTCGGCCCAAAGCGGGGAACGGCGCGCGCGTGGGAGCAACGGGCCACGTGCGGGAGCAACGCGGGCCACGGTGAAAGAGTTGGGCTTCCGGGCCAAAAACGAGGAGAGAGGTAAATTCCTTTTTCTTTTTTGTCCTTTTCAAATATTTCAAAGCATTTTCAAATGATTTTGAATCCTATTTTGAATTTGAATCAAACCACTCATCACAAAAATTCAAA
Organism: Saccharum hybrid cultivar R570; assembly: GCA_038087645.1. Taxonomy (NCBI): domain Eukaryota; kingdom Viridiplantae; phylum Streptophyta; class Magnoliopsida; order Poales; family Poaceae; genus Saccharum; species Saccharum hybrid cultivar. The sequence continues at coordinate 274,112 of JAQSUU010000522.1, forward strand.
TGCAACAACATGAGTGCACAAACATGTTTCTACCCTTATATTTGATTTTAAGTTAATAAAAATTATTATTACTCTAAATTTGTATGGTCACAAAATTGTATAAAAATCATATTTACTTACTTTTTAATATCCCAAAATTTTAGGGTGTTACACCACTTCTATCTAAACAGGGGTAAGGCAAATGATATTGATAATAATAATAATAATAATAATGATAATGAGATAAGATAGGGAATCCATAATTAGAGAGAACTTGTAGGATCAAGTGGATACAGACTAAAGCGACATGGTTAGAGATTTAATTCCTAGGGTTATGTCCTATCTACCAAGTCTCAGGATTTTCTAATCTACTCCTTATCATCTATAGCATAATCAATATTCCATCTAAACATAAGGAACAATACTTCAGAGAATTCAAGAACAAAACAATCCTTCCCCAAGTAACCAGGTTCTACTTGTCGTAGATTCGGGGAGTGGACTACAGAGGACTCAACAAAGCTATAAAAGTCACATTCGTGATCTACCACATGGCCTAAAAAATAAGGTGCATTCATAGGTAAATATAATCTAGACACCACGTCTACATTACTTCTACCACCTAATCCAATCCGGAGTTGAACTAGGCGCTCTACAAACATATGCCTAAATTTATTATCAATCAAGACTATATCAAAGATAGAACTAGAATAAACTAAGAACAAAATAGATAAGAACATAATGATATTGAAGTAGAACGAAGTCATAATTACAAGATACAATGATAGAATTACCAAATCTCCTGACGTCAATCCAGAATCCTGAGCCGCGCTCAACTCTACTTGTATCTAGCTAGATCTAACCCTAAACTTGAAGTAGAGCTTTAATCTTCTAATTGAAAACCCTAGCTTTTCTCTCTAGCCATCTGACTGAGAGATCAACTGATGATGATTGTGATTGATTCCTCACGGAGGGGTCTGCCTCTGCTTATATAGCCCGAAGGGATGAACCGCAACCTTTGGATCAAACTGACTTGAAACAATGGTCGAGATGCGTCGTAGAGGTTGGTTGGAGGCCGTCACGTGAAGCAGAGCTCTCTTCCTTGTGGGCCTAGGCCGACCAGCCTGACATGTGAGGCCGGCCAGCCCCACCTGTTAGCCATCGAGCTTCTGTTTTGTTATCGTGTCCTCTGGTGTCCTCTAGAACCTTCCCATCAATTCTTGCGGAATTCCGACTTGATTTGGTTCGGTTCCTTGGCTCCTACTCCTCCCTAGCTTATTCTATTTTAATCCCTAAAAATTCACAAATCACCAAAGCTGTGGAAATTGTCATGTTAGTTCATAAAACTCTTACCTAGTGATGGTTCTGGAGTATTCTAGAGAATTCCTAGGCGTATTCATCGGGGACTTTCTCGTCGGGACTCCAAATATAGCAAATGATATGTCCGTTTCAATCGCCTCGATGAGATCTTCACAATGGTGTGTTCCGTTTTGTCATTTGAGATGTCCTTTTTCTTTTTTTTCCTTTTCAAATATTTCAAAGCATTTTCAAATGATTTTGAATCCTATTTTGAATTTGAATCAAACCACTCATCACAAAAATTCAAATGCAACAGCATGAGTGCACAAACATGTTTCTACCCTTATATTTGATTTTAAGTTAATAAAAATTATTATTACTCTAAATTTGTATGGTCACAAAATTGTATAAAAATCATATTTACCTACTTTTTAATATCCCAAAATTTTAGGGTGTTACAATTCTACCCCCCTTAAAATGAATCTCGTCCCGAGATTCGGTTGATGCTTACTCGAATAGTTGCAGGTAGGTTTTCCTCAGATTCTCTTCTCTTTCCCTGGTGGCCTCACTCTTAGTGTACCGATTCCACTGAACCTTACACATTTTGATAGTTCGACTCCTCATGACTTTTTCAGCAGTCTCTAGAATTTTAACTGGAAGTTCTTCATATGTGAGGTCCTCTTTAACAGTGAGCTCTTCTAACGGAATCTGCTCCTCTGGTACTCACAAACATTTCTTAAGTTGGGACACGTGAAACACATCATGTACACCTGCCAAACTCTCAGGTAATTCCAACTGATATGCCACCTCACCACGTCTTTCTATGATCTTGAAAGGTCCAATATACCTTGGTGCCAATTTCCCCTTCATGTTGAACCCTTTTACACTCCTCATTGGCGATACTTTCAAGTAGACATAATCCCCTACTTCAAAAGTCAACTCTCTCCTCCGAGTATCAGCATAACTCTTCTGTCTGGACTGGGCTAGTTTCAGATTATCTCTAATCATTCTTACTTTCTTTTCAGCATCCTTAAGTACATCAGGCCCAAACACTTGACTTTCCCCTGTCTGATTCTAGAACAACGGGGTTCTACACTTTCGTCCATACAGAACCTCAAACGGTGCCATCTGAAGACTCTTTTGATAACTATTGTTACATGAGAACTCTGCATAAGGCAAACTCTTATCCCAACTAGTACCATATTGTAAAGCACAAGCTCTTAACATATCTTCCAATATCTGATTAATTCTCTCTATCTGTCCATTTATCTGTGGATGGTAGGCTGTACTAAAGTTCAGCTTGGTTCCTAGTGATTCATGTATCTTTTGCCAATAATGAGATGTAAACTGGGTACCCCGATCAGACACAATTTTCTTAGGAACTCCATGTAGACTCACTATTCTTTCCATATACAATTCTGCCAACCTTGCACTGCTATACATAGTCCTAACTAGTAGAAAATGAGCAACCTTTGTTAGGCGATCTACTATCACCCAAATTGAATCATACCCTCTCTAAGTACGTGGCAATCCCACTATAAAATCCATACCAACTTCTTCCCATTTTCATTCGGGTATCTGCATAGGTTGTAACAATCCTACAGGTCTCTGGTGTTCAGCTTTCACCCTTTGACATGTGTCACACAAAAGCAACATACTCAGCAACATCTCTTTTCAAACCATACCACCAATATTTCTCTTTCAAATCCAGATACATCTTGGTACTCCCAGGATGTATGGAATAAGCTGACTCATGAGCTTCACGCAGAATTGCCTTTCTGATAGTCTTATCCTCTGGCACACATAGTCTTTTTCCAAACCATAGCGTACCCTTATCATCCTTATGGAATCCTAGTGATTTGCCCTTCACTATATTCTCCGCTATCTCTCTCAATTTTGCATCTTTCATCTGACTCTTGCGTATCTCTTGCTCCAGAGTAGGTTCTAGTACCAATTCTACTGCATTGATGGTAAACCCTAAGTTCAGATGCTCACATTCAGCACACAACTCTCTTGACATAGGCATTACTTGCATTTCATTAGCATAGCTTTTCCTACTAAGAGCATCAGCAACGACGTTAGCCTTTCTTGGGTGATAATGCACCTCCAGATCATAATCCTTTATCAACTCCAACCATCTACGCTGCCTCAAGTTTAGATCTGATTGAGTGAAAATATAATTCAGACTCTTGTGATCAGTGTATATATCACTCTTATGTCCAATCAAATAGTGTCTCCATATCTTTAGTGCATGAACCACTGCAGCTAATTCCAAGTCATGAGTAGGATAATTTAATTCATGCTTTCTCAACTATCTCGATGCAAATGCCACAACTCTACCTTCTTGCATAAGAACACATCCTAAACCCAAACGAGATGCATCACAGTAGATAGAGAATTGTTTACTTAGATCTAGCAAAACTAATACTGGTGCAGTGGTCAATCTTTTCTTCAATTCCTCAAAATTAGCCTGACACTTCTCAGACCACACAAACTTGGCATTCTTCTCTAATAGTGCAGTCATTGGCTTCGTAAGCTTAGAAAATCTCTCTATAAATCTCCTATAATAGCCTGCTAATCCCAAGAAACTACGGATCTCTCTTACATTGGTTGGTGGCTTCTAGTCCAATACATCTCTCACTTTGCTAGGATCTACTGATATTCCTCCATTTAAGACAACATGACCAAGAAAGGAAACTTCTTTCAACCAAAACTCACATTTACTCCGCTTGGCATATAACTGGTGTTCTCTGAGCTTTTGCAAGACCAACCTCAAATGTTTGGCATGTTCCTCCTTAGTCTTGGAGAATACTAGAATATCATCAATGAATACCACTACAAACTTGTCCAGATATTGCATGAACACCTTATTCATCAGATACATAAAGTATGCAGGGGCATTAGTCAGACCAAAATACATCACTGTATACTCATATAACCCATACCTTGTGGTAAAAGCTGTCTTTGGTATATCACTAGCACGAATCTTCAACTGATGATATCCAGAACGAAGATCAATCTTGGAGAATACACAAGCACCTCTTAACTGATTAAACAAGTCATCAATCCTAGGCAACGGGTACTTATTCTTGATGGTAACCTCATTGAGAGACTGATAATCCACACACATCCTCTGAGTACCATCTTTCTTATCCACAAAAATCACTGGTGCTCCCCACGGTGAAGAACTAGGACGAATAAAACCCTTATCCTGGAATTCCTTAATTTGTTTCTTAAGTTCTTCTAATTCATCTACTCCCATTCTATATGGATGCTTAGCTATGGGTGCAGTTCCAGGTAATAATTCAATAATAAATTCAATGTCACGGTCTGGTGGCATACCTGGCAATTCCTCAGGAAACACATCGGAGAACTCCTCCACAACCTGGTCCTCCTTGTTGGCACCATCATTAAGCTGATTCACTGTAGCGGTCTCCTGCTTTTGCACTTTCACATCAACTCTTATCCTATCTCCCTTTGGTGTTGTCAGTACTATTGATTTCCCCTTGCACTGAATCTCTGCTTGTTGTTGCATCATCCAATCCATTCCTAATATAAGATCAATACCAGCTGTTCTCAATACTATAGGACTCACCTTAAACTCTACCCCCCTTAGAATAAGACTAATCGGGAGACAACGATAAGATGCTGGCATGCTTCCACCAGGTGAGTTTACTAATATAGGGTTCTTCATGGCACACAAATGAATTCTATGTATTCTAACAAATGATTGTGATATGAAAGAATGTGATGCTCCAGAATCAAAAAAGAACAGTGGCGGGAGTGGAATGGACATCGAACGTACCAAGCATAACTTCTGGTTCCTCCACTGTGGTTTCTTGGGACAAGTGGTTTATCCTTCCAATATTAGATGCAGGCTTCTAGTGACCACCCTACCTCTGGGGAGTCTATTGGTTGGGCTTCTCAGGGCAATTGTAAGACAAGTGACCCTCTTTCCCACATCAAAAACACTTGTTGGGTGTATTGGGAGCACTGGTCTTCATTGGAGTATTATTGGAAGGACCCTGGCGCTGAGGCTGATTCCTACTCTGCTGCGGAGGGCGTTGGTTGCCATTCTACGGCTGGAATGGGGGATGTTATGGGAACTGATTGCAGAAAGGGACCTGACCATGATTTCACTGACTAGAAGGAGGCCTCTATTGATTACCCTGCTGGAAACCAGTACGCAGACGAGTGTTACTACCAGAAGTCTGTCCCTGAAGCCTTTTCCTCTTTGCATCCATTTCCTTGCGCTTGTTGTCCACCACGATAGCGCGGTTCACAAGCGTCTGAAAGTTGGGATAAGTATTGGACATCAGCTGCAATTGTAGTCCATCATACAATCCCTTCAAGAAGCGGCGCTGCTTATCATTGTCATTAGCCACCACATGTGGAGCATATTGTGACAACTGGGCAAACTTGTCACGATACTTAGCTACAGATAATGACCCTTGGGTCAAGTTCTAGAATTCCTCTACCTTCAGTTCTATTATCCCTTCTGGTATATGATAAGCCCTGAAGTTCTCTCTAAACTCCTGCCAAGTGACTACGGGAGCATTGGCGGGACGACCATACTCATATGATTCCCACCAGTCCTGAGCTTCTCCCTGGAGTTGTCCAGAAGCAAACAACACCTTCTGCCGGTCATCACATTGAGCAATGTTGAGTTGCTTTTCCATGGCACGAAGCCAATCATCTGCTTCTAAGGGATCAGTGGCGTGCGTGAACACCGGGGGATGACCCTTCAAAAACTCACCACGCTTATCACGTGGTGGTGCCCCAGTAACTAGATGATAATGTTGGTTCTGCACCAATTGTTGCATAAGTTGTGTCTGCACTGCCAGAAGTTGCTCAATAGTTGATGGCGGTGGTGGTGGTGGATTTGGGGGAACACCTCCACGACCCCTGCCTCTTCCTCTTTCGGCCATCTGCCATCCATAAGAATGCAAACTTTGAGATTTCCATGTTATCAACCACTTATAAGATAAAGAATGAGATCTGAAAGTTTTCTGGATGAATATCAATGTTAATAGTTCAGTAAATCAATCATATCTTGAACTACATAAGTCCAATAGAGGCGTGCTTTATATGGTTGGAAATCTTATGAAGTTCTCCACAACTTCTATTTATACCATAAGACCAGATTCTATCGTTAAGTTAACGAAAAATAAGGCGCAACAGAAACTGTTCCAGATTTTAGACTGTGCAGAAACTTTAACTTGTGACAGTTATATCTCTCGAACCAGATCAGATAAAAAGGTGATTCCAGTGGCATTTGAAAGGTGCTTAAGCGTAGTTTCTCTCATAAAAATTTCATAAATGTTGCATGAACTGTTTTTGAACCATATCAGAAACATTGCAGACTGCTCCAGAAAACAGCAAGGACAGAAACGTGACAATACCAAACCCAACTATTATTCCCTTGACTAATAGACTTTTTATTCTTAAAAATGGAACTTGTAGACATGCCTACAAGCCCCAGCACTCATAACAAAAATCCAACTCACACATAAGCATAATGATAAATCAACTATCACACCAAAGTTCAAACCACACGACAGACTCGAAGACTCAACTGACGTTACTAAGAACGTTCTTATTACATGAAGGACTCCTATTTTCTACTGACATGGCTCATGCTCTAATGTCTCATAAATCTTGGCCATGCCTTGGTTTGCTCGGAGTTCATCAATCATCGCTTGGCACCTCTTGATGGTCTTCCCCTGTGCCTTCACCATCTCCTCTAACTGCAGCTTCCTCTCCATCATATCATAGACAAAGTTCACCATCACCCGAGGAAGTGGTTCTAACTGCACTGGATCCATCATGGCCCATCCAAGGTCGGGGTGTGCACGAGGGAAGTAGCGGTGAATATCATGCTTCATGCTGTCAAAGCGAAGGTAGCGAAGACCCATACATGCTTCAAAAGCGGCATCTTCAATGCTATCCTCCATGGTAGCTCGACAACCCACGTGAGCATACATCCTGTCCAGCTGGTATGCCCCTTTTTCCTCGTCCTTAGGAAAAATGCTCGCTCTTGCCTTCTAGTAAGTGTCCTCCAGCGGATGGGTGTACTCCCAACAGACGTACTCCACAGCTGGATGCCAATCAGCAAAGTAGGCAGAGAGCATTCCCACAAGTCGATGGTGAGAGACAGCATCTCCTCCAGCCTTGTGGTAGATCTTCACAGTCCAACCCATTGGAGGTGGTGGCACATCCTCAGCAGCTACATCAGGTGGTGGAGACGGGGGTTGCTCTCCTCCATTGGCTTCCTCCTCTTCATCATCTTCAATCTCGATGATCTCAAGGTCTTCTTCAGGCTCGGGTTCTTCCTGAGGAGGTGCTGGCACTTGGATTGATGCTTTAGGGGTCTGCTCATTCTCCTGGGGTACTTCCTCTTGTGGCTCTTCAGGTGCAAGCAAAGCACGAGGTGGGTAGTGTCCTCCAGTGGTGATGCGAGCAGTCTTGCGGCCACGAACCATCTACAGAGTTTTTAGATGTAATTAGAATAGAGATAAAATTTCGTAATAGAATGAGACATAAGAAGCATAAAAATTTATAAAATAACAAGAGCAAGATAATAAGCATAAAAATAGTGAAAAGAAGTTACTAAATCGACCATTTCTAGCTAGGCTTGCGTCCTACAGTCAACAATAGCTCTGATACCAATTTATCACACCCATTTAACGACCAAATGGAGTGCATACCCTTATGTGTGCCCAGAGATCAATCACACATAAGTTAACAAATTATAAAGGATGTATCATCACTAATATTATTACATCACGATTGATAACACATAGTCTTTACAATAATGTTGCGAAAGTAAAATATAAAACCCTCGTGGTAGCTCCAATCACAGGCACATTGACTGGTTGACTGCAAGTCTAGTAATCTTCAGGGAAGTAGAAGTAGTCACTACTTGCACCATCTGTTACCCATCCAGGATTTTTATCCAAGTAAGAAAAATAAACAAGCGTAAGTACATCTTGTACTCAACAAGTGTAACATGGGGTTCATGAGGCTCAAAGGCATAACATAGGTTTATCAGCATGTAGCTTTTAATTAGCATTATTTCAGTATATCAATAATATCAAAGTGTCTCAATGTAACAATAAACATATGATCCATGTGAAATGATTAACGAATAGCAAAAACATATCCATTATTAATGATCCACTATTCCATAAGGGTCCAAGGCCACTCGTGACCGTGAGCACGGCTGTTATAATAGTTTTATACTCTGCAGAGGTTGTACACTTTCACTGTGAGTCATGTTGGCCATATGCCCGGGTTAATTACTCCGAAAACACTTCCAAGGTGAGCAGGCAGGGGAACACTATGAAGTCTTTCGAAGGTTTGTCTAACAAGTTAGGGCCATTAGATTTCACTCGGTAAATAGATGTAGAGCCTCCCTTCTAGATGGCACAATAACACGCAGCCTATACACATAAGGACAGAGGCTGCACTATATCCGATTCGTCAAGCTATTCTTACGCCATAAAGGAATACCACTAACAAGCTAGAAAAGGTCCTTCTATATGACTAAAGCCAGAGCCATTTTAGCCCTCACAGTTGTACTGTAAATCCCGGATTTTCGCTTACAGATAAGTCCTTATGGAGAGTAACGAGAGCACCAAAGTAACCCCATGCTCTAGTACCCTTTAATAGTAATAAAAGTCATCTTTTAGTGTTTATTGCATATTCCATTAGTCAGATTACATGATCATAGTTCATGTTGAGCACTAGCAATACTAATCCATGCAGTATAATAGGTATCAAGGAATAAGATCAACACTAAGTCATCCTTAACAAGGAATATATGCATAATGATATTATTTGCTTAATATGAATAGGACAACAAGGATAATCCCATGCTATACTTGCCTTGCTCAAACTGGTCTTGGTGATCTTGTTCGTAGAAAAACTCCTGATCCCCAACGAATTGCTCATCGTCTATACTCGATCGACAATAGCAACAACATTCATCCAGAACAATCATGCATAAACAAACAAGACTAAAATTAGAATAGTACACCAATAGTAATAAAATAAGATAAAAAGTTTTTAAAATGAATCTACAACTCGCTAGGATCACACAGACACGAAGATCACGAAAAACGGAGCTAAAACGACGAAGTTATGAATTTACGAAGATTTCCTATAGAAAAGTAATTACTTTAATTCAAGCTCGAAAATAAAATATCACAAACCTACTGAACAGTTCTACTAACATGTAGCGCTCTCAATTACGAACCTAACGCAATTTGAACGGGTCAAATCGGAGTTAAAATGGATAAATTATGACTAAAACAAACTCAGTGGCATAACTATAAATAGCTGAAAACGTATTTTGACTTAACTGAGATCAAACTACGCTTTCAAAAGGATAATACGCGATTCTGGAATACGCTTTGGACTGCGGGTTAGATAATTGAAAAACACAGGTTCTCTTTAGCAAAATGTGCAGCCGAAACGGTATCCTCCATTTTGCGGCCGTTGGATATCAGATGAACGGATCAGATCGATTCGGGGTGAGCGGGGCAGCGCTCCGGCCAGGAAAATACTCCGACGGCAATGTCCACGGCGGTGCCATCGCCAGAGTTCGCGAAATCGCATTTTACTGCGGTACCTCGCGAAATGAATATACCGGGATGAAGTATAGGTCAAGGTGATCTCACCAAGGTCGAATGCGAGGGCGGAGCTGTCCCAAAGTCGCCGCGGTGCTCGAGATGGCGGACGGTGGTGGCGCGGTAGAGCTCCAAGCACGCTGTGACATCTCGAAAGCTCCCTTGACACCGCGAAGGAGTTGGATGGAGGCGGAAAGATGTGCAGCCTCGACTTGTATAGCCAGGAGAAGCTTCAATTAAGGAAGGAAAGATTTGGGGAAACGGATTCGATCGGTGATGTCGATGGAAAGAAAATCCGTCGCCGGCTTGGGGAGGAAGAAGATGGCCTAACACGTGGGGCCACGATGTTAGCGACAGAAACCGAGAAGGAAGGCGCGGCATCGCGCGAGCTGGGCCAGCGGCCGGATTCGGCCCAAGATGGGGAACGGCGCGCGCGGGAGCAACGGGCCACGTGCGGGAGCAACGCGGGCCGCGGTGAAAGAGTTGGGCTTCCGGGCCGAAAACGAGGAGAGAGGTAAATTCCTTTTTCTTTTTTTTCCTTTTCAAATATTTCAAAGCATTTTCAAATGATTTTGAATCCTATTTTGAATTTGAATCAAACCACTCATCACAAAAATTCAAATGCAACAGCATGAGTGCACAAACATGTTTCTACCCTTATATTTGATTTTAAGTTAATAAAAATTATTATTACTCTAAATTTGTATGGTCACAAAATTGTATAAAAATCATATTTACCTACTTTTTAATATTCCAAAATTTTAGGGTGTTACACCACTTCTATCTAAACAGGGGTAAGGCAAATGATATTGATAATAATAATAATGATGATAATAAGATAAGATAGGGAATCCATAATTAGAGAGAACTTGTAGGATCAAGTGGATACAGACTAAAGCGACATGGTTAGAGATTTAATTCCTAGGGTTATGTCCTATCTACCAAGTCTCAGGATTTTCTAATCTACTCCTTATCATCTATAGCATAATCAATATTCAATCTAAACATAAGGAACATTACTTCAGAGAATTCAAGAACAGAATAATCCTTCCCCAAGTAACCAGGTTCTACTTGTCCTAGATTCGGGGAGTGGACTATAGAGGACTCAACGAAGCTATAAAAGTCACATTCGTGATCTACCATATGGCCCAAAAAATAAGGTGCATTCATAGGTAAATATAATCTAGACACCACGTCTACATTACTTCTACCACCTAATCCAATCCGGAGTTGAACTAGGTGCTCTACAAACTTATGCCTAAATTTCCTGACGTAATGATATTGAAGTAGAACAAAATAGATAAGAACATAATGATATTGAAGTAGAACAAAGTCATAATTACAAGATACAATGATAGAATTACCAAATCTCCTGACGTCGATCCGGAATCCTGAGCCACGCTCAACTCTACTTGTATCTAGCTAGATCTAACCCTAAACTTGAAGTAGAGCTTTAATCTTCTAATTGAAAACCCTAGCTTTTCTCTCTAGCCTTCTGACTGAGAGATCAACTAATGATGATTGTGATTGATTCCTCACGGAGGGGTCTGCCTCTGCTTATATAGCCCGAAGGGATGAACCGCAACCTTTGGATCAAACCGACTTGAAATAATGGTCGAGATGCGTCGTAGAGGTTGGTTGGAGGCCGTCACGTGAAGCAGAGCTCTCTTCCTTGTGGGCCTAGGCTGACCGGCCTAACATGTGAGGCCGGCCAGCCCCACCTGTTAGCCATCGAGCTTCTGTTTTGTTATCGTGTCCTCTGGTGTCCTCTAGAACCTTCCCGTCAATTCTTGTGGAATTCCGACTTGATTTGGTTCGATTCCTTGGCTCCTACTCCTCCCCAACTTATTCTATTTTAATCCCTAAAAATTCATAAATCACCAAAGCTATGGAAATTGTCATGTTAGTTCATAAAACTCTTACTTAGTGATGCTTCTGGAGTATTCTAGAGAATTCCTAGGCGTATTCATCGGGGACTTTCTCGTCGGGACTCCAAATATAGCAAATGATATGTCCGTTTCGATCGTCTCGATGAGATCTTCACAATGGTGTGTTCTGTTTTGTCATTTGAGATACTTTTATGCGGTGAAATATCAATAATTCTGCAAAAGAGGTGAGAGCAACACAACTCGTGGAACTTGTCAGAATAAACCCTACAACTATGCACTAATAACCCTTTTACCATTATGATGTGCATTAATTGAAGGTATAATGTTGACGTTAAGGACCGTCAAAACTTTCATTGGCTCGCATGTATAAGCAATAAATTGGTGTATGGCCAAGTAGCCTAAGATATGGGGAAGTTGCTTAAATTGAAATTAGCTAAATGGAGAAGTGACCCAATTGAATGGGATGGATTATATTGGAAATTGAGTTGATATATAAAACACTTATGATAATTTGGAATTTATGAAGAAAAGACATTTGATGAATTTTGCATTAATAATAATTATAAAATTTTAGAAGAAATTCCATGTGAATTTGAATGTTACGTATCTTATACATTTGAATTATATGATCCTCTTTTTATGATCCTCTTTTTACGTATCTTATACTTCAGAGACATTTGAGTAATTGGATCAATTTTTTTTGGATAAACAATAAAGAAGCTAGATAATGAAATAGTTATCTAAACTATGATATGTGCAAATCAGGGGGAGAACATTTCTAATTTTGTAGGAATGCTGAACATTCTTAAGTGCACTTTATTTATTCTAGCTTGCTACATTTAATGAATAATAACCCCGTATTTAAATATGTGCGTGAACATTATTTCCCATAAAACATCATCATAGCATACATGAATGGGCATCCACTTGTAGTTGGAGATACATAAATTTTAACTATTTTAAGCCCATGATAGGGGATATCTTTTGAAGTATGCTATTAAAGATCTAATATTAGCATTAGGGGGAGAGAAAACCTATTTTAAATGCTAGATATTATTTTCATAGAAGAAAAATAATCGTAAGAAAAGAAATATTCCTTGAAGCTTGAAGCAGGAATAGTATCATGCACTAAATCAAATAATAGTTTGATTAATGCTCTTGTGAAGCATGAAGCAGAGCATATGCCAGATATTTTTTGAAAAAATGAGAGGAGTAACTTAAAGTTATAAACCAGAAGTTATGTTTACTAGTAGTAAACTAAATGTTATATACTATCAAGCTAAATCTATGAGGACACCTGTGGATTCTAGTTTAGTGTATACTAGTTAAATGAAATAAGAACAAACTTATCCATTCTCATGAAGAGAATACCTCATGAAGAAGGTTAAGCATCTCATGAAGAGGATCATTATAAAGATGAAATCCAACACACTAAGCGCACATGAAAGGTCCTAATGGCTAGACGGGGGGTGAATAGCCTATTAAAAATTTCTACAACAACACTTAGCAAATATGTTAGACAATTAAATGGCGAAGCGAGTATTGCGCTAGCCTACTAAAAGAGCAAGCCACCTACCACAATTCTAGTGACTATGATCACTAAGCACACAATTTGCTAAGTCACTACACTAAGTTAGTGAGCTCTCGAAAGCTAATTAAAGAGCCTCACTAACCACTAGACTTGACGAAAGCTAGCTCTCAAAACTAATTACACTAAAGAACTTAGCATACACACTAGAAATAAAATGCAACAGAGATGGTGATGATTATACCGACGTGTAGAGGTATGAGCCAATTACAAGATGATGAAGCCAATCAGTCAATCACAAGATAACCAATAAAATCCTCGGACAACGATGATAATGATTTTTTACCGAGGTTCACTTGCCGGCAAGCTAGTCCTCGTTGTGGCGATTCACTCAATTGGAGGTTCACGCGCTAATTGGCATCACACGCTAAACCCTCAATAGGGTGTCGCATAACCAACACAAGATGTGGATCACACAAGCCACGAATAATCCACTAGAGTACCTTTTGGCTCTCTACCAGGGAAAGGTCAAGAAACCCTCACAATCAGCACGATCGGAGTCGGAGGTAATCACCTTCCTCTGCTCGATGATCCTCGCTGCTCCAAGCTGTCTAGGTGGCGGCAACCACTAAGAGTAACAAGCTAAACCCGCAATGAAACACGAACATCAAGTGTCTCTAAATGCAAACACTCAAGCAATGCATTTGGATTCTGTCCCAATCTCACAAAGATGATGAATCAATGATGGAGATGAGTGGAAGGACTTTGGCTAAGCTCACAAGGTTGCTATGTCAATGCAAATGGCCAAGAGAGTGAGCTAGAGCTAGCCATGCGGCTTAAATATAAGCCCCCATGAAATAGAGTCATTGGCTCCACTATCCACTGAAGATCGGAGCGATCGGACGCGCAGATCGGATCGACCGGACACACACCCACTACCGTCTAGTCGTTGATCGCTGTCCATGTGTCCCCTGTTTAGATACACATTGTCCGATCTCCAACGGTCAAACCGCTCCCGCGTTCACGTTAAAGAATGACCGGACGCGTTGATCAGTGGCAGAGCCCTCGCGCGCACACCATAGCCAAGGCGTGACCGGACGCACTAATCAACGCCAACACCCACACGTTAGGTCACTTCCAAAGAGGTTCTAGAGTGCCTAAAACATGACTAGACGTGTCCGCTTTTCATGACCGGATGCACCACCGCGTTAGGTCGTCACTGCGCTATCTCAGTCACCTACATCATCTATTGTCAGCATTGACCAGACTCAAAAGCAGTGTGTCTAGTCACCTCTTTGCTCTAGCGTTTGGTCATCAAGACTAAGGTCGCACCATAGCACTATCAGTGACCGGACGTGTAGGTCCAGGGTTAGGTCCTGCGTCTGGTCACTGTTTCATAGTGAAAATCACCTCCTTCACTTCGCCAGCTTCTTCGCCCATGCTCAAATGTGCCAACCACCAAGTGTATCACCTTATGCATGTGTGTTCGCATATTTTCACAAATATTTTCAAGGGTGTTAGCACTCCACTAGATCCTAAATGCATATGCAATGAGTTAGAGCATCTAGTAGCACTTTGACAACCACATTTTGATACGAGTTTCACCCCTCTTAATAGTATAGCCATCAATCCTAAATGTGATCACACTCACTAAGTGTCTTGATCACCAAACCAAAAAGCTCCTACCACTTATACCTTTGCTTTGAGCTTTTTCTTTTTCTCTTTCTTCTTTTCCAAGCCAAGCACTTGATCATCCTGGTCATCACCACCATGATCTTCATTTATTTGTTCCATCACTTGGAATATCTACCAACCTATCTCACATACACTTAGAGCACATATGTTAGTAGCTAGGGTTTCATCAATTCACCAAAACCAAACTAGAGCTTTCAATCTCCCCCTTTTTGGTAATTACTGACAACCCTTACACAAAGATATGAATTGAAATTATTTTAAATTCATGTTGCTTGCCTAAGCATATTTACCATTTGTAAATGGATATGGACAAGTTTCACGAACCTGAATTGGTAGCATTGCTCCCCCTACATATGTGCTAAGAGTTTGGATTAAAGCTTGCACATATGCTTAGGTAGGAAATATAGGATGCAATGTCTACCAAATGATGCTAAGGTATAAGAGATAGACCTTTGAAGCATGAAACCAATCAAAGTGCACCAATATATGATCATTAGCACCATTAGTAACTAGACAAGCACAAAAACTTGAATACCCCGTGAGATCAACATTATAGGCAAGGGTCTAGTTTTCACAAGGTAAACCCAAGTCTAGTTACTCAACCTTTGCAAGCTAGTTCTTCATTTCATCATTCAAGCCTACAACTAGCATACACTACACAAGCATGTCAATTGAATTTAAACTTGACAAATGCAAGCAAGCATATGAGAATGCGCATTCAAATGCATCATACAAGTTCATGAGCTTGCTCCCCCTACTTGTGTGCTAAACTTTTAATTTATCCCCTTACTATGTCATATTTCTCCTCTTGTGTCAAAGTTCTCCCCATTTGTCATCTTTTCACTATCTTTGTGCACTATTTCTCCCCCTTTATCATCAATGACCATAAAGGTTTAATTTTAGATAGTTTAAGATTATCATGTCAATCAACGGGGTGAGGATTATTTTTCCAAATTTGGTTCAATCTAGAATACTTGCCTAAGATATTTAACTCGGTTTAATCCAAGGACAAGTTTCTTTACACCTCCAAATAAGGTTTATCTTGTATCATGTTGAGTTAAACACTTATAGCTCATTTTCTAGATCAAACACTAGGTTCACAAGCCCACAAACATGTCATATGCTACCACTAGATCAAGTCAAGCATAGAAGCAATAGTGGTACCATACAAGCATCAAATTCATTTGATTTTCATGAATGAGCCTATAAGACATGAGGAATGACTAGATGCACTAAGCATGTCCTTAGCAAAGAATGTATGCATGCTAATCAACTTTTACCTTGGTAGCTTGAAGGAGAGGCATGCCATATAAGTGGGGGGTGCATCGATACATATTTGAGAAATCCAATATGTTCAACTCATTCCTTAGCTTGCAAAACCTTTTCTCATCTAATGGCTTGGTGAATATATCAGCAATTTGATCCTCGGTGACCACACTCTCAATGCAAATGTCCCCTTTTTATTGATGATCTCTAATGAAATGGTGACAGACATCAATGTGCTTTGTTCTTGCATGTTGAACCTAATTGTTGGTGAGTTTGATAGCACTTTCATTGTCACATAGCAATGGCACATTCTTGAACTTGATTCCGAAGTCATTCAATGTGGCCTTCATCAACAACTACTGGCAGCTATGTATTTGGCTTCGGTGATTGATAATGCAATACTATTTTGCTTCTTTGATGACCATGAACCAAGTGATCTTCCCAATAGTTGACATGTGCCTGATGTGCTTCTTCTCTCAACTTTGCATCCCGCATAATCTGAATCGGAATATCCAACTAGCTCAAACTTTGCTCCTTTAAACCAATATTTTGTGTATGCTTCAAGTACCTTAATATTCTCTTTGTAGCCTTCAAATGATTCTCTCTTGGTGAGGCTTGAAATCTTGCACACATGCATACACTAAACATAACATCCGGTCTTGATGCGGTCACATAGAGTAGTCTTCCAATCATAGACCGATATAACTTTTGATCCACCATGTTGTCACTTGCATCACTATCCAAATTACCATTTGTTCCCATTGGTGTACTAATGGCTTTGCTATCAATCATGCCAAACTTCTTGAGCATGTCTTTGATGTACTTGCCTTGACTCACAAATGTACCATTCTTCAATTGCTTGATTTGAAGACCAAGGAAGTAACTCAACTCTCCAATCATGGATATCTCAAACTCATTAGCCATCATTTTTCCAAACTCTTCACAATAATCTTGATTGGTGATCCAAATATGATATCATCAACATATATTTGTAATATAAACAAGTCTTGGCTAATCTTTTTAGTGAAAAGAGTGGTGTCAACCTTGCCCATCTTGAACCCTTTAGAGAGTAAAAATCTATCAATCTCTCATACCATACTCTAGGTGCTTGCTTTAAGCCATACAATGTCTTCTTCAACTTGTACATATGGTTGGGCTTCTTGTCATCTTCAAAACCAGAAGGTCAATACTTCTTCATTGATGTAGCCATTGAGAAATGCACTCTTGACATCCGTTTGATAGAGCTTGATGTTGTGGGCACAAGCATAGGCTAGCAAGATTCTAGTTGCTTTCAATCTAGCAACCAGGGCATATGTTTCTCCAAAGTCAGGACCTTTCACTTGAGTGTAACCTTGTCCTACCAATCTTGCTTTGTTCCTTACTACTATCCTATCTTGATCTTGCTTGTTTCCCATTTGGTTTCAATCACATTGTGGTTCTTTGGTCTCTCAACTAACTCCCATACTTGATTTCTTGTGAAGTTGTTCAATTCTTCATGCATAGCATTTACCCAATCAACATCTCTTAATGCTTCTTCAATCTTCTTTGGTTCAATGAATGATACAAATGAGAAATGCTCATATAATGAAGCCAATCTTGATCTTGTTTGTACACCTCTAGAAATATCTACAATTATGGTGTCCAATGGATAATCCCTTGCAATATTGGTTGGTTGGAGTATTGGAACTTGATTGCTTACACTTGCTTGATCATTGGGTTGAGATGATGTAGTAGCCACTTGTTGATCTTGCACATTATCATGAGGGCCACTTGAACTTGCTCGATTCGTCTCATCTTGCACATTTGAGTTAGAGAGCACTTGCACTTGATCATTTTCTTCATCATTCACTTGCCTAGGCCTCAATTCACCAACATTCATATTCTTTATGGCATTTAAAAGTTGAATGCCTCTAACATCATCAAGATTCTCATTCTCATCTTGGGAACCCTTGGTTTCATCAAATTCAACATCATGCACCTCCTCAAGAGTACCTGATGACACAAAAATGAGTTCCTATGCCAACACACTTGGGAGGCCTGCAGGATCATGTGAAGCAAGAGTCTTTGAGATTCCCTAAGCCTCAACAAGCTAGTTTGGATGAGAATGAACCAAGGCGTGCCCACTCAATTTGACCCTATAATTGACAAAGAAAAGGAAATGTCAAATTATGGAACCTACTGGTTTGTTCCCAGATAGTTCCAAGATATGTGGCCATAAGATAGCCGGTGATCAAAGGAAATTGACTACAAAGTCAACTCCTAACAATAAAGCTTGCAATAATAATAATAATGAGATTAGGACGGCTATTTAAAGTAATCATTAAATATAATATATAATTAGCCGATCTAACTTAGTCGATACACATTGATAGATATGTTCAAAAATATGTAACATGCATGAATAGCGGTCAAGCACTAATTAACCTCCTACACTTGCTAGATATATTCAGAACATCACTAATAGTGGGGATCCCAAGGATACAACCTTAATAACGGTGTGTTCTAAGTATATAAAATGAATATAAAAGAGTAATCAACAACTTATGCGTACATGCTACTAGTGAAAGTGTGACTGGATCGGCTATTTAGTCGATACAGGGTCCATGAAGCACAAACGATATCTATCCATTCAATCATAAATAGTGGGGGCTGAAGATACAACCATAACAAGCTATCAGGTCAAACCTACTTTAATCTCAAATTAATCTATAATCGCACAAATAGCTCAAACGCACAACACGTAACAATCAAGATCAACAGATTTACCGATATAAACCTAAATCGACTGTTTTGACAGAGATAAGCATAAAAGCATCTAAAACAGTGGATTTTAATGATATTAGAAGCTAGCAATCTGTCAATCTTGATTGGGCGATGATATTGTTATAATAAATAGATCAATTTAAATAAACAATATTGAAAACTTAATGAATCTACTAGATTGCCAAATCTAATAGAGCCGATAACTAGCTTAGATCGACTATCTGTAAGAGGTTGAACCTAATTAATGCAGCCCTATAACCAAAATCTAAACCGATAACCATCTTATACCAAGCTTGCACATGGTCGAACCTAATCGATGCAGCCATACAAACAAGATATAAACCGTGGCAATACTTACAAGCAAACCAGAGATCGGACCCAACCGATGCAGCCCTGCTTGTTTGAAGATTTTGCTGGAATCTACTCTACTCCTACTCCTAAGGGTTCGGCCAGAGCCGAAAAGGGTTGATTATATTGATTCATTGTATATCTTTACAATGGTCGGGGCTCTCTTATTTATAGCCCGGAACGTTGACATGAGTCCTAATTAAACACGACTTGCTTACAAAACAAAATAGGAAAAATAACTTGGACTCCAATCTTTCTCTTCTTTGATAGAGTCTGATGTGTTTTGGCTCCTCCGATCTTGGCACGAATAACTCTGGTTGACGTAATCTATCTTGATCGGTCTCATCTACATTAGCCGATCCCTCTAATTAGCTTTTCCTAGACCTGACACCTGGGCCCATAGTCGTAGAATCCCTTTACCAAAATCTAGTGTCAATAGTACCACTTGCTAAATTCCAAACTCTATATACTTTGCTTGTGGTTGAGTATCCAAGTAAGAATCCTTCATCACACTTCTTCTCAAACTTGCGCAATCTAGTGCCTTTTTTCAAGATATGGCATTTGCAACTAAAGACCCAAAAATATGCAATGTTGGGTTTTTTACCATTCAAGAGCTCATATGACATCTTCTCTTTCAATTGGTGACAATACAATCGGTTGATGTAGTAGCAAGTGGTGTTGATTGCTTCAGCCCAAAAGGATTGACTCGCATTGTACTCACTAAGCATAGACCTTGCCATATCAATGAGTGTTCTATTCTTTCTCTCAACAAGGCCATTTGATTGTGGAGTGTATTTGGCCGAGAATTGATGTCTAATTCGAAATTCATCACAGAACTCATCAATTCTTGTGTTCTTGAACTCACTACCATTGTCACTTCTAACTCTCTTGATGGTTATTTCAAACTCATTGTGAATGTCCTTGAAAAATGATTTGAAAGTTGCAAACACATCACTCTTGTCCACAAGAAAGAATACCCAAGTGTATCTTGTATAGTCATCCACTATCACAAAGTCATATTTATTTCCATTGATGCTAGTGTATTGCGTTGGCCCAAACAAATCCATGTGCAATAACTCAAATGCTTTACTAGTGCTCATTATGCTTTTCTTAGGATGGCTGTTTCCAACTTGTCTGCCGTCTTGACAAGAGCTACAAAGTTTATCCTTCTCAAACACAACATCTTTTAAGCCTCTAACCAAGTCATGCTTAATCAATCTATTCAATTGTTTCATTCTAACATGACCAAGCCTTCTATGCCATAACCAACCCATACTAGACTTAGTGAATAAGCATGTTGACAATTGAGCATCAATAGCATTGAAATCAACCAAGTATAGTTTATCATATCTAAAGCCTTTGAAAATCAACTTAGAGCCATCTACACTTATGATCTCTACATCATCTACTCCAAATATGCATTTGAATCCAAGATCACATAATTGAGCACGGATAGCAAATTGAAGTTCAAGCTCTCAACTAGCAACAATTGGATATGCTTAAGTCATTGGATATTACAATCTTACCAAGCCCTTTGACCTTGCTTTTGCCATTGTCACCAAATGTGATACTATCATAGCCATTACTATCATTGGTGTTGATTGAGTTGAACATTCTTGCATCACCGGTCATATGTTGAGTGCACCCACTATCAAGAACCTAATGCCTTCCTCCGGCTTTATAATTGACCTACAAAAGAAGATTGATTCTTTTTAGGTACCCACACTTGCTTGGGTCCTTGGAGGTTAGTAACCAAGCTCTTTGGCATCCATATTGCACCAATGAACTTAACATGAATATCATTTGTACCCTTAGTAAGCACATAGAAAGAATCAAGCTTAATTGAGGATACTTTAGCATTCTTGTTTTTGTTCATGTATTGTAGCTCTATGTGACCAACTTGCTTGCAACTTTTGCAATATCGGTCATTGTGAGGAAACACCATAGGCCTTAGCCAAGGTGTGATTGAGCTCTTTTACCTCCTTCTTGAGTGTCTCATTCTCAACCATTAGTGAGGCATCACAAGTGAAACCATCACCACTAGATGAGGTAGAAGTGGAAGTGATGCAAGAAGGGTTAGTGGCAGCAACAATGATAGGCTTATAGAATGATTTATCAATTATATCACATGTTAAGCCTTTGTCACATGTTACAACATACTTCTTCTCATTTTGCTCATTAAGCAAAGAGGAATGAGCTTTTTTAAGCTTCTTGTGAACCTTGCCAAGCTTCTCATGGGCTTTCTCTAGCCTCTCATGAGATGCATTGAGCTCATCAAAGGCTTTCTTAAGGGTTTTTATCTCCTTGCGCAAGTCTTTGCATTCCCTTCTCTTAATGTCAAAATATTCTTTAGCATCTTCTAACATGTCAATTAGTTTATCTTTAGTGGGTTCATCATCATTGTCACTTTCACTTTTACTCTCATTATCATGTTCATGATCACATCCATCATCACAAGTTTGTACCTTAGTGGCCATAGCCATGAAACATAATGGAGTGTCGAAGAGAGAAGGCTTCTCTTGCATGGCAATGCTTGCATGACCCTTCTTCTTGGTAGTCTTGTCATCATCACTATCATCATCATCACTTGAGGAAGCATCACTATCCCAAGTGACCACATATGAGCCACCCTTCTTCTTCTTCTTGATGATCATCTTGTCCTTATTCTCTTTCTTTTCCTTCTTGTCCTTCTTCTTGCTCTTCTTGTCATCATCATCATTGTCGCTATTGTATGGGCATTGAGCAACAAGAGGATTCTTGACTCTTCTTTGTTCTTGGATGAAGACCTCTTTCTTCTAGCATGGTAGCTCTTCTTTACCATGAACTTGACAAATCTCTTGACAAAGAAAGCCATCTTCTCATCATCCATATCATCAAAGCTTGAGTCATCATCTTCACTAGATGTATCTTGCTTGGCTTTGCCCTTTGATGATGATGTGGCTTTAAATGCCACACTCTTCTTCTTCTTCTTCTTCTTCTTCTTCTTCTTCTTCTCATCTTTCTTCTCATCTTTCTTCTTCTTGTTTTCTTCCTTCTCATCATCATCTATACAAGTATCATCGGTCATGATATCACCCAAGATTTAGTTTGGTGTCACTATATCCAAACCAGTCCTCACAAGCAAGGTGATCAATATGCCAAATCTTGCAGGAAAGCATCTTAAGAACTTATTAGAGAAGTCCTTGTCCTCCACTTTCTCACCAAGTGCTTTGAGATCATTGACAAGCACCTCCATCCTATGGAACATGTCCAACACACTTTCATCTTCCTTCATCTTGAAGCTAGCAAACTTCTCCTTGAGAATGTATGCCTTGGCACCCTTGATTGCCTTGGTGCCCTCAAATGATTCCTCCAACTTCTTCCATGCCTCATGAGTCATCTCAATGTTCTTGATTTGCTCAAATGTTCTCTCATCAATAGCATCAAGAATGGCACTAAGAGCAATATCATTGTTTTGGAGAAGCACTTCTTCCACCGTGGTGGGATTCTCTGAATCCTCTATCTCAATTTTGGTCACCACCACCTTCCACACCTTCCTATTGATTGACTTGATATGTGTGGTCATCTTTGACTTCCAATATGGATAATTTATGCCATCAAATTGGGGTGGCTTCTTGGTGTTGTTGATTTGAGCCATTTTGACAACGAAGGCTGTTAAGCCTCAAATCACGGTGACCACGGCTCTGATACCACTTGAAAGATCCTAATAGCTAGAGGGGGGGTGAATAGCCTATTAAAAATTTCTACAACAACACTTAGCAAATATGTTAGTCAATTAAACGGTGAAGCGAGTGTTGCGCTAGCCTACTAAAAGAGTAAGCCACCTATCACAATTCTAGTGACTATGATCACTAAGAACACAAATTGCTAAGTCACTACACTAAGTTAGTGAGCTCTCAAAAGCTAACTAAAGAGCATCACTAACCACTAGACTTGACGAAAGCTAGCTCTCAAAACTAATTACACTAAAGAGCTTAGCTTATACACTAGGAATGAAATACAAGAGAGGATGGCGATGATTATACCAACGTGTAGAGGTATGAGCCAATTACAAGATGATGAAGTCAATCAATCAATCACAAGACAACCAATGAAATCCTCGGATAAATATGACACAATGATTTTTTACCGAGGTTCATTTGCTTGTCGGCAAGCTAGTCCTCATTGTGGTGATTCACTCACTTGGAGGTTCATGTGCTAATTGGCATCACACACCAAACCCTCAATAGGGTGTTACACAACCAACATAAGATGAGGATCTCACAAGCCATGAGCAATCCACTAGAGTACCTTTTAGCTCTTCGCCGGGAAAAGGTCAAGAACCCCTCACAATCACCACGATTGGAGCTGGATACAATCACCATGATTGGAGCCGAAGACAATCACCTTCCTCCGCTCAACGATCCTTGCTGCATCAAGCCATCTAGGTGGCAACAACCACCAAGAGTAACAAGCCAAACCCGTAGCGAAACGCGAACACTAAGTGCCTCTAGATGCAAACACTCAAGCAATGCACTTGCATTCTCTCCTAATCTCACAAAGATAATGAATCAATGATGAAGATGAGTGGGAGGACTTTGGCTAAGCTCACAAGGTTGCTATGTCAATGCAAATGGCTAAGAGATTGAGCTAGAGCTAGCCATGGGGCTTAAATAGGAGCCCCACGAAATAGAGCCATTGGCTCCACTGTCCTCTAAAGATCAGAGCGACCAGACACGCAGATCAGATCGATCGGAGGCACGCCTGCCAATGTCCGGTCGCCGATTGCCATCCATATGTCCCCTGTTTAAATATGCGCCACCCAATCTCCAATGGTCAAACCACTCCCGTGCTCGTGTTAAAGAACGACCGGACGCGCTCGTCACATGACCGGACATGCGGATCAGTGGCAGAACCCTCGCGCACGCAGCATGGCCAAGGCATGACTGGACGCACTAATCAATGCCAACATCTGCGCATTAGGTCATTTCTAGAGAGGTTTCAAAGTGCCTAAAACATGACTAGACCCGTCCGCTTTTCACGACCGGACGCACCGCCGCGTCAGGTCATCACTGCACTCTCTCAATCGCCTACGTTATCTATCGTCAGCACTAACTAGACTCAGAAGCAGTGCGTCCGGTCACTTCTTTGCTCCAGCGTTCGGTCATCGAGACTGAGGCCACGCCACTGCAGTATCAGTGATCGGACGCGTAGGTCTAGGGTCAGGTCCTGTGTCCGGTCACTGTTTCACAGTGAAAATTATCTCCTTCACTTCACCAACTTCTCCACCCTCGCTCAAATGTGCTAACAACCAAGTGTATCACCTTGTGCACATGTGTTAGCATATTTTCATAAATATTTTTAAGGGTGTTAGCACTCCACTAGATCCTAAATGCATATGCAATGAGTTAGAGCATCTAGTGGCACTTTGACAACTGCATTTTGATACGAGTTTCACCCTTCTTAATAGTAGAGCTATCAATCCTAAATGTGATCACACTCGCTAAGTGTCTCGGTCACCAAACCAAAAAGCTCCTACCACTTTGCCTTGAGCTTTTTGTTTTTCTCTTTCTTCTTTTCCAAGCCGAGCACTTGATCATCATGGCCATCACCATCATGGTCTTCATTCATTTGTTCCACCACTTGGAATGTCTACCAACCTATCTCACATACACTTAGAGCACATAGGTTAGTAGCTAGGATTTCATCAATTCACTAAAACCAAACTAGAGCTTTTAGCGTGCATCAATAGTGTTGGTTATGCAGAACAACAAATCATCTCTTGTTTGGGAAATGACAAAGAGAGAATAATCTCACATTGCGAGAATATTGGGAGAAAATAATAGTTTCACACCCATTTAATGACCAAATGGAGTGCATGCTCTTATGTGTGCCCAGAGATCAATCACACATAAGTTAACAAATTATAAAGGAAGTATCATCACAAATGTTATTACATCACGATTATTAACACATAGTCTTTACACAAATGTAGCAGAAGTAAAAATATAAAACTCTCGTGGTAGCTCCAATCACAGACACATTGACTGGTTGACTGCAAGTCTAGTAATCTTCAGGGAAGTAGGAGTAGTAGTCACTATTTGCATCATCTGTTACCCATCCGGGATTTTTATCCAAGTAAGAAAAATAAACAAGCATAAGTACATCTCGTACTCAACAAGTGTAACATGGGGTTCATGAGGCTCAAAGGCATGACATTAGTTTATCAGCATGTAGCTTTTAATTAGCATTATTTTAGTATATTAATAATATCAAAATGTCTCAATGTAAACAATAAACATATGATCCATGTGAAATGATTAACGAACAGCAAAAACATATTCATTATTAATGATCAACTATTCCATAAGGGTCCAAGGCTACTCGTGACCGTGAGCACGGCTGTTATAACAGTTTTACACTCTGCAGAGGTCGTACACTTACACTGTGAGTTGTGTTGCCCATATGCCTGGGTTAATTACTCCCAAAACACTTCCAAGGTGAGCAGGCAGGGGAACACTATGAAGTCTTTTGAAGGTTCGTCTAACAAGTTAGGGCCATTAGATTCACTCGGCAAACAGATATAGAGCCCCCCTTCCAAATGGCACAATAACACGCAGCCTATACACATAATGACAGAGGTCGCACTATACCCGATTCGTCAAGCCATTCTTATGCCAAAAAGGACTACCACTAACAAGCTAGAAAAGGTCCTTCTATATGACTAAAGCTAGAGCCATATAGCCCTCACAGTTGTACTGTAAGTCCCGGATGTTCGCTTACAGATAAGTCCTTAAGGAGAGTAACGAGAGCACCAAAATAACCCCATGCTCTAGTCCCCTTTAGACAAATAAAAAGTCATCTTTTAATGTTTATTTCATATTCCATTAGTCAAATTACATGATCATAGTTCATGTTAAGCACTAGCAATACTACTCCATACAATATAATAGGTATCAAGGAATAAGATCAACACTAAGTCATCCTTAACAAGAAAATATATGCATAATGATATTATTTGTTTAATATGAATAGGAAAACAAGGATAATCCCATGCTATACTTGCCTTGCTCAAACTGGTCCTGATGATCTTGCTCACAGAAAGACTCCTGATCCCCAACGAATTGCTCACCGTCTATACTCGATCAACAATAGCAACAACATTCATCCAACAATCATGCATAAACAAACAAGACTATAATTAGAACAGTACACCAACAGTAATAAAATAAGATAAAAAGTCTTTGAAACAAATCTACAACTCGCTAGGATCACATAGACGCAAAGATCATGAAAAACGGAGCTAAAACGACGAAGTTATGAATTTACGAAGATTTCCTATAGAAAAATAATTATTTTAATTCAAACTCGAAAATAAAATGTCACAAATCTACTGTACAGTACTACTAACATGTAGAGCTCGCAAATACGATCCTAACGCAATTTGAACAGGTCAAATCAGAGTTAAAATGGAGAAGTTATGACTAAAACAAAATTAGTGGCAAAACTGTATATAAGTGAAAACGTACTTCTGAACTTATCAAAACGAATCTACGTTTTCGAAAAGAGAAAGCGTATTTTCAGAATATGTTTCGGACTGCGGGTTCTATACTTAAAATTTACAGGGACTCTTTAGCAAAATCGCCGGCCAAACCGGTATCTTTAAGTCTGGGCCGTTAGATTCAAAATGGATGGCTCCGATTGGATCGGGGAAAGCTGTGCGGCGCTCCGGCGAGCACAGGGACGCGACGGCGAGTTCCGCGGCGGCGCCATGGCCGGAGATGGATATCTCGCGATTCAAAGCACGAGCTTGCGAAAGGAAAACTCCGGATGATAGATAACATCAATGCGAACTCACTTAGGGCAAAATCGAAGCCGAAGATGAACCAAAGGAGTCACGCGGCTCGGAGAGGCGGCGGCTAGGGCTGCGGCTCCCATGTAACCTCCTCGAGACAATGCCGATCCCTTGCTTCAGTGCAATATGGAGCAGAGGGGGTGCGGCATCCCGTTTTTATAACCCAGAGATGCTCTAAACAAGGAAGGGGAAGATTATGGCGGCGGATTCGATCGAGTGATACAAGGAAAGGAAATCCGACGTTGGTGTGGGGAGGAAGAAGGTGCTCCTGACATGCGGGCCCACGGTGTCAGTGACACGTAGGGAGAGGCAGACGCCAGCGCACGCGCGAGCTTGCTGGGCCATCGGCGCTCGCTGGGCTTGGCCCAAAGCGGAACGCGGGGGAAGGAAAGACGACCACGCGCGAGAGGAAGGCGAGCGGTGGGCTGCCGTCTAGGCCGACGGGCCAAATGCCAGGGAGGGAATAAGGAAACATTTTGTTTTTCTTTTGTTTCCAAATGTCAAAGCATTTTCAAATTATTTTGAATCCTCTTTTGAATTTGAATCAAACCACTCCATACAAAAAATCAAATGCAACAACATGAATGCTCAAACATGTTCCTACCCTTATATTTGATTTTAATTTAATAAAAATTATTATTATTCTAAGTTTGTATGCCCACAAAATTGCATAAAAATCATATTTACCTACTTTTAAATATCCCAAAATTTTAGGGTGTTACAATTCTACCCCCCTTAAGATGAATCTCGTCCCGAGATTCGACTGGTGCTTACTCGAACAGTTGCGGGTAGATTTCCCTTAGATCCTCTTCTCTCTCCTAGGTGGCCTCATCCACAGTGTACCAATTCTACTGAACCTTACATATCTTGATAGTTTGACTCCTCGTGACTCTTTCAGCAGTCTCTAAAATTCTAACTGGAAACTCTTCATATGTGAGGTCCTCTTTAACAGGAGCTCCTCTAACGGAATCTGCTCCTCTAGTACTCACAAACATTTCTTAAGTTGGGACACGTGAAACACATCATGTATACCTGCCAAACTCTCAGGTAATTCCAACTGATACGCCACCTCACCACGTCTCTCTATGATCTTGAAAGGTCCAATATACCTTGGTGCCAATTTCCCCTTCATGTTGAACCTTTTCACACTCCTCATTGGCGATACTTTCAAATAGACATAATCTCCTACTTCAAAAGTCAACTCTCTCCTCCGAGTATCAGCATAACTTTTCTGTCGGGACTGGGCTATTTTTAGATTATCTCTAATCATTTTTACTTTCTTTTCAGCATCCTTGAGTACATCAGGCCCAAACACTTGACTTTCCCCTATCTGATTCCAGAACAATGGGGTTCTATACTTTCGTCCATATAAAGCCTCAAACGGTGCCATCTGAAGACTCTTCTGATAACTATTGTTATAAGAGAACTCTGCATAAGGCAAACTCTTATCCCAACTAGTACCATATTGTAGAGCATAAGCCCTTAACATATCTTCCAATATCTGATTAATTCTCTCTGTCTGTCCATCTGTCTGTGGATGGTAGTCTGTACTAAAGTTCAGCTTGGTTCCTAGTGATTCATGTATCTTTTGCCAATAATGAGATGTAAACTGGGTACCCCGATCAGACACAATTTTCTTAGGAACTCCATGTAGACTCACTATTCTTTCCATATACAATTCTGCCAACCTTGCACTGCTATATGTAGTCTTAACTGGCAGAAAATGAGCAACCTTTGTTAGATGATCTACTATTACCCAAATTGAATCATACCCTCTCTGAGTACATGGTAACCCAACTATGAAATCCATACCAACTTCTTCCCATTTCCATTTGGGTATCTACATAGGTTGTAACAATCCTGCAGGTCTCTGATGTTCAGCTTTTACCCTCTGACATGTATCACACAAAGCAACATATTTAGCAACATCTCTTTTTAAGCCATACCACCAATATTTCTCTCTCAGATCTAGATACATCTTTGTACTCCCAGGATGTATGGAATAAGCTGACTCATGAGCTTCACGCAGAATTGCCTCTCTAATAGTCTTATCCTCCGGCACACACAGCTTTTTTCCAAACCATAACGTACCATTATCATCCTCATGGAATCCTGGTGATTTACCCTTCACTATATTCTCCGCTATCTCTCTCAACTTTGCATCTTTCATCTGACTCTTGCGTATTTGTTGCTCTAGAGTAGGTTCTAGTACCAATTCTACTGCATTGGTGGTAAACCCTAAGTTTAGATGCTCACATTCAGCACATAACTCTCTTGGCATAGGCATTACTTGCACTTCATTAGCGTAGCTTTTCCTACTAAGAGCATCAGCAACGATGTTGGCCTTTCCTGGGTGATAATGCACTTCCAGATCATAATCCTTTATCAACTCCAACCATCTACGCTGCCTCAAGTTCAGATCTGATTGAGCGAAGATATACTTCAGACTCTTGTGATCAGTGTATATATCACTCTTTATGTCCGATCAAATAGTGTCTCCATATCTTTAGTGCATGAACCACTACAGCTAATTCCAAGTTATGAGTAGGATAATTTAATTCATGCTTTCTCAAATGTCTCAATGCATATGCCACAACTCTACCTTCTTACATAAGAACACATCCTAAACCCAAACGAGATGATCACAGTAGATAGAGAAGTGTTTACTCAGATCTGGCAAAACTAATACTAGTGCAGTGGTCAATCTTTTCTTCAATTCCTCAAAATTGGCCTGACACTTCTCAGACCACACAAACTTGGCATTCTTCTCCAATAGTGCAGTCATTGGCTTCGCAAGCTTAGAAAATCCCTCTATAAATCTCCTGTAATAGCCTGCTAATCCCAAGAAACTACGAATCTCACTTACATTGGTTGGTGGCTTCTAGTTCAATACATCTTTTACTTTGCTAGGATCTACTGATATTCCTCCATTTTGAGACAACATGACCAAGAAAGGAAACTTCCTTCAACCAAAATTCACATTTACTCCGCTTGGCATATAGCTGGTGTTCTCTGAGCTTTTGCAAGACCAACCTCAAATGTTCAGCATGTTCCTCCTTAGTCTTGGAGAATACTAGAATATCATCAATGAATACCACTATAAACTTGTCAAGATATTCCATGAACACCTTATTCATCAAATACATAAAGTATGCAGGGGCATTAGTCAGACCAAAAGACATCACTATATACTCATATAACCCATACCGTGTGGTAAAAGATGTCTTTGGTATATCACTAGCACGAATCTTCAACTAGTGATATCCAGAACGAAGATCAATCTTGGAGAATACACAAGCACCTCTCAACTGATCAAACAAGTCATCAATTCTAGGCAACGGGTACTTATTCTTGATAGTAACCTCATTGAGAGACCGATAATCTACACACATCCTCTAAGTGCCATCTTTCTTATCCACAAAAATCACTAGTGCTCCCCAAGATGAAGAACTAGGACGAATGAAACCCTTATCCTGCAACTCCTTAATTTGTTTCTTAAGTTCTTCTAATTCATCTACTCCCATTCTATATACACGCTTAGCTATGGGTGCAGTTCTAGGTAATAATTCAATAATAAATTCAATGTCATGGTCTAGTGGCATACCTGGCAATTCTTTAGGAAACACATCGGGGAACTCCTCCACAACCTGGTCCTCCTTGTTGGCACCATCATTAAGCTAGTTCACTATAGCAGTCTCCTGTTTCTGCACTTTCACATCAACCCTGATCCTATCTCCCTTCGGTGTTGTCAGCACTACTGATTTCCCCTTGCACTGAATCTCTGCTTCTTGTTGCATCATCCAATCCATTCCCAATATGAGATCAATCCTAGCTGTTCTCAATACTATAGGACTCACCTTAAACTCTACCCCCCTTAGAATTAGACTAATCGGGAGACAACGATAAGATGCTGGCATGCTTTCACCAGGTGAGTTTGCTAATATATGGTTCTTCATGGCACATAAATGAATTCTATGTATTCTAACAAATGCTTGTGATATGAAAGAATGTGATGCTCTAGAATTAAAAAGAATAGTGGCAGGAGTGGAATGGACATCGAACGTACCAAGCATAACTTCTGGTTCCTCCACTATTGTTTCTTGAGACAAGTGGTTCACCCTTCCAGTATTAGGTGCAGGCTTCTGGTGACTACCCTGCCTCTGGGGAGTCTGCTGGTTGGGCTTCTCAGGGCAATTGTAAGACAAGTGACCTTCTTTCCCACATCGAAAACACCTGTTGGGGGTATTGGGAACACTAGTCTTCATGGGGGTATTATTGGAAGGGCCCTGACGCTGAGTCTGATTCCCACTCTGCTACGGAGGGTGTGGGTTGCCATTCTGCGGCTGGAATGGGGGACGTTGCGGGAACTGATTGCGGAAAGGGACCTGACCACGATTCTACTAACCCAAAGGAGGCCTCTATTGATTACCTTGTTGGAAACCAGTACGTGGACGTGTGTTACTACCAGAAGTCTGTCCCTAAAGTCTTTTCCTCTTGACATCCATCTCCTTGCGCTTGTTATCCACCACGATAGCGTGGTTCACAAGCGTCTGAAAATTGGGATAAGTATTAGACATCAGCTGCAATTGTAGTCTATCATACAATCCCTTCAAGAAGCGGCGCTGCTTATCATTGTCATTAGCCACCTCATGTGGAGCATATCATGACAACTGGGCAAACCTGTCATGATACTCAGCTACAGACAATGACCCTTGGGTCAAGTTCCTGAATTCCTCTGCCTTCAGTTCTATCATCCCTTCTGATATATGGTAAGCCCTAAAGTTCTCTCTAAACTCCTACCAAGTGACCGTGGGAGCATTGGCAGGGTGACCATACTCATACGATTCCCACTAATCCTGAGCTTCTCCCTGGAGTTGTCTAGAAGCAAACAACACCTTCTGTTGGTCATCACATTGTGCGATGTTGAGTTGCCTTTCCACGGCACAAAGCCAGCCATCCGCTTCCAATGGATCAGCGGCATGCGTGAACACCAGGGGATGACCTTTCAAAAACTCACCACGCTTATCACGTGGTTGTGCCCCAGCAACTGGCTGATTATGTTGATTCTGCACCAGTTGTTGCATTAGCTGTGTCTGCACTGCCAATAGTTGCTCAATAGTGGGTGGCGGTGGTGGTGGTGGATTTGGGGGAACACCTCCACGACCCCTACCTCTTCCTCTTCTGGCCATCTGCCATCCATAAAAATGCAAAATTTGAGATTTCCATGTTATCAACCACTTATAAGATAAAGAATGAGATCTGAAAGTTTTCTGGGCGAATATCAATGTTAACAGTTCAGTAAATCAATCATATCTCGAGCTATAGAAGTCCAATATAGGCATACTTTATATGGTTGGAAAGCTTATGAAGTTCTCCACAACTTTTATTTGGACCATAAGACCAGATTCTGTCGTTAACTTAATGAAAAATAAGGCGCAACAGAAACTATTCTAGATTCCAGACTGTGCAGAAACTTTAACTTGTGATAGTTATATCTCTCGAACCAGATCAGATAAGAAGGTGATTCTAGTGGCATTTGAAAGGTGATTAAGCCTAGTTTCTCTCATAAAAATTTCATAAATGTTGTACGAACCGTTTTTGAACCATAGCAGAAACATTGTAGACTGCTCCAGAAAACAGCAAGGACAGAAACGTGACAATACCAAACCCAACTATTATTCCCTTAAATAATAGACTTTTTATTCTTAAAAATGGAACTTGTAGACATGCCTACAAGTCCCAACACTCATAACAAAAATCCAACTCACACATAAGCATAACGATAAAGCAACTATCACATCAAAGTTGAACCCACACGACAGACTCGAAGACTCAACTGATGTTACAAAGAACGTTCTTATTACATAAAGGACTCCTATTTTCTATTGACGTGGTTCATGCTCTAATGTCTCATAAATCTTGGTCATGCCTTGGTTTGTTCGGAGTTCATCAATCATTGCTTGGCACCTCTTGATGGTCTTCCCCTGTGCCTTCACCATCTCCTCTAACTGCAGCTTCCTCTCCATCTGTAACACCCTAAAATTTGCTTATTTGGA
Organism: Saccharum hybrid cultivar R570; assembly: GCA_038087645.1. Classification (NCBI taxonomy): domain Eukaryota; kingdom Viridiplantae; phylum Streptophyta; class Magnoliopsida; order Poales; family Poaceae; genus Saccharum; species Saccharum hybrid cultivar. The sequence continues at coordinate 307,396 of JAQSUU010000522.1, forward strand.
AATAGAGTTAAAATAATTTAATTATGTATTTTTGTGCTCATGAAAACATAGGAAAATAATATTTTTCATTAAATTAAAATCTATCAGAAGGTTTAGCAACTTATTGATGCATTCATGCTGATGCATTTGTGTTTTTGTATTGCATTTGTGTTTTTGTATTGCTTATTACATAAAGGACTCCCAATATATATATATATCATTTTTCTACAATCAAATTCCTTGTTTCTCATCCGTCAATCAACCTATACAAACTTCTCAGGAATTTTTTTGACTTTTTCTGTAGCTCGTTTCCACTTGTCTGTGAGTATAATCTAATTTTTAGATGCTCTAAAATATCTTATCATGAGATCCAAATACTTTATTTGGGTTCCTCATGTTCCATAATGTCTCTGGGAATTTTTCCCGATTTTTCGGAGCTTTCGGAGTATTTTTCGCGGCTTAAATAATAATTCTGGACTTTTCTAGAATTATTTTATCCATGAAAATAATTAATTCCGAAAATAATAAATCTCTCATTTTCTCCAATGCTCAAAGCCCATGTGCAATAATCTTAATAAATCTCAAAGGCCCATACATTTATTTACTAATGGGCTTAAATGATTACTTAGGCCTATTAACGGAGGTGGATAGTGCAACGTCAATTAGCACCATATCGCTAGTTGATATGGAGGTGGGGAGTTTTTCTTCCTATATATACGTACCTACCCCTTGGATAAAAAGCACACCAAAACTACCGTAGAGGAGCCCCTAGTTTGGGAAATCTCTTGTGTAGTAAATTATATTTTTCTCCTCTTTCTCTCGTCGTCGCCGACGCCGTCGCCGCCGCCGCCGCGCTGCCTAGCCCGGCCATACTCTCCTCGGCAACAAGTAAGTCCGCCGCCATCCCTGTCTTCTTGGAAAATAAACCCGCAGTCCAAAATATGTTTACAGATTTTGTTTTCTTCATTTGAAAGCGTATTTTGTTTCGGTTAAAAATAAATTACGTTTTCAGCTATTTACAGAATTGTCACTGATTTTGTTTTAGCCATAACTTCTCCGTTTTAACTCCGATTTGATCCGTTCAACTTGCGTTAGGTTCGTAATTTCATAATCTACATGTTAATACTACTGTTAAGTAGGTTTTCAACTTTTAAAATTCGTGATTAGATTTAATCTATTATTTTAATAGAGAAAATCTTGTTTATTTCATATCTTCTACGTTTCAACTCCGTTTTGAGCCATTCAAGTTGCGTTAGACTCATAGCAACGAGATCTACGCATTTGTAATAGTGTTTATCATGTCGCTAATATTGGAATTTCATGGTTTGAATCATATCTTAAATAACAATTATGCAACTGGGTTTTGTAAATAAAATATGATTTGTTTTACTTTAGTTTTATAATTCGAATCTAAATTTGACTTAAATTATAATCTCTATAAAATATCTTAAATATGTTTTTATAAAATATCTTATATATGTTTTTATACCATTAAGATACATGAAGTTAATAGTTTTAAGGGTAAATCTATCGGTAGTTGTATCTTTTTAACCGTAGCTCCGATTAGCGTGCTTTTCACGACTTTGTGTTCGTAGCGATGCGTAGAATCGTGTTTCAAACTCTTTTATTTATTTTTATATGATTGGTGTACTGTTCTAATATATATCTATTGTTTGCTTCGTATATGATTGTATGGATGTTTATGTGGTGCTTTACAATCATGTCCAGTCGGTGAGATTTACGTGGTAATCAAGAAGCAGTTCTTTGGAGGTGACAAATCTATAGAAAGAAGGATATCAATTTAAGGCAAGTATAGCATGGGATTATCCTTGTTGTCCTATTCACTTTAATCACATAAAATCATATTATATGTGTCTATCTTGAATGTCATTAAGGATTTTCCTAGTTTTTGATCTATACCTTGTCACCTATGGGATTTTACATTGGGTAGTTTTTGCTAGCGCTGAGCATAAACTATGATCTTGTAATATGATTAATGGAATATGCAACAACACTAAAAGATGATATTTTGATTACTGTTTAAAGAGGGCTAGAGCATGGGGTTATCTTTGGTGCTCTAGTTTCTCTCCACAAGGACTCATCTGTGAACGAACATCCGGGATTTACAGTACAACTGTGAGTGCTATAATGGCTCTAGCTTTAGCTCAGTATGAGGACCATTTCTAGCTTGTTAGAGGTTACCCTTGTGACGCAAATAGGGAAGAGCAGATTATGGATCCCTGCGTGGTAGAATCACACAGACTGACTTTGGAAACCTAGCGGCCCTAACTTGTTAGACGAACCTTTGAAAGTCTTCATAGTGTTTCCCTGCCTGCTCACCTTAGAAGTGTTTTGGGAGTCGCGATCCCGGGCATATGGGTAATCACGACTCACAGTGAAAGTGTACACCTCTGCGCAGAGTTTAATAAATTGGTATACTAGCCGTGCTCACGGATACGAGCGGCCTTGGACCTTCACAGAATAGATGAACATTTATTGGTTTAATATGTGTTTTGCTATTCGTTATTCATATTTACATTGTTCATATGTTTATTATGGAATTAATGCAAATTTGATGCTACTCATGTAATAAAATTGTGACAATTAAAAGCTAAATGCAGTCAAACCAGTGTCTAGCCTTTTGAGCTTCATAAACCCTGTGTTATATTTGTTGAGTTCGACATGCACTCACTCTTGCTATTTCCCACATCTCAGGAAGGGTATCAGATTTCTAGATTCTAGAATTGTTAGGCTTGTGATCAACCAGTCAGTTTGTTCCTGGAGTGAAGTCTACACCCGGTGTTTGGAGTTGTCTTTTCGCTGTGTTGCTCTCTAAGATATATTTTATACTACTGAGTTATGTTTATTAAGCATTTGTCTCTTGATATTACACTTATCTGTGGCTATATGTGAGATTTGACTTCTTTATTTCACATATAGTGTATGTCTGGTTTTGTCCTTAAAATCGGGTGTGACAGAGTGGTATCAGAGCAATGCTGACTGTAGGATGCTAGCCTAGTTAGAACTGGACGTTTAGCATGTTTTCATTTTTGCCTATTCCTTGCCTTCTCTTTAACTTTGTTATTTTCTCAAAGTTATGCTTAATTCTATCCCCGTTCTATTATAAAAAGCTTGTCTCTAGTTTGAACCTTTTCTCCATGTCTATTAGACAGCTCGTGACGAGAAGACTGTGGATTTCAGAGGTTAAGAGGACTGAATTGTGTCGTTCTTGCTCACATTTGACGAGAAGCCATTAGCAATGCAAAATCAATTACTAGAAGAAATGGCTCAATGTGGAAATTCTCAACCATGCTCATCTCAAGGTCAGGCCAACATACCCAAGGGGCCTGAGAAGATACAAGTAGTAAAAGCATGGAAGAATATGAAATCCAATAAAGGTGTTGATAGTAAGGCACTTGGGAGGCAGGAACAATGTCACTGTTGTAAGCATTATGGTTTTCCCTGTCTTCAAAATGAGTCTAATAAGGGAAAAGTCAAGGTGGATCCAAATTTTGAGGTCAATATGGACAAGAAGAGGGAGGCAATCTCACTAGAACCAATTGTGGAAAGCAATCAGTAATCGAGTTATACTACATTATCACATGCAGCTCTGATCCCTTGTCAAATAAATCCAAACCTTGAAGAGTTAGAGGCCTTTCAAGCTAAAACTACTCCCCATGAGGTAGTCATAGATGGGTGGACAATTACCTATAAGGAGTATCAACCCCGAAAGGCCAAACGAGCTAAGAAACAAGCCAAAGGGACGAAGGTGAACTTTTATGGCTAGCAAGATAGCAGCATACCAAGCAACAGTTCCGTGAAGTATGACATCACAAAAGATCCAGCTAAGAGAAAGTGTTATCATTGCCAGCAGGAAGAACATTATGTCAAATCTTGCCCGCAGAAGAATCAACAACAGCAAGACCTAGGACAGGATGTCCAAAAGGAGCAGGAGCAAGGAAATAAATTAAAGAGAAATTACATCCATGGAAGGTTGAAACATGTGGATATTACCACCATTCCTGGAGCTAAGGAGGTCGTGTTTGGATCAATTCCTATAAGTTCAGGAAATGCTAAGGTTTTGTTTGACTCCAGTGCCTCACATTCGTTCATATCTAGACAATATGTAGAAGATCATAACATATTTATGCTTCCAAGGGGGAAAACAGTGATGGTTAAGACTCCAAGAGGTGAAATAAAGGCGAACCGCGTATGCCCAAAAGTTAGTCTTGACATAAAGGGGGTAAATTTTAAGGCAAATCTTATTGTTTTGGAATTAATGGGCATTGATGTTATCCTTGGAATAGACTAGTTATCTACTTGTAAAGGAGTGATTCAGTATGCCCAACGTTCAGTGTTTCTAACTATACCTTCAAGAGAAAGGATTGAGTATGAGGGTATTAAACCTACACCTGAGGGATACAAGGTTGACCCATCTGAGGGTATGAACATTAAGAATGGTAAAGAGGGATGCTGGATTTCAGATGTCATTATAGAGGACTAAGGAATGCAAGAGATGCTATCTACTTCGGATGATGCTGCAATCACACCATGTTTAAGAAATAGGAGTTATATCCCGTGTAATAAAACCGTTAGTAGCCAAGTTGAGTCGTCTTAATGTGTGGCTTATGAATTTTTAAGTGTTTAGTTGCTATGTGCTTATGTTTATGTTTGAGTTGGAATTTTACAATGAGTGGAATGATCTTGTGGGTTTTTTTCCATGATTTCATTTAGTTTATATGTATAAGGTATAAGGATTAATGAAATAAATATATGGGTTTTGGTTATCTCCTGCTTTCTATATCTTGTCTTTCAGAGCAACCTGTCTTTATCAACTTATATCTCTATTCTTGAAAGACCAAAAATCATGAGAAAATTCTGGACAAAAGTAGACTTCAATACCTTTCTCTAAATGCAAGAACCACCCTCATAGCTATTTTGGATTGGGAGATACAAAAATCACAAGACGATGCAACTATGCTGTCTGAAAATTGGAACAGAGTCTGTTATGTGCTGTTTTCGACCAAGTCATCTACAGAATTTAGAAAAGTGTTCTATAAGAAAGTTTCAGCAAATTTCATAACCTTTCCAACGGTATAAGGTGGAACTTCATTGGAATTACAAAACGAGAGTTGTGGCAGTTTTACCGCGTTGCTGATTTTCTGCTCGCGAGAAACTTCAGATTTCTTGTTTCTACCTATGCATAAAAGAATCATTAGGATATTAGAACGTATGGATGTTAGTTAGCTCATCTAAAAAAAAGGGTTCAAGCTACCTTATTGGTGTCCCTTATTTTAAGGGGGGTAGCCAATGCAAACAAGGTTTATTAAGTTTTAATTCTTTATTTGTAAGTATTGGTTAGTCTCCATGATTGAGTTGCCACTCTCAAGCAAAAATGTCTGTATACAAGGTTGATAATTCTAGATCCATGGAGGCGAGAGTTGTCCCTTTAGATAGCTCATGATTATGATCATTTGTACTTGCTCGTGTTGCTGATGTTGGTCACTTGCTGACAGGAAGTGTAGTATCTCATGACTCAGGAGTCCTATATAACGTCTCGCACTGATATGTGGGAAAAGGCTGATGTTTCTGCCATTGAAGGATGTTATGGGTATGATGAAGCTGAGCACTATCAAAACAACAACGTTGCAGAGCAAGTTGGGAGTGAACTAAGTCAGAATCCACAACGACAAAAGCGAAAAAGGAAAGTCCATAAGAAGCCTGCTCAAGGAAGCAAAGCGTAGCTAAACTATGTCAATGGAAGACTGAGCAATGTGGATATGGATAAAATTCATGGAGTTACCAAAGTGGTGGGAGGTTATATTCAAGTAAGTTCAGTACAAGTTTTTACTCTATTTGACCCTAGTGCTTCGCATTCTTTCATTTCCGCCGACATGGTAGAGACGTGCCAGATGGTGAAGTGTCCAACGAGGAGGCCTTTGCTAGTTCAAACCCCAGTGAGAGAAATATAGGTAGATTAGATATGCCCGGACGTCAGTCTTGTCATAAATAAGGAAAAATTCACCGCAACACTCATTGTGTTGGAGTCACTTAAAATTCACGTGGTTCTTGATAATGGATGGCTCTGTACACACAAAGGAGTGATTCATGGTACTCGGTGCACAATGCTCTTAACAACACCGTCATGGAAAAGAATTGAGTATCAAGGTGGTCGACTCTTACCTGAGGAAGACGAGAATGATCAATTAGAAGATAGGTACACCGAGGATAGCAAAGTGGATCATGAGTTTACGGAAGTCATAGCAGAGGAACAAACAACTTTGGAGGAGCTCAATAGGAGAGATGATTTTGCTTAGGCACATTAGTCGGTTAGGATCTGAGAAACTGCCTCATGACTCTCAACGAAAGATGTAATTTGTAAAATGAGGATCGAATAAAGACAGAGTGTCATTATCTCTTTTATCATCATCTTCCGAATCTTGGGACGAGATTCATCTTAAGGGGGGTAGAATTGTAACACCCTAAAATTTGCTTATTTAGAAATAGAGTTAAAATAATTTAATTATGTATTTTTGTGCTCATAAAAACATAGGAAAATAATATTTTTTATTAAATTAAAATCTATCAGAAGGTTTAGCAACTTGTTGATGCATTCATGCTGATGCATTTGTGTTTTTGTATTGCTTGGTTTTGACCAAAGATCAAAATAAATTCAAGTTGTTCTTTCAAAATGCGTTTAGGTCGATTTTCCTTTCCCGATATACATATATCATTTTTCTATAATCAAATTCCTTGTTTCTCATCCGTCAATCAACCTCTACAAACTTCTCGGAAATTTTTTTGACTTTTTCTGTAGCTTGTTTCCACTTGTCTGTGAGCATAATCTAATTTTTAGATGCTCTAAAATATCTTATCATGAGATCCAAATACTTTATTTGGGTTTCTCATGTTCCATAATGTCTCTGGGAATTTTTCCCGAATTTTCAGAGCTTTCGGAGTATTTTTCGTGGCTTAAATAATAATTCTGGACTTTTCTAAAATTATTTTATCCATGAAAATAATTAATTCCGAAAATAATAAATCTCTCATTTTCCCCAACGCTCAAAGCCCATGTGCAATAATCTTAATAAATCTCAAAGGCACATACATTTATTTACTAATGGGCTTAAATGATTACTTAGGGCAATTAGCGGAGGTGGATGGTGCAACATCAATTAGCACCATATCGCTAGTTGACATGGAGGTGGAGAGTTTTTCTCCCTATATATACGTACCTACCCCTTGGATAAAAGCACACCAAAACTACCATAGAGGAGCCCCTAGTTTGGGAAATCTCTCGTGTAGTAAATTATATTTTTCTTCTCTTTCTCTCGCCATCGCCGACGCCGTCGCCGCCGCCGCCACGCTGCATAGCCCGGCCATACTCTCCTCGGCAACAAGTAAGTCCGCCGCCGTCCCTGTCTTCTTGAAAAATAAACCCGCAGTCCAAAATATGTTTACAGATTTTGTTTTCTTCATTTGAAAGCGTATTTTGTTTCGGTTAAGAATAAATTACGTTTTCAGCTATTTACAGAATTGTCACTGATTTTGTTTTAGCCATAACTTTTCCGTTTTAACTCCAATTTGATCCGTTCAACTTGCGTTAGGTTAGTAATTTCATAATCTACATGTTAATACTACTGTTAAGTAGGTTTTCAACTTTTAAAATTCATGATTAGATTTAATCTATTATTTTAATAGAGAAAATCTTGTTTATTTCATATCTTCTACGTTTCAACTCCGTTTTGAGCCATTCAAGTTGCGTTAGATTCATAGCAACGAGATCTACGCATTTGTAATAGTGTTTATCATGTCGCTAATATTAGAATTTCATGGTTTGAATCATATCTTAAATAACAATTATGCAACTGGGTTTTGTAAATAAAATATGATTTGTTTTACTTTAGTTTTATAATTCAAATCTAAATTTGACTTAAATTATAATCTCTATAAAATATCTTATATATGTTTTTATAAAATATCTTATATATGTTTTTATACCATTAAGATACATGAAGTTAATAGTTTTATGGGTAAATCTATCGGTAGTTGTATCTTTTTAACCGTAGCTCCGATTAGCGTGCTTTTCACGACTTTGTGTTCGTAGCGATGCGTAGAATCGTGTTTCAAACTCTTTTATTTATTTTTGTATGATTGGTGTACTGTTCTAATAAAGATCTATTGTTTGCTTCGTATATGATTATCACACCCGGTTTTAAGGACAAAACCAGACATACACTATATGTGAAATAAAGAAGACAAATCTCATATATAGCCACAGATAAGTGTAATATCAAAAGACAAATGCTTAATATACATAACACAATAGTATAAGATATACCTTAAAGAATAACACAGCGGAAAGACAACTCCGAACACCGGGTGCAACCTTCACTCCAGGATCAAACTAACTGGTTGATCACAAGCCTAACAATTTCAGAATCTAGAAATCTGGTACGATTCCTGAGATGTGGGGAAATAGCAAGAGTGAGTCCATGTCGAACTCAACAAATATAACATGGGGTTCATGAGACTCAAAAGGTTTGACACGGGTTTACTGCAATAGCTTTTAGTGAGTCAACTTTTTAACAATTGAGTAGCAACAAGTTTACCAAAATCCCAAATAACCTCATGATCATGTAAACAAGAATAATGTATAGCAAGAAACAATAATCATTAGTGAGCATCAATATCATCAGTATTATCATTATCATCAGTGTTCATCATTTATTCTGTAAGGGTCCAAGGCCACTCGTGACCGTGAGCACGGCTGTTATAACAGTTTTACACTCTGCAGAGGTTGTACACTTTCACTGTGAGTCGTGATTTACCCTTTTGCCCGAGGTAGCTAATCTCTTGACCCACTTCCAAGGAAGGTCGGCAGGGTTCACTATGAAACCTTTCAAAGGTTCGTCTAACAAGTTAGGGCCATTAGATTCACTCGGCAAACAGATGTAGAGCCCCCCTTCCAAATGGCACAATAACGCGCAGCCTATACACATAAGGATAGAGGCCGCACTATACCCGATTCGTCAAGCCGTTCTTACGCCATGAAGGAATACCTCTAACAAGCTAGAAAAGGTCCTCATACTTGACTAAAGCCAGAGCCATATAGCCCTCACAGTTGTACTGTAAGTCCCGGATTTTCGCTTACAGATAAGTCCTTATGGAGAGAAACTAGAGCACCATAAAAATAACCAAATATGCTCTAGCCCTCTTGAGCCATGTTTTTATAAAGCATCTTTTAAATGTTTATTGCATATACCATTAGTCAAGTTACAGATCATGGTTATTTATCTCGAGCACTAGCATAAATACTATCCAATGCAATGTCCCATGGGTGTCAAGGTACAAGATACAAAAGCTAGGATATCCTTAATGGTAACAAGGTAGACACATGCACATGAATTAAGTATATTAAAGGTGAATAGAAAACAAGGATGATCCCATGCTATACTTGCCTTAAACACCGATCCTTCGGTAAGCTTTAATCTTCAACGTTCTTCTTCTTCTTGATAACCACATATATCTCACCGACTGGACTTGATCATAAAAGCACCACACAAGCATCCATTCAATCATACACGAAGCAAACAATAGAAATAAATTAGAACAGTACACCAAACATATGAAACAACATGTGAAAAGGTTTTAAAGATGTTCTAGGCATTGCTACGAACACACAGACGCGAAAAGCACACTAATCAGAGCTACGGTTGAAAAGATACATCTACCGAAAGATTTGCTCATAGGAGAAAATATAAAACTATTAGCTTCATGAGTTTTAATTATATAATAACATATATAAAATATTTTATAAATGCTATATACGGAATTAAGTCAAATTTAGATTCAAATTATGAAACTAAAGTAAAATAAATCATATTTTATTTACAAAACCCAGTGGCATAATTATTAATCAAGATATGATTTAAACAATAAAATTTCAGAATTAATAATATGGTAAACACTGTCACTAACGCGTAGATCTCGTTGCTATGAATCTAACGCAACTCGAATGAGCTAAAATGGATCTAAAACGTAGAAGATATGATTTAAACAAGATCTACTTTATTAAAGTAATAAATTAAATCTCACATCGGAACTAAAAGATAGAAAACCTAACCAACAGTAACACTAACAGTATAACAAGTTTATAAAACTCTTCTACACGTTACTACGATCACATAGACATAAAGATCACAAAATTTGGATTTAAAAAGTACAAATTATGAATTTTCTAAGATTTCCTATAGATAAATAATTACTTTAATATAAACTCGAAAATAAATTATCTCAAACCTACTGTACAGTTCTATAATCATGTAGAGCTCGCAAATACGAATCTAACGCAATTTGAATGGATCAAATCGGAGTTAAAACGGATAATTTATAACTAAAATAAACTCAGTGGCAAAACTGTAAATATCAGAAAACGTATTTTTCAATTACCGAGACGAAATACGCTTTCAACAGATCAAAACGTATTTTCGGAAGTTACGCGATCAAAATACGCTTTACAGAAAAGAAAACGTAAACCGGGAATACGCTTTGGACTGCGGGTTAAGAACTTAAAAACTTCAGGGGCTCTTTAGCAAATTTGTCAGCCGAACCGGTATCATTAAATAAGATCCGTCCGTTCTAGATTGGACGGTCCATATCAAATCGGGGTAAAACCCGGCGGCGCTTTCACCGGAGAAGGTGACCGTGCGGTGGCGCCATGGCCGGCATCGCCCGAACTCGCTGGAGCTTGCGAAGATGATCATCCCGAGCGCCATTCGCCAAACTGAAAACACCGAAAGAAAGAGCGCATCCGTGCGACCTTACCCTGCGTGAAGATAGGGCCGGGGACGAACGGAAATCGGCGGCGAGCTTGCGGTGGCGGGTATGGCGGCGGTGGTGCTCACGGTGACGCGTCGAGACGACTAGAGCGGCTCCAAAAGGATGGGATGGGGGCGGTACGATGCAGGAGTCTCGTTTTTATAGCCCGAAGGCGGTTCTAAGAAAGGAAGGAGGGAGATTTGGCGGCGGATTCGGTCGGTGGAGGAAGGAAAGCTTCGTGCCGGCAGCTTGGGGAAGGGGACGCGACTGACGCGTGGGCCCAGGCTGTCAGCGACGCGAAGGAGAGGGGAAGGCGCTCGCGCGATACTGGGCTAGCGGCTGCGGCTGGGCTCGGCCCATGCGGGAGAAGGCGGGCGCTGGAGTGAGCGGGCCGCGCGCGGGGAGGCAGGCCGAGGCGTGGGCTGCGGTAGGAGAAAACGGCCCGAGAAGAAAAGAAATTCCTTTCCTTTTTCTTTTTCTAATTTTTCAAAACCAAATTTCAAAGAATTTTCAAATCCAAATTGAATTTGATTTAAAGCATTCATCACAAAATTTAAATGCAACAGCACGAGTGCACAAACATGTTTCTACTCTTATATTTGATTTTAAATTTATAAAAATTATTATTATCCTAAATTTGCATGCTCACAAAAATATATAAAAATCATATTTTTCCTATTTTTCATTTCTTCAAAATTTCAGGGTGTTACAATTCTACCCCCCTTAAGATGAATCTCGTCCCGAGATTCGGAAGATGATGACAAAAGAGATAGGGATAGTTCGTCTCTAGATTGTTCTTTACTTCATCGTGTAGTTCCATCGTCTTGATAAGAATTCAGTCTTACTTTGCATACATGTAACTAATTCCAAGATTTTTGACAAATACTCCAAACAATACTCTGGTATCTCCAATCACTAGGCACCTTTCCTATAATATGAATTTTCTTCCTTAAAATACTTATCTTCCAACAGAGCCTGACGAATCTCTTAGTCAGAAGGAATTTCTACTACCAACCTTCAAAACATTAATGATTCTGGTCAAATTGCTCAAATTTGGAATACGATTCTTAATCCTTGGTGTCACCCGAACCTTCTTAGCATTATTCTCCATTGCTAAGGGCATCGGCTGTGATTTTTACTTCTCCAAGTAATAGCACTTTTCCAAGTCCTAATCCATTTCATTCCAACGAGGATATCACAAATTCAAGACCAACTTAGCGAAGATGTCCTGTAGATTCTTGTGACCCTCCTATATGTCACTTTTCTTCCAAAAGACAGTACTCCATAGTGGAAAACTCCAGATAACACGTTAGGTAATTCAACCCACACTTCCTTAGTTGACTTAATGAACAAGGTACTATATTTTTCTTCTTGCATAAGGACACATCCCACACCTTGATAAGGTGCATTATTGTAGATATGAAGCTCTTGTCTGGATCTGACAAAGCTAATACTTGGGTTTTACTTCAACCTTTTCTTAGACTCCTTCAAACATTTGCCTGAGGTCTCTTGATCTAAACGAACTTAAAAGCTTCTCCAAAGTTATTTGTTCCTCTGCTATGACTCCAGTAAACTCATGGTCCACTTTGCTATCCTTGGTGTACCTATCTTCTAATTGATCATTCTCGTCTCCCTCAGGTAAAAGTCGACCACCTTGATACTCAATTCTTTTCCTTGACAGTGTTGTTAAGAGCATTGTGCACCGAGTACCATGAATCACTCCTTTGTGTGCACAGAGCCATCCATTACCAAGAACCACGCGAATTTTAAGTGACTCCAACACAATGAGTGTCGCGGTGAAGTTTTCCTTGTTTATGACAAGACTGACATTCGGGCATATCTGATCTGCCTGCATTTTTCCCACTGGGGTTTGAACTAGCAAAGGCCTCCTCATTAGACACTTCACCATCTTGCACGTCTCTACCATGTTGACGGAAATGAAAGAATGCGAAGCACTAGGGTCAAATAGAGCAAAAACTTGCACTGAGCTTACTTGAATATAACCTCCCACTACTTTGGTAACTCCATGAACTTTATCCATATCCACATTGCTCAGTCTTCCATTGACATAGTTTGGCTGCGCTTTGCTTCCTTGAGCAGGCTTCTTATGGGGTTTCCTTTTTCGCTTTCGTTGTTGTGGATTCTGACTTAGTTCACTCCCAACTTGCTCTTCAACATTGTTATTTTTGATAGTGCTCGGCTTCATCATACCCATAACATCCTTCAATGGCAGAAACATCAATCTTTTTCCACATATTAGTGCGAGACGTCATATAGGGCTCCTGAGTCATGAGACACTACACTTCCTGTCATCAAGTGACCAACATCAGCAACACGAGCAAGATGATCATACTCATGAGCTATCTAAAGGGACAACTCTCGCCTCCATGGATCCAGAATTATCAACCTTGTATACAGACATTTCTTGCTTGAGAGTGGCAACTCAATCATGGAGACTAACCAATACTTTCAACTAAAGAGTTCAATCTTAATAATCCTTCTTTACATTGGCTACCCCCCTTAAAATAAGGGACACCAAATAAGGTAACTTTGAACCTTTTTCTTCTAGATGAGTTAAAAAGTGTTCTGACATCCCAATGATACTCTTGTACATGGGTAAGAACAAGAAATCTGAAATTTCTCACGAGCAGAAAATCAGCAGTGCAGTAAAACAGTTGTAACTCTCATTCTGTTAATCCAATGAAGCTGTAGTTTACACCGATGAAAATCTTATAAAAATTCTCTGCAACTTTCTTATAGAACACACTTCCAGATTCTGCAGCTAACTTGACCGAAAACAACACATAACAGATTCTGTTCCAGGTTTCAGATAGCATAGTTGCATCGTCTTGTGATTTTTGTATCTCCCAATCCAAAATAGCTATGAGGGTAGTTCTTGCATTTAGAGAGAGATGTTGAAGTCCACTCTTGTCCAGAATTTTCTCATGATTTTTGGTCATTCAAGAACAGAGATATAAGTTGATAAAGACAGGCTGCTCCGAAAGACAAGATATAGAAAGCAGGAGATAACCAAAACCCATCTATTTATTTCATTAATCCTTATACCTTATACATATAAACTAAATGAAATCATGGTCAAAGCCCACGAGATCATTTCACTCATTACAAAATTCCAACTCAAGCATAAACATAAGCACAAAACAACTAAACACTTAAATGTTCATTAGCCACACATTAAGACGACTCAACTTGGCTACTAACGGTTTTATTACATGGGACATAACTCCTATTCCTTAAACATGGTGTGATTGTAGCAGTATCCAGAGTAGATAACGTCTCTTACATTCCTTATTGCTTTATATGGACATCTGAATCTCTGCATCCCTCTTTACCATTCTTATAACTCATACCTTAAGATGGGTCAACCTGGCATCCCTCAGGTATAGATTTAATACCCTCATACTTAATCCTTTCTCCTGAAAGTGTAGTTAGAAACACTGAACATTGGGCATACTCAATCACTCCTTTACAAGTAGATAACCAGTCTATTCCAAGGATAACATCAATGCCCATTAATTCCAAAACAATGAGGTTTACCTTAAAATTTACCCCTTTTATGTCAAGACTAACTTTTGGGCATACTCGGTCTGCCTTTATTTCACCTCTTGGAGTTTTAATCATCACTGTTTTCCCCCTTGGAAGCATAAGTATGTTATGATCTTTTGCATATTGTCTAGATATGAACGAATGTGAGGCACTGGGGTCAAACAAAACCTTGGCATTTCCTGAACTTACTGGAATTGATCCAAACACGACCTCCTTAGCTCCGGGAATGATGGAAATATCCACATGTTTCAACCTTCCATGATTGTAATTTCTCTTTAATTTATTTCCCTGCACATGCTCCTTTTGGACATCCTGTCCTGGGTCTCGTTGTTGTTGATTCTTCTGTGGGCAAGATTTGATATAATGTCCTTCCTGCTGGCAATGATAACACTTTCTCTTAGCTGGATCTTTTATGATGTCATACTCCAAGGAACTGTTGTTTGGTATGCTGCTATCTTGCTGGCCATAAAAGTTCAACTTCGTCCCTTTGGCTTGTTTCTTAGCTTGTTTGGCCTTTCGGGGTTGATACTCCTTATAGGTAATTGTCCACCCATCTATGACTACTTCATGGGGAGTAGTTTTAGCGGGAGGGGCTTCTAACTCTTCAGGGTTTGGATTTGTTTGACAGGGGATCAGGGCTGCATGTGACAATGTAGTAGAACTCGCTTGCTGATTGCTTTCCACAAGTGGTTCTAACGAGATTGCCTTTCTCTTCTTGTCCATGTTGATCGCAAAATTTGGATCCACCTTGACTTTCCCCTTATTAGACTCGTTTCGAAGACAGGGAAAACCATAATGCTTACAGCAGTGACATTGTTCCTGCTCTCCAAATGCCTTACTATCAACATCTTTATTGGATTTCATATTCTTTCAAGCTTCTGCTACTTGTATCTTCTCTGACCCCTTAGGTATGTTGGCTTGACCTTGAGATAAGCATCGTTGAGAATTCCCATGTTGTGCCATTTCTTCTAGTAATTGGTTTTGCATCGCTAATGGTTTCTTGTCAAAAGTGAGCAAGAGCGACACAATTTAGTCCTCTTAACCTCTGAAATCCATAGTCTTCTCGTCACGAGCCGTCTAATAGACAAGGAGAAAAGGTTCAAAATAGAGACAAGGTTTTTATAACAGAACGGGGATAGAATTAAGCATAACTTTGAGAAAATAACAAAGTTAAAGAGAAGCAAGAAATAGGCAACAATGAGAACATGCTAAACGTCCAGTTCTAACTAGGCTTGCGTCCTACAGTCAGCATTGCTCTGATACCAATCTGTCACACCCGGTTTTAAGGACAAAACTAGACATACACTATATGTGAAATAAAGAAGACAAATCTCACATATAGCCACAGATAAGTGTAATATCAAAAGACAAATGCTTAATATACATAACACAATAGTATAAGATATACCTTAAAGAATAACACAGCGGAAAAACAACTCCGAACACCGGGTGCAACCTTCACTCCAGGATCAAAATAACTGGTTGATCACAAGCCTAACAATTCCAGAATCTAGAAATCTGGTACGATTCCTGAGATGTGGGGAAATAGCAAGAGTGAGTCCATGTCGAACTCAACAAATATAACATGGGGTTCATGAGACTCAAAAGGTTTGACACGGGTTTACTGCAATAGCTTTTAGTGAGTCAACTTTTTAACAATTGAGTAGCAACAAGTTTACCAAAATCCCAAATAACCTCATGATCATGTAAACAAGAATAATGTATAGCAAGAAACAATAATCATTAGTGAGCATCAATATCATCAGTATTATCATTATCATCAGTGTTCATCATTTATTCTGTAAGGGTCCAAGGCCACTCGTGACCGTGAGCACGGCTGTTATAACAGTTTTACACTCTGCAGAGGTTGTACACTTTCACTGTGAGTCGTGATTTACCCTTTTGCCCGAGGTAGCTAATCTCTTGACCCACTTCCAAGGAAGGTCGGCAGGGTTCACTATGAAGCCTTTCAAAGGTTCATCTAACAAGTTAGGGCCATTAGATTCACTCGGCAAACAGATGTAGAGCCCCCTTCCAAATGGCACAATAACGCGCAGCCTATACACATAAGGATAGAGGCCGCACTGTACCCGATTCGTCAAGCCGTTCTTACGCCATGAAGGAATACCTCTAACAAGCTAGAAAAGGTCCTCATACTTGACTAAAGCCAGAGCCATATAGCCCTCACAGTTGTACTGTAAGTCCCGGATTTTTGCTTACAGATAAGTCCTTATGGAGAGAAACTAGAGCACCATAAAAATAACCAAATATGCTCTAGCCCTCTTGAGCCATGTTTTTATAAAGCATCTTTTAAACGTTTATTGCATATACCATTAGTCAAGTTACAGATCATGGTTATTTATCTCGAGCACTAGCATAAATACTACCCAATGCAATGTCCCATGGGTGTCAAGGTACAAGATACAAAAGCTAGGATATCCTTAATGGTAACAAGGTAGACACATGCACATGAATTAAGTATATTAAAGGTGAATAGAAAACAAGGATGATCCCATGCTATACTTGCCTTAAACACCGATCCTTCGGTAAGCTTTAATCTTCAACGTTCTTCTTCTTCTTGATAACCACGTATATCTCACCGACTGGACTTGATCATAAAAGCACCACATAAGCATCCATTCAATCATACACGAAGCAAACAATAGAAATAAATTAGAACAGTACACCAAACATATGAAACAACATGTGAAAAGGTTTTAAAGATGTTCTAGGCATTGCTACGAACACACAGACGCGAAAAGCACACTAATCAGAGCTACGGTTGAAAAGATACATCTACCGAAAGATTTGCTCATAGGAGAAAATATAAAACTATTAGCTTCATGAGTTTTAATTATATAATAACATATATAAAATATTTTATAAATGCTATATACGGAATTAAGTCAAATTTAGATTCAAATTATGAAACTAAAGTAAAACAAATCATATTTTATTTACAAAACCCAGTGGCATAATTATTAATCAAGATATGATTTAAACAATAAAATTTCAGAATTAATAATATGGTAAACACTGTCACTAACGTGTAGATCTCGTTGCTATGAATCTAACGCAACTCGAATGAGCTAAAATGGATCTAAAACGTAGAAGATATGATTTAAACAAGATCTACTTTATTAAAGTAATAAATTAAATCTCACGTCGGAACTAAAAGATAGAAAACCTAACCAACAGTAACACTAACAGTATAACAAGTTTGTAAAACTCTTCTACACGTTACTACGATCGCATAGACATAAAGATCACAAAATTTGGATTTAAAACGTACAAATTATGAATTTTCTAAGATTTCCTATAGATAAATAATTACTTTAATATAAACTCGAAAATAAATTATCTCAAACCTACTGTACAGTTCTATAATCATGTAGAGCTCGCAAATACGAATCTAACGCAATTTGAATGGATCAAATCGGAGTTAAAACGGATAATTTATAACTAAAATAAACTCAGTGGCAAAACTGTAAATATCAGAAAACGTATTTTTCAATTACCGAGACGAAATACGCTTTCAACAGATCAAAACGTATTTTCGGAAGTTACGCGATCAAAATACGCTTTACAGAAAAGAAAACGTAAACCAGGAATACGCTTTGGACTGCGGGTTAAGAACTTAAAAACTTCAGGGGCTCTTTAGCAAATTTGTCAGCCGAACCAGTATCATTAAATAAGATCCGTCCGTTCTAGATTGGACGGTCCAGATCAAATCAGGGTAAAACCCGGCGGCGCTTTCACCGGAGAAGGTGACCGTGCGGTGGCGCCATGGCCGGCATCGCCCGAACTCGCCGGAGCTTGCGAAGATGATCATCCCGAGCGCCATTCGCCAAACTGAAAACACCGAAAGAAAGAGCGCATCCGTGCGACCTTACCCTGCGTGAAGATAGGGCCGAGGACGAATGGAAATCGGCGGCGAGCTTGCGGTGGCGGGTATGGCGGCGGTGGTGCTCACGGTGACGCGTCGAGACGACTAGAGTGGCTCCAAAAGGATGGGATGGGGGCGGTACGATGCAGGGGTCTCGTTTTTATAGCCCGAAGGCGGTTCTAAGAAAGGAAGGAGGGAGATTTGGCGGCGGATTCGGTCGGTGGAGGAAGGAAAGCTTCGTGCCGGCAGCTTGGGGAAGGGGACGCGACTGACGCGTGGGCCCAGGCTGTCAGCGACGCGAAGGAGAGGGGAAGGCGCTCGCGCGATACTGGGCCGGCGGCTGCGGCTGGGCTCAGCCCATGCGGGAGAAGGCGGGCGCTGGAGTGAGCGGGCCGCGCGCGGGGAGGCAGGCCGAGGCGTGGGCTGCGGTAGGAGAAAACGGCCCGAGAAGAAAAGAAATTCCTTTCCTTTTTCTTTTTCTAATTTTTCAAAACCAAATTTCAAAGAATTTTCAAATCCAAATTGAATTTGATTTAAAGCATTCATCACAAAATTTAAATGCAACAGCACGAGTGCACAAACATGTTTCTACTCTTATATTTGATTTTAAATTTATAAAAATTATTATTATCCTAAATTTGCATGCTCACAAAAATATATAAAAATCATATTTTTCCTATTTTTCATTTCTTCAAAATTTCAGGGTGTTACAATGATTGTATGGATGTTTGTGTGGTGCTTTACAATCATGTCCAGTTGGTGAGATTTACGTGGTAATCAAGAAGCAGTTCTTTGGAGGTGACAAATCTACAGAAAGAAGGATATCAATTTAAGGCAAGTATAGCATGGGATTATCCTTGTTGTCCTATTCACTTTAATCACATAAAATCATATTATATGTGTCTATCTTGAATGCCATTAAGGATACTAGCCGTGCTCACGGATACGAGCGGCCTTGGACCTTCACATAATAGATGAAAATTTATTGGTTTAATATGTGTTTTGCTATTCGTTATTCATATTTACATTGATCATATGTTTATTGTGGGATTAATGCAAATTTGATGCTACTCATGTAATAAAATTGTGACAATTAAAAGCTAAATGCAGTCAAACCAGTGTCTAGCCTTTTGAGCTTCATGAACCCCGTGTTATATTTGTTGAGTTCGACATGGACTCACTCTTGCTATTTCCCACATCTCAGGAAGGGTATTAGATTTATAGATTCTAGAATTGTTAGGCTTGTGATCAACCTGTCAGTTTGTTCCTGGAGTAAAGTCTACACCCGGTGTTTAGAGTTGTCTTTCCGCTGTGTTGCTCTCTAAGATATATTTTATACTACTGAGTTATGTTTATTAAGCATTTGTCTCTTAATATTACACTTATCTATGGCTATATGTGAGATTTTACTTCTTTATTTCACATATAGTGTATGTCTGGTTTTGTCCTTAAAACCAGGTGTGACACCATCATATCATAGACAAAGTTCACCATTACCCGAGGAAGTGGTTTCAACTGCACTGGATCCATCATGACCCATCCAAGGTCGGGGTGTGCACGAGGGAAGTAACGGTGAACATCATGCTTCATGTTGTCAAAGCGAAGGTAGCGGAGGCCCATACATGCTTCAAAAGCGACGTCTTCAATGCTAGCCTCCATGGTAGCTCGACGACCCATGTGAGCATACATCCTGTCCAGCTGGTATGCCCCTTTTTCCTCATCCTTAGGAAAAATACTCGCTCTTGCCTTCCAGTAAGTGTCCTCCAGCGGATGGGTATACTCCTAACAGACGTACTCCACAGCTGGGTGCCAATCAGCAAAGTAGGCAGAGAGCATTCCCACAAGTCGATGGTGAGAGACAGCATCTCCTCTAGCCTTGTGGTAGATCTTCACAGTCCATCCCATTGGAGGAGGTGGCACATCCTCAGCAGGTTCATCATGTGGTGGAGACGGGGGTTTCTCTCCTCTATTGGCTTCCTCCTCTTCATCATCTTCAATCTCGATGATCTCAGGGTCTTCTTTAGGCTCAGGTTCTTCCTAGGAAGGTGCTGGCGCTTGGATTGGTGCTTTAGGGGCCTGCTCCTGTTCCTGGGGTGCTTCCTCTTATGGCTCTTCAGGTGCAAGCAAAGCACGAGGTGGGTAGTGTCCTCCAGTGGTGATGCGGGCAGTCTTGCGGCCATGAACCATCTATAGAGTTTTTAGATATAGTTAGAATAGAGGCAAAATTTCGTAATAGAATGAGACATAAGAAGCATAAAAATTTATCAAATAACAAGAGCAAGATAATAAGCATAAAAATAGTGAAAAAGAAGATACTAAATCGACCATTTCTAGCTAGGCTTGCGTCCTAAAGTCAACAAAAGCTATGATACCAATTTGCCACACCCATTTAACGACCAAATGGAGTGCATGCTCTTATGTGTGCCCAGAGATCAATCACACATAAGTTAACAAATTATAAAGGAAGTATCATCATAAATGTTATTATATAACGATTATTAACACATAGTCTTTACACAAATGTAGCGGAAGTAAAAATATAAAACTCTCGTGGTAGCTCCAATCATAGGCACATTGACTGGTTGACTGCAAGTCTAGTAATCTTCAGGAAAGTAAGAGTAGTAGTCACTATTTGCACCATCTGTTACTCATCCGAGATTTTTATCCAAGTAAGAAAAATAAACAAGCGTAAGTACATCTCGTACACAACAAGTGTAACATGAGGTTCATGAGGCTCAAAGGCATGACATTGGTTTATCAGCATGTAACTTTTAATTAGCATTATTTTAGTATATCAATAATATCAAAATGTCTTAATGTAAACAATAAACATATGATCCATGTGAAATGATTTACGAATAGTAAAAACATATTCATTATTAATGATCAACTATTCCATAAGGGTCCAAGGCCACTCGTGACCGTGAGCACGGCTGTTATAACAGTTTTATACTCTGCAGAGGTTGTACACTTTCACTGTGAGTCGTGTTGCCCATATGCCCAGGTTAATTACTCTCAAAATACTTCCAAGGTGAGCAGGCAGGGGAAC
Source organism: Saccharum hybrid cultivar R570 (assembly GCA_038087645.1). Lineage (NCBI taxonomy): Eukaryota > Viridiplantae > Streptophyta > Magnoliopsida > Poales > Poaceae > Saccharum > Saccharum hybrid cultivar. Next base: position 328,698 of record JAQSUU010000522.1, read on the forward strand.
ACTATGAAGTCTTTCAAAGGTTCGTCTAACAAGTTAGGGCCATTAGATTCACTCGGCAAACAGATGTAGAGCCCCCCTTTCAAATGGCATAATAACACGTAGCCTATACACATAAGGATAGAGACCGCACTATACCCGATTCGTCAAGCCATTCTTACACCAAAAAGGATTACCACTAACAAGCTAGAAAAGGTTCTTCTATATGACTAAAGCCAGAGCCATATAGCCCTCATAGTTGTACTGTAAGCCCCGGATGTTCGCTTATAGATAAGTCCTTAAGGAGAGTAACGAGAGCACCAAAATAACCCCATGCTCTAGTCCCCTTTAGACAGTAATAAAAAGTCATCTTTTAATGTTTATTGCATATTCCATTAGTCAAATTACATGATCATAGTTCATGTTAAGCACTAGCAATACTACTCCATGCAATATAATAGGTATCATGGAATAAGATCAACACTAAGTCATCCTTCATAAGAAAATATATGCATAATGATATTATTTGTTTAATATGAATAGGACAACAAGGATAATCCCATGCTATACTTGCCTTGCTCAAATTGGTCCTGATGATCTTGCTCGCAGAAAAACTCCTGATCCCCAACGAATTGCTCACCATCTATACTCGATCAACAATAGCAACAATATTCATCCAATAATCATGCATAAATAAACAAGACTATAATTAGAACAGTACACCAACAGTAATAAAATAAGATAAAAAGTCTTTGAAATGAATCTACAACTCGCTAGGATCACACAGACGCAAAGATCACGAAAAACGAAGCTAAAACGACGAAGTTATAAATTTACGAAGATTTCCTATAGAAAAATAATTACTTTAATTCAAACTCAAAAATAAAATGTCACAAATCTACTGTATAGTACTACTAACATGTAGAGCTCGCAAATACGAACCTAACGCAATTCGAACGGGTCAAATCGGAGTTAAAACGGAGAAGTTATGACTAAAACAAAATTAGTGGCAAAACTGTAAATAAGTGAAAACGTACTTCTGAACTTATCAAAACAAATCTGTGTTTTCGGAAGGAGAAAGCGTATTTTCGGAATACATTTTGGACTGTGGGTTCTATACTTAAAATTTACAGGGACTCTTTAGCAAAATCGTCGGCTGAACCGGTATCTTTAAGTCTGGGCCGTTAGATTCAAAATGGATGGCTCCGATTGGATCGGGGAAAGCTGGGCAGCGCTCCGGCCAGCACAGGGACGCGACGGCGAGTTCCGCGGCGGCGCCATGGCCGGAGATGGCTATCTCGCGATTCAAAGCACGAGCTTGCGAAAGGAAAACATAGGATGATAGATAACATCAATGCGAACTCACTTAGGGCAAAATCGAAGCCGAAGACGAACCAAAGGAGTCGCGCGGCTCGGAGAGGCGGCGGCTAGGGCTGCGGCTCCAATGTAACCTCCTCGGGACAATGCTAATCCCTTGCTTCGGTGCAATATGGAGCGGAGGGGGTGCGGCATCTCGTTTTTAAACCCGGAGATGCTCTAAACAAGGAAGGGGAAGATTATGGCGGCAGATTCGATCGGGTGATACAAGGAAAGGAAATCCGACGCCGACGTGGGGAGGAAGAAGGTGCTCCTGACATGCGGGGCCACGGTGTCAGCGACACGCAGGGAGAGGCAGACGGCAGCGCGCGCGAGCTTGCTGGGCCATCGGCGCTCGCTGGGCTCGGCCCAAAGCGGAACGCGGGGGAAGGAAAGACGGCCGCGCGCGTGAGGAGGGCGAGCGGTGGGCTGTCGTCTGGGCCGATGGGCCAAATGCCAGGGAGGGAATAAGGAAACGTTTTCTTTTTCTTTTTTTCCAAATTTCAAAGCATTTTCAAATTATTTTGAATCCTCTTTTGAATTTGAATCAAACCACTCCATATAAAAATTCAAATGCAACAGCATGAATGCTCAAACATGTTCCTACCCTTATATTTGATTTTAAGTTAATAAAAATTATTATTATTCTAAGTTTGTATGGCCACAAAATTGCATAAAAATCATATTTACTTACTTTTAAATATCCCAAAATTTTAGGGTGTTACAAATAATTGTCGACAACGCTACCTCTATAATTGCAAATGTTTCTCTTATAAGAACCCAGATCCATAAAACAAAATCTTTGGCTATAGCGATTATATCAGGTCAATTAAGAAAGCAATTAAGGATTGAGTCCCCTACTAAGAAGAAATAAATGTTCTGCTATATCTCTGTTAAGTGAAATAAATGAATACGAAATATGTAGTTATGTAACACCCAAATTTTAGGAGTAATAAATTTTAAATAATTTAGAGAAAGGGAATTAAAATTTTAAAAGAAATATTTGGTGTTGCATTCATGCTGTTGCATTTATTTTATTTTGTGATGTGGAATTTATTTTATTTGATTTGGATTAGAAATTCTCTTTGAAAAAGGTTTTGAAAAACAAATAGAAAATACTTACCTGCTGGTGGCCCGCTTAACCGGCCGGCCAGTTTCTTCTCTCCCCGCGCTGGGCTGCGGAAGCGGGCCACTGGTGCTCCCTCTCTCGCATCGGTGGGCTGGCCTAGGAAGCCAAAGCAGCGCGCCTCATCCTCCTTCAGCCATTGACGGGTGGGCCCCAGGTGGCAGCCGCATCTTCTACCTTCGTCGTAACCGGGACGGACACGAACACAAAGCTTCAACCGAATCGAATCTCGAATCCTTGATATCTTACCCGAAATCGATGAGGTGAAGTTACAAAAGGGTAGTCGGGGTTCTCCTCTTTCCGTTTTCCATCTAAAACCCTAGTCAACCACGTGAAACCGAGCACTAGGGATTGGGGGGAGTTGGAGATTTCGGTGGCTTGTAGGTGGAGCTCGCGGGTGGATTTGAGGCCGTGTTCTTCGCGTTGGTGAGTCTACAATCTTCTTCTCTACCTTCCCATGCTTTTCTTTTGGGTGTAGATGCTTCGAATCATGCTTTTGAAGGTCACCGACGAGTCGGCAATGGCGCCGCCGCCCTCCTCACATCGCGTGTCGTTTTCAATCTGTCGTACCTAGCTTGTACCGCATAGATGGATTCGCATTGAGTTCCTCGTTCGGTTGGTGTTGGTTGTGGAGAGAACGGTGATCGAAAACGGGAAAACCGAATGTCTCCGGCGAGCTTGGGTGGCCGGCCATGGAGGCCGTCGGCCGGACTTGGAGAAGAAGGCCGAGCTTCTCTCTCTGTGAAGACTAGGAAACGATGTCAACCGTTAGATTTTGAATCGACGGCCGAGATTAGAAGATACCCCTTCGCGGGGTAATCTTTCTAAAGAGTCCCTGGATTTTTTCTTAATAGAACCCGCCATCCTTTAGCGTAAACCCTGAAAACGTTTTCGTGTTTTGAAAGTGTATTCTCTCTCGGTAAATCAAAAATACGTTTTCGGATATTTACAGTTTTGCCACTAAAATTGTTTTGGTCATAAAATCTTCGTTTTAACTACGAATTGATCCATTCAAGTTGCGTTAGGTTCGTATTTGCGAGCTCTACATGTTAGTGTAGTTGTACAGTTGGTTTTGATAATTTATTTTTCGAGGTTATAATTAAGTATTTATTTATCTATAGGAAATCTTAGAAAATTCATAATTTTCACGTTTTAACTCCGAATTTGGTGATCTTTGCGTCTGTGTGATCGTAGAAACGTGTAGAAGAGTTTTATAAACTTTTATTACTGTTTTGTTACTGTTGGTGTACTGTTCTAATTGTATCTCTTTGTTTGCTTCGTGTATGTTTGATTGGATGCATGGGTGTTGTTGATTGATGATCGAGTATAGACGGTGAGCAATTTCTTGACGATCAGGAGTATTATTTTGAGCCAGACCAGCAGTATCATCAGGAAAGCTTTGATTAAGGCAAGTATAACATGGGACCATCCTTGTTGTCCTATTCACTGAAATTATCATACATATGCATGTGTCTTCCTTGACAACCATAGAGATTATAACTTAGCTATTGATATCTTGTTTCCTTGTCACCTATGGGTTATGCATTTGGGTAGCTACTGCTAGCGCTTAATTATGAACAATGATCTTGTAATTTGACTAATGGATTATGCAATCAACCAATTAAGATGATGTTATTTCTGTTGAAAGGGGGCTAGAGCATGTGGGTTATTTTGATGCTCTAGTTACTCTCCGTAAGGACTTACCTGTAAGTGATAACCGGGACATACAGTACAGCTATGAGGGCTATATGGCTCTGGCTCTAGTTGTTCAAGAGACCTTTTCTAGCTTGTTAGAGGTTACCTTAAATGGCGTAAGAATGGCTTGCCATGTTGGGTGTAGTGCGAGCCCCTGGCCTAGTGTGTATAGGCTGCGGTTATTGTGCCACAGGGAAGGGGGATTCTACATCTGCCTGCCGAGTGAATCTAATGGCCCTAACTTGTTAGACGAACTTTTGAATGGCTTTATATGGTCTCTGATGTTTTGGGCCTTACAAACCCATGCATTTGGAAATCATGACTCACAGTGAAAGTGTACACCTCTGCGCAGAGTTAAAAACTGGTATACTAACCGTGCTCACGGATACGAGCGGCCTTGGGGATTCTTACAGAATAGTTGATCACCATTGTTATATCATGCTTAATTATTGTTGATTATTATTATGCTCATGTTAATGCTATTCATTATCCTTATTACAATTGATCATTGATTCATTAATGGGATTTGGATTACCTTGATGCTACTCAATTGCTAATTATATGATGATTAAAAGCTAAATGCAGTTAAACAGTGTCTAGCCTTTTTGAGCCTCATGAACCCTGTGTTATACTTGTTGAGTTCGACATGGACTCACTCTTGCTATTTCCCCAACACTCCAGTGTGTAGTAAGATGCTACTCGGAAAAAGGACAAAGGTGTAGTGGAGTTTCCAGAAGACTAGTAGAAGTGCTAGGCATATGTTACCCCCAGTTAGCCGTCCCTGAGAAGAATGGAGCCCGAAGTTTAGTCACCGTTCCGCGATACTCTGATGTAAGTGTTAATATAGCTATGTATACGTTATATAATAACATTGTTTCTGATATTTTTTTTATTCTGGCATATGTGTGGACTTCCTGGGCACACATATGATTAGCCTGGTTTTGTTCTTTAGAAAACCGGGTGTGACAAGTTAGTAAGTGGATTATGAAAATCCATATATTTCCTGAAGAATAGAAATCGCAACATATGAAAATTAAATCTCATACTAAGTATTAAGAAGTCTAAGGTAGAACATATATTCCATTATGAATATTGAAGTCTCAAGAAGAGCATATCCTAGAAGGAAACGAGTCATTGAACGACTTCGTAGGGAATAACACTATTTCATTATATATGTATCACATAATAATCTCTCATGTAGTAAAGAATATATATCATAGAAGAGAAATGTTATTTGCTAAGAATGAGAACATCCTTGAAGGATTTAATCCATGAAGGATTTACCAGTCGATTCTTGAATAAACACCATTAATCCCCGAAGTGAATGTAGGCCCGAGAGAAAAGAAATGAGGAATCCTAAATACCACGGTGTCATACAAACACTCAGAAAGTGTATATTGTAAAGCTACTAGTGAAGTTTTGATATCCTCTAAGTACCATAGAAGGTATAATAATAATGGTGACTTTGACAATTGAATTATCCCCTAAATGCCAAATGCAAGACTGGATTTATTATTTAGTGGTACAATTAAAATCCTAAAGATTTGGAGAACATATAATTTGAAAATCCACTAAGGAAGAATTAAGTATTTAAACTCTAGTATAAGTTTGATGCACTATCTAGAAGATATTGAATATTATAACTTATTTACCCCTATAATCCTCTGAAAGGATTTATTATCCTGAAGGATAGATTTTATTTATTTTGCACAACTAATAAGTGGTCATTTATGCATGAAGCATATTGCTCTTGATTACTCATAGTATAATTCATAGAAGAATTATGAACCAACGTTTTGAAAGATATAGTATTATGATACTGCATACCATTATTAAGCACATATTTATGAAAAGTGTGGCTTGAACAATGAAGTTCAAAGGATGACTTTATGAGGGGGAGCAATTTGATTGAATCTACCTTGAAGGTAATTAAAACTACTAGAATTACAAAGATAAAGTAGATCATATTTGCTAAAACATTGAAGTTTATGCATAGATCGTGAAGATCAATATCTATTCATGAAGAATAGAATATCCTGAAGAATACATGACCAAGAAAGTTAAATGTTATACTCTTTTTTTCTATGTGAGTTTTTACTTGATGGTTTCTCACAAGAGTTTTTAATGAGGCAACATGTGTGATGCAATTAACGAATGTGATGTATTTTTTTCTCCAAGAACCGTTTTTTCCACTGGATTTTCAGATGGAGTTTTTAACGAGGCATTTGCATATCGCGGTAATCGGCCAAGGGGGAGTGTTGTAAAATATATGGACTCTATCCTAGAAGGAGAGGAGAAGGAAGAATCATAATCATAGTTATTTGTATGTGGGCTCTTACCAAACTCTTAGACCTTGGCAGGACTATATATACGTGGGAGCTCTATGTTGTAATTACCGATATTCAGAGGAACAAAGAATAGTCTCTCTATCTTGTGTCTATTTGTTCTTCTACTTTCATCTATTGTGTTGATCATGAGAGATGGAGAGGGGAAGGTCCTAACCACTGACGACATGTTTTATAACAGTGGCAACTTATTGCAACTGTTTTACAATCAGTTGCGATAACACTTACTTATCGCAACGATCCCCATACTTAGGGCCATGAAACAATTTGCGTGGCAAAAATCCCATCTATTGCAATCGAAAGTGCAAATGGTTGTGATAACACCCCCTGTTGCAACCAAATCTTGTCGTTGCGACAAAAAAGCGTGGCATAAGGGTTGGAAGTTAGTAGCACAGCAAGCTGTTTGACATAAGTGTCATTGCCACTGCCATTGTCACTCCCATTGCCACCTCCTGCATGTCCACTTTTGTGGATGGCCCCATTAGCAGTCTTCATGTTTGTCCGTCCAGCATTAACATTTGCATTTGCAGCAGCCGTGCTTGCACCAGCTATAGTACTTCCATTCTGCCCCTTTGGTTCCATTGTTACTGCCTGAGTTGCTCCCGTTCACACCATAGTTAGTAGCTTGACCTTCAAGTGGAGGATCAAATACATTGGAGGAACCACATTGCCGGGCTCCCGACCCACCATTCTCCGTTGCCCCATCAAATTGGACGTAATGAAGGGTTGGACAAGGGTACCGTTGCATTAGGTTACTCTGCATGTCACCTGTAACACCCTAGGTGTTTAGCTCCTTAATTGCATTGCATTTGCATGAGCATAAGCAGGCATCATTCATTTCATGCATAAGCTTAAAATGTTATATTTCATGTGAAGTAAGAAGTGAGTAGTGTGCAAAACATAAGTACCTTATGTGCAATTTCCTTGTGAGACATGTCAACCACTTTAGTGTAACATAACTAGCAAGTGTTATGCAACACACTCATGCAACATGTGCAACATGGGCTTGCAACATTTGGGTGAAAGTATTGAAATACTTGTTCTAAAGAATGTGACACTAGGAACTTTGTGCAACCAATATGTAGAGTGGCTAATTAGGTCTTATAACACCTTAATTACATTTAGGGTAAGTAGTGGAGCAATGTTCATGTTGACCAAAATTACCAAATTGCCCTTCCAAATGTTGTTGACTAAATTGGACCCTAGAGTGATCTGGTTTGACCAATTAAAAAGTCTAGTTTAGAGATCTTGCATGGAGGAGCAACCTTAAGCAAAGTTGTAGAGAATTTCATAAGGAACAAAAGTTCTAATATGGTCATCTCATGAAAATGACCAGAACATGCTCAAAACTGGCCCACAAGTCAGTATTAGAGGCTGCTTTGAGACTTAGCCATTTTGGCTAAGTGTGGAGCTGAAAACCGTTTCACTGTACCTCACTTTAGCAACTTGTAACTCACAAACTAGGCCAAACCAGTCCTGGAGCCAATTGACAAAGTTGTTGTCCACACATAGCTCTACAACATTGTCAATATCATCATCACCTAGTTCTAAATGGTTTAGGAGATATGGTGTCTAGAAAATCGGGTTTCAGTCGGCTTAGTGACTGAAACTAAGTTTCAGTTTCAAGGGGCACCACTTTGGAGCCTTGTAGTTTCAAATCCAGGCCGAACCAGCCCAAACTCCAATTGACAAACTTGTAGTCCTCATGTAGCTCTACAACATTGCCAACAACACCCACGTCTGGTTCTCACTGGTTTGGGAGTTAATCATCGACGAAACTGCTCTGTCAGTCGAACGAGGACGACCTCCATTCAGTAAACGGCGACGCCATGCAGCCGGCTTGCGTCGTGGCGCTCGGGCAGAGCCCGGTGGCCGCATGGCGCTCGCGCCCTGCCATCGCCTCCACATCACGAGCTCGCGCGCGTGAGTGAAGTGGGAGTCGACACCTCAGTCCCCATCACCCGCGCTCACTCTCCTTCCTCCTCCCTCTCGCTCTGGCCGGGTTCACCGAGGCGGAAAATGGAGGCGCCATTGCCGCCGCAGCCCGCTCCGTACTCGTGCAAGCTCACCGTCACATCCCCATCCTCCAAATCCCGTCCACCGCTCCACCCGAATCCCCTCCACCTCCTCCAACCGTGGCTTGACCGGATTGTGTCGAGGTGAGGGCGAATTTCGTTTTCCGCCACCGGAAGTTCTCGCCGGCGCACTGTCCGCATGGCGGCTCACCGTGGCCAGCTCCCTACGGTCACCCTCCAGTCTTCCCGCTAAGTGTTCTGGGTTCCAGGGTGGGTAGAGCAGCCTAGGTGATGACGCTACCGATTGGGATGGCCGGCACACGCCGGAACACCGTCGTGCGCTGCCGCACCATGGCCGCCGGTGCGGTGCTCACGCGGCCAGCGGCACTCACTCCACCTCTGTCCTCTTCCTTGGCATGGAGAGGTCCGCCATGTCCTCAGCAAGCCGTAGTACACCTCACTTAGGTCCCTGGCCACCGGAGCTCGCCGGACCACCACCGGGTGCCGCCTCCGAGCCGCGGTCGCCATGGCCGTCGTAGTTAGGTTGGGTTAGGGTCAGCCAAGCTGGGTCTGGTCGATGCGGAGGGTCACGGGGAAGCCGTTGGTGCTCTTCCCGTCGCCGGAAGCGCCGTCGTCGGCGAGCTTGAGCTCGCCGGAGTCGCGGCCGTCTTCCCCCTTCGCTCTTCTCCCTCTGACCTGCGGGCCCGCGCTGTCAGCACCCGCGCGCGCGGGATGGCTGAGCAGGCCGCGCGTGTGTCGCGGGCCGCGCGCGAGCGCCGTGGGCCGCGTCCTTTCCCGGGCCGGCCCAGTATAAAATGAGATCTTTTTCATTTATTTATTTTTGCTACAGAATTTTGGTTAAGTTTGGAAAATGTAGATCTAGGGTTTTACTTGCTCAAAAATTATGAGATAAATTTTGTTAGGATCTGCATGAGGTGTAGTATTTTAGAAAAATATGAGTTTGCTATGTGATGTTTAGTTTTTGGGATATTTAAATAGGTCTTTAAAATGTGTTTTAAATCACATGCAAACTTGTTTAAATTATATCTTGAGTTTCAGTGTCCCAAAAATTATGAAATTTGGTGGGAAGGCTAATTTATACTTGCTCTAGCTCTGGTAAAAATTTGGACAGTAGTGCTTAAGTACTTTTCAAGTTATAATGCTATCTTGTTATTCTAGAAAAGACTTGAATGAATTTTAGTAATTTTTCTACATGTGCAATGTTCATATAAATTTTTGGAGAATGTCTTGGTACCCTAGAGTGTCCAAGAAAATTTAGAAATCTGTTGTTTGACACTTTTTACTGTGCTTTGTTATTTATACAAAAATCAGCCTTTTTGGCTTGGGAATTTGGTGTAGGAAGTTCCTGTGAATAAATTTAGTTCACATTTTTACAGTAGCTTCTTTTTGGGCCAGAGAGTCTCCTGTAATTTTTGTAGAATTTTAGGAGCAGTTTACATACATGTTTGAAATTCCACTTAATTACTTAAGTAAATTAAGAAATGAGTTTAAATAAATATTCTAGGTGGGCACACCTTACTTTCTGGTGTTTTTGTGACCTTTGTGAACTTGTAGTAGTATTAGTTTGGTCTTAGAGAATGTTTGCCACATCAATAAATATTTAACCTTTACAATTTTAGGTTTTCTGGACAGCTGATAGTATTTCTAGGTTTGACTTTAGATAAAGGTGGTTGCTGGAAAACTTGTAAATACCAAAGTTATAGTAAAATTGATAAATTAGCTTGTGTCAAAATTTGGGAACATTTGTCTTAGTAGTTTTGGAGTTGTTGCTGTTTTAAGTGACGGTCCAGGATTGACTGCTCTCTGTTTAGAGAGGACAGATTCTGGAACTTGAGGAATTCGAAATGGAAAACTTAGGAATTAAGGGTTGAGGTCTGAAAATGATTTGTAGAGCATTTCATAAGCTTTCCAGATTGTCTTAGATCATATCTTTTGGAGTTGGGATTCTCCAGTTATGTTAGAATCTTTGAGCTGCTGTCCAGAATAACTTACTGTGGTAACCTAAGTAATATTACTCTTGTGTTGTTAGGTGTTAGGGCCTTAACCGAAGAAGAACAGTTGTATCTTAGGTTGAGTAGCTTAGGTAAGTACTTATCCACCAGAGAAGAGATTTGCACGTACTAATAAAGTAACTTGATTAGATTATTGTTTTTATTTCTGAAATGCATTTCATCCCGAGCATGTTGCACCTTTATGCATCCATGAGATTTATTGTGCATTCATGCAATAGGTGTACCGGAGGGGGTAACTCTCCTCGAGTTCGAGCCGGTGATTCCGGAGGAAATCCAAGACCAGCCGGAGCAGCTAGAGGAACCAGCCGGCGACGAAGCTCCTGCCGAAGATCTACCCGAGTGTCCTGACCACCGGCCTTCATCCTTTCTGAAAGGCAAGCCCCGGTGCATGCTGAACCCACTATTTTCTAAATTTAATCTTGAGTACTTTTAATTGTTTACTGCATTAAGTTGTAGGAGTTATATGAAAACACTTGTTGCATTATACCTGTCCTTGTCCAGATATCGTACTTAATCCTATATTAGGTTTAGGCACGTGTCAATGCTTAGCCCTGCTTAGTACGGTAGAAGTCGGGTGATTTCCGGTCATCCGCGAGATGTAGGAAGGAGTCACGAGTGGCTTTATGGCTATCGTGGATGGAACCATGCTTTAAAATGAAATTGAGACCAGGCGGGAGTTCGATAGTACAGCCGCAAGACACTTCACGTCTTGGGTGTGGAGCTATGCCCGTCTGAGTCGTTTAAGGACCGATTCGTTGTACGTCCTTGAGTCATGTTGAACGCAGTCTAACACTTAGTTGGCCGGATAAGTCATTCCGACCGCGAAGCCGAGTAATGTGGTTCAGGCCAGGAATCGAATGGTAGGTTGCTTCTTGGAGGAGAGAAAGGATGTGCTCGGGGACATTGGCGTGAGACCAAGGGGGGGTTAGAGTCCCTATCACCTGGCAGAGTGTCGCCCTTGGGGTCGCGACATTATTCGGACCCGCGATTCCTGAATCATATGAAACGGTGGCCTGTGCGATCCTGGCAGGGGTCTGCACGGTGAGTGTTAGAAATACCCCTCCAGCTGGATAGGAATTCGATTTGAATCGCCGTCGCTCCCGGTTAGTGAGCACTTGACTTGAGCAGCGGCAACGTAGATCTCATTAAATGAACCGGTGGTTAAGGGAATGATACAATGTTGCCACAATTCATACCTGCTCTGGATATAATGATGATAATTGTTTGATTATAATCAAGTGCATGTTTAGTACAGGTGCTAAGATAGATGATAGGTAAATGCTAAAAATAACTGCTAGTACAGGTTATAAGAGTTCAATTACTTATGCCTTTATGCAAAATGTTATGTCAGCTAGCCTCTTGTGTAAGCCCTGCATAATCCTTGGTGTCATCTTATTTCTGGTTTTCGACGGGTAAGTCTAGCTGAGTACATTCCAGTACTCAGGGTTTATTCCCTCCTGTTGCAGATGATATGCTCTATCAAGGCTTCTGCAAAACTTGTCTCCACCCTGCGGGTGAAGAAGACTAGATCACTTGGGCGTGATCATCTTTTATGTACTTTCCTCATGCTTTTGCGGGTTGTGGATCATCAAGATTGGCAGTAGTTAAACAACTGGTGTGCGTTTGCTTCCGCTACTTTTATAAACTTGGTTTGTAATAATTGCGACTCCGTTTGTGTAAACTTATTTCAGAACTACTTGTTAAATGTAACGTATGATGTTGTATGTTGAATGATGCGATCCTGGTTGTAAGCAAGTTGGTTTGAAATCCTTCGTGGTTTCGATTGACTACCGGGATTATATGGGCTCAAGTTCGAAAATTTGAGCGCCTCAGTGCTTGTTTTTGTACTTGTGCTCTTATAATTTGGTCGGTTCTGTTACAGCTGGTACCGGAGCATAATTCAACATTAAACACATCGTACGAGTATTTAAAAACAAAAGTATTTGATTATGAAAAAGGGTTAAAACACAAAAAAAATTATTTTTAGGTATGCCAGTGATCACATCCCTTAGCCCAAATAAGGACTCTTAGGTGGCTTATTATAGAGACTAACTTGGGGGCCTTGTTTGTTTTTGTTTCGTCATCCATACGGCGTGATATTGTATGGATGCCATTCACTTGGGTGGTAATGTATGGATCAATTGCCTCGACGCTCTGGTAAGTGTGAGTTGTGAGAGCATGATCGTCCAACCGACGATCTAGGGGAGAGTAGTTTTGGTGACTTGCATACTTACATGTTTAAACCATGTAATTACGTAAGCACTTAATTGGGGAAATATATTTATATCGGGTAGCTGTGATACTGAAGTATATACATCAGGGGATGTGTATATGGAAAGTATTTAAATTACTGCCTTCTTGTGTGCATATATTGGGAAATTGTTGGGCTGAAATGAGATTTTCTGCAGGTACACTAACAGCGTAACGAGTAGACCGATAGTTTCGCTTATATGAGAGAACGTATGTATGCCACCGCCTAGCATTAGAACTTTAGGTTTCTACTAAGGTGAGAGGGCGTACGGAACGTGCATGCATCATGTTTAATTATATCATACATATCATTTACTCCCTCCTTAAAAACTTCTGTACTCCTGACTAAATTAAATTTCGTATCCCCTAAATGATCCTCACTTTAAGTCCTATCTTGTTGCTACAGATGGCACGTACCAAGAGGACCGCTCGCAAGTCCACTGGGGGCCGGGCACCTCGTCACCAGCTCGCTCCACGTGAGCCCCGCCCCGAGCCTACTGAGGTGGAAAGGCTGAGGGCGGAGTTGGCTGAAGTGACTGCTGCCCGGAATGCAGCGCGTCAGCAATTGGAGCAAGTGATCCGTGATCGTGACCAGGAAACCCTTGCAGTCCAGAGATTGACAGTAGCAAACCTCAACTGTCAACGCATGCTGGTCCGTGTCATGAACCAGAGGGATGAAGCCTGGCACGAGGAGAACGTTCTGAGAGCTCGTCAGTTTGAGCTCGAGCAACAGTTGGAGAATGCTGAAGAATACAATGACAATCTTCATGAAGAAGTGCACCGCCTGAACAACGAGCTTAATCCCCTGCTGCCTCGAAACAACAACGTCGATGAGGACATGGGTTCTGAAATCATTATGGCTAAAAATGATAATGAAGTGGAGGTCAACGGACCCCAAGATGCCGAACCAGAGGAAGCACCAGAAGAAGAAGAAGACGAGGAGTTAGAGCCTGTTAATGATGAGGATGGCGGGGAGATCCTTGACACCGACTCGGAGGACGATGCTTAGAGTAGTTATCACGTAGCTATAATGTTAGGGTTGCCTTTTGTGCCCTCCCTGTGTTGGAGTGAGGCTTTGTAATAACTTGACTTTTCGGATGTAAGGTCAAACCCTATGTTTCCTGGATGTTTAGTTGGAACCTGTTAATTTCGATCGCAATTGGATGTCTTATTGTGTTGCGTTCGATGATGGTGTCACGATTAGTACCCTTCGGTGCCGCGACGAAACCGAGGGCCTCCTATGGCGCGCGACATAAGGCTGTGCTGCTTGGCACGCGCTGGTATCGAGGTGGCTAGTCATGATCCACCATGGAACTCTACCGTTGGGAAGTCTCTTTGTGATCAGTTTGAAGTAGCCTTTCTCAGTCAACTAAACACTTTGAAACTGAATCCAAGTGCCGGGCAAAAGATCAAAAATCATGTAGATTTTAACGTAAACGGTTCTGTAACTGCTGTGCTCCTTGTGTGTGAGCCTTTATCAAAGTACATCTTGTTGGACTCTCTCGCATGATTGCGCCAATTGATCCGCTTGAATGGATTATGCGGTTGTGATGAATTATTATGCCATGAGTATTTTGAGAAGTCTATTTCATGAAGTCAGTTTGACATATTTACAATAATTCATCTACAAATTTCCCACATCGTCAGTGCTCATTGACTATGTATTTTGCAGATGTCGTACAATCTCCGTCGGGGTCATGGCAATGAGGATGAGGAGCAGCCACCCCCTCCGCCACCACCTACCCCGGCTGAGTTAATGCAGACCGTGGTCGAAGGGCAGCGCATGCTGGCTGATGCTATGCGCCAGCTTGCCAACCGGGAGGCTCGTCCTGGCCGCCAGGGCCCAGAACCCAATCAATACAGTGATTTCAAGGACTTTCTTGATACTAAGCCCCCGCTCTTTAAGGAGGCGGAGGAACCACTGCAAGCTGATGAGTGGTTGAACACTATTGAACAAAAATTTCGTCTGCTTCGCTTGACGGATGAACTAAAGACTGAATATGCTTCTCACCAACTACATGGTCCAGCAGGTATTTGGTGGAGCCACTATCGTTCCACATTGCCTGCAAATGTCCCGATTGCTTGGGACCAGTTCAAGGCCGCATTCCGTGGGAACTATATTCCTCCAGGTCTCATGGCAATCAAGCACACCGAATTCATGAGGCTGTCACAGGGAAATAAAAGCTTGACTGAATATCTGCAATCTTTCAACAACCTGGCAAGGTATGCCACGGAGTTTGTGGATATCGATTCCAAGAAAATTGCTAGCTTTAAAAGGGGCCTCGGCCCAAAGCTGATGAAGACCATGGGCACTAGCAAGTGCACTACTTTCAATGAATTTATCAGTGATGCTCTGACTCAAGAGAATAACAATGCTATCTATTCCGCCTCTAAGAGCCGCAAAAGGGCCATTGAGGCGAGTGCTTCACAGTCTCGAGCTCCAGCTGCCCCGAGAGCTCCTTCTCGTCCTCCTGCTACGAATGCTAAGTTCCGTCCTCCACAAAAGAAGGCGCCAGTGAAGACTGGGTTTCGTAAGGCGTATACGGTGGCCCTGCCAAAGAGTAATTCGGGCCAAGGCAGCTCCAGTGTCCCTCCTAGCAACATGCCTTGCTGGAACTGCAACAAGCCAGGCCATTGGTCTAGAAACTGTCCTTACCCCAAGAAGAATGTCAACCAAGGTGGCCGTCAGGGGCACGCTCATTATAACAGTATCGAGGAAATTCCATCTGGTGAGGTTGTCACTGCTGGTAAGTTCCTAGTTGACCAACACCCTGCAGTGGTACTTTTTGATTCAGGTGCTTCGCATTCCTTTATCAGTCCTAAGTTTGCATCAGAGTTTGCACACAAATTGCATACTGTCGAAGGTGGGGGTTATTGTATTAGCGCAGCAAGTGGGAATATTTCCACAAATAAAGTAGTGGGAAATCTTGAGCTTGAGATAGAAGGGTGAAAGTACTCGCTTGCCTTAGTGGTTTTGCCGGGTTTAGGTATAGATGTTATTCTGGGCATGAATTGGATGAGTCAGAATGGGGTACTCATTGATACATCCACGCGGGTAGTTATGCTCAGAGATCCTACAGATCAAAAGGGTTTTCTGGTACAACTTCCCAGAAAAGTTGATTTGTCTGGGGAAGTTCATGCTGTGCAAGCAAAGGCGTTGGCCGAAATTCCGGTAGTAAGTGAGTTTCCGGACGTTTTTCCCGATGATTTGCCGGGACTCCCTCCGGATCGGGATGTGGAGTTTAAAATTGAGTTGTTGCCTGGCACGGCTCCCATCTCTAGGAGACCCTATAGGATGCCTCCAAATGAACTCGCTGAACTTAAGGTGCAATTGAATGAACTTTTGAAGAAGGGGTTGATTCGTCCTAGTTCGTCGCCGTGGGGATGTCCTGCCATCTTTGTAAAGAAGAAGGATCGGTCGTTGCGGATGTGCGTAGATTATAGACCTCTCAATGCAGTCACTGTCAAAAATAAGTACCCTCTACCACGTATCGACATCTTGTTTGATCAGTTGTCTAAAGCTAAAGTTTTCTCCAAGATCGATCTAAGATCTGGCTACCATCAAATTAAAATCCGCCCGGAAGATGTTCCAAAAACTGCCTTCTCTACCAGATACGGTCTTTACGAGTATCTTGTTATGTCTTTCGGCTTGACAAATGCCCCCGCACACTTCATGTACTTGATGAATTCGGTGTTTATGCCTGAATTGGACAAGTTTGTGGTGGTATTTATTGATGACATCCTAGTATATTCTGTGAATGAGGAGGATCACGCTGAACATCTGCGTATAGTCCTCACAAGACTGCGTGAACATCAACTATATGCAAAGTTCAGTAAGTGCGAATTCTGGCTTCGAGAAGTACCTTTCCTTGGGCATGTGTTGTCCGATGGAGGAATTATGGTGGACCCCGCCAAGGTACAAGAAGTACTGAACTGGAAAGCGCCTATCTCGGTTCACGAGGTTCGGAGTTTTCTTGGTTTGGCTGGCTATTATCGTCGCTTCATCCCGGATTTCTCCAAAATAGCCAAGCCAATGACTCGGTTGCTGCAAAAAGACACCAGGTTTGTCTGGACTCCTGAGTGTGATGCGGCTTTTCACAAACTGCGAACTCTCCTAACCTCAGCTTCGGTTTTGGCACAACCGGATATCGAGAAACCATTTGATGTTTATTGTGATGCCTCAGGCATAGGTTTGGGAGGTGTTCTGATGCAGGAAGGCCGAGTGATTGCATATACCTCTCGACAACTTCGGAAGCATGAGGCGAATTATCCAACGCATGACTTAGAACTCGCCGCAGTTGTTCATGCTTTGAAAGCCTGGCAACACTATCTGTTGGGCAATGTTTGCAATATTTACACAGACCACAAAAGCCTCAAATACATCTTCACCCAACCTGAGTTAAATATGCGTCAACGAAGATGGCTCGAGTTGATTAAGGATTATAACCTTCAAGTGCACTATCATCCTGGCAAGGCAAATGTGGTTGCGGATGCTTTAAGCCGTAAGTCTCATTGCCATTCCTTAGTTGAAACTGATTTTCATCGATCTCGCCTTCTACATCCAGCAGTCTTGTACAACATCACTGTCAGTTGTACTCTCAAAAGCAGAATTATTGAGCTCCAAAAGACTGACACTAGTATATTCCACATCAAGCGTAAGATGAAAGAGCAAGAAACTACACAGTTCAGGGTAGATGAAGAGGGTGTACTATGGTTCAAGGATAGGTTAGTTGTGCCTAAGGACCGGGAGCTTCGAAATGATATTATGTCTGAAGCACACTCCTCTAAGTTGTCCATCCATCCTGGCAGCAATAAGATGTATTATGATTTGAAGCCATATTATTGGTAGACCAAGATGCGGAAAGAGAGGCTAGGTGTGACACCTGCTGTAGAGTTAAAGCTGTGCATATGAAAGCTGGGTTGCTTCAACCACTTTCTATTCCAGGTTGGAAATGGGAAGAGATAAGTATGGATTTCATTGTCGGTCTTCCTCCTACTGTCAAAAATCATAACTCCATCTGGGTAATTGTGGATCGTTTGACCAAATCAGCTCACTTCATTCTAGTTAGAGTGGACTATCGTCCCACTGACTATGTTGAGTTGTACTTCAATCAGATAGTCCGGCTCCATGGGATACCTCGTACTATCATATCTGACCGTGGTCCCCAGTTCACTGCTCGCTTTTGGGAGCACTTGCATCACCTTCTGGGAACCAAGTTAGTGAGAAGCTCTGCTTATCACCCCCAGACGTCTGGTCAGACGGAACGAGTTAACCAAATCTTGGAAGATCTGTTGCGGGCATGTGTAATATCATCCAAGGGTTCTTGGGAAAAATGGTTACCTCTAGCCGAGTTTTCGTACAATAATAGTTATCAAGAGACTATTAAGATGGCTCCATTCGAAGCTTTGTACGGTCGTAAGTGTAGAACTCCACTAAACTGGGTAGAAGCTAGTGAAAGAAGGTATTATGGTATTGATTTTGTTCATGAAGCTGAGGAACAAGTCCGTACCATCCAAAAACATATGGCTGCAGCCCAAGCTAGACAGAAAAGTTATGCTGATCGTCGTAGAAAATTGCTCGAGTTTGAAGTTGGAGACCTCTGTCCTCTTCCTTGGCATGGAGAGGTCCGCCATGTCCTCAGCAAGCCGTAGTACACCTCACTTAGGTCCCTGGCCACCGGAGCTCGCCGGACCACCACCGGGTGCCGCCTCCTAGCCGCGGTCGCCATGGCCGTCGTAGTTAGGTTGGGTTAGGGTCAGCCAAGCTGGGTCTGGTCGATGCGGAGGGTCACGGGTGTCGGGCCCCTATTTTAGGTTCCACTGTGCATCACGTATCAGTCCCTGGATCAGTAGCTGATACGCACAGAGCGAGCAAGATTGATATCAAAAACCATACTTTTATTGATAACGGGAAAACATATTACATAGTTCATATTACACAGCTTGGGCTATTGGTCTTATAATGTACATCAGAGTTCTAATACAGCGGTCCTATAACGACGTGGTTCCATTCCTACAGGCAACTTGGAGTGCGGACGTAAACCTTATTTCTGGGCTCAATCCTATATCTTTATCCTAGTGGTCATCGAGTAGCTCCCTTGTGTAGTCGTACATCTCCATCATCGTACGTACTCCTATCTTCCCATATTGTCGTAGCTTCAAAAGCTTCATCCTCGTATGTGCTCCTGTCGCTTGACTCCTAAAAACATATATTGGAGGGGATTGAGTACATAAAGTACTCAGCAAGTCCTAACTTTGTAGTAGAGGTGAAGTGTATGGCGGAGGCTATTTGTGGAGGTGGTCTTATGGTGGAATTTTATATGGTAGTAGTACAGTTACAAAAATGGAGGTTTGGGCCCTGGGAGAGTATTAACCCTTCTCGCCAGTTCCCAGAGTTTATAAGTTATAACTTACCATAATTAATAACTTGCAACTTACCAGATTGTCACCGTTTCTTTACATAAAAAGTCTAATCATTTGAGACCTCATCCCAGCGGTTGCCCATTCCAAGGACGTGGCTATTCGAATAGATTTGCTACACTCTACAGAGGTTGTACAAATTTCCCCACATGATAGGCACAGTCCGACACCAGACGTCATTGGCTTGGACAAGCCTAACAAGACCTCGTACCCGAAAGAACGCTACCTTAGATGTCCGTATAATTCTACCACGGCTTCTCAGGGGTCGGAAACGACTTGGATGATCACACAGCATCCAATGAACAACGACTTGGATGATCACACAGCATCCAATAGATATACATATACAAAGGGGCTCGCACACGGCCCAACAATAATTTTACATGGAAGATCACATAGCATCCATGCCGACCAGACCACGGAAGATCACCCAGCATCCATGTCGTCTCCTGATAGTCCGTTGCCACTCCGGCCTCCTAGTAGAATTTATACTTCTATCTAACGGGGTGTGAGATCAAGTCTACCCATATAGACATGTGGCTGTACGAAAATCTGGCTAGGCGAGATGGCAAATGAACCGGTCCTTATATGACCGAAGCGAGTATCTCCCAACAGGAACCCTTACTAGGCGATCCTGTCCAAAAGGATAGTCCACACCACGTGAAATATCCCCACTCGCTCCCGTCGAAAATAAGTTCTATTTTACCAGTTCAATTAACATCCATGTTCTTAGGTTATCCATATCATAAAGCTCATAGCATATATATATATCACATTATTCATAATATATCACGACATTCATCATATATCACAGTATTCCTTATATATCACCATATTCATCATATGTCATATATGCTCATAACATTGGTTCCCATGATAATATGGATAACATCATTTATGTTTAATTTAATAATTATTTATAAAGGGGAGTGGAAGACTTTATGATGGGAGTGGTGAAATATAGTGGGAGCTGTGGAATGTGATAGTGGTGGAGCAGTGGATGAGGGAGTGGTTAATATATGTGGAGGAGAAAAAGTAGCGGGATGGATGTGGTATAATATATGGAGGAAAAAGGGGAGGTGGGAGTCAGGACTTGCCTCCAATCGCTGGCGGGTATATCCAAATTCCATGACTTCGCTTCCCGTGCTTCTTGCTCCTGTGTCTTGTGTAGCGGTGCTTTCGGGATCCATCGGGTTCTCTCCACGTCTTCTATCCTACGCTTGTCTAGCGTTGACAGACAAAGGAAAATACCAAGCAAGGCATACATAGCAAGCATAATCAATCAAGAAAGAAAACAGTCCTAGATGGATTGGCTTTTATCTGGTTGATGGGTACTACGGTGGCGAATTGCTACTACGGGTTATTAATTAATTAATTAGTTAATGCAACTATGAATTAATATTTAAATAAAGAAAAGCAATCATATCTAGAATTTAAATGGACACCAAAAATTATGAAAAACTATAAGGGTGCGTAGAGTTTTATTTTAGAAGATTTATAGTGCAAGAATTATGGAATTCGAAATTAAAATGGTGAAGATATAAATTACAAAAGTTTACTGACTAATCGCGAATGAAATGAGCATGGAAATTTTTTCTATAATTTTATCTAATGAAAATGAGTGGCAAAAATATAAGTACGATCTAGAGTGACTCTAGTTTATTTAAAAATTTTCAAGCAATTTTTCTGTAATTAAAATGCTTACCCTATACTCTACTGTGTACGTTTCCCGTGTGCACTTAGCAATTACCCTATGAAATAGTGACTGACATGTGGGGCCACTAAATGGTCAGGGCTAGCTTGCACTATGCCATACACCGATCTGTAGTCCAGCCCTCCTCTCTGTGACTCACGTGCACCTGATCCACCCAGAAAAGGAGAAGGGGGTAGGGCACTGCCGTGTGGGTCCCAAGTGTGGAGGTGTTGTGCCCTGATTAGCTTAGGTGACGTGGCTGGCCTTATCCCTTCCCCTGCCTCACGGTCACGGTATACGGCTCCTCTGCTTCAGTCAACGGAGCCAGAGCGATAGAGAGAGGGAGAGAAAGGAAGGGAGAGGAGGGGAGCACGGTGACGGGGAAGAGAGCAGAGGGAGCTCGGCCAGTGGCGGCTGTAGGCAAGGCGAGGCAAGAGAGCAAGGCAAGGCTGGAGAGCGGGGCCAGGCACCGGCGGAAGCTGGGCACCGGCACAACGGCCTTGCTGCGCTGACGCGAGGCTGGCTGGGATGGAGTGGCGAGCAGGGCAGGGCGGTCGGCACGGCGGGGTTCCGGCGAGCGCGGCTTCAGCGGCAGAGGGCGCGGCGCTCCGACGGCTTCGAGCTTCGGCAACCATGGCCTCGGCTCGAGTTGCTCCGGCGGAGGCGGGGCGCGGTCCTCCAGCGCTTGGCCTCGGCAGCGACTCCGACTTCGTCGACCTTCCCTTCGCGTGCTCGAAGCTCGGCTCCGGTGCGTCGAGGCAGGGGCGCCGTGCCCCTCGGCAGGCCTCATCGGCGTCGGTTCCGAACTCCGGGTCACGGTGGAGTGCTCGTCGTCGGCAACTCCCGGTGGCTATTTATAGCCCTGGGAGTTCGGTTGGAGCAGCCGATATTTTCCGGCAAATGGAGATTTTTGTCGGCAGCAGCAGATCGATGGGACTGCTCAGGGAAAACAGCTGGTACCCGTACTCATCCTCCCGAGCTCCTGGACAGTAAGGCAGTGCGGCTGAGGAAAAATCTCCGACGGTGCAGATTTTTGCCGGCAGGGTGGGCAGGCAGCAGCGTCTTCGTGGCGTGCTTGAGCTGGCGTTTGGCGAGCTCGATGGGACACGGCAGCAGGTACAGCGAGGATATTTGTCCGGCCGGGGAGATTTTTGCCGGCATGGTCTGCAGCGCACAGCAGCGGCAGTCAACGTCTACATGGGCGCAGTCAACGTCTACATGGGCGTATGCAAAGCTCAGCCGGCCTTTCTGGAATCGGCAGCGGCACAAGGTGTGAGCTGGCGACGAGAATCGTGTGGGAAGAAGACGACATCCGTGAAGGCCGGTGCGCGAAGAAATATCTCCGGCCATGGTTTTCACGTGCTCGGGAGCGGCAGCGGCAACGCGGAGGAGACGCGGTTCGGCGTCGAAAAATATCTGCGTGTGCGTGCTCTGCTGCTGCTCGGTCGCTGTGCCCGATTGGCCGGTGGGAGGAAGTACACAGTAGGCCTTTTCCATTTTCTATTTTTGTAAATACCAAGTATATGTAACAATGAGTCAATGACTGCCTACACGTACGACTTTACTAATTCATACAATGGATCAAGGTACATATGGTGTATGTATGTATATTTTAATTAAAATATGTAAACATGTATATATATATGCATATCCTTTTATAACCATGATAGTAAGTAAAGGCAAGGGATTTCATACGTAATCTAATATTAAGAGAAAAAAAATTGTATCTATAATTTATTAACGTGATGGCTAATATAAATAAGCCGAGAGGGCAACAAAGTATTTTTATAACTACGATGAATTATCTACTTGCTATATTATAAAGGAAAGTTCCGAAATGCCAGTTATAGTTAAGCAAGTTATTTTGGTGCCGCAAATAAATTCCAAAAAGCACACAAGCAGTCAAGCAATCAAGCATTTCATGCAAGCAACCAATTCAAGCCTTATGCACATGGTGAATTTTACTGCAGGGTTCTAGAGAAAAGTTTTTCTAAAATGGTTCCGTAGAAAATAAACTAATCAAGTTTTAATTTGTTGTAAAATTTTAAAAGTTCAAATTTTTAGTGGTTTTTAACATGGTGCAAAACACAGGGTGTTACAGATCTACCCCACTTAGAAGAATCTCGTCCCCGAGATTCAAATAGACTGGAGGGAGAAATTAGAGAGATAGGAACTAGGGGGAAGAATACAAGCTCCGATTTGTCTTACGAGATTATTCCTTGTGGATTCTTTAGTCTTCTTTTATTAGCAGCAAGTGGTTGCCATTGTCATGGAAAATATATTCCCTGTCCCGTGAGATGACTGCTGAGGCTGGGTTGATTCTGTTGCTGCACATATTTCTGGTATGCTTTTCTTGTAATATCCGTAGTCATACCGCTCAAATCTTTTGACTCTGATCCTTTGGATAAATTCAAATTTCTAGGTTTGGGCTACCCCACTTAGATGATTCGACCTCCTGGTGTCTTTCCAAAATATGCAATCCATCATCCATCATTACTTTCTGGGTTGCGGAGCTACCCTACTTAGACGATTTAGACCTCTTTGGTCTAATTTTTATACGGACTTCTTGAGCTTTCTCGCCTTATTTTCTTTAAATCCCCTGGGTTTATGGTGCCAGCGTTCTGATTTTGTTTCTTTTGAGCAACAATTACTGTGAACATAGGATTCCTCTTCTCATCTAAAAGCTTGCATCTTCAGTAGCTTATTTATCATGTTTTCGCCTCACTTGATTAGTGACTCTTATATTCCCGAGCAGAAGGTCTGAGTCTACCCCACTTAGAAGATTTAGCCTTAAATCTTCTATCTTTCTTAGATCCGTTCATTTTACTTAGATTTTTTTTGTCGCCCCCTTCTTAGCTATCAATCTAGTTATGTACGCCCCTTTTTTTGAGAAGAGACAGGCACGTGAATACTATGAAATCACGGCCAAAGACAGTGCTTATGATTACGATAGGAGGATTACAACATGGAGGGAGGGAGGTGCTAGCTATGAGTACATCTCCTGTGGGAGCAACTATTCTACTTCATCGGACTGGACGGCTTCATTCCGTGGCTCCGCGGGTCCATCAACAGTGGTGGAACAGTGGCCCTCTTCTTTTGGTGCTAACTGAGTGAGTGGGAGGAGAGGCTCGGCGTCGAAGTCTCTTGACGGTGGTGGTGCTGGGGGTACCGCAATGTCCATCCGTCTTCTTTCCGGGGGGTGGATGGGGTGTCCTTCGAGGATCACGGGTTCATTCCCGTGCATGGCGAACATCCTGCGCCTAGGCCTAGTGATGAGGTAGGCGCGCTTCAACTCTTCGGCATGTTGGTCAATGATGGTCTTTAGGAATTCGGCGATAGTGGTCTCGCGACTTTCTGCGGAGGCAGCTCTGGCTTGAGCTTGGGCGTATTGCACGTGGAGTGTCCGAGTGTGGAGCTCGGCTTCTTCGGCTCGGCGGATCTGGGTCCTCAATGCAGTGGCTTGTCGGTCGTACTGCTCGTCGAGAGTGAGCAGGTAGTCGGTCAGGTGCCTTGTTGCAGGGTCGGTTTCTTGACCTTGCAAGGCTTCAAGGCGAGCGATCCAAGCAGGGTTGTTCTTCTCTTCGGGTGGGAAGAACTTCATGGGTGTGCGGGAGGTGGGTTCTTTGTAGATCTTGCAGAGGCGTCGTAGGGCTTTGCGGGCGACGGCTTGGTAGGTGTCGGGGAAGCAAAAACCGGTGGCGGTGGTACTCCATTCTTCGGCGATGTTGGGGTAGTCTTCACTCTTGCCGATGTAGATGGTGACTTCACAGCGCTCGGTGCCATGTTCTTCATACTCACGGCCCTCATACTCAGGGCGCTCTCGGATGCCAAGGCTTTGCATGGTGGTGTAAAGAAGCTTGGGGAATCCTTCGGTTTGGATGCAGTAGCTGCTAATCCAAACATTGTTGTTCATTTCCATGGGTGTGTAAGGGGTTGGTAGTGGTGGTTTGTAGCTGGAAAGGTGATAAGTGGGGTGGTTTTGGTGGGTGAAGGGTAAGAGATGCGGATGCAGAAGAGATGGGTGGTAAGGCTAGCAACGGGATGGTTGGAGTGGGATGGTAAAGAAAGGTGGACGGGGTACTCTTTTATAGACGGCCGTGGCTGAGGCTTGTCAGAGACGCTTTGATCAGTCTTGACTGGGGTTGAGGTGTGTGGAGGAAAAAGGGGAGTGGGGCTCACTACATAGTGTGGCACTGTGGTGGTGGTGTGGTCTTGATGACCGTGCAGGCGATGGTCGTTGTCGGTTGCAGTTTACTGTAAACCCAGAAAATGAGGCGGCTGTGATTTGCTGGTGATAGTGGCATTGACTGCACCATTTTTTTTATCTTTCTTCTTTTCTCATTCAATGATTTGAGCCCAAAAATCTCAAAAATATACGTGGCACCAACAAGATTTCTAGGATTTTATTCTACCCTCTCTTTTTTCAACAATTAACTCAGGGCCTTTCATACGGTAACGGACGCGTTACAATGATGTACAAGATTATTGATCCTATCAGCATAGAAATTAGTGTAGCAAAGACGAACGTAACGAGCTCATCTGCTTCTACGCACATCTTGAGAGCTTCAACTTCTGGCTTCCGACAGTGTACTTTTTCTTTTTCTTGCTATTTCTCCGGTAAATCTTCAGTTGGCAGCACTTCCTTCTAGCTTCTTTTCGGATTGTTGGAACAAGTTGGCACTAAAATGGGGGACTCAGGTGGGTGATCAGTGTTGAGAGTGGGGGTGTCTTGATTGTGAAGGGCAGCAAGGGGCGTCTTTTATAGACGGTCGATGGCGCGGTTAGGAGAGCGGGTGCGCGCCATTATCGGCGGCATTGAGCAGCATCGGGTGCCGAGGGAATCGGCGTCATGGGGGACAGCAGCAGCAGCAGCTTTCGGCGGTGAGGTGACAGCACGAGCGGCGTCGTGGGGCGGTGGTGCATGGTGCAGTGTGCAGTGGGGGGCGGGGGAGACAGCGACGCGACGTTGAGGGGGCGGTACTAGCGTGCGGGAAAAACTGAGCGGTGGCATGGACGGTGGAGGCGTGCGCGAATCTATGGCTTTCGCCCGTAGCATGCTGTGTATATTTTCAGGCTGCTTTGGTGCGACAAGGAACAGACTATTGGTGTCGCTAACTGGGTCGAAATGCTTCTGGCTGCACTAGCACACTTAGTAATCTGGTAGCTGCTGATTTCTTATTTTCTTCCTGTCTTCTAAAATTATTTCCCAATAATCTCTACCTTCTTCAAAATATCCCAAATAGTAGTCTTCCCTTGTATGACCGCCAAAAATATTCATGGAATGGGGAGGGGAAAGAGCACAAGGTGAGGGGAGAGAGATCTAAATGGGTAGTTGTAACAAAATGCAGAAACTAGCTTCATGCAACACACTAAAAATCAAAGAACTAACAAGCAAAACTAAGTTCGCTATCCATTCTTGCACGTAACCTACCGTAAAGGTTATATTATTATTATTATTATTATTATTATTATTATTATTATTATTATTATTATTATTATTATTATTATTATTATTATTATTATTATTATTATTATTATCACTACCGTTACTACTACTATTATTTACACATTTGGTTGTCTAAAACTAAATCTTTAAGCCTACGGATGCTATAGGTATATTTTGAAGGGATGAGTGGAGAGAAAATCATATTTTAAAGTAGAAGGCCAAGGTAAGGTGAGAGACAAAGCTATAAGCAATATTCTTCAAAATAGGTTTTTAGAAAAACAATCCTATCTAACGACCATACTAAGGTTTTGTCCTACAGTCCAAGTATGGCTCTGATACCACCCTGTCGGGCCCCTATTTTAGGGTCCACTGTGCATCACGTATCAGTCCCTGGATCAGTAGCTGATACGCACAGAGCGAGCAAGATTGATATCAAAAACCATACTTTTATTGATAATGGGAAAATATATTACATAGTTCATATTACACAGCTTGGGCTATTGGTCTTATAATGTACATCAGAGTTCTAATATAGCGATCCTATAACGACGTGGTTCCATTCCTACAGGCAACTTGGAGTGCGGACGTAAACCTTATTTCTGGGCTCAATCCTATATCTTTATCCTAGTAGTCATCGAGTAGCTCCCTTGTGTAGTCGTACATCTCCATCATCGTACGTACTCCTATCTTCCCATATTGTCGTAGCTTCAAAAGCTTCATCCTCGTATGTGCTCCTATCGCTTGACTCCTAAAAACATATATTGGAGGGGATTGAGTACATAAAGTACTCAGCAAGTCCTAACTTTGGAGTAGAGGTGAAGTGTATGGCGGAGGCTATTTGTAGAGGTGGTCTTATGGTGAAATTTTATATGGTAGTAGTATAGTTACAAAAATGGAGGTTTGGGCCCTGGGAGAGTATTAACCCTTCTCGCCAGTTCCCAGAGTTTATAAGTTATAACTTACCATAATTAATAACTTGCAACTTACCAGATTGTCACCGTTTCTTTACATAAAAAGTCTAATCATTTGAGACCTCATCCCAGCGGTTGCCCATTCCAAGGACGTGGCTATTCGAATAGATTTGCTACACTCTGCAGAGGTTGTACAAATTTCCCCACATGATAGGCACAGTCCGACACCAGACGTCATTGGCTTGGACAAGCCTAACAAGACCTCGTACCCAAAAGAGCGCTACCTTAGATGTCCGTATAATTCTACCACGGCTTCTCAGGGGTCGGAAACGACTTGGATGATCACACAGCATCCAATGAACAACGACTTGGATGATCACACAGCATCCAATAGATATACATATACAAAGGGGCTCGCACACGGCCCAACAATAATTTTACATGGAAGATCACATAGCATCCATGCCGACCAGACCACGGAAGATCACCCAGCATCCGTGTCGTCTCCTGATAGTCCGTTGCCACTCCGGTGTAACAGAACCGACCAAATTATAAGAGCACAAGTACGAAAACAAGCACCGAAGCGCTCAAATTTTCAAACTTGAGCCCATATAATCCCGGTAGTCAATCGAAATCACGAAGGATTTCAAACCAAACTGCTTACAACCAGGATCGCATCATTCAACATTCAACATCATACGATACATTTCACAAGTAGTTCTGACATAAGTTTACACCACGGAGTAGCAAATATTACAAACCAAGTTTGAAAGTAGCGGAAGCATAACACACACATTAGTTAAATAAATACTGCCAGTCTGGATGATCGACAACCCGCAAAAGCATGAGGAAAGTACATAAAGACGATCACGTCCTTGTGATCTAGTCATCGTCACCCGCAGGGTGGAGACACGTCTTGCAGAATCCCTGATAAAGCATGTCATCTGCAACAGGAGGGAATAAACCCTGAGTACTGGAATGTACTCAGCTAGACTTACCCGTCGAAAACCAGAAATAAAGTGACACCAAGGATTATGCAAGGCTTACACAAGAGGCTAGCTGACATAACATTTTGCATAAAGGCATAAGTAATTGATACTCTTATAACCTGTACTAGCAGTTATTTTTAGCATTTACCTGTCATCTATCTTAGCACCTGTACTAAACATGCACTTGATTATAATCAAACAATTATCATCATTATATCCAGAGCAATTATGAATTGTGGCAACATTGTATCATTCCCTTAACCACCAGTTTATTTAATGAGATCTACGTTGCCGCTGCTCAAGTCAAGTGCTCACTAACCGGGAGCGACGGCGATTCGAATCGAATTCCTATCCAGCTGGAGGGGTATTTCTAACACTCACCGTGCAGACCCCTGCCAGGGTCGCACAGGCCACCGTTTCATATGATTCAGGAATCGCGGGTCCGAATAATGTCGCGACCCCAAGGGCGACACTCTGCCAGGTGATAGGGACTCTAACCCCCCCTTGGTCTCACGCCAATGTCCCCAAGCACATCCTTTCTCTCCTCCAAGAAGCAACCTACCATTCGATTCCCGGCCTGAACCACATTACTCGGCTTCGCGGTCGGAACGACTTATCCGGCCAACTAAGTGTTAGACTGCGTTCAACATGACTCAAGGACGTACAGCGAATCGGTCCTTAAACGACTCAGACGGGCATAGCTCCACACCCAAGACGTGAAGTGTCTTGCGGCTGTACTATCGAACTCCCGCCCGGTCTCAATTTCATTTTTAAGCATGGTTCCATCCACGATAGCCATAAAGCCACTCGTGACTCCTTCCTACATCTCGCGGATGACCGGAAATCACCCGACTTCTACCGTACTAAGCAGGGCTAAGCATTGACACGTGCCTAAACCTAAAATAGGATTAAGTACGATATCTGGACAAGGACAGGTATAATGCAACAAGTGTTTTCATATAACTCCTACAACTTAATGCAGTAAACAATTAAAAGTACGCAAGATTAATTTATAAATCAGTAGGTTCAGCATGCACCGGGGCTTGCCTTTGAGAAATGTTGCGGGTCTGTGGTCCGGACACTCGGGTAGATCTTCTGACGGAGCTTCGTCGCCGGCTGGTTCCTCGGGCTCCTGCTGCTCCTGGTTCTCCTCCGGAATTACCGGCTCGAATTCGAGGAGTGTTACCTCCTCCGGTGCACCTATTGCATGAATGCACAATAAATATAATGGATGCATAAATGGGTGCAACATGCTCGGAATGAATGCATTTCAGAATAAAATACTCTATTTAAGTTATGTTACTAGTACGTGCAAATCTCTTCTCTAGTAGAGAAGTACTCACCTAATCTACTTAACCTAAGATAAAGCTGCTCGTCCTCAGTTAAGGCCCTAACACCTAACAATTACAAAAGTAGCAGGTCTTAGGATATCTCACCATAACAATCAGCAAAACACCACAGTAAGCATTCTGGACAGCAGCTACTTGTTTTTATCACAACTGGAGATTTATAAGTCCAAAAGATATGATCTAAGGCAATCTGGAAAGCCTAAGAAATGTACTACACTTCATTTTCAGACCTCAACTCCAAACTCCTAAGTTTTCCAAGTCAAACTTCACAAGTTCCAGAATCTGTCCTCTCCAAAACAGAGAGTAGCAGATTTTGAACTGCCACTTTAAACAACAGTAACTCTCAAACTACTAAGCCAAATGCTTCCAAATTTTAACACAAGCTAGTTCATCAAGTTTACTCCAACTTTGGTATTTACAGGTTGTCCAGCAACCAATTTTTATTAAAGCCAATTTAGAATTACTACTTAGCTGTCCAGAAAACCTAAATTACAAAGGTTAAATATTTATTGATGTGGCAAACATTCTTTAAAACCAAACTAATGCTACTACAAGTTCACAAATATCACAAAGACACCAGAAAGTAAGGTGTGCCCACCTAGAACATTTATTTAAACCCATTTCTTTATTTACTTAAGTAATTAAGTGAAATTTCAAACATATATATAAACTGCTCCTAAAATTCTACAAAAATTACAGGGAACTCTATGACCCAAAAAGAGACCACAGTAAAAATTTGAACAAGTTTCATTCACAGAAACTCCCTACACAAAATTCACAAGCTAATAAGGCTGATTTTTGCATAAATAGGAAACCCTATTGAAAGGTGTCAAACAACAGATTTCATATTTTTCTTAGACACTCTAAGATACCAAGACATTCTCCAAAAATTTATAAGAACATTGCACATGTAGAAAAATTACAAAAATTCATTTAAGTATTTCCTAGAATCACAAGATAGCATTATAACTTGGAAATTAATTAAGCACTGATGCCCAAATTTTTACCATAGCTAGGACTAGCATAGAGTAACCTACCCACCAAATTTCATAATTTATGGAACACTACAGCTCAAGTTATAAATTAAGCAAATTTGCATGCAATCCAAAACACATTTAAAGGATCTAATAAATTCTTACAGAATTTAAACATCTCATGCCAGATCCATATTTTTCTAAAATACTACACATCCAATAGATTCTAACAAAATTTATTTCATGATTTTTGGATCACTAAAACCCTAGATTCCTATTTTTCCAACTAGTACAACAATCAGTATCAAAATAATAAAAATTCATTTTCACTTCGGACGATTGGGCCGGCCCGGAAACGAACTCGGCCCACAACGTTTTTTTTTCCCCGCGCGCTCGGCCCGCTCAGCGCCCCTGCCTGCGCGCGCGACGCTGACGGTGGGCCCCCGCGGTCAGTGACCGAAACAGGGGAGCCGACACCCCGCGAGCTCCGGTGAGCTCGAGCTCGCCGGAGAAGGGCTCGCGCGGCTCACCGAACACGGCATCGTGCTCTCCGTCACCTGGCGCACTGATTGGTACCCGTAGGATGAATGGGAATGGGGTGGAGAGGGCCTGCCACCGTGCGCGGCGGCCGGTGACCTCCGGTGGCGGCGCACCGTCGCCGGTGAAGAAGCATAGTGCGGTTTGGGCTCGGTACGAGCTTCACCGGGGCAAGGTGGTTCCGTTTTGCGAGTCAGGGGAGATGGAGACGGGCCCGAAGCACCCCGACCACGGTGAGGTCCCATGGCGGGCTCCGGCGACCCCTCGGAGGCGGAGAAGAAGATAATGCAGCTCACCTAGGGTCCAATCGTGGGTTTCGGTAGGTCCAGGGGGTGGAGGGTGTCGAGGCGGAGGAACTGGCGAGCTCAGGCGGCCGGTGGTGTGGCGTGGCTCACGGTCGAGCTCGTCGGAGAAGAAAGGGGAATGGCGGCTCGGTTCTTTCCCTTTTGCAAACGAGAGGGAAGGAGGAGGAGGGAATGGATGGTTGATATCGGGGCGACCGCAGAGGTGCCCTTCATGCGCTCGGCAGCTGGCCAAGGCGCCAGGTCGCGCGCGGCGCGTGGAGGACACGCGGCGGTGTTCTTCTGCCGGGGCGCCACGTTCAGTTTTCTGAAGTTCTGAATCGCGGTTTCAGTCAAGCCGAGCCTGACAGCGTGACTTTGGCAACCTGTAACTCCCAATCTAGGCCGATCTAGTACAATTCGTAATTAGTAAAGTTGTAGAGGTACATATCGTCTACAAAATTGTCCACTAGAGCTCGAGCTGATTCGGTCTATAATGGAAACTACATGGTCTCAAAGTAGTGCTCGGTGAAACTGAAACCGGGTTCAGTTAATGATACCGCCTGACAGCTCATGTTCATGGCACGATATCTCTTGAACCATTGAGAACCAGGCTTGGGTAATATTGACAAAGTTGTAGGGCTACATGTGATCTACAAGTTTGTCAATATGAGTGAAGGCTGGTTTGGCTTGGTTTGCAAACTACAAGCTTCTAAAGTAGACATCAGTGAAACTGTAAGGTCCAATTCCAGACTTAGAAAAATTCTAAGTCCTGGGATTACACCACTAGCTGACTTGTGGGCCACTTTTGAGCATGTTGTGGTCATTTTCATGAGATGGTCATATTGAGACTTTTGTTCCCCATGAATTTCTTTATAACTTTGCTTAAGGGTGCTCTTCCATGCAAAGTCTCTAAATTAGACTTTCTAATTGGTCAAGCTAGAGCCTTCTATGGTCAATTGGTGGTCAAACTTCTCTTGGAGGGCAATTTAGTAATTTTGGTCAACATGAACTTTGTTCCAAATGTTACCTTAAGTGTAACTAAGGTGTTGTAGGTCAAGATTGGCTACCTTACCTTTTTGTTACACCAACTGTCAAGCACTTCATGAAATAAATCAAACTAACCCTAAACAAACACATGAATTGCATTACATGAAATACTAAACATGGATTATGCATGTCATGCTTATGCAAATGCAATGCAGTTAAGGACTAAACACTTGAGGTGTTACAGCCCTCCCCCCTTATAAAAATCTCGTCCCGAGATTTGGAAAGCGTACCATTTTTCATAGAATTCTTTATAACCATCCCGCAAATAATCTTCCCGTTCCCACGTAGCATCACTCTCACTTCCCTGATTACTCCACATCACTTTGTACCACTTAACCACTTTACTTCTAGTTACTCGTTCCTGAGTATCGATCACTCGGACTGGCTTTTCTTCATAGGTTAAGTCAGATTCCAGCCTGATATCACCTAAAGGAACTTGTTCCTCAGGAACTCGAAGACACTTTTTAAGCTGAGATACATGGAAAACGTTGAATATGGCTCTCATCTCAGGAGGCAACTGGATTTTGTACGCAACAGCTCCACTCTTGCCTATGATCTGGAAAGGACCCACATATCTTGGTGCAAGTTTCCGCTTAACACCAAAACGTTGGACACTCTTCATTGGAGAAACTTTCAAATAAACGAAGTCTCCAACTTCAAATTCGAGTGGTTTTCTACGACGATCCGCATAGCTTTTCTGTCTCGCTTGTGCTGCAGCCATGTGTTTCTGGATGGTACGGACTTGTTCCTCGGCTTCCTGGACAAAATCAATGCCATAATACCTTCTTTCCCCAGCTTCTACCCAGTTTAGCGGAGTTCGACACTTTCGACCGTACAAGGCTTCGAATGGGGCCATCTTAATACTCTCTTGATAACTGTTATTGTACGAGAATTCGGCTAAAGGTAACCATTTTTCCCAAGAACCCTTGGATGAAATGACGCATGCTCGCAACAGATCTTCCAAGATTTGGTTAACTCGTTCTGTCTGTCCCGATGTCTGGGGGTGATAAGCAGAGCTTCTCACTAACTTGGTTCCCAGAAGGTGATGCAAA
This sequence comes from Saccharum hybrid cultivar R570, assembly GCA_038087645.1. Lineage (NCBI taxonomy): Eukaryota > Viridiplantae > Streptophyta > Magnoliopsida > Poales > Poaceae > Saccharum > Saccharum hybrid cultivar. The sequence continues at coordinate 362,196 of JAQSUU010000522.1, forward strand.
TGCTCCCAAAAGCGAGCAGTGAACTGGGGACCACGGTCAGAAACGATGGTACGAGGTATCCCATGAAGCCGGACTATCTGATTGAAGTACAACTCAGCATAGTCAGTGGGACGATAGTCCACTCTCACGGGGATGAAATGAGCTGATTTGGTCAAACGATCAACAATTACCCAGATAGAGTTATGATTTTTGACTGTAGGAGGAAGTCCGACAATGAAATCCATACTTATTTCTTCCCATTTCCAGCCTGGAATGGAAAGTGGCTGAAGCAACCCAGCTTTCATATGCACAGCTTTCACTCTGCAACAGGTGTCGCATCTAGCAACATATGCAGCTATCTCTTTCCGCATCTTGGTCCACCAATAAAGTGGCTTCAAATCATAATACATCTTATTACTACCAGGATGGATGGACAACTTGGAAGAATGTGCTTCGGACAGGATCTGATCTCTAAGCTCTCGATCCTTAGGTACCACTAACCTATCCTTGAACCACAGCACACCTTCGTCATCTAACCTGAAATGCTTAGTTTCTTCCTCTTTCATCTTCCGTTTTATGTGAAATATACCCGGATCAGTCTTTTGGAGCTCAATGATTCTATTTCTGAGAGTACCACTGACGGTGATGTTGTACAAGACTGCCGGATGTAACAGGCGGGATCGGTGAAAATCAGTTTCAACTAAGGAATGGCAATGAGACTTACGGCTTAAAGCATCCGCAACTACATTTGCCTTTCCTGGATGATAGTGCACTTGAAGGTTATAATCTTTAATCAACTCGAGCCATCTTCTTTGACGCATATTCAGCTCGGGTTGAGTGAAGATGTATTTGAGGCTTTTATGATCGGTGTAGATATTGCAGACATTTCCCAGCAGATAATGTCGCCAGGCTTTCAAAGCATGAACAACTGCAGCCAGTTCTAAGTCATGCGTTGGGTAATTCACCTCATGCTTCCGAAGTTGTCGAGAAGTATATGCAATTACTCGGCCTTCCTGCATCAACACACCTCCCAAACCTATGCCTGAGGCATCACAATAAACATCAAATGGTTTCTCGATATCCGGTTGTGCCAAAACCGGAGCTGAGGTTAGGAGGGTTCGCAGTTGGTGAAAAGCCGCATCACACTCAGGAGTCCAGACAAACCTGGTGTCTTTTTGCAGCAACCGAGTCATTGGCTTGGCTATTTTAGAGAAATCCGGGATGAAGCGACGATAATAGCCAGCCAAACCAAGAAAACTCCGGACCTCGTGAACCGAGATAGGAGCCTTCCAGTTTAGTACTTCCTGTACCTTGGCGGGATCCACCATAATCCCTCCATCGGACAACACATGCCCAAGGAAAGGTACTTCACGAAGCCAGAATTCGCACTTACTGAACTTTGCATATAGCTGATGTTCACGCAGTCTTGTGAGGACTATACGTAGATGTTCAGCGTGATCTTCTTCATTCACAGAATATACCAGGATGTCATCAATAAATACCACCACAAACTTGTCCAATTCAGGCATAAACACCGAATTCATCAAGTACATGAAGTGTGCGGGGGCATTTGTCAAGCCAAAAGACATAACAAGATACTCATAAAGACCGTATCTGGTAGAAAAGGCTGTCTTTGGAACATCTTCCGGTCGGATTTTAATTTGATGGTAGCCAGATCTTAGATCGATCTTGGAGAAAACTTTAGCTTTAAACAACTGATCGAACAAGATGTCGATTCGCGGTAGAGGGTACTTATTTTTGACAGTGACTGCATTGAGAGGTCTATAATCTACGCACATTCGCAACGACTGATCCTTCTTCTTTACAAAGATAGCCGGACATCCCCACGGCGATGAACTAGGACGAATCAACCCCTTCTTCAAAAGTTCATTCAATTGCTCCTTAAGTTCAGCGAGTTCATTTGGAGGCATCCTATAGGGTCTCCTAGAGATGGGAGCTGTGCCAGGCAACAACTCAATTTTAAACTCCACATCCCGATCCGGAGGGAGTCCCGGCAAATCATCGGGAAAAACGTCCGGAAACTCATTTACTACTGGAATTTCGGCCAACGCCTTTGCTTGCACAGCATGAATTTCCCCTGATAATTCAACCTTTCTGGGAAGTTGTACTAGAAAACCTTTTCGATCTGTAGGATCTCTGAGCATAACTACCCGAGCGGATGTGTCAATGAGTACCCCATTCTGACTCATCCAATTCATGCCCAAGATGACATCTATGTCTAAACCAGGTAAAACCAGTAGGGCAAGCGAATAACTTCGCCCTTCTATCTCAAACTTAAGGTTCCCCACTACTTTGTTTGTGGAAATATTCCCACTCGCAGCACTAATACAATAACCCACACCTTCAACAGTATGCAACTTGTGTGCAAATTTAGATGCAAACTTAGGACTGATAAAGGAATGCGAAGCACCTGAATCAAAAAGTACCACTGCGGGGTGTTGGTCAACTAGAAACTTACCAGCGGTGACCACCTCACCAGATGGAATTTCCTCAATGCTGTTATAATGGGCGTGTCCCTGACGACTACCTTGGTTGACATTTTTCTTAGGGTACGGACAGTTCCTGGACCAATGGCCTGGCTTGTTACAGTTCCAGCAAGGCATGTTGCTAGGAGGAACACTGGAGCTGCCTTGGCCCGCATTACTCTTTGGCAGAGCTACTGTATATGCCTTACGAAACCCAGTTTTCATTGGCACCTTCTTTTGTGGAGGACGGAACTTAGCATTTGCGGCAGGAGGGCGAGGAGGAGCTCTCGGGGCAGCTGGAGCTCGAGACTGTGAAGCACTCGCCTCAATGGCCCTCTTGCGGCTCTTAGAAGCAGAATAGATAGCATTGTTGTTCTCTTGAGTTAGAGCATCGCTGATGAAATCATTGAAAGTAGTACATTTGCTAGTGCCCATTGTTTTCATCAGTTTTGGGCCGAGGCCCCTTTTGAAGCTAGCAATCTTTTTGGCATCGGTATCCACAAACTCAGTGGCATACCTTGCCAGGTTGTTGAAGGACTGCAAGTATTCAGTCAGGCCTTTGTTTCCTTGAGACAGCCTCATGAACTCTGTGTGCTTGATTGCCATAAGACCGGGAGGAATATAATTTCCCCGGAATGCCGACTTAAACTGATCCCAAGCAATAGGGACATTGGCAGGCAGTGTGGAACGATAGTGGCTCCACCAAATGCCCGCTGGACCATGCAACTGGTGAGAAGCATATTTAGTCTTTAACTCCTCAGTCAGGCGAAGCAGACGAAACTTTTGCTCAATAGTATTTAACCACTCATCAGCTTGTAGTGGTTCTTCCGCTTCCTTGAAGAGCGGAGGCTTAGTATCCAGAAAGTCCTTGAAATCACTGTATTGATTGGGTTCGGGTCCCTGGCGGCCAGGACGAGCTTCCCGGTTAGCCAGCTGGCGCATAGCATCTGCCAACATGCGCTGCCCTTCGACCACTGTCTGCATCAGCTCAGCCGGAGTAGGTGGTGGCGGAGGGGGTGGCTGTTCCTCATCCTCATTGCCACGACCCCGACGAAGATTGTACGACATCTACAAAATGCATAGCCAATGAGCACTGACGATGTGGGAAATTTGTAGATGAATTATTGCGAAATGTCAATCTGACTGTATGAATAGATTTCTCATAATAATTAAGGCACAATAATTCATCACAACCGCACAATCCATTCGAGCGCATCATTTGACGAGATCATACTTGGTAATCCAACAAGATGCTCGTTGATAAAGGCTCACTCACAGGGAGCACAACGGTTATCGAATCGTTTACATTGCTATCTACGTGATTTTGACCTTTTGCCCGGTACTTGGATTTGATCTCAAGATTGTTAGTGACTGTGAAAGGCTACTTCAAACTGACCACAAAGAGACTTCTCAATGGAGAGTTCTATGTTGGATCAGGACTAGCCACCTCGATACCTGCGCGTGCCAAGTAGCACAACCTTATGTCGCGCGCCATAGGAGGCCCTCGGTTTCGTCGCGGCACCGAAGGGTGCTAATCGTGACACCATCATCGAACACAACACAATAAGACATCCCATTGCGATCGAAATTAACAGGTTCAAACTACATTTAGGAAACATACGGTTCAGCCTTACATCCCAGAGTCAAGTTATTACAAGGCCTCACTCCTTCACAGGGAGGGCACAAAAGACGATCCTAGCATTAAAGGTATGTGATGACTACTCTAAACATCATCCTCCGAGTCCGTGTCAAGGATCTCCCCGCCGTCCTCATCACTGACAGGCTCTAACTCTTCGTCTTCTTCTTCTTCTGGCTCTTCCCCTGGTGCATCTGCAGGTGGAACATCTTGTGGTCCATCGACCTCCACTTCATCATCATCCTCAGCCATGAAGATTCCGGAACCCATCTCCTCATCTAAATTGTTGTTCCTAGGTAGCAGAGGATTAAGCTGGTTGTTCAGGCGGTGCACTTCTTCATGAAGATTGTCATTGTATTCTTCAGCATTCTCTAACTGTTGTTCGAGCTCAAACTGACGAGCCCTCAAAACGTTCTCCTCGTGCCAGGCTTCATCCCTCTGTTCCATCACACGGACCAACATACGCTGACAGTTGCGATTTGCCACTGTCAACCTCTGGACTTCAAGCGTTTCTTGATCACGATCATGAATCACTTGTTCCAGTTGTTGCCGTGCTGCATCCCTAGCCGCAGTCACTTCTGCCAGCTCTGCCCTCAGCCTTTCCACCTCAGTAGGCTCAGGGCGTGGCTCACGTGGAGCGAGCTGGTGACGCGGTGCCCTGCCCCCAGTGGACTTACGAGCGGTCCTCTTGGTACGTGCCATTTGTAGCAACAAGATAAGATACGACTTAAAGTGAGGATCATTTAGGGGATACGAAATTTACTTTAGTCGGGAGTACAGAAATTTTTAAGGAGGGAGTAAATGATATGTATGATATAATTAAACATGATGCATGCACGTTTCGTACGTCCTCTCACCTTAGTAGAAACCTAGAGTTCTAACGCTAGGCGGTGGCATACATACGTTCTCTCATATAAGCGAAACTATCGGTCTACTCGTTACGCTGTTAGTGTATCTGCAGAAAACTTCATTGCAGCCCAACAATTCCCAATATAAGCACACAAGAAAGCAGTAATTTAAATACTTTCCATATATACATCCCCAAATGTATATACTTCAGTATCAAGCTACCCGATATAAAGGTTCCCACAATTAAGTGCTTACATAATTACATGGTTTAAACACGTAAGGATGCAAGTCACCAAACTACTCTCCCCTAGATCGCCGGTTGGACGATCATGCTCTCACAACTCACACTTACCAGAGCGTCGAGGCAATTGATCCATACATTACCACCCAAGTGGATGGCATCCATACAATTTCACGCCGAATGGACGACGAAATAAAAACAAACAAGGCCCCCAAATTAGTCTTTATAATAAGCCACCTAAGAGTCCTTATTTGGGCTAAGGGATGTGATCACTGGCATACCTATAAAATAATTTTTAGAGTTTAACCCTTTTCGCAAACAAATACTTTTGTTTTTAATTACCCGTAAGATGTGTTTAATGTTGAATTATGCTCTGATACCAGCTGTAACAGAACCGACCAAATTATAAGAGCACAAGTACGAAAACAAGCACCGAAGCGCTCAAATTTTCAAACTTGAGCCCATATAATCCCGGTAGTCAATCGAAATCACGAAGGATTTCAAACCAAACTGCTTACAACCAGGATCGCATCATTCAACATTCAACATCATACGATACATTTCACAAGTAGTTCTGACATAAGTTTACACCACGGAGTAGCAAATATTACAAACCAAGTTTGAAAGTAGCGGAAGCATAACACACACATTAGTTAAATAAATACTGCCAGTCTGGATGATCGACAACCCGCAAAAGCATGAGGAAAGTACATAAAGACGATCACGCCCTTGTGATCTAGTCATCGTCACCCGCAGGGTGGAGACACGTCTTGCAGAATCCCTGATAAAGCATGTCATCTGCAACAGGAGGGAATAAACCCTGAGTACTGGAATGTACTCAGCTAGACTTACCCGTCGAAAACCAGAAATAAAGTGACACCAAGGATTATGCAAGGCTTACACAAGAGGCTAGCTGACATAACATTTTGCATAAAGGCATAAGTAATTGATACTCTTATAACCTGTACTAGCAGTTATTTTTAGCATTTACCTGTCATCTATCTTAGCACCTGTACTAAACATGCACTTGATTATAATCAAACAATTATCATCATTATATCCAGAGCAATTATGAATTGTGGCAACATTGTATCATTCCCTTAACCACCAGTTTATTTAATGAGATCTACGTTGCCGCTGCTCAAGTCAAGTGCTCACTAACCGGGAGCGACGGCGATTCGAATCGAATTCCTATCCAGCTGGAGGGGTATTTCTAACACTCACCGTGCAGACCCCTGCCAGGGTCGCACAGGCCACCGTTTCATATGATTCAGGAATCGCGGGTCCGAATAATGTCGCGACCCCAAGGGCGACACTCTGCCAGGTGATAGGGACTCTAACCCCCCCTTGGTCTCACGCCAATGTCCCCAAGCACATCCTTTCTCTCCTCCAAGAAGCAACCTACCATTCGATTCCCGGCCTGAACCACATTACTCGGCTTCGCGGTCGGAACGACTTATCCGGCCAACTAAGTGTTAGACTGCGTTCAACATGACTCAAGGACGTACAGCGAATCGGTCCTTAAACGACTCAGACGGGCATAGCTCCACACCCAAGACGTGAAGTGTCTTGCGGCTGTACTATCGAACTCCCGCCCGGTCTCAATTTCATTTTTAAGCATGGTTCCATCCACGATAGCCATAAAGCCACTCGTGACTCCTTCCTACATCTCGCGGATGACCGGAAATCACCCGACTTCTACCGTACTAAGCAGGGCTAAGCATTGACACGTGCCTAAACCTAAAATAGGATTAAGTACGATATCTGGACAAGGACAGGTATAATGCAACAAGTGTTTTCATATAACTCCTACAACTTAATGCAGTAAACAATTAAAAGTACGCAAGATTAATTTATAAATCAGTAGGTTCAGCATGCACCGGGGCTTGCCTTTGAGAAATGTTGCGGGTCTGTGGTCCGGACACTCGGGTAGATCTTCTGACGGAGCTTCGTCGCCGGCTGGTTCCTCGGGCTCCTGCTGCTCCTGGTTCTCCTCCGGAATTACCGGCTCGAATTCGAGGAGTGTTACCCCCTCCGGTGCACATATTGCATGAATGCACAATAAATATAATGGATGCATAAATGGGTGCAACATGCTCGGAATGAATGCATTTCAGAATAAAATACTCTATTTAAGTTATGTTACTAGTACGTGCAAATCTCTTCTCTAGTAGAGAAGTACTCACCTAATCTACTTAACCTAAGATAAAGCTGCTCGTCCTCAGTTAAGGCCCTAACACCTAACAATTACAAAAGTAGCAGGTCTTAGGATATCTCACCATAACAATCAGCAAAACACCACAGTAAGCATTCTGGACAGCAGCTACTTGTTTTTATCACAACTGGAGATTTATAAGTCCAAAAGATATGATCTAAGGCAATCTGGAAAGCCTAAGAAATGTACTACACTTCATTTTCAGACCTCAACTCCAAACTCCTAAGTTTTCCAAGTCAAACTTCACAAGTTCCAGAATCTGTCCTCTCCAAAACAGAGAGTAGCAGATTTTGAACTGCCACTTTAAACAACAGTAACTCTCAAACTACTAAGCCAAATGCTTCCAAATTTTAACACAAGCTAGTTCATCAAGTTTACTCCAACTTTGGTATTTACAGGTTGTCCAGCAACCAATTTTTATTAAAGCCAATTTAGAATTACTACTTAGCTGTCCAGAAAACCTAAATTACAAAGGTTAAATATTTATTGATGTGGCAAACATTCTTTAAAACCAAACTAATGCTACTACAAGTTCACAAATATCACAAAGACACCAGAAAGTAAGGTGTGCCCACCTAGAACATTTATTTAAACCCATTTCTTTATTTACTTAAGTAATTAAGTGAAATTTCAAACATATATATAAACTGCTCCTAAAATTCTACAAAAATTACAGGGAACTCTATGACCCAAAAAGAGACCACAGTAAAAATTTGAACAAGTTTCATTCACAGAAACTCCCTACACAAAATTCACAAGCTAATAAGGCTGATTTTTGCATAAATAGGAAACCCTATTGAAAGGTGTCAAACAACAGATTTCATATTTTTCTTAGACACTCTAAGATACCAAGACATTCTCCAAAAATTTATAAGAACATTGCACATGTAGAAAAATTACAAAAATTCATTTAAGTATTTCCTAGAATCACAAGATAGCATTATAACTTGGAAATTAATTAAGCACTGATGCCCAAATTTTTACCATAGCTAGGACTAGCATAGAGTAACCTACCCACCAAATTTAATAATTTATGGAACACTACAGCTCAAGTTATAAATTAAGCAAATTTGCATGCAATCCAAAACACATTTAAAGGATCTAATAAATTCTTACAGAATTTAAACATCTCATGCCAGATCCATATTTTTCTAAAATACTACACATCCAATAGATTCTAACAAAATTTATTTCATGATTTTTGGATCACTAAAACCCTAGATTCCTATTTTTCCAACTAGTACAACAATCAGTATCAAAATAATAAAAATTCATTTTCACTTCGGACGATTGGGCCGGCCCGGAAACGAACTCGGCCCACAACGTTTTTTTTTCCCCGCGCGCTCGGCCCGCTCAGCGCCCCTGCCTGCGCGCGCGACGCTGACGGTGGGCCCCCGCGGTCAGTGACCGAAACAGGGGAGCCGACACCCCGCGAGCTCCGGTGAGCTCGAGCTCGCCGGAGAAGGGCTCGCGCGGCTCACCGAACACGGCATCGTGCTCTCCGTCACCTGGCGCACTGATTGGTACCCGTAGGATGAATGGGAATGGGGTGGAGAGGGCCTGCCACCGTGCGCGGCGGCCGGTGACCTCCGGTGGCGGCGCACCGTCGCCGGTGAAGAAGCATAGTGCGGTTTGGGCTCGGTACGAGCTTCACCGGGGCAAGGTGGTTCCGTTTTGCGAGTCAGGGGAGATGGAGACGGGCCCGAAGCACCCCGACCACGGTGAGGTCCCATGGCGGGCTCCGGCGACCCCTCGGAGGCGGAGAAGAAGATAATGCAGCCCACCTAGGGTCCAATCGTGGGTTTCGGTAGGTCCAGGGGGTGGAGGGTGTCGAGGCGGAGGAACTGGCGAGCTCAGGCGGCCGGTGGTGTGGCGTGGCTCACGGTCGAGCTCGTCGGAGAAGAAAGGGGAATGGCGGCTCGGTTCTTTCCCTTTTGCAAACGAGAGGGAAGGAGGAGGAGGGAATGGATGGTTGATGTCGGGGCGACCGCAGAGGTGCCCTTCATGCGCTCGGCAGCTGGCCAAGGCGCCAGGTCGCGCGCGGCGCGTGGAGGACACGCGGCGGTGTTCTTCCGCCGGGGCGCCACGTTCAGTTTTCTGAAGTTCTGGATCGCGGTTTCAGTCAAGCCGAGCCTGACAGCGTGACTTTGGCAACCTGTAACTCCCAATCTAGGCCGATCTAGTACAATCCGTAATTAGTAAAGTTGTAGAGGTACATATCGTCTACAAAATTGTCCACTAGAGCTCGAGCTGATTCGGTCTATAATGGAAACTACATGGTCTCAAAGTAGTGCTCGGTGAAACTGAAACCGGGTTCAGTTAATGATACCGCCTGACAGCTCATGTTCATGGCACGATATCTCTTGAACCATTGAGAACCAGGCTTGGGTAATATTGACAAAGTTGTAGGGCTACATGTGATCTACAAGTTTGTCAATATGAGTGAAGGCTGGTTTGGCTTGGTTTGCAAACTACAAGCTTCTAAAGTAGACATCAGTGAAACTGTAAGGTCCAATTCCAGACTTAGAAAAATTCTAAGTCCTGGGATTACACCACTAGCTGACTTGTGGGCCACTTTTGAGCATGTTGTAGTCATTTTCATGAGATGGTCATATTGAGACTTTTGTTCCCCATGAATTTCTTTATAACTTTGCTTAAGGGTGCTCTTCCATGCAAAGTCTCTAAATTAGACTTTCTAATTGGTCAAGCTAGAGCCTTCTATGGTCAATTGGTGGTCAAACTTCTCTTGGAGGGCAATTTAGTAATTTTGGTCAACATGAACTTTGTTCCAAATGTTACCTTAAGTGTAACTAAGGTGTTGTAGGTCAAGATTGACTACCTTACCTTTTTGTTACACCAACTGTCAAGCACTTCATGAAATAAATCAAACTAACCCTAAACAAACACATGAATTGCATTACATGAAATACTAAACATGGATTATGCATGTCATGCTTATGCAAATGCAATGCAGTTAAGGACTAAACACTTGAGGTGTTACAGCCGGCCTCCTAGTAGAATTTATACTTCTATCTAACGGGGTGTGAGATCAAGTCTACCCATATAGACATGTGGCTGTACGAAAATCTGGCTAGGCGAGATGGCAAATGAACCGGTCCTTATATGACCGAAGCGAGTATCTCCCAACAGGAACCCTTACTAGACGATCCTGTCCAAAAGGATAGTCCACACCACGTGAAATATCCCCACTCGCTCCCGTCGAAAATAAGTTCTATTTTACCAGTTCAATTAACATCCATGTTCTTAGGTTATCCATATCATAAAGCTCATAGCATATATATATATATCACATTATTCATAATATATCACGACATTCATCATATATCACAGTATTCCTTATATATCACCATATTCATCATATGTCATATATGCTCATAACATTGGTTCCCATGATAATATGGATAACATCATTTATGTTTAATTTAATAATTATTTATAAAGGGGAGTGGAAGACTTTATGATGGGAGTGGTGAAATATAGTGGGAGCTGTGGAATGTGATAGTGGTGGAGCAGTGGATGAGGGAGTGGTTAATATATGTGGAGGAGAAAAAGTAGCGGGATGGATGTGGTATAATATATGGAGGAAAAAGGGGAGGTGGGAGTCAGGACTTGCCTCCAATCGCTGGCGGGTATATCCAAATTCCATGACTTCGCTTCCCGTGCTTCTTGCTCCTGTGTCTTGTGTAGCGGTGCTTTCGGGATCCATCGGGTTCTCTCCACGTCTTCTATCCTACGCTTGTCTAGCGTTGACAGACAAAGGAAAATACCAAGCAAGGCATACATAGCAAGCATAATCAATCAAGAAAGAAAACAGTCCTAGATGGATTGGCTTTTATCTGGTTGATGGGTACTACGGTGGCGAATTGCTACTACGGGTTATTAATTAATTAATTAGTTAATGCAACTATGAATTAATATTTAAATAAAGAAAAGCAATCATATCTAGAATTTAAATGGACACCAAAAATTATGAAAAAGTATAAGGGTGCGTAGAGTTTTATTTTAGAAGATTTATAGTGCAAGAATTATGGAATTCGAAATTAAAATGGTGAAGATATAAATTACAAAAGTTTACTGACTAATCGCGAATGAAATGAGCATGGAAATTTTTTCTATAATTTTATCTAATGAAAATGAGTGGCAAAAATATAAGTACGATCTAGAGTGACTCTAGTTTATTTAAAAATTTTCAAGCAATTTTTCTGTAATTAAAATGCTTACCCTATACTCTACTGTGTACGTTTCCCGTGTGCACTTAGCAATTACCCTATGAAATAGTGACTAACATGTGGGGCCACTAAATGGTCAGGGCTAGCTTGCACTATGCCATACACCGATCTGTAGTCCAGCCCTCCTCTCTGTGACTCACGTGCACCTGATCCACCCAGAAAAGGAGAAGGGGGTAGGGCACTGCCGTGTGGGTCCCAAGTGTGGAGGTGTTGTGCCCTGATTAGCTTAGGTGACGTGGCTGGCCTTATCCCTTCCCCTGCCTCACGGTCACGGTATACGGCTCCTCTGCTTCAGTCAACGGAGCCAGAGCGATAGAGAGAGGGAGAGAAAGGAAGGGAGAGGAGGGGAGCACGGTGACGGGGAAGAGAGCAGAGGGAGCTCGGCCAGCGGCGGCTGTAGGCAAGGCGAGGCAAGAGAGCAAGGCAAGGCTGGAGAGCGGGGCCAGGCACCGGCGGAAGCTGGGCACCGGCACAACGGCCTTGCTGCGCTGACGCGAGGCTGGCTAGGATGGAGTGGCGAGCAGGGCAGGGCGGTCGGCACGGCGGGGTTCCGGCGAGCGCGGCTTCAGCGGCAGAGGGCGCGGCGCTCCGACGGCTTCGAGCTTCGGCAACCATGGCCTCGGCTCGAGTTGCTCCGGCGGAGGCGGGGCGCGGTCCTCCAGCGCTTGGCCTCGGCAGCGACTCCGACTTCGTCGACCTTCCCTTCGCGTGCTCGAAGCTCGGCTCCGGTGCGTCGAGGCAGGGGCGCCGTGCCCCTCGGCAGGCCTCATCGGCGTCGGTTCCGAACTCCGGGTCACGGTGGAGTGCTCGTCGTCGGCAACTCCCGGTGGCTATTTATAGCCCTGGGAGTTCGGTTGGAGCAGCCGATATTTTCCGGCAAATGGAGATTTTTGTCGGCAGCAGCAGATCGATGGGACTGCTCAGGGAAAACAGCTGGTGCCCGTACTCATCCTCCCGAGCTCCTGGACAGTAAGGCAGTGCGGCGGAGGAAAAATCTCCGACGGTGCAGATTTTTGCCGGCAGGGTGGGCAGGCAGCAGCGTCTTCATGGCGTGCTTGAGCTGGCGTTTGGCGAGCTCGATGGGACATGGCAGCAGGTACAGCGAGGATATTTCTCCGGCCGGGGAGATTTTTGCCGGCATGGTCTGCAGCGCACAGCAGCGGCAGTCAACGTCTACATGGGCGCAGTCAACGTCTACATGGGCGTATGCAAAGCTCAGCCGGCCTTTCTGGAATCGGCAGCGGCACAAGGTGTGAGCTGGCGACGAGAATCGTGTGGGAAGAAGACGACATCCGTGAAGGCCGGTGCGCGAAGAAATATCTCCGGCCATGGTTTTCACGTGCTCGGGAGCGGCAGCGGCAACGCGGAGGAGACGCGGTTCGGCGTCGAAAAATATCTGCGTGTGCGTGCTCTGCTGCTGCTCGGTCGCTGTGCCCGATTGGCCGGTGGGAGGAAGTACACAGTAGGCCTTTTCCATTTTCTATTTTTGTAAATACCAAGTATATGTAACAATGAGTCAATGACTGCCTACACGTACGACTTTACTAATTCATACAATGGATCAAGGTACATATGGTGTATGTATGTATATTTTAATTAAAATATGTAAACATGTATATATATATATGCATATCCTTTTATAACCATGATAGTAAGTAAAGGCAAGGGATTTCATACGTAATCTAATATTAAGAGAAAAAAAATTGTATCTATAATTTATTAACGTGATGGCTAATATAAATAAGCCGAGAGGGCAACAAAGTATTTTTATAACTACGATGAATTATCTACTTGCTATATTATAAAGGAAAGTTCCGAAATGCCAGTTATAGTTAAGCAAGTTATTTTGGTGCCGCAAATAAATTCCAAAAAGCACACAAGCAGTCAAGCAATCAAGCATTTCATGCAAGCAACCAATTCAAGCCTTATGCACATGGTGAATTTTACTGCAGGGTTCTAGAGAAAAGTTTTTCTAAAATGGTTCCGTAGAAAATAAACTAATCAAGTTTTAATTTGTTGTAAAATTTTAAAAGTTCAAATTTTTAGTGGTTTTTAACATGGTGCAAAACACAGGGTGTTACAACGGGGAAGCCGTTGGTGCTCTTCCCGTCGCCGGAAGCGCCGTCGTCGGCGAGCTTGAGCTCGCCGGAGTCGCGGCCGTCTTCCCCCTTCGCTCTTCTCCCTCTGACCTGCGGGCCCGCGCTGTCAGCACCCGCGCGCGGGATGGCTGAGCAGGCCGGCCCAGTATAAAATGAGATCTTTTTCATTTATTTATTTTTGCTACAGAATTTTGGTTAAGTTTGGAAAATGTAGATCTAGGGTTTTACTTGCTCAAAAATCATGAGATAAATTTTGTTAGGATCTGCATGAGGTGTAGTATTTTAGAAAAATATGAGTTTGCTATGTGATGTTTAGTTTTTGAGATATTTAAATAGGTCTTTAAAATGTGTTTTAAATCACATGCAAACTTGTTTAAATTATATCTTGAGTTTCAGTGTCCCAAAAATTATGAAATTTGGTGGGTAGGCTAATTTATACTTGCTCTAGCTCTGGTAAAAATTTGGACAGTAGTGCTTAAGTACTTTTCAAGTTATAATGCTATCTTGTTATTCTAGAAAAGACTTGAATGAATTTTAGTAATTTTTCTACATGTGCAATGTTCATATAAATTTTTGGAGAATGTCTTGGTACCCTAGAGTGTCCAAGAAAATTTAGAAATCTGTTGTTTGACACTTTTTACTGTGCTTTGTTATTTATACAAAAATCAGCCTTTTTGGCTTGGGAATTTGGTGTAGGAAGTTCCTGTGAATAAATTTAGTTCAAATTTTTACAGTAGCTTCTTTTTGGTCCAGAGAGTCTCCTGTAATTTTTGTAGAATTTTAGGAGCAGTTTACATACATGTTTGAAATTCCACTTAATTACTTAAGTAAATTAAGAAATGAGTTTAAATAAATATTCTAGGTGGGCACACCTTACTTTCTGGTGTTTTTGTGACCTTTGTGAACTTGTAGTAGTATTAGTTTGGTCTTAGAGAATGTTTGCCACATCAATAAATATTTAACCTTTACAATTTTAGGTTTTCTGGACAGCTGATAGTATTTCTAGGTTTGACTTTGGATAAAGGTGGTTGCTGGAAAACTTGTAAATACCAAAGTTATAGTAAAATTGATAAATTAGCTTGTGTCAAAATTTGGGAACATTTGGCTTAGTAGTTTGGGAGTTGTTGCTGTTTTAAGTGACGGTCCAGGATTGACTGCTCTCTGTTTAGAGAGGACAGATTCTGGAACTTGAGGAATTCGAAATGGAAAACTTAGGAATTAAGGGTTGAGGTCTGAAAATGATTTGTAGAGCATTTCATAAGCTTTCCAGATTGTCTTAGATCATATTTTTTGGAGTTGGGATTCTCCAGTTATGTTAGAATCTTTGAGCTGCTGTCCAGAATAACTTACTGTGGTAACCTAAGTAATATTACTCTTGTGTTGTTAGGTGTTAGGGCCTTAACCGAAGAAGAACAGCTGTATCTTAGGTTGAGTAGCTTAGGTAAGTACTTCTCCACCGGAGAAGAGATTTGCACGTACTAATAAAGTAACTTGATTAGATTATTGTTTTTATTTCTGAAATGCATTTCATCCCGAGCATGTTGCACCTTTATGCATCCATGAGATTTATTGTGCATTCATGCAATAGGTGTACCGGAGGGGGTAACTATTCTCGAGTTCGAGCCGGTGATTCCGGAGGAAATCCAGGACCAACCGGAGCAGCTAGAGGAACCAGCCGGCGACGAAACTCCTGCCGAAGATCTACCCGAGTGTCCTGACCACCGGCCTTCATCCTTTCTGAAAGGCAAGCCCCGGTGCATGCTGAACCCACTATTTTCTAAATTTAATCTTGAGTACTTTTAATTGTTTACTGCATTAAGTTGTAGGAGTTATATGAAAACACTTGTTGCATTATACCTGTCCTTGTCCAGATATCATACTTAATCCTATATTAGGTTTAGGCACGTGTCAATGCTTAGCCCTGCTTAGTACGGTAGAAGTCGGGTGATTTCCGGTCATCCGCGAGATGTAGGAAGGAGTCACGAGTGGCTTTATTGCTATCGTGGATGGAACCATGCTTTAAAATGAAATTGAGACCGGGCGAGAGTTCGATAGTATAGCCGCAAGACACTTCACGTCTTGGGTGTGGAGCTATGCCCGTCTGAGTCGTTTAAGGACCGATTCGCTGTACGTCCTTGAGTCATGTTGAACGCAGTCTAACACTTAGTTGGCCGGATAAGTCGTTCCGACCGCGAAGCCGAGTAATGTGGTTCAGGCCGGGAATCGAATGGTAGGTTGCTTCTTGGAGGAGAGAAAGGATGTGCTCGGGGACATTGGCGTGAGACCAAGGGGGGGTTAGAGTCCCTATCACCTGGCAGAGTGTCGCCCTTGGGGTCGCGACATTATTCGGACCCGCGATTCCTGAATCATATGAAACGGTGGCCTGTGCGATCCTGGCAGGGGTCTGCACGGTGAGTGTTAGAAATACCCCTCCAGCTGGATAGGAATTCGATTCGAATCGCCGTCGCTCCCGGTTAGTGAGCACTTGACTTGAGCAGCGGCAACGTAGATCTCATTAAATGAACCGGTGGTTAAGGGAATGATACAATGTTGCCACAATTCATACCTGCTCTGGATATAATGATGATAATTGTTTGATTATAATCAAGTGCATGTTTAGTACAGGTGCTAAGATAGATGACAGGTAAATGCTAAAAATAACTGCTAGTACAGGTTATAAGAGTTCAATTACTTATGCCTTTATGCAAAATGTTATGTCAGCTAGCCTCTTGTGTAAGCCCTGCATAATCCTTGGTGTCATCTTATTTCTGGTTTTCGACGGGTAGGTCTAGCTGAGTACATTCCAGTACTCAGGGTTTATTCCCTCCTGTTGCAGATGATATGCTCTATCAAGGCTTCTGCAAAACTTGTCTCCACCCTGCGGGTGAAGAAGACTAGATCACTTGGGCGTGATCATCTTTTATGTACTTTCCTCATGCTTTTGCGGGTTGTGGATCATCAAGATTGGCAGTAGTTAAACAACTGGTGTGCGTTTGCTTCCGCTACTTTTATAAACTTGGTTTGTAATAATTGCGACTCCGTTTGTGTAAACTTATTTCAGAACTACTTGTTAAATGTAACGTATGATGTTGTATGTTGAATGATGTGATGCTGGTTGTAAGCAAGTTGGTTTGAAATCCTTCGTGGTTTCGATTGACTACCGGGATTATATGGGCTCAAGTTCGAAAATTTGAGCGCCTCGGTGCTTGTTTTTGTACTTGTGCTCTTATAATTTGGTCGGTTCTGTTACATCACCTGCTGGGTGACCTGCATTGTTGGCCACTTCATCAGCCTTCGTTGTCCCTCCTGCTGCATTAGCTGGAACCATCGTCCAGTGCTGCACAGGATGAAATGCTGATGTGTGTCCATTAGCCTTACTAATAGCTGATGAGGACAACATCACCCTGTCCTTATCTGTAGTGGGCTTTGTCACAACATTCTTTGTAGTGGAACCCATGTCATTGTTATTGCTACTGCTATTGGAGCCTTGTTTTATTGGAGCTGCATCTGAATTTGACTTCATGTTGTAAGTAGAATCTGTTTTCATAGCCTCTGAGCTGTTATCATGTGGCGAACAGCTCCCTACCAATCCTGTCCCACCTTGATTGGAAGCCGTAGATGTATGGTACCTTGCAATAAAAGTAACAGTTAGTGCGCAACGTACTATTGCTTTCATAACTCACTAATGACACTGATATTATGTTTTGCACCTTGTAAAAGCCAAGAGATTTGAGCGTCTTAATACATTCCGTTGTTCAGCATCTTTGACTGTATTGGCACCATCTCCACATGATCTCGACCTCTTCAAACTCAACTCAAGTGATGGCAAAACATTGTCATGGTTGTTCTTATCTTTCCCTTCTGGCACTTTGGAAGAGAGATTAGGGGTATCTGCAGCTCTTGCTGCCTCCTGGGTATCCATGTTTTTGGCCATTGAACCAATTAGATCAGCAGCTCCAACAGTTGGCTCCTCTAAATTTTCCATCATTGACTCCGTCGAATTGTTTTCTGATGGGTACTCACAACGCCATCTGTTGCTATGATTGGCCTCTCATTTGGAGAAGATTGATGATCCATATATAAATTTCCAGGGCCACCTATCTCCAAGTCCTTTTCCTTGAAGTCGTCTGGAATCAACCACCAAACTTAATAATAAATAAAAAAATCCAAGTAGTTTAATTTATTTGCATAGTGAATCAGTTGAGCGTGTCATACCATTAGTGTCTTTTTGCTTCTTGCAGTTTCTGTTGCTCGTACCTGGTAGTCGTTTGTTGCTACATATCTCTGACTTTGGGTGGATTACTTGCGCACAAGTGCTATCAGGTGGATCGGCTAACTGATCCAGAGACATAGCCTGTGGACTGTCGATCTCCACAGCACGCTTAGTCCATGAGCTCTGGGCCTTATAACAGATTAATGAGGAAACAAGTTAAAATGTGCTCGTGCTTTAATTTTAATATAGCTATTCCACGTGCTTTAATTTTAATATAGCTATTCCACTGAGTGCTGCTGTTGTCAAACAATTTAGTTAGGGACATTGTGTATTGCCACTTTACCACTGGGATCTTTCAAGTGCTACATAGGCTTAGACCCCACCAATCAGTGAGATATAGCTTAGCACAGAAAGCCAGAAACAGAATAGAGGATTGGGTTAATGCAAATATGAATGGTACATAGCTCAGTAACAAAAAGAAAGAAAAACAAAATTTGGTTCATCACCAATTATAGAAAGAGTAGAAGCTCACCCCGCTCATAACCCTTTAATGAAAATAATATGATTTAAATCATGAACTCATAAGTTCTGTCGTACGGCAGTCCATGCATGTTTTAACGCTTCAGGTGCAATATTTACTTCCTATAAGCTTGGAGTCATACACTTTTTTAATAGTCAACCAAATATTTTAAATAAAAGGTATGGGTCAATTTTGCGTTTACACAGGTAGCCGTCACCAACAAATAATCCACAATACTTTTTGGACCTAGTTATCATGCAGATATGCTCATACTGACCTGCTAGCGCTTGACATCTCAAATGCTTCACTATTTTCACCTCATAAAAATGTACTTACCATTCTCTAAATAGCACCCAACCTCACTAGATCGTTTAAATCCTGTCAACGTGAATACATCATGGTTTATCCTAATATATACATGTGCTTGCAAGGTTTGACAAGCAAACATATAGCTTTATGTTTCCAATACTACAAAATTTATTATGCACTTCTTTTGCCTCATAAGTAATCCACGCACCACAATGATCTGTCATCTTTCAGACATTACCAAGCTCTGTCTTCCCTATGTAATTTTTTCCTGCTTATGTGGTAATGGTATACAATTATTAAAGGTTAGTCCACCTAGTTATTATTTGTTAGGAAAAACCCTCGTATTTGCTTGTCATTTCAGGTTATGTCTAGTGGTGTGATGGTAGGGTATAATATGCAAAACAAATATCTGTTGTTGCCCTTAGTTCATTTTGTAAATATAGTAATGGTTATGCTATTTTGTCAGTAATATAATAACTGAGTGGTACATAGGAGAAACTATGTTTATATTAAAATGCAATACCTGTTTGAAAGAAATATACAAAAGGAGCAAAAGTTTGTTGAAAATGATAAGTTTAAGAAAAAGATAATTGAAAATGATAAGTTTAAAAACATTTTTTCCATTGTGTTTAAAAGTTACTGTATATATCATTCCCAAGATACAAAATGTTCTCCCAAGTTACTGCATTCTCTAATTCATGTGCAAACTTTTAGAATTCAATGTTGATCTGGAGTAATTTACTCATTTATTTCAACCAGGAATACGATGCTTCTAGGAAATATAGAAATAGCTATCCATATGAAATCAACATTTAGCAGTGACAGGAATACACTGTCTAATTATGTGGTTATAAATAGCAATTAAATTTAGCTGCTATGCGAATTGAACTCTAATAGATTCCATTTGGTGATTATAGTCAATTGCACCAAAAAGTTTCTGGTAGTCTAAGTGTTACTATGTTCATACCTTGAACAACATGATAATAGCTAGTAAATAAGATTTAGAGAAGTAAAAAAAGCATCAAAACCCATACTTGAGTGCCACTGCCATTATCACTGTCATCCCTTGCATTAAGTCCCATGCCTGCTTCGTCGTCGTCGTGACCGTCATTGCTACCAATGTTATTACCAGATTCATTTCCACCTTTTGATTTGGCACACTTCTGCGTCTGAATGCAACTTTCACTTCCATTACCACTTGACTGAGTTCCAAACAAATAAACTCTTATTAGAGTAATTACACAAATTTACCCAAAGAACCATAAATAAAGTCAAATAATTAGAATAAACCTTCAAATCGAAGCAATAATTATCACTTGATAGATTTTCAACAAAATATAATATGCAAACTAGACCATCAACAACTTACGTTGCGACACCGTCTCCATAGATGCTGCCAAAGGTTCTTGAGTTCGTTCTTACGTATAGGCTTGACTAAAAAGTCAACAGCACCTTTCGACAAACATTTAAAGACTGTATTCATAGCATCATTTGAAGACATCACTGCACACAAACCACATCAGTGTAGCAGCTAAAAGCATTGGAACTAAATAAATGATGAAAGCAACATTTTGATCATGATAAGAAATACACTATAGAGTTGAGGAAATTACTTACTAATCACTGGAATATTATTGCAAATATTGTGGCTCATGATCCTACTCAGCAGAGAAATTCCAGACACACCGGGCATAAAAACCTTAGTCAAAACAATATCTATGTTGTTTTGCTTATCTTCAAGATAAGTCCATGCTTGCTGGCCATTTTTGGCAGAGATAACTGAAAAAGTTAGCTAGCTTAACTCAGTTTTTTAAAGAACAAGTGGTCAAGGACATCTGAAAAATATTATATATGTAAGGTTTTTGTTCAGTGTAATTAGCTCCTAGCTCAAAACAAGAAAGTCAAATAAAGGAAGTATTGAATCTAGAACCATTTCAATAGGTAATAAACACCTTGGGAGATGATCCTACACATGAACAGTGCTAGGAAAGGGCCTTAATTTCTAAAGAATACACGTGAAGGCTGAAGGGGTATCATGAAAAGGGTTATACCATAGTTATTTGAAACAAGATTACAACATGAGATGGGCCAACTACAAAGTATCAATTGATGTTTTATTGCCCCCATGATAGGATGAACAAAGGTCGAACTTACCACAACCACTTCATCAACACTGTGGGTGTCACATGATTGCATTCACCGAACCGTGGTGGCCAAACTTATGGTTGTAGAAAGATTCCCCCATTATTGATAGCTCAAAGAAGTTGCTACCTTGTCTATGGCTCAATGACAAGTTACTTGACCACTTTCCTATTCTCAACAACTTATGGGGTGAAAGGGTTTGTAGCATAATGGGCATAGCAACCTTAGTAGCACCATAGGTCCTTGGCTCAACTCCCTGTGGGGACAAATTTAAACATGCCTAGGTTAAAAAAAACTCATCTGTTATGTAACTGAATTATACGTGTAACCATCTGAGTCACTTTCAATGAGATACACATGGCCACAGGAATGTGTCCTTAGGTACTTGGTAGCATGTCTAGGGCAACTAGCCTTTGGTGTCTTTCTCGGCCTACCACGAGAAGCTTCTTCTTAGTGCAATACTGAGGGGGGCAATCTTTCCTCTACAGGTCGAGTATTTTTAGTAACTTATGAGCACAATTGCACTCTTTTGGAGATTGGTGTGCAGACCACGGGGATTAGCAAACAGGGATATGTTCTCTTTGGTGTTGCTGATGTCTGCCCATTGGATGGGTTGAAGAGAATAGCATCAATGTCATAAAGTGAGCACTATTGACGGATCACCACTTGACCGAGCGGGCTTAGGATGCACGTAGAGCTTGCTTTCTTGGTGAACCTCTAGAACACATCCGTAACTAGGAAGAAAAGCATTTTATAGAGTGAGTCTCTTTGCCTTAATCCCCAAGCATGATGGATTGGTTTGTTTTAAGGATGGCTTAGGTCACAACAGTGGAGGGTATTAGAGATGTATAGCCATGCTAACATTGCACCTATTGTATCTTGTATAACAAACCACATTGGCCATATATATGATGGTCACTCCACCAACAAGGGTGTATAGTGTTTGCCTAATCTCTCTCTATCTTTCTACCCTAGTTCTCTTGCTGCATATACCCTAGAGCATCGATCTACGCTAAGCTAGATGACCGATCGCGTTGCGGTTCCAACAGCCATGACCACCAACCTCCATGCACAATTCCCTTGTGTGCATATGCCACCACTCCTCATGCGTCATTCTCCTTATGTGTTTTCATTGTCAACACATTTTTTTGCCGTGCATGTGCCTTCTGCCAACCCTTGGCTAGCCCATCCATCCACATGAGTACATCTACTTTGCACACACCTACACACATCGCCCAAACGCCCTCCAAGCTCTGTCCTGCTAGGTCCATATCTCTAGGCCCACACAACATAATCGTTGTACCTACATCTCGATGACATAGGCTTGCACGTCATAATAGCAATAAGTGATGGTTTGGGGTGAGGCGGGAATAATTTTGACCCTTAATGACAAGACCCTCTAGACTTCCAGGCCTTTGGTGATGGATTCTAGCGCATCCTCCCACAGTTGTCTACATATGGTATACTACTCTTTCGCCTTCCCCCTACCCATTCCTTCATCACAATAGGCAATCTCAATAGTATTGTTGTTTCTTCATGAGGTAATTTCATTCTTACCACACCACAACTAAATTTTGTTTGGAACAATTTTCTTGTCATACCATCACTTATTCGTAACTATCATTTATTTGTAACTTTCTTTTGGTTCGTAGTTCACCCAAGACTAGTTGTTCCATTGAATTTAACACTCGGTTTTTTTTTGTTAAGGACTTCCAATCTAGGCGTGTAATTATTCACTTGAATAGTGCCAATGGTCTTTACACCTTCCCAACAGTTGCCACCCTTGCAGCCAAAGCTAACCACTTCATCCCATGCTCTGTTTAGCACCACCACTTGGATCATCCTTCTTACATTCATTCTCGACATCCTCGATCATCCTGCTACAGTCATTCTCAGCAGCCTCTGTCATCCTGCTATAGTCATTCTCGACATCCTCTAGAATAAATCCTTGTCATCTGTAAAAAAGTAGCTCACACACACTTTGCAATTCATGTCCGCTCGGCAAACATGTGTGCCTGCCATTTAGTAGCTCCTTCTCATGACCCAAATAAACTTGTTCTTTGCTCCACTGCATGTGTTTTTCTGGCATACCCATCTTCTCAATAGGGGATACAACTAGCTCTACATTGTCTATTGGCACATTATCATATCCCACCAAGTCACGTGCCTTCAATGATTCATCTTTCGCCTTAGCTACCACATATCCTCCTCTTTTGACTTCCTCACATGTACTACCGAGAGTATTCTGTCCTCTTCAGATGTTGAGCACTGGCTGTTCATGTTAGTCGCCCCGCTGTCCTACAGCGTTAAGCACCCCGCGTTCCCCTAAAGTGGTGCCCCTCCCACAGTGGTGGAGCAACACATTCAATGTTTTTTTAAGGTCAACGGGGGAGGTGCTCCCCACCTGATTCATATATTGGCCCAAAATGGTCCGTTAAATAGTTTACAAGGCATTTTGTACATGACACCAAACACGACCCAGCACAAGGGTGAACGGTGGCACAACCACTAGTGCATCAAAAGAGAGAGAAGACTACAACACGACAAAAGAACTCTTCGACGATGCCTCCAGGGAGGTGAATGACGCGTAGACGTAATGATCATCCGCCGAGCAGAAGCTTAGCAGGGCTTTCGCCCTAGTCTTGTGCCGAGGAGAGCCGCAATGGCCTGACTGACCAAGGAGAGGAGGCAGCAGTAGGTTCTTCAGCGATGCCTTCAAGAAGGAAAATGAGCCCGATGGCGATCCTCATCGCTGGCCCAACCAAGAGCTGAGCAGAGCTTTCGCCCATAAACCTCGCTGACGAATTGTGGAGACGACACTCTGCCCTCCTTGACAAGAGTCACAAGGGGAGGGCAGCTGTGGACATGCAGCCCTGTCGCCGGCACGCCCGTAGAAAAACCGCACGCACTGCGCACATATGTGAAGACGCCCAAGGCCAAGCAGCCCCGCCGCCGGCGAGCCCGCGGCCAAACTGCACACCTGGGGGCCTGCACACGCACAGGAAGAAGAGATGCCATACCACAGAGCAGCTCCAGAAGTACCCGTGCAGGGGCTCCGCTGCGCGGGAGCACTGCAACAGGGGGGTCACGCCAGGGGGGTCTTGCACTAGCACATATCCGCATCGGGTCGCTGAATGCCGCGCTAGGGCCCCCACCAACCGGGAGTGGTGAGCCGCCCCGCCGGTGCTCCACCAATCAGGAGCACCGCGATGACGTCAAACGGCACAAGCACTAGCACAGGCCCGCGGCATCTGGCCGCCGCACACCCACACCATGCTCTTCGACAGCTGCGTTGGACAGGGCACTGACCCAACCGTGTGGAGCCGGGTGGATGGCTGCCGTCGCGCCTAGCAGGCCACCAAGCCGGTGCCGGAGGACGCCAGAGACGAAGGGGATGGGGAGCATTGCAACCAAACCGCGTGGAGACGGACCGACCGTCGTCGCACCCTGCAGATTCGGGGCCATGGGGCCCGGATCCACCTCGCCGCCGCCGGAAAGACGCCGGAGACGAAGTGGAAGGGAAGGGAAGGGGAGGCAGAGGATGCGTGGGGGAGGAGGGAGACACGGACAGAGATCCCGTTTCTAAGACCCGCCGCTGGCCGCCGCCGCCATGCACCGGAGAGCGGCGACGGCGGTCGAGGAGGTGGCTCAGGGGAGGGGGGGCTGGCGGCGCCAGTGAGCGCCCCCCGAGTCGCCCTTGGCGAGCTTAGGGGGGAGCGACTCAATGTTACGTATCAACACATTCAATGTTACTGATTTGTCTCTCTTCTTTGGCCCTGAAGATATATTCAAAGTCAAAGTTGACTCCTTCTCAAGAAGGGGAGTATGATGAGGACATCCCCCATGGCACTCCACTGACCAATGTTGAACAAGATCATGGCCAAGATGACATTATCAACAAGGGGCCAACGTCTCGGGCAAGAATACATCGACTACAACATGAGGTGAATCTACTCCTTAATGTGTGAGCATGTCTTTACTAAGAATCATGTACTACCTAATGGAGGTGCATTACTTTTCCTCAGGTTTGAAGCATAGGTCATGGACGGGTAGGCTACGAGAAAGGAGCAAGCTGGAGCTGACATGTTGATGTGCAGATTTTGACTTCCAAGTTCATGGTGAAAACTGTACCAATCTCGATGTTTCCAGCCAATGTGTTACATATGGATGGAAAGCTTCTGAAGTCTACTTTCATATGCAACAAACAGCACATCGATTGGAGCTGTGTGGAAAGATTTATGCATGTTTTGGTGAAGTATGCTCTAGGACCACGAGTTTCGGGCTGGGCCAAGTTAAAGGGACATCAGCCCCAACTAGGAGGGATGTTCGTAGTACAAATAGCACTTGTATACCTGCTAGAAACCCGAACCATGAATTGAACTCAGAAAATATAGAGAAGCCAAGTGCTCTTGTCCTTAGAATTGTGCCATAGCTGGCCACTTGAGGATTGGGAGTTTTCTCTTCCACTTGTTCTTGTGTGTCCCTTGTGATTTGCAAGAGCTTGTCTCTACCTTTGTGTGGTTTAGGTAGACATCAATCCATTGTGTGTGGTTGGGTGAAATCATTTATCATAGGTGGTTGCCTAGATTAGCTGTTGGTGCCATCTGTTCGTCAGGTTGCACAGATCAAGTTATCACCCTCGATCCTACGACGAGAGATGGGGAATGCCCCCGCATCACCAACCTGTCTGTACCGGCATCAACCACCTAACTTCTGGCGCACAATGATAAGGACACTCATCTAGTGTATGTATGATCTGATCCCATACATGTAGCACGGCCCTGTGCATTGCTCGACACGCTCGTCTTCCATATAGGTGTCAATGCATCATACTTTACAAATGCAACTTCCTCCCTTTCATCCCTTGCATATGCTATGTTTCATTTTGCTAAATGATATCAATTAAATGGTATATCAATTTTATAAATTGGATATAGCAATAAATAAATCAGCAAAATTCTTTTATTTTAGATAGAAGAAATATCTAAAATAAAAGAATGTACCCATCTATCCAAATCCAATTTGCATAGATAAAATAAATCCAATTTTGAACAGGAATTCCGGTTTAAGGCAGCTTTAAGCACCCTTCCTGACATTCTAGAACACTACTACAATAATCTTTATGGAGGGGCAGGCGTTTTTGGTTTCTGGAGGCAGGCAAAGCAACAACCTCCATTCATAGTCACCATTAATGCACAGACCAGAGGCGGACACATTGCCCGCTTCGATTAATCAATCGGAAAAGCGAAAAAAAAGAAAAACTGTTTGATGAGCCCACCGAGCCCATCCACGAGCCAGGTGAGCCCATCCACATGCTACCGCCGCCACAGCTGCTTGCCGGTGTCTGCATCCTCGTCGGACCACACGCATAGCTGGGATCCAGCTTCCCACCGCCAGATCTGGACTCCCACCATCGGGATCAAGCCGCTCGCCGCCAAATCAGGCCACCTGCCGCCGCACCCGCATCTAGATCCGGCCTCCTGCCATCGGATCTGGCCACACACCCACGCACACCATCGAGATCCAACTGCATGCTGCCAGATCTGACCTCCACTATTGGATTTGCAAGCAAGGGAGGGGAGGGTCGAAGCCGGTGGTGCGCAGATCGACTCCAGGGAATACGGCCCCCCCACCATCGGGGGCACGTCCTCCACCATCGGGTGCAAGCAGCCTCCACCACCAGGAGCATGCTACCTCCACCGCTATGCATGCACGAACGCCTCCACCAGGCACGGGCGGACACCGCCCCAGGGCACGTGTGGAAGCCGCCCCCGGAAGCCACGCCGAACAGCAAAGGGAGAGAAGAGAGAGAGAGAGAGAGAGAGAGAGAGAGGCACCGCCAAACCCTAACTCAGACGCCTGGGTGTGAGAGACGAAAGAAGGTGCCGGGTGTGAGAGATGAGAGAGAGAAGTGGGGATGAGGACCCAAAAACCCTATCTTAGCTATATATATGGAACACTGGTAACGGGCCTTCTTTGGCCCTCGGACCATATTTACGGAGAGGTTTGTCTCCGAAAATGGCCACCATTTTTGGAGGCGGTCACCTGCGGTTATTTTACGGTTGCCTCCGTAAACAAAATGTCCGTCTCTGTAAATTGATTTTGCATGACAGTTAATTGTGACCACCTCTGTAAATTAAAACAACCACCTCCGTTAATCGTCAACATTTTATGAGGCGGTTGGATTTTGTAACCTCCTCGGATAATGTTTGGGCACCGCCTCACAAAATCATTTTTGTAGTAGTGTTGGTGACACAAGCAAAAACCAGATCTCTTCGGTAGGTATATTAGCTCAGCTTTTCCGCCACTCATGTCAATATCTCACTAATCTTGACGAACTACTTGTCAGAGGTGGCTTATCAGAGAGAAAGAAGAGAAAGGGTACAAATTTATGGTTTTGTTGTAAATAGGATGTAAGCCATTGAAGCGAAGAGGAAGTGGGCAAGGAAAGAATGTAGAGGGAGGGGGCACCTCATGGCCCTACTGCCATCGAAGGTGACTACATCAAGATGGTTGCTTACATAGGAACATAGGTGGGGGCGCTCTCAAGTGGAGTCAAATAAATGCATTAACCAAAACATAAAAAAATGATTGCGAACACTTGGACATGAGTAAAGTGTGAAGGGTATCAAAAGGAATGAAGGAAACGAAACAAGGGGTAACAAGGTAGCAGCTAATACATTAAGTAGCTCAAATTAAACAGTTCTTTTGATCAATCTAAGGCTTGAGTTGAGTATTAGCTGGAATCTTGATATGGTGCAAACGATTTTCTGACTAGTAGCCGGTGGTAGGCCAATGCTTGTGATGGATCGGCCACTAGGGCCTAGGCCATTGAAGTTTCAGCTTGTCACTATAAACCCCGGCCGGAATTCCCTCGGGCTTCATGTCACCCCTCATGTTGTGAAGGAATTTTGTTTGGTTTAATCCATTCGTGAAATAAAACTTCTGGAGCAAAGCTAGCGGCTATTGATTTGAATCCATGAGTACGTGGTAATATTAACAGCGCAGGCATACGCTAGATAAAGACAAAGTTTTTAAGTAACAAGCAGAAGAGGGGCAAAAGGATGAACAAACCTTGGTACATGCAATGATGAAGAAGGGCACTGACCACCTGCCTAGTTGAATCATCACTCTCCACGAGCAAGACGTTGATAGTCTTCTTCTGGAGGAAGCGCTCCCAGTAGACCGGCTGCTGGGTGTTCTCCATATCATCATGCTGGAGTCCAGGGGTTGGCCTGCTGAGCAAGCCATCTGATGGGCCGTTGCTCCTCAGATTGTTATTCCGAAGCATCCTGGCATCTCTGAGGGAAGGCCCGTCTGCGGCCAGTTGCTGACAGACACCTCGCATCAGCCTAACTCAAAGAGGTAGACGAAAATGGTGGGATTGATTCGAGGCAAGTCTTTGATTAATGAACAGACAGTGGGGCGCATATTACTCCTTGTTTGCCTTCAAGGGCATCTCGTCTGCATCCAACAGCTCAGAATTATTTCTGCGTGCCCTCTAAAAAATTAATAATCGTGCCCTCTGAAAAATTAATAATCGTGCCCTCTGAAAAATAAATGGGGAAGAAGTGGATGCGGTCATGCGAAGTTGAGAGACGCCGGGAAGAAAATACCTGTCTGTAGCTGCTGCTAGGTGAATCAGCATTTACTGGATGGAGGGAGGAAGTGGATCAGGTTGGTGATGGCCTGGTGGCCTGCGAAAAGGCAAAAAGAGCAAGCAAGCTTAAGAAACCATGAATCCATTCTTGCACTGTACCGTAGAGTGCTGTTAGAGCAGAATGAAGCCGATGCAAGTTTCATAGCTAACTCGTCGTATGTGTAATGTAAAAGGAGCTGTGTTACAATGGTTCGAAAAGTAGCATAGTACTTCCCGGTACTTTTGTTTTTCTTATTTTCTAGCCATTTATTGAGGTTGATTATTTTTAAAAATTAATTATTATTATTTTGGGGTATACTGGTAATTATTGACCTTCTTCCTCCTTCGTTGCCGCTCGCTAGCAAGGATTTGGGATTCGACCGAATCAAGGTTTTGGGATTCGTTTTGGAAAAACAATCGGTCCCAACCGAATTGGACGAATTTCGGAAAAATTCGGATGAATTTCGGACTCAATTCGGTGAATTTTCGGAATGTGAAGCGTAAAATTCGTTTCGGACCTCACTGAAATGGGGAATTTCGCCGAAATTCGGACTAATTCGGTCGAATCCCGGAACCTTGACCGAATTAGTCCGAATTTCGGCGAAATTCGTCCATTTCGGTGAGGTCCGAAACGAATTTTACGCTTCGCATTCTGAAAATTCACCAAATTGAGTTTGAAATTCATCCGAATTTTCCCGAAATTCGCTCAATTCGGTTGGGACCGAATTTTTTTTTTCCAAAACGAATCCCAAAACCTTGCTCGCTAGTTGCTCCACGGCCGCCTCCCTCACCGCTTCCGCCCCACACCCTCAACCCCAGACATCAGTCGATGTGCCCGACGGCAGCGGGGGCGCAACGCAGAGGCAGCACAGGCGCCGCGGCCGTCATCGCCAACAACACCATGGTACCACGTCAAACTTGTCAGAGAATTGTTTCAACGCATTCACTTCAGGCATGGAATCGTGGACACGTGCTGCGGCGACGGCGGCGCATACAGCTACGACGGCGCTGCGTTCTGCCGTGAAGGCCGCAAAAGCAATCGACGCTGTGCGCATTTGCCCGAGCTCGCGGCTGCTGCTGTCAGCGGGCTTACTGAATCAAGAATAGACTATTCCTCAAAAAAAAAAAATCAAGACTAGACGGCCATGGGAGCTTGACGTGCCGTTGTCGTCCTCGTCAACCTGGCGGCCGGTCACAGAGCAGGACTCATGTGTCGTGCTCATGCTTGCGGCCAGCAAGCTGTCGGGGGGTGCAGCTTGGCGTGGCCCCTAGATAACCTGCGATTCAGATACAACCGGGAAGAGCTAACGGAGAGGGGAGACCATGGATAGGAAGTTACAGATCTGTCCTTGTTCAAATATACTGAAATTGCATTTTGAACCCTAACCGAATATAAATAAAGAATAACATTCTTATGTTGGCTCACCTATTTTGGTACTTGGCACACCTATTTTAGTACTGTCCCCATGTTTTTAGTACTTTTGGGTTCTTTTACATAGGTGCCTCCTGTTTTTTTTTTACCGTTAGATTTCGTTTGATGAATGGTTCTTGTTTTTTCCAACCATTGTAAAATTTCTTAATGTAAAAAGGTAGGGGATGCAGCTAGTCCTAGCCCACCAATTAATTCCCAACCACACTCCTTGAGTAATAAGTAAATAAATAAATACTCCTTAGTAAGAAAGATTTTGCAAATTACATCCATGATTTGTCCGTGCCCCCGATCAAAATAGAAGGTGAAATCGGCTCGGCATTACCACATACACCGCCGCCACCAGCAATACTGTAGCAGCAAGCAAGCAGGTGGCCTTTGGCTATTTAATAGGAAGGAGTTTTACCTTAATTAGGGCCGACGGTTGAGTCAGGAAGCAGAGGGAGAAGGAGAAAAATTGGCGGTCAGAGACGGGAGGAGGATCTTGTCCGTTGTTGGGAGGGGAGATGAGCCGCAGGAAGACTCCAGGGAATGGGAACGAAGGGGCAGCGGCGGCGGCGGCGACGGCGGAGGGAAGGAAGACAGATAGTACTAAATATACATGGGGTAGGGGTCGGGGTAGGGAGGTGGTAGGTTACGTGGAGAAAAAAAGGGACTGCATTGGGAATTCTTTTTTAATTAATTGGGAAAAACAAAAAAAAAAAAGTGGGAAACTTCAAAAACAAAAAACGAGAAAACATTTCCATGTCTAGTAAGCTGAGAAAAAGAGAGTGAAGTGTGAAGAAGGATGATGGAGAATATGGAGGATGGGCCGTTGCTCTCTGCCCCAAGTGCAGCTGGAGACCAAAAGGCTCAACGAGGAATGAAGAAGATAAAGCATGAGGGAAAAGGATTCAACTGAAGCCACACAAGAGGAAAACAAAAAAGATGCAAAGCAAGGCACACAAAAAGCACTGCTCTTCAGCCACACCACGCAAAGGATAGAGAAAGCAGACGATGCGTTCAGAATCTGATAACAGGCATATATATTAATTATGTCTTAATTGTTAGCCTCGCGCATGCAACTAATAAGTACTCCCTCCGTAAAAAAAATATAAGTCTCATTTTTCGAGGAATGAAACAATCTGAACTTGACTAAATTTATATAAAAATAAATAAATATTCATGATCTAAAATAAATATCATTAAATTAGTTACATAATATATTTTTTAAATAAATTTATTTAGAGACATAAATGCTAATATTAGTTACTATAAATTTTGTTAACTTGAGCTAGATTGACCAGCATGGATACCATGGTTGTATTCTTTTGTGGAAGGAGGGAGTACTTGTTCATTGATGATATATATCGTCTCAGGATGCATGTAACATTTGTTTTAATTTGTTCCTTGTCTATTCTAATCATCTCTCTTGTGTACGTTGACCTCTAAGCATGTGTTTGGATCTGGGACTACTGGCATTGGGTTGGGGTTGGACCTAGCCGAGTTTTGTGGGTTGGGTTGAATCCATGTCGTGTTTGGTTACAAGGTCGGGGTTATCCCTGGCTTTATGTTTGTTTGGAGATAAATTGGATGTGGATTCAGATTCCTAGCATGTGAGACCTGCACGTCAACCTCTGATTCATTCTTCCTCCTCCTTTGCTGGTCGCCAGTCGACTGTCGCTGCTCGTCCCTGTGCCAGATCTGCTTTGCCTCGCGTGCTGGGATGCCGCCACTGCTGCTCCGCCTCCCATGCTTGGCCGCTGCTGGTGCCGCCACTTCCTCCCCTGCTCCCGCGCCGGTGCCACCGCCATGGCTCTCTGCTCCCATGCCGATGCCGCTGCACGTGGCCCCTGGTCCCACGCTGGTGCGCCTGCCGCGGCCTCTGCTCCCACGCTAATGCGTCCACCAGGGCCTGCTACTCCTGTGCCGGTGCATTTGCCGCGGCCTCTGCTTGGCCGCATGGACCTTGTTGCTTGTTTGCGCCTTGCATCTTACTGAAATGGGTTCGTTCAGTCTCCTCGTTTTGGATGAATTAAACAAACCCACATCTGATAGGAATATTCCTTAATGGTATGAACCCAACGTCTCAACCGCTTGGTCTCCAAATACAAACGCTCCTAAAAATGGGTCCAACCCACCTTATAACCGCTTTAACCCTGAACCAAACACATGCTAAAAAGCTAGAAATCAGAATCTACACAATTATTTAGAATCACAGATCCAAACATAGCCTATTTATGCCTTCTCCGATTATATATTTGTGCTCCACCTTCTCCGAGTATATACTAGCTTTATGAACAGAAAGAAAGATGTACCTATATAAACCTAAAGAGCCAACCGCAGTCCAGATATATATTCGTAGTATCCTACCATGCCTGTCTACCACATATATGATATATAGCATCTCTTTCTCTTGGATCGATCCGTTCAAACTGCATCTTCCATTAAAGCTAGCAAGCTTGAGACAGTAGCACACAAAGTAGTAGTAGCTTTGGAGGGCCATTATATTTGATGAGTCAGTATGTGTCCTTCTGATCTAGTATGTTTATTATAAGGTGAGAAATGAAGAAACATTATATTATGTCTAGTTAATTTGAATTACCTTAGAAACATATATCACAACCATAAGTTCGGTGCTAAAATGGGCTTGTCTTAAGCTGGAGACAACAACAATAATGGGTGATTGTTTTGTCATTATTTTTATTCCCCCTTTTAAAAGGTTTTTGTGAGCTCACAGTCGCAGACTGGAACTCTACTCGCGTTTGGTTGAGCGCATAACTCATGCAGAGAGCATAACGAAATTTCCTTTAAAAAAAAAGAATATGTAATACTACATGTGAGAACTATGGTGTGATGCACAATTTCTCTATTGGGAATATCATATCAGGAAATTATGAATTTTAAATTCCCAATAGCACAGATGTGGCAAATGATTGCGGTTGCCCTCAATCCATCAAACTGATTTTTGGAAAATAAAGTACAGTTCCCCACACCTTATTTAGCTCTAGAACTCTCAATCACAAAAAAGGCATGTGCTTCAACTCAAAAGGCACTTTGAATGTGACCCCAATTGCCTAGAATTTCTGATCACTACTTGCGTGCATGACATCATTTGCACTCAAATCCATCAGCTGTCTTTAGCTATACGAGGTTCCAGGTCTCAAAGCACTCTTTTCTTTATAAGAAAAAAAATCAAGGGAAAAAAGCATCATCCAGTTGCACTGCTCTTAATCGATGATGGATATTGGACAATGAAATATGGTACGCAAGCTCTAGAAAATTGATGTGATGAGGTAAAAGATGGCTAAATAAACGTGGTAGTGGTTAGTTGTAACGAAAGCTAGAAAATATGGGAGTCAATTGATGTGATGAGGTAAAAGATGGTTAAATAAACGTGGTAGTGGTTAGTTGTAACGAAAGCTAGAAAATATGGGAGTCCAAAAATTCAAAAAGATAAATTCAAAAGTGTTAAGCACCCTTGCCCTCTTCTGAGATACTACTTAGGCCCTGTTTGGATCCACCCGGTTTTTACCAGTTTTTAAGAATGTGGCTTTTAAAAACTGGGTGGGATCCAAACAAAGGCCAGTTTTGTCAGTTTTTTGTGCCAGTTTTTGTAAGATTCTTGAAAACCAAAAAGTTGTTGATGCCCAGCTTTTGCCAGTTTCTTATGACTCAAAGTGCAATAAATGAAGACAGATTCTTTAAAACTGGGGGATCCAAACACACCCACTAGTTTTTGCTCAGAATCTAGATTCTGGAAAGTAGAGGCAAAACTGGTTTTTAAGAATCTGAAACTGATCCAAACAGCAGCTTACTCCCTCTGCTGAAAATTTTCAGACAGATTAAGGGCCTATTTCAATCCCATGGACTAACAATTAGTCTTGTTTGATCCTATAAGTGGACTAGTAAACTAACAACTAGTTCATGACTAGTGAACTAACAATTTATCCGCATGTTTGTATACTTGAGGACTAAAAATTAGTCAACTAGTTGTTAGTTCTGTGGGTCCAAACGGGGCCTAAAGACGTTGACAAAGGACAGGTATCCTCCTCTTCTTTCCTTTCCTGGAGGATATATCCCATAGACAGTTATTGTTTGCCTGCAATTGTGATTAACTTCCCTATTAAGTGCCAACAATTAAAATGGAAGGAGAAATAACAGAGGCATGCATCTAAATAAATGGAAGGAGGACTAATAACCAAATTAAAGCCCAATAGAAGAGGAATCTTACTGTGTGTGTCACATGCTCTCGCAGAATGTTATATTTTTTAGACAAATTTTAAGTCTTAGAAACTTATTTATTATGAGACGGAGGGATTATAAGCTTTACACATTCAAATTTTGGGTAGTCTGTAGGATATAATATATCACTGGAATCCATGCCCGTGCATTGCAACGAAAAAAACTAATAGCATGATAATTCATGTTTGAACATGTATTATACTACTACCAAGAAAATGATATTTTGTTACAAATCATCAATAGTATATGATTTTTCACAAAGCATGAACAATTAGAATCTAATTCAAGTTTTAATGTGGAGTTGAAACAATTTAGCTCACACACTAACAATCGTGTTTATTATGAGTCACGTCGCTCTATTACACCACATCTTCCTTGTGTGCCTTTGCATTCCTCAAGGAACATGCAAATTAACCTGGGCCGATTAGGTTTGGGTTTCGCCCGATAAGGTATTGGGATCATCATGATTAAAAAAAGATAAGCAAGTAGATTTTAGTATTTTTTAATGTTCCCAACCATTGAATTCGTTTCATTGTGATGGATATTAGCGCTGGGGAATGCTTCTCATGAGTGGGTGGTGAGGAGAGTAAATGCTCCTAGTGAGCAGGTCCACATGTCATAGGTGTAGCATAAGAAAGTGGACCAAACTTGTGTGCATATTATGAAGATGATGAATAGTTCCTCTATAATACTTGGCAAAAGCTTGTTATACAACCTAATACTTCTTAAGTTTTGAGCATGATAACTTAGAGTTCATCTTAGGTTGAATGCTTTTGTGGGGTTACAAATGCTAGAACAAAGCCTAAGTTTTTGTGAGATATGTTGTAGTCAAGACTAGAGTAAATCTTTTAACCTATATGAGGAATGGTAAAATATAACACCCTAAAATTTTAGGATATTTAAAAGCAGATAAATATGATTTTTTATGCAATTTTGTGGGCATACAAACTTAGAATAATGATAATTTTTTTATTAACTTAAAATCAAATATAAGGGTAGGAACATGTTTGTGCACTCATGCTGTTGCATTTGAATTTTTGTATTGAGTGGTTTGATTCAAATTCAAAAGAGAAATTCAAAACCTATTTGAAATTCCTTGGAAAAAAACTGGAAAAAATGTTTTCCATTCATTTTTGGCTTTCAGCCCGTCGGCCCAGCTACCCCCGCTTCTTTCCCCGCCTCCTCTTGGTCCGCTCAGCTTTTCCCGAGCCGAGGTCAACGCGGCCCGTTTCCCCCACCCGCTCTGGGCCGAGCCGCCGCAGGCCCAGCACGCGCGTGCCGCGTTTTCCTTCCCTGCGTGTCGCTGACACCGTGGCCCCGCATGTCAGGAGCACCTTCTTCCTCCACACGCCGCGCCAGATTTTCTTTCCAAAGCTGCCACCGACCAAATCCGCCTCCCAATCTCCTCCTTCCTTACTTGGAGCGCCTTCGGGCTATAAATACCAGGTGCCATGCACTGCTGCATCCATCTCATCTTCTTGTAGCCGCTGAGGTGCTTGAGAGCTCGGTCACCGTGAGCGTGAGCCCTAGCCGCCGCCATTCCGAGCCGCGCGCCTCCTTTGGCCCGTCCTCGGCTCCGTTTTCGCGCGAGGTGAGCTCGTCGTGCTCCGCTCTCCCTCCTCGTGTTTTCCTTTCTCTAAATCATGCCCGAGAGCGTGGTAACGCAAGATCCGGCCATGGCACTGCCGTGTTCGCTCGCCGCCGGTGGTTTTTCCCCGCCGTCACCGCCAACAGTAATCATGGGTCGTCCGATCTCGGATCAACCGTCCAGATTAGAAGTTACAGGTTCATGGCTATTTTGTTAAAGAACCCATCTCTTTTCTTGAAAACAAACCCGCGGTCCATGGCATATTCCCGAATTACGTTTTCCTTTTCATAAAGCGTAGTTTGATCTCGGTAATTCAAGAATACATTTTCAGCTATTTACAATTTTGCCACTGATTTTGTTTTAGTCATAACTTCTCCGTTTTAACTCCGATTTGACCCGTTCAAATTACGTTAGGTTCGTATTTGCGAGCTCTACATGTTAGTAGTACTATACAGTAGG
This sequence comes from Saccharum hybrid cultivar R570, assembly GCA_038087645.1. Classification (NCBI taxonomy): domain Eukaryota; kingdom Viridiplantae; phylum Streptophyta; class Magnoliopsida; order Poales; family Poaceae; genus Saccharum; species Saccharum hybrid cultivar. Next base: position 398,474 of record JAQSUU010000522.1, read on the forward strand.
TTTGTGGCATTTTATTTTTGAGTTTGAATTAAAGTAATTATTTTTCTATAGGAAATCTTCGTAAATTCATAACTTCGTCGTTTTAGCTCCGTTTTTCGTGATCTTTGCGTCTGTGTGATCCTAGCAAGTTGTAGATTCGTTTTAAAGACTTTTTATCTTATTTTATTACTGTTGGTGTACTATTCTAATTATAGTCTTGTTTGTCTATGCATGATTGTTTCTGGATGAATGTTGTTGCTATTGTTGATCGAGTATAGACGGTGAGCAATTCGTTAGGGATCAGGAGTTTTTCTACGAGCAAGATCATCAGGACCAGTTTGAGCAAGACAAGTATAGCATGGGATTATCCTTGTTGTCCTATTCATATTAAGCAAATAATATCATTATGCATATATTTCCTTGTTAAGGATGACTTAGTGTTGATCTTATTCCTTGATACCTATTATATTACATGGAGTAGTATTGCTAGTGCTTAACATGAACTATGATCATGTAATTTGACTAATGGAATATGCAATAAACATTAAAAGATGACTTTTTATTACTGTTTAAAGGGGACTAGAGCATGGGGTTATTTTGGTGCTCTCGTTACTCTCTTTAAGGACTTATCTGTAAGCGAACATCCGTGACTTATAGTACAACTATGAGGGTTATATGGCTCTGGCTTTAGTCATATAGAAGAACCTTTTCTAGCTTGTTAGTGGTAATCCTTTTGGCGTAAGAATGGCTTTACGAATCGGGTATAGTGCGGCCTCTGTCCTCATGTGTATAGGCTGCGTGTTATTATGCCATTTGGAAGGGGGACTCTACATCTGTTTGCCGAGTGAATCTAATGACCCTAACTTGTTAGACGAACCTTCGAAAGACTTCATAGTGTTCCCCTGCCTGCTCACCTTGGAAGTGTTTTGGGAGTAATTAACCCGGGCATATGGGTGACACGACTCACAGTGAAAGTGTACAACCTCTGCAGAGTGTAAAACTGTTATAACAGCTGTGCTCACGGTCACGAGTGGCCTTGGACCCTTATGGAATAGTTGATCATTAATAATGAATATGTTTTTGCTATTCGTTAATCATTTCACATGGATCATATGTTTATTGTTTACTTTGAGACATTTTGATATTATTGATATGCTAAAATTATGCTAATTAAAAGTTACATGCTGATAAACCAATGTCATGCCTTTGAGCCTCATGAACCCCATGTTACACTTGTTGAGTACGAGATGTACTTACGCTTGTTTATTTTTCTTACTTGGATAAAAATCCCGGATGGGTAACAAATGGTGCAAATAGTGACTACTACTCTTACTTCTTTGAAGATTACTAGACTTGCAGTCAACCAGTCAATGTGCCTGTGATTAGAGCTACCACGAGGGATTTATATTTTTACTTCTGCTACATTTGTGTAAAGACTATGTGATAATAATCGTGATGTAATAACATTTGTGATAATACTTCCTTTATAATTTGTTAACTTATGTGTGATTGATCTCTGGGCACACATAAGAGTATGCACTCTATTTGGTCGTTAAATGGGTGTGACAAATTGGTATCAGAGCTATTGTTGACTGTAGGACGCAAGCCTAGCTAGAAATGGTTGCTTTAGTATCTTCTTTTTTACTATTTTTATGCTTATTATCTTGCTCTTGTTATTTAATAAATTTTTATGCTTCTTATGTCTCATTCTATTATGAAATTTTGCCTCTATTCTAACTACATCTAAAAACTCTGTAGATGGTTCGTGGCCGCAAGACTGCCCGCATCACCACTGGAGGACACTACCCACCTCGTGCTTTGCTTGCACCTAAAGAGCCACAAGATGAAGCACCACAGGAACAGGAGCAGGCCCCTGAAGCACCAATCCCAGCGCCAACACCTCCCCAGGAAGAACCCGAGCCTGAAGAAGACCCTGAGATCATTGAGATTGAAGATGATGAAGAGGAGGAAGCCAATAGAGGAGAGCAACCCCCGTCTCCACCACATGATGAAGCTGTTGAGGATGTGCCACCTCCTCCAATGGGATGGACTGTGAAGATCTACCACAAGGCTGGAGGAGATGCTATCTCTCACCATCGACTTGTGGGAATGCTCTCTGCCTACTTCGCTGATTGACACCCAGCTGTGGAGTATGTCTGTTGGGAGTATACCCATCCGCTGGAGGACACTTACTGGAAGGCAAGAGCGAGTATTTTTCCTATGGATGAGGAAAAAGGGGTGTACCAGCTGGACAGGATGTATGCTCGCATGGGTCGTCGAGCTACCATGGAGGCTAGCATTGAAGACGCTGCTTTTAAAGCATGTATGGGCCTCCGCTACCTTCGCTTCGACAGCATGAAGCATGATGTTCACCGTTACTTCCCTCGCGCACACCCCAACCTTGGATGGGCCATGATGGATCCAGTGCAGTTGGAACCACTTCCTCGGGTGATGATGAACCTTGTCTATGATATGATGGAGAGGAAGCTCAGTTAGAGGAGATGGTGAAGGCATAGGGGAAGACCATCAAGAGGTGCCAAGCAATGATTGATGAACTCCGAGCAAACCAAGGCATGGCCAAGATTTATGAGACATTAGAGCATGAGTCATGTCATTAGAAAATAGGAGTCCTTTATGTAATAAGAACGTTCTTAGTAACGTCAGTTGAGTCTTCGAGTCTGTCGTGTGGTTTGAATTTTGGTGTGATAGTTGCTTATCATTATGCTTATGTGTGAGTTGGATTTTTGTTATGAGTGTTGGAGCTTGTAGGCATGTCTACGAGTTCTATTTTTAAGAATAAAAAGTTTATCAGTCAAGGGAATAATAGTTAGGTTTAGTATTGTCACGTTTCTGTCCTTGCTGTTTCTAGAGCAGTCTGCAATGTTTCTGCTATGGTTCAAAAACGGTTCGTGCAATATTTATGAAATTTTTATGAGAGAAACTAGGCTTAAGCACCTTTCAAATGCCACTAGAATCACCTTTTTATCTGATCTGTTTCGAGAGATATAACTGTCACAAGTTAAAGTTTCTACACAGTCTGGAATCTGGAACAGTTTCTGTTGTGCCTTATTTTTCATTAAGTTAACAATAGAATCTGGTCTTATGGTCCAAATAAAAGTTGTGGAGAACTTCATAAGCTTTCTAACCATATAAATCACGCCTCTATTTGACTTTTGTAGCTCAAGATATGATTAATTTACTGAACTATTAATATTGATACTTGCCTAGAAAACTTTCAGATCTCATTCTTTATCTTATAAGTGGTTGATAACATGAAAATCTCAAAGTTTGCATTTTTATGGATGGCAGATGGCCAAAAGAGGAAGAGGCAGGGGTCGTGGAGGTGTTCCCCTAAATCCTCCACCACCACCACCACCAACTATTGAGCAACTTTTGGCAGTGCAGACACAGCTTATGCAACAACTGGTGCAGAACCAACATAATCAGCCAGTTGCTGGGGCACAACCACGTGATAAGCGTGGTGAGTTTTTGAAAGGTCGTCCCCCAGTGTTCACGCATGCCGCTGATCCATTGGAAGCGGATGATTGGCTTCGTGCCGTGGAAAAGCAACTCAACATTGCACAATATAATGACCGGCAGAAGGTGTTGTTTGCTTCTGTACAACTCTAGGGAGAAGCTCAGGATTGGTGGGAATCGTATGAATATGGTCGCCCCGCCAATGCTCCCGCGGTCACTTGGAAGGAGTTTAGAGAGAACTTCAGAGCTTACCATATACCAGAAGGTATGATAGAACTGAAGGCAGAGGAATTCAGGAACTTGACCCAAGGGTCATTGTCTGTAGCTGAGTATCGTGACAGGTTTGCCCAGTTGTCACGATATGCTCCACATGAGGTGGCTAATGACAATGATAAGCAGCGCTACTTCTTGAAGGGATTGTATGATGGACTACAATTGCAGCTGATGTCCAATACTTATCCCAATTTTTAGACGCTTGTGAACCATGCTATCATGGTGGATAACAAGCACAAGGAGATGGATGCCAAGAGGAAAAGGCTTCAGGGACAGACTTCTAGTAGTAACACTCGTCCACGTACTGGTTTCTAGCAAGGTAATCAACAGAGGCCTCCTTCTGGTCAGTGGAATCGTGGTCAGGTCCCTTTCCGCAATCAGTTCCCGCAATGTCCCCCATTCTAGCCGCAGAATGGCAACCATCGCCCTCCGCAGCAGAGTGGGAATCAGCCTCAGCGTTAGGGTCCTTCTAATAATACTCCCATGAAGACTAGTGTTCCTAATACCCCCAACAGATGTTTTCGATGTGGGAAAGAAGGTCACTTGTCTTACAATTGCCCTGAGAAGCCCAACCAGCAGACTCCCAGAGACAGGGTAGTCACCAAAAGCCGGCGCCTAACACTGGATGGGTGAATCACTTGTCTCAAGAAATAACAGTGGAGGAACCAGAAGTTATGCTTGGTATGTTCGATGTCCATTCCACTCCTGCCACTGTTCTTTTTTATTCTGGAGCATCACATTCTTTCATATCACAAGCATTTGTTAGAATACATAAAATTCATTTGTGTGCCATGAAGAACCCTATATTAGTAAACTCACCTAGTGGAAGCATTTCAGCATCTTATCGTTGTCTCCCGATTAGTCTCATTCTAAGGGGGGTACAGTTTAAGGTGAGTCCTATAGTATTGAGAACAACTGGGATTGACCTCATATTGGGAATGGATTGGATGATGCAACAAGAAGCAGAGATTTAGTGCAAGGGGAAATCAGTAGTGCTGACAACACCGAAGGGAGATAGGATCAGAGTTGATGTGAAAGTGCAAAAAACAGGAGACCGCTATAGTGAACCAGCTTAATGATGGTGCCAACAAGGAGGACCAGGTTGTGGAGGAGTTCTCCGATGTGTTTCCTGAGGAATTGCCAGGTATGCCACCAGACCGTGATATTGAATTTATTATTGAATTATTACCTGGAACTACACCCATAGCTAAGCGCCCATATAGAATGGGAGTAGATGAATTAGAAGAACTTAAGAAACAAATTAAGGAATTACAGGATAAGGGTTTCATTCGTCCTAGTTCTTCACCTTGGGGAGCACCAGTGATTTTTGTGGACAAGAAAGATGGCACTCAGAGGATGTGTGTAGATTATCGATCTCTCAATGAGGTTACTATCAAGAATAAGTACCCGTTGCCTAGAATCGATGACTTGTTTGATCAGTTGAGAGGTGCTTATGTATTCTCCAAGATTGATCTTTGTTCTGAATATCACCAGTTGAAGATTCGTGCTAATGATATACCAAAGACAGCTTTTACCACATGGTATGGGTTATATGAGTATACAGTGATGTCTTTTGGTCTGACTAATGCCCCTGCATACTTTATGTATTTGATGAATAAGGTGTTCATGGAATATCTGGACAAGTTTGTAGTGGTATTCATTGATGATTTCCTAGTATTCTCCAAGACTGAGGACAAACATGCCGAACATTTGAGGTTGGTCTTGCAAAAGCTCAGAGAACACTAGTTATATGCCAAGCGAAGGAAATGTGAGTTTTGGTTGAAGGAAGTTTCCTTTCTTGGTCATGTTGTCTCAAATGGAGGGATATCAGTAGATCCTAGCAAGGTGAAAGATGTATTAGACTGGAAGCCACCAACCAATATAAGTGAGATCCGTAGTTTCTTAGGATTAGCAGGCTATTACAGGAGATTTATAGAGGGATTTTCTAAGCTTGCGAAGCCAATGACTGCACTATTGGAGAAGAATGCCAAGTTTGTGTGGTCTGAGAAGTGTCAGGCTAATTTTGAGGAATTAAAGAAAAGATTAACCACTGCACTAGTATTAGTCTTGCCAGATCTGAGTAAACATTTCTCTATCTACTGTGATGCATCTCGTTTGGGTTTAGGATGTGTTCTTATGCAAGAAGGTAGAGTTGTGACATATGCATCGAGACAGTTGAGAAAGCATGAATTAAATTATCCTACTCATGACTTGGAATTAGCTGCAGTGGTTCATGCACTAAAGATATGGAGACATTATTTGATCGGACATAAGAGTGATATATACACTGATCACAAGAGTCTAAAGTATATCTTCACTCAATCAGATCTGAACTTGAGGCAGCGTAGATGGTTGGAGTTGATAAAGGATTATGATCTGGAAGTGCATTATCACCCAGGGAAGGCTAACGTCGTTGCTGATGCTCTTAGTAGGAAAAGCTACGCTAATGAAGTGCAAGTAATGCCAATGCCAAGAGAGTTGTGTGCTGAATGTGAGCATCTAAACTTAGGGTTTACCACCAATGCAGTAGAATTAGTACTAGAACCTACTCTAGAACAAGAAATATGCAAGAGTCAGATGAAAGATGCAAAGTTGAGAGAGATAGCGGAGAATATAGTGAAGGGCAAATCACCAGGATTCCATAAGGATGATAATGGTACGCTATGGTTTGGAAAAAGGCTGTGTGTGCCAGAGGATAAGACTATCAGAGAGGCAATTCTGCGTAAAGCTCATGAGTCAGCTTATTCCATACATCCTGGGAGTACTAAGATGTTTCTAGATCTGAGAGAAAAATATTGGTGGTATGGTTTAAAAAGAGATGTTGCTGAATATGTTGCTTTGTGTGACACATGTCAAAGGGTGAAAGCTGAACACCAGAGACCTGCAGGATTGTTACAACCTATGCAAATACCCGAATGGAAATGGGAAGAAGCTTGTATGGACTTCATAGTTGGGTTACCACGTACTCAGAGAGGGTATGATTCAATTTAGGTAATAGTAGATCGTCTAACAAAGGTTGCTCATTTTCTGCAAGTTAAGACTACATATAGCAGTGCAAGGTTGGCAGAATTGTATATGGAAAGAATAGTGAGTTTACATGGAGTTCCTAAGAAAATTGTGTCTGATCAGGGTACCCAGTTTACATCTCATTATTGGCAAAAGATACATGAATCACTAGGAACTAGGCTAAACTTTAGTACAGCCTACCATCCACAGACAGATGGACAGATGGAGAGAATTAATCAGATATTGGAAGATATGTTGAGGGCTTGTGCTTTATAGTATGGTACTAGTTGGGATAAGAGTTTGCCTTATGCAGAGTTCTCTTATAACAATAGTTATCAGAAGAGTCTTCAGATGGCACCGTTTGAGGCTCTGTATGGACGAAAGTGTAGAACCCCGTTGTTCTAGAATCAGATAGGGGAAAGTCAAGTGTTTGGGCCTGATGTACTCAAGGATGCTGAAAAGAAAGTAAGAATGATTAGAGATAATCTAAAAATAGCCCAGTCCCGACAGAAAAGTTATGCTGATACTCAGAGGGAAGAGTTGACTTTTGAAGTAGGGGATTATGTCTACTTGAAAGTATCGCCAATGAGGAGTGTAAAAAGGTTCAACATGAAGGGGAAATTGGCACCAAGATATATTGGACCTTTCAAGATCATAGAGAGACGTGGTGAGGTGGCGTATCAGTTGGAATTACCTAAGAGTTTGGCAGGTGTACATAATGTGTTTCACGTGTCTCAACTTAAGAAATGTTTGCGAGTACTAGAGGAGCAGATTCCGTTAGAGGACCTCACTGTTAAAGAGGACCTCACATATGAAGAGTTTCCGGTTAGAATTTTAGAGACTGCTGAAAGAGTCACGAGGAGTCAAACTATCAAGATGTGTAAGGTTCAATGGAATCGGTACACTGCAGATGACGCCACCTGGGAGAGAGAAGAGGATCTGAGGAAAACCTACCCGTAACTGTTCGAGTAAGCACCAGTCGAATCTCGGGACGAGATTCATCTTAAGGGGGGTAGAATTGTAACACCCTAAAATTTTAGGATATTTAAAAGTAGGTAAATATGATTTTTATGCAATTTTGTGGGTATACAAACTTAGAATAATGATAATTTTTTATTAACTTAAAATCAAATATAAGGGTAGGAACATGTTTGTGCACTCATGCTGTTGCATTTGATTTTTTGTACTGAGTGGTTTGATTCAAATTCAAAAGAGAAATTCAAAACCTATTTGAAATTCCTTGGAAAAAACTTGAAAAAAATGTTTTCCATTCATTTTTGGCTTTCAGCCTGTCGGCCCAGCTGCCCCCGCTTCTTTCCCCGCCTCCTCTTGGTCCGCTCGGCTTTCCCGAGCCGAGGTCAACGCGGCCCGTTTCCCCCACCCACTCTGGGCCGAGCCGCCGCAGGCCCAGCACGTGCGCACCGCGTTTTCCTTCCCTACGTGTCGCTGACACCGTGGCCCTGCATGTCAGGAGAACCTTCTTCCTCCCCACGCCGCGTCGGATTTTCTTTCCAAAGCTGCCACCGACCAAATCCGCCTCCCAATCTCCTCCTTCCTTACTTGGAGCGCCTTCGGGCTATAAATACCAGGTGCCATGCTCTGCCGCATCCATCTCATCTTCTTGTAGCCGCTGAGGTGCTTGAGAGCTCAGTCACCACGAGCGTGAGCCCTAGCCGCCGCCATTCCAAGCCGCGCGCCTCCTTTGGCCCGTCCTCGGCTCCGTTTTCGCGTGAGGTGAGCTTGTCGTGCTCCGCTCTCCCTCCCCATGTTTTCCTTTCTCTAAATTGTGCCCGGGAGCGTGGTAACGAAAGATCTGGCCATGGCGCTGCCGTGTTCGCTCGCCGCCGACGGTTTTTCCCCGCCGTCGCCGCCAGCAGTAATCGTGGGCCGTCCGATCTCGGATCGACCGTCCAGATTAGAAGTTACCGGTTCGTGGCTATTTTGTTAAAGAGCCCATCTCTTTTCTTGAAAACAAACCCGCGGTCCATGGCATATTCCTGAATTACGTTTTCCTTTTTCCTTTTCATAAAGCGTAGTTTGATCTCGGTAATTCAAGAATACGTTTTCAGCTATTTACAGTTTTGCCACTAATTTTGTTTTAGTCATAACTTCTTCGTTTTAACTCCGATTTGACCCGTTCAAATTGCATTAGGTTCGTATTTGTGAGCTCTACATGTTAGTAGTACTATACAGTAGGTTTGTGGCATTTTATTTTCGAGTTTGAATTAAAGTAATTATTTTTCTATAGGAAATCTTCGTAAATTCATAACTTCGTTGTTTTAGCTCCGTTTTTCGTGATCTTTGCGTCTGTGTGATCCTAGCGAGTTGTAGATTCATTTTAAAGACTTTTTATCTTATTTTATTACAGTTGGTGTATTGTTCTAATTATAGTCTTGTTTGTCTATGCATGATTGTTTCTGGATGAATGTTGTTGCTATTGTTGATCGAGTATAGACGTTGAGCAATTCATTGGGGATCAGGAGTTTTTCTACGAGCAAGATCATTAGTACCAGTTTGAGCAAGGCAAGTATAGCATGGGATTGTCCTTGTTGTCCTATTCATATTAAGCAAATAATATTATTATGCATATATTTCCTTGTTAAGGATGACTTAGTGTTGATCTTATTCCTTGATACCTATTATATTGCATGGAGTAGTATTGCTAGTGCTTAACATGAACTATGATCATGTAATTTGACTAATGAAATATGCAATAAATATTAAAAGATGACTTTTTATTACTGTTTAAAGGGGACTAGAGCATGGGGTTATTTTGGTGCTCTCGTTACTCTCCTTAAGGACTTATCTGTAAGCGAACATCCGTGACTTATAGTACAACTGTGAGGGCTATATGACTCTGGCTTTAGTCATATAGAAGAACCTTTTCTAGGTTGTTAGTGGTAATCCTTTTTGGCGTAAGAATGGCTTGATGAATCGGGTATAGTGCGGCCTCTGTCCTCATGTGTATAGGCTGCGTGTTATTGTGCCATTTGGAATGGGGGCTCTACATCTGTTTGCCAAGTGAATCTAATGACCCTAACTTGTTAGACGAACCTTCAAAAGACTTCATAGTGTTCCCCTGCCTTGGACCCTTATGGAATAGTTGATCATTAATAATGAATATGTTTTTGCTATTCGTTAATCATTTCACATGGATCATATGTTTATTGTTTACTTTGAGACATTTTGATATTATTGATATGCTAAAATTATGGTAATTAAAAGCTACATGCTGATAAACCAATGTCATGCCTTTGAGCCTCATGAACCCCATGTTACACTTGTTGAGTACAAGATGTACTTACGCTTGTTTATTTTTCTTACTTGGATAAAAATCCCGGATGTGTAACAGATAGTGCAAATAGTGACTACTACTCTTACTTCCCTGAAGATTACTAGACTTGCAGTCAACCAGTCAATGTGCCTGTGATTGGAGCTACCACGAGGGATTTATATTTTTACTTCTGCTACATTTGTGTAAAGACTATGTGATAATAATCGTGATGTAATAACATTTGTGATGATACTTCCTTTATAATTTGTTAACTTATGTGTGATTGATCTCTGGGCACATATAAGAGTATGCACTCCATTTGGTCGTTAAATGGGTGTGACATAAAAGCAACCTAGAGTTTTGTTTTGCAAAATGCTAAAACTCTCTTGCTAGAAGTTCCCAATGGTGATAAATTCTTACTAGAGCCAAATACATGTTCATTCATACATGATACAACCACTATAAAAGTTGCTTGTTTGTTTTCAAATTTTTCATGCCTTGTTGATATGAGTAGAGAAACTTGTCATACTTTTTGATCAAGATCATGTACTCTCACATACTTATGCTGTTCCTGCATTAGGAATACTCAACCACATGCTTTCCATACATTATTGCTCTATGAGAATCAAAGTTACCTCTCTAGCTATCTTTCATCAAAAGAGAGGCATGGACCAGGAAAAAAGGAGAGAGAATAAAGAGCAAAAAGCTCTAGTGTTCAAATAAAAAAGATAGAGAAAGAGAGTGAAAAAAGAATAGTAGCCATGACCTCTTAAAAGGAAGCTAGAGAAGGGAAACTTCTCAAAGGAGTACCACTTCCACCAAATATATTGCACACATGCACATATTGACCAATTAGTATGATTTGTTGCTCCTTATGATCCAAGTGTTTGACTTAGCAATATATTCAGTTCAAGTAGGCTATGCTTTTATTCCCTACCTTAAGCTCCACATAAGCTTTAGGATAGATGTTGAGGCTAAGATCCATGGCCTTGGTGAGGTTTCAAACACCATTGAGAGACTTGAGTAATGTACCATCTGAGGAACTTAGGCAAGTTTTCTTTTCAAATCTATTGAAAACCTTTAGGAAGTTTGAACTAAACAAAAGTAGGGAATAAGTATCTGTCTAGCTACACAAATCTTGCAATTGCTTGTGTCAAGGTAAAAGCTATAAGTCCCACATTGCTAAGACTGATGATGGATTTATAAGTGCTAATATGTTTAATTCAAGAGATAGTATTTGTTTATATATAAGTTTTTGTAGGGCGTTACATAGTAGCAATTCCTGATCCAACACCTATACCATGCTAAACCCGCATCTTTGCTCAGGACAAGCAAAGTGGTAGCTTGGGGGAGCTTTTTGATGGTTACTAACACTCGTTTTGACCATCATCATTTCACCCAAAAGTATGAAAAAGTGAGGTAAATCATCATCACATGTGTTGAATTTTGTTTATACTTCACCTAGTTCCACTTGTACTTGTAGAATTATTTGTATGTAGGAATTTTGTAACATCCTAAATTTTGCTTTATTTCAAAGTAGTTAAATTTTATTTATCATGTCAAACATGTGTGCATTTTAAATATAGGAAATAATAATTTTTATGAAATTAAAAGAAAATATAAGGTTAGAAACATGTTCATGCATGCATGCTGTTGCACAAATATTTTTGTGATGATTGGTTTTGATTCAAAGTTCAAAAGAGATTCAAAAACATTTGAAAATGGATTTGGCAAATCAATTTGGAAAAAGGAAAAAGGAAAAAACATCTTTTCTCCCTCCCTCCCTCCTATTCGGCCCACTGGCCCATTCTTCCCTGCCGGCCCACCCTCCTTTCTCCCTTTCTCTTCTTCTCTGAAGCCCAGCCTAGCGTGGTCTTCCCCCTTCTCCCTCCCTCCTCATTTCCTCCTGGGCTGGCCCATATCAGCTGAAGCCGTTGCCACTCCCTCCCTCCTCCTTGCCGCTGACCACCCGGGCCCGCTTGGCAGCGCCTTCGCCCACCTCCCGCTGGACTCGGACGCGCGTGGCCATGGCGAAACCACCGCTGCCCCACGTCCACTCCTCGCGTCGTGGGAGCGTCCCACCCCGTGCCTCGCCTTCAAAAGGGGACCCACACCCGACGCCACTCCCCTGATGCCCCTCCCCGCTCCATTTTCGCTCACAAAACCGCACCCACCGCGCGACAACAACCCACTAGAGAGCTCGTCCACCCCTCTGCATTGCCCTTCGTCCCTGATGTAAGGTCCAAATAGGCTAGAGCGGGGTGAATAGCCTAATTAAAAACTTCTACAAGAATTACTTAACCACAAGTTAGTACGAAAGGTGGCGAAGCAAAAGCACTAGCTCTAACTAATTAAGCAAGCCACCTACACAAGTCTAGTACAAGGCTATCCACTTAAACACAACAACAACTACAAGCTAGAAACAAGAAGTAATACAAGAGAAGAGCTTTGAGAGATTATACCGCCGTGTAGAGATGAGGAGTACCAATCAATCAATCACACAAGAGAAATCCTCGGGAAGAGAATGACACAAGAATTTATCCCGAGGTTCACTTGCTTCCCGGCAAGCTACTCCCTGTTGTGGCGATACACCCACTTATCGGTTCGTGAGCTAATCGACTATCAAGAGTCGAGCCCTCGGCGGGCGCCGCACAACCGCACACAAGATGGGGATCCTCCAAGCCACGAGCTCCACTAGAGTATCCAATTCACAAACTCCCATGGGGAAGGATCAAGAACCCCTTACAACACTTGGTGAAGGCTCCAATAATCTCCAATTGTGAGCTCAATCACCTCCGTTGCTCCAAGGCGTCTACCGTGTCGGGAAACACGGAAGAGTAACAAGAAATCCGCAGCAACTCGAAGATCAAGTGCCTCTAGAATGCAACTCTCAAGCAATGCACTTGAATCTCACTCAATCTCACTCAAGATGTGCAACTATGCAAAGAGATGAGTGGAGGGGTTGTTCTCTAGCTCAAAGTATGTCTCTAGGTCTCAAAATGTGCAAGAGTTGTCCTCAAACCCCGGCCAACGTCTATTTATAATGAAGGGGTACGCAGCTAGCCGTTACCGAACGACACAGTTCAAATCGGGATGACCGGACGCTCCGGTCAGGGTGACCGGACGCGTCTGGTCACTACAGGACAAGCGTGAACAGTGCGCGTCAGAAGTTACCGTTGCTATGACTGGACACGCCTTAGCGTATGACCGAGCGCGCCCTTGTGTATGACTAGACGTGCTGGTCAACTGACCGGACGCGCCGATCGCTCAGCACCGCGAGCCCACGAAGCAACGACCGAACGTGCCCTAGCGAATGACCAGACGCGATAGTGCTAGCGTCCGGTTTGAGTCTAGTAAGCTCCCTCAACGACCGGACGCGTCCGATCGTACGTGACCGGATGCGCCTCGCGTCCGATCACCACTTCGTTGCTCTCTGCCCCTCTGGACGCCTGACCGGACGCGCTGGTCTCGTGAAGGACCGGACGCGCCAGTCGCGCGCTCTGCTTCTGCGCACAGGTGAACTGACCAGACACGCTGGTCAAGCCAGACCAGCGTCCGGTCACTCACCCTAGGCACGCTGACCGAATGAACTGACCGGACGCGCTGGTCAAGCCGTGACCGCGTCCGGTGAAGCGTCCGGTCACCACAGTGACCTCCACTCGCCTCTGTTTCTTTTCCGACTTCCGGCGCAGTAGAAAATAGGCGTTTCACTTCCCCAAAAAGCGCCAAATCCCGCCTCGCAAGCTCGGCGGGAGGGAGAGAGGAACCCAAACCCCTCTCTACCGCTCAAACTCCACCGCCTTCGCAAATGTGCTAACACCACCAAGTGTACACCACCATGTGCATGTGTGTTAGCATTTCACAATCATTTCTCAAGGCGTTATGTTAGCTCTTTTACTAGATCCTAATGCATATGCTCAAGACAATGATCTAGTGGCACTTGATTCCCGAGCTAACCGTGATTGCCCCTCTTGATAGTCGGCTATGTATCCTAAACCTGGTCAATCACTTCTCTACTCATCTTAGACCGGCAAAAGGAAAACCCTATGGTTATACCTTTATCTTGCGCTCTTAGATCCTTCTCTTCCACTTGATCATCATGTCCTTCCTTTTATGTGCATCTCCACCATGATCATCATTTCATGTCCATGCACCATCTCTTTGTGATCTTGTGGCCACCACTCCTTGCCACATACACCTTCATCACATGTGTTGCTTATGCCTAACTCAAAACAGTTAACACATGGCATTAGCAACTTGGTGTCATTAATTACCAAAACCAAACTTGAGCTTTCAATCTCCCCCTTTTTGGTAATTGATGACAACCATCACAAAGATATGAAATGAAATCAATTTTCAATTTCGATAGTATTAGCTCCCCCTACATATGTGCTTTCATGAGTTTGGTTCAATTGTGCACATATGTATGGATTTGAATTTTGGGAGTGTTGCTACTATCAAATTGATGCTAAGGTATATAGAATGGACCTTTGAAGCGTGATAACAATCGGAGTTGCCTTTATATACCACCCTTAGCATCGATGTAGCTAGACACCACTTGTAATACATCACTTGTAAAGATCACAAACACTAAAGTACCCCGTGAGATCAACACTATAAGCAAAAGGTGTCTAGATACCACATGTAAAGCTACTCTTAACAAAACATCATTCAAGTTCTATATCTAGCATACACCATTTAATCATGAATATCGAAATTAAACTTTGCAATGCAACATTTCATCATGTTAATGCACATACAAATGCAACAAATAATTCATGAGCTTGCTCCCCCTACTTGTGTGCTCAATTTTAATCCCTTTGTAACTTAACTTTTTATCTTTGTGACTTTTCTCTCTCCCTTATTATAACTTATTCTCTCTTTGCAATATCTTTGTGACTTTTCTCTCCCCCTTTGTCAACAATCACCAAAAAGGTGTCAAGTTTAGTGAGAGATAAGTCAATCAATATGAGGGAGTCCAAAATATGGTTCAACCTAGATCACTTGCCTAGAATATGTAATTCGGTTTGATCCAAGAACAAGCTTTTTCACACCTCATAAAGTATAAGGGTTATCTTGACCATGTTGAATTACACATCATGAGCTCATTTTCTAGATTCAACACTAGGTTTGCAAGCTCATAAACATGTCATATGCTACCACTAGATCAAATAAACATAGAAGCAATAGTGGTACCATATATACATTAAAATCATTTGATTTTCATGAATGAGCCTATTTGTCATGCAAATATGTCTATATGTTCTAAACATGTCCTTAGCAAAGTATGAATGATATGCCAAATAACTTTACCTTGCTATGTTGGAGGAGAGGCATGTCATATAAAAATGTGGGGGTGCACTCATCTCACGTTGGAGAAGTCAAGTATGTTCAATTCATTCTTCAACTTGTAAAATCTATTTTCATCAAGTGGCTTTGTGAATATGTCGGCTAGTTGATCTTTATTGCCAATGCTCTCAATGCTAATATCACCCTTTTGTTGATGGTCTCTTATGAAGTGATGCCTTATGTCAATGTGCTTGGTTCTTGAATGTTGAACCGGATTTTGTGTCATCTTGATAGCACTTTCATTGTCACAAAACAATGGCACATTCTTGAACTTGATTCCAAAATCATTCAAGGTGGCCTTCATCCAAAGCAATTGTGCACAACAACTACCGGCACTAATGTATTCGGCCTCGGTGGTAGATAGTGCAACACTATTTTGTTGCTTTGATGACCATGAAACAAGAGACCTTCCAAGCAATTGACAAGTGCCACTTGTGCTCATTCTATCAATCTTGCAACCACCATAGTCGGAGTCTGAATATCCAATCAACTCAAAGTTAGACCCCTTTGGAAACCATAATCCAATATTATGAGTGCCCTTAAGATATCTCAATATCCTCTTGGTTGCTTTCAAGTGACTTTCTCTAGGTGAAGCTTGATATCTTGCACACTTGCACACACTAAACATCACATCCGGCCTAGAGGCGGTGACATAGAGCAAACTTCCAATCATAGACTGGTATAGCTTTTGATCTACCATGTTTCCACTATCATCAATACCCAATTGATCATTTGTGCCCATTGGTGTACTCATTTGCTTAGCATCGTGCAATCCAAACTTCTTGATCATGTCCTTGATGTACTTGCCTTGACTTACAAAAGTGCCATTCTTCATTTGCTTGATTTGAAGTCCAAGGAAGTAACTAAGCTCTCCAATCATAGACATCTCAAACTCATTAGCCATCATATTTCCAAACTCTTCACAAAAATCTTGATTGGTTGATCCAAAAATGATATCATCCACATAGATTTGCAACACAAACAAGTCATTTACAAGCTTTTTGGTGAAGAGAGTGGTGTCAACCTTTCCCATCTTGAACCCTTTAGAGAAGAGAAAGTCCCTTAACCTCTCATACCATGCTCTAGGTGCTTGCTTCAAACCATACAATGCCTTCTTTAGCTTATAAACATGGTCGGACTTCTTGTCATCTTCAAAACCGGGAGGTTGTTCAACATAAACTTCTTCATTGATGTAGCCATTGAGAAATGCACTCTTGACATCCATTTGATAGAGCTTGATATTGTGTGAACAAGCATATGCTAATAAGATTCTAATTGCTTCCAATCTTGCAACCGGTGCATATGTCTCTCCAAAGTCAAGACCCTCAACTTGAGTGTATCCTTGTGCTACTAATCTTGCTTTATTCCTCACAACCATGCCATCTTGATCTTGCTTGTTTCTAAAGACCCACTTAGTGTCAATCACATTGTAGTTCTTTGGCCTCTCAACAAGTTTCCAAACTTGATTTCTAGCAAAGTTGTTTAGTTCTTCATGCATGGCATTTACCCACTCAGAATCTTTCAATGCATCTTCTATCTTCTTTGGTTCTTCTAATGAGACAAATGAGTAATGCTCACAAAATGATGCTAATCTTGATCTAGTTTGAACACCACTTTGAATTCCACCAATGATTTGGTCCAATGGATGATCTCTTGCAATACTAGTAGGTTGGAGTATTGGGAGTTGATTGCTTCCACTTGTTTGACCTTGAACTTGGGCTTCATCATGAGTACCACTAGAGCTTGCTTGATTTGTATCAATTTGCACACTTTGGTTGATCACATGAATATCATCATCATCAACTTGCATCGGCCTTATATCACCAATGTCCATATTCTTCATTGCATTTGACAATTGATCTCCTCTCACATCATCAAGGTTTTGAGCTTCATTTTGAGATCCTTGGGTTTCATCAAACTCAACATCATGAACTTCTTCCAAGGTGCCATTAGTGAGATTCCAAACTCTATATGCCTTGCTTGTGGTAGAATAACCAAGTAAGAACCCTTCATCACATTTCTTTTCAAACTTGCTCAATCTAGTGCCTTTCTTGAGAATATAGCATTTGCAACCAAACACTCTAAAGTATGCAATGTTGGGCTTTCTTCCATTCAATAGCTCATATGGTGTCTTTCCAAGCTTCCCATGGCAATAGAGACGGTTGCTACAATAGCAAGCCGTGTTGATGGCTTCACTCCAAAATGAATGACTAACATTGTATTCACTAAGCATTGATCTAGCCATATCAATCAAGGTTCTATTTTTCCTTTCAACTACACCATTGGATTGAGGAGTGTATGTTGGTGAGAATTGATGTCCAATGCCAAGATCATCACATAAATCTTCAATTCTTGTGTTCTTGAACTCACTACCATTGTCACTTCTAATCTTCTTGATAGTAGTCTCAAACTCATTTTGCACTCTCTTAACAAAAGACTTAAATAGATCATAAACATCACTCTTGTCATAGAGAAAGAACACCCAAGTATATCTAGTGTAGTCATCAACAATCACAAAACCATACTTGTTGCCACCAATACTAGTGTATGTTGTTGGCCCAAACAAATCCATGTGCAATAACTCAAATGCCTTTGATGTGCTCATTTCACTCTTACTAGGATGTGTATTTCTAACTTGTTTGCTAGCTTGACAAGCACTACATAGTTTATCCTTTTGAAAAGTGACATCTTTCAAGCCTCTAACTAAGTCATGCCTCAAAAGTTTGTTCAATTGTTTCATTCCAACATGACCAAGCCTTCTATGCCACAACCAACCCATACTAGATTTACTAAGCAAGCATGATGTCAATTGTGTCTCACTATCATTGAAGTCAACCAAGTATAAGCTACCATGTCTAAATCCTTTGAATATCAAATTTGATCCATCAACACTTATGACTTCAACATCATCACTACCAAATATGCACTTGAAGCCAAGATCACAAAGTTGTGCCACCGATAAAAGATTGAAATCCAAGCTCTCAACTAGCAACACATTAGAAATGCTCATATCATTTGAGATAGCAATTTTACCAAGCCCCTTGACCTTGCCTTTCTTGTTGTTGCCGAAAGTGATAGCATCAAAACCACCATTTTGACTTGTATCAATTGAATTGAACATACAAGAGTCTCCGGTCATATGTTGAGTACACCCACTATCAAGCACCCAATGCCTTCCTCCGGCTTTGTAATTGACCTACAAGACAAGATCAATTCTTTTTAGGTACCCAAACTTGTTTGGGTCCTCCAAGGTTAGAGACTAAGCTCTTTGGTACCAAAATGGCTTTCTTCTTTGAGCCCATCCACGGTGTACCAATGAACTTAGCATGAACACCATTTATACCCTTGGTAAGCATATAGAAAGAATCAAACTTAATTGAGGATACATTAGTATTTGATTTCTTGTTCATGCAATGTTGCTCTATGTGACCAACTTGCTTGCAACTTTTGCAATAGCTACCATTGTTCTTCACAAAACGAGTCTTGTGAGGAGCAAAAGCAGCCTTGCCTTTCTTGGGGTTATAGCCCAATCCCTCTTTGTAGAGAGAAGCTCTTTGGCTACCCAAGCATATAAGCAAGCAGTTCTCACCACCATAAGCCTTAGCTAATGTGTGATTAAGATCTTTTACCTCCTTCTTGAGATTTTCATTCTCAACTATAAGTGTGGAGTCACAAGTGAAACCATCACTACTAGATGAGGATGATGTAGATGCGCTACATGAAGGGTTAGTGGGAGCAACAATAATAGGCTTATGAAAGGTTTCATCAATTATATCACATGATATGCCTATGTTGCAAGTTTTAGCTTTCTCAACATTAGTTGGCATGTTTTCACATTTTTCAACTAGAGAGGAATGAGCTTCTTCAAGCTTGGTGTGAGACTTTTGAAGCTTCTTATGGTCTACCTTTAGACTCTCATAAGATGCCCTAAGCTCATCAAGTTCTTGCATAAGGTTTTTCTTTTCCTTAAGCAAGCTCTTGCACTCCTTTCTAGATTCTTTAAAATATTGAGTGCAATCTTCTAGCATAGTGATTAGTTCATCTTTAGTGAATTCTTCTTCATCACTATCACTAGCATTATCATGATCACTCTCATCGTCGGATGATACCTTAGCGGCCTTAGCCATAAAGCATGATGGAGTGTCGAAGAGGGAGACCTTCTCTTGGATGGCAATGCTAGCATGTCCCTTCTTCTTGCTCTTGTTGTCATTCTCATCATCACTTGAGGAATCATCACTATCCCATATAGCAACATGAGAATCATTCTTCTTCTTATAAGAGCTTTCCTTCTTCTCTAGCTTCTTCTTTTGCTTCTTCCTCTCCTTCTTGATAGCATCTTCATCATCACTATCATAAGGACACTTTGCAATAAGATGATCCTTGCTATGGCATCTAAAACATCTCATGGTATGCTCATTCTTCTTGGATGAGTTCTTCCTTCTTCTTGCACGAAAGCCTTTCTTCTTCATGAATTTGCCAAATTGCTTGACAAAGAAAGCCATCTTCTCATCAATGTCATCACTATCACAGAGCTTGAGTCTTCATCACTTGATGATTCAATCTTGGATTTGCCCTTAGATGTGGTGGCTTTGAATGCCACACTTTTCTTCTTTTCATCATCTTTCTTCTCATTTTCCTTCTTCTTCTTCTTGACCAACTCATCTTTCTCATCATCTTCTCAATATGAATCATCGGTCATCACTTCTTGGAATATTTGTTGAGGAGTTGAATTCTTCAATGTAGTCCTCACTAGCACAGTGATCAATGTATCAAATCTCTTGGGTAGACTTCTCAAGAACTTCATAGAGAATTGATTGTCCTTGACCTCCTCACCAAGTGCCTTGAGCTCGTTGACAATGACTTGCAACCTATGAAACATCTTTGGTACACTCTCATCATCTTGCATCTTGAAGCTTGAAAATTTTTCTTGCAAGATATATGCTTTAGCGGTCTTTGTGCCTTCGGTGCCCTCAAATGTTTCTTCTAGCTTGGCCCAAGCATCATGAGCAATCTCAATATTCTTTACTTGCTCAAAGGTCTTGTCATCTAATGCCTCATGAAGAGCACTAATGGCAATGTCATTGCATTGGAGCTTCTTCTCTTCCACCGGTGTAGGTGCTTCCAGATTAGCAACCTCAAATTTTGTTTCGGTGACCTTCCACAGTTCTCTATTGATTGACTTTAGGTGTGCGATCATCTTAACCATCCAATATGCATAATTTGTGCCATCAAAGTGAGGTGCCTTCTTGGTGTTGTTGATGTGCAAGCTTAATTGAGCTATTTCTTTTTCACCATAGGTTGTTAAGCCTCAAATAAATGGTGCCTCGGCTCTGATACCACTTGTAAGGTCCAAATAGGCTAGAGGGGGGGTGAATAGCCTAATTAAAAACTTCTACAAGAATTACTTAACCACAAGTTAGTACGAAAGGTGGCGAAGCAAAAGCACTAGCTCTAACTAATTAAGCAAGCCACCTACACAAGTCTAGTACAAGGCTATCCACTTAAACACAACAACAACTACAAGCTAGAAACAAGAAGTAATACAAGAGAAGAGCTTTGAGAGATTATACCGCCGTGTAGAGATGAGGAGTACCAATCAATCAATCACACAAGAAAAATCCTCGGGAAGAGAATGACACAAGAATTTATCCCGAGGTTCACTTGCTTCCCGGCAAGCTACTCCCCGTTATGGCGATACACCGACTTGTCGGTTCGCGAGCTAATCGACTATCAAGAGTCGAGCCCTCGGCGGGCGCCGCACAACCGCACACAAGATGGGGATCCTCCAAGCCATGAGCTCCACTAGAGTATCCAATTCACGAACTCCCGCGGGGAAGGATCAAGAACCCCTTACAACACTTGGTGAAGGCTCCAACAATCTCCAATTGTGAGCTCAATCACCTCCGCTGCTCCAAGCCATCTACCGTGTCGGGAAACACGGAAGAGTAACAAGAAATCCGCAGCAACTCGAAGATCAAGTGCCTCTAGAATGCAACTCTCAAGCAATGCACTTGAATCTCACTCAATCTCACTCAAGATGTGCAACTATGCAAAGAGATGAGTGGAGGGGTTGTTCTCTAGCTCAAAGTATGTCTCTAGGTCTCAAAATGTGCAAGAGTTGTCCTTAAACCCCGGCCAACGTCTATTTATAACGAAGGGGTACACAGCTAGCCGTTACCGGACGACACAGTTCAAATCGGGATGACCGGACGCTCCGGTCAGGGTGACCGAACGCGTTCGGTCACTACAGGACAAGCGTGAACAGTGCGCGTCAGAAGTTACCGTTGCTATGACCGGACACGCCCTAGCGTATGACCGGACGCGCCCTTGTGTATGACCGGACGCGCTGGTCAACTGACCGGACGAGCCGATCGCTCAGCACCGCGAGCCCGCGAAGCAACGACCGGACGTGCCCTAGCGAATGACCGGACGCGACAGTGCCAGCGTCCGGTTTGAGTCCAGTAAGCTCCCTCAACGACTGGACGCGTCTGATCGTACGTGACCGAACGCGCCTCGCGTCCGATCACCACTTCGTTGCTCTCTGCCCCTCTGGACGCCTGACCGCACGCGCTGGTCCCGTGAAGGACCGGACGCGCCGGTCGCGCGCTCTGCTTCTGCGCACAGGTGAACTGACCGGACGCGCTGGTCAAGCCAGACCAGCGTCCGCCCTAGGCACGCTGACCGAATGAACTGACCGGACACGCTGGTCAAGCCGTGACCGCGTCCGGTGCAGCGTCCGGTCACCACAGTGACCTCCGCTTGCCTCCGTTTCTTTTCCGACTTCCGGCGCAGTAGAAAATAGGCGTTTCACTTCCCCAAAAAGCGCCTCGCAAATGTGCTAACACCACCAAGTGTACACCACCATGTGCATGTGTGTTAGCATTTCATAATCATTTCTCAAGGCGTTATGTTAGCTCTTTTACTAGATCCTAATGCATATGCTCAAGACAATGATCTAGTGGCACTTGATTCATGAGCTAACCGTGATTGCCCCTCTTGATAGTCAGCTATGTATCCTAAACCCGGTCAATCACTTCTCTACTCATCTTAGACCGGCGAAAGGAAAACCCTATGGTTATACCTTTGCCTTGCGCTCTTAGATCCTTCTCTTCCACTTGATCATCATGTCCTTCCTTTTATGTGCATCTCCACCATGATCATCATTTCATGTCCATGCACCATCTCTTTGTGATCTTATAGCCACCACTCCTTGCCACATACACCTTCATCACATGTGTTGCTTATGCCTAACTCAAAACACTTAACACATGGCATTAGCAACTTGGTGTCATTAATTACCAAAACCAAACTTGAGCTTTCACCTGAGCCATCTCCGTCCTCGGTATTCGCGTTGGTGACCTCACCTTGCTCTCCTCTTTCTTCCCATACCTCTATCCTCTTGAATGGTGGCCACTAGGGCCATCCCCGCATGCTCCGGCAAGCCATCTCTGCTACCGACCATGGCAAGCCCACGCGAGGTCTTCTCCGCCCATGAAATGCACCCCCATCGAGGTCACCTCGCTCCCCTCTTTCTCTCCATGCCATCGGATTTGAAAACCATGCACCATAGCGCCCGATTGGGAAACGCCGGTGAGCTTCTCGTCGTCAAGCATGGCGGCGCCGCCGCGTCCCCCCAACTCCGGCGGCCGCACCCCTTTTCTCCCCCTCTCATATAATCTCGCCCATCCATTCCGAATCCGACGGCTGGAAAAGAAGGATACCCCTTCGCTGGTCTTTTTGCTAAAGAGCCCCTCGGCTCTCGGCAAATCAAACCCACAGTCCTCGGCCGATTCAAAATATGGATTTTCTTTTATTTATTTTAATTCATTTAAACTTCGTAGTATTTACAAAAATGCCACTGTACTATTTTGCTTATAAAATCATCATTTTAACTCCGATTTGACCCGTTCAACTTGCGTTAGGTTCGTAATTCTGTAATCTATGCAATGATGCTACTATTAGACATGTTAGCAACTTTTAAATTTCATCATTAGGTTTAGTTAATTGACTTGCTATAGGAATCTAGTTTAAGTCATAACTTTCGCGTTCTAGCTCCGAATTTCATGAACTTCACGTCGATGTGATCATAGCGAGACATAGTTGATCTTCATAAACTTTTTATCTTGTCTTATTTACTGCTAGTGTACTGTTCTGACCATAGGATTGTTTTGCTTGTATGATTGTCTTTAGAATGTGTGTTGTTGGTTCGTGTTGATCGAGTTCAGACGGTGAGGAGTATTTCGGGAACCCGAATTCTTTTGAGGAGCAGCAGGACCAGTAGGACTTTGTGAACCAAGGCAAGTATAGCATGGGCCTACCTTGATGTTCTATTCACTTTAAATCTACTCATCTTGCATGTGTCTAATTTTGACCACCGTAAGGACTTCCTAGTATTTGATGACATACTCCTTGACTCCTACGGGTTAATTGCACATGGGTAGTTTGCTAGTGCTCTAACCAAACATGATCTATAAAATGGTTAATGGTTCTATGGAACAAAGGTAAAACATGCATTATGACAACTGATCTATATGGTGATGGTGCAAATGACTTTGATCATGTTGCCCTAAACCCTCCGTGAGGACTTATCTATCGGCAAAAGCTAGGATCGATAGGGCAACCGTGAGGGTCACATGGCTCTAGATTTAGCTTAGTAATATGATCTTTTCTAGCTTGTTAGAGGTTACCTTTATGGCGCAAGAGGGGCTCACCACTTTAGGTATTGGACTGCCCCTGTTCTTATGTGCATAGCCATGAAGGATTTATGCCATAGAAAGGGGTTCCTACATCTGCTTGCCGAGGAAACCTCACGGCCCTAACATGTTAGAGAGACCTATGGAAGGCTTCATAGTGTACCCTGCCTACTCACTTTGGGAGTGTTAGGGGATCGATGGGCCCCGAGCATTTGGGCAACATGACTCACAGGTAAAGATGCACAACCTCTATAGAGTGTTAAAAACTATTATAACAACCATGCTCACGATCATGAGCGGCCTGGAAAACTCACAGAATAAATGGTTACCTGTTATGTTGTCAATTCATGATGATGATGATGTTATAATGATATTCAATGACTCTATTTAATGCTAGTATATGATCATGTGGGTTAATTTGGGAGCTTAAGCATAATTTGATACTAACCAATGATAAAATGTTGACTTACTAAAAAGCTAAATGCAGCAAACCGTGTCTACCTTTTGAGCCTTATGAATCCCCATGTTATGCTTGTGCGCTTGTTCATTTTTTTATTTTTGGATAAAAATCCCGGATGGGTAACAGATGGCAATTGGTATGAGGATTACTCAGAAGATTTTTAGGTTTGAGTCAACCAGTTGGCTGTCCCTGTGTTGAAGCTACCACATTTGAGAGATATCTTCTATTTTTCGCTTGTGTTGTTTAAGACTAAGTGTTGTATTAAACGTGATGTAAGATACACTGTGATGATACTTTCTGTAATTTGTCGACTTTTGTGTGTGACTATCCCTGAGGCAGACATAAGGTTTATGCACTCTATTTAGTCCTTAAAATGGAGTGTGACAAATTGATATCAAAACTGTGTCGACTGTAGGACGCAAACCTAGGTAGAAATGGTAGTTTCTAGGATTTTTGTTTCACTTATTTATTGTTTCTATCTCAGCCTTGTTATTTTAATAAAAATTTTATGCTCTTATTTCTTATTCTATTGCATAAAATTATTGATTCTAATGATATTTTAATTTAAAACATTAGATGCCTCGCCTCAGCGCTGCAGCTTACCGCGCTCAGTTCACCCCAGTGCCACGAGTGGAGCCAGAGGTTGTGGTCATATCTTACGCTAATGAGGAGAAGCCCATGGAGGTAAAAGTGAAGCCGCCTACCCTAACGGATGCACCTGCTTCTACACTAGTGGTTGTACCCATTCCTCCAGTAGATGCACCGGTTCCCGCTGCTACACCTGCGCCGACGTCATCCACAGCTTTTGCATCTACACCTGTGCCCCCTTCAGTTGCTCTAGAGGCACAGGAAGAGATGGGGTGGATCACTAGGAACAAATTCAAGGACGCCCCTAAGGATGCTCACTACCACAACTTGCTCACTACTGTGCTGACTGAGTATTATCCGGACCTTGTGGAGGCAACCTATTGGAAGACCAATGTGATTGTCACTGCATGGAACAATGCTGACAACTCGCATGATGTGGAGACTACCCATAGCCACAGGTCCAGGCATGTCAGTGCCTATGACAGCATGGAGGATACTGTGTAGGAGACTTACCTATACTACCATGGCCATCGCTTTGAGGCCATGCAGGAGAATCGTTACAGGTTCCTCCCATGCTATGACGATGCAGAAAGAACATGGGCGGTGTTGGCTCCCTCGGCGACTGATCCGACCCTGGATACCATGGTGAGACACCTCTGTGTCATGCATGAGACCAATGAAGCACTCAAGGAAGAGCTTCGTGCGGCGCAGAAGTCCGAGAAGCGCCTTCAGAAGCAGATTGATGACTTGGCCACTCAGCTTGGACAGCCCGCCATCTACAAGAAGAAGGATAGGAAGTTCACCATGGTTGATAGAGCCCCATAGATGCCTTGCTACCCGCTGAATTAAATATGTTGCTAGATTGCGAGTCTTGTTGAGTTTATGTGTGTCTAATGAACCTTTAAGTGATTAGTTGTTTGTGCTTATGAACATGCTTGATTTAGAGTTTGTTTGACTGTTTAGAATAGTGTGGGCATGTCCACATGTTCTAAAGTATCGAAACCTTAAGTTTAGTCGATGTTTAATATAGTTGGGTTTGATAATTAGTACCTCTGCTGTGCTGTTTTTCGGAGCAGCCTGTGATGATTATCTCTTATCTCTGAATCCGTATATCCAAAAATTGTGAATTTTTTGTGGAAGAGAATATATCTTTGTATCTTTCATTTGCCTCTGGAATCACATTATTATCAGCTTTGGTTTGGGAGATATATCTGTTACAATCTGAAGTTTCTGCACAGTCTGGGACGCAGGACATAATCTGTTTATCTCTATTTTTGATTAAGTTGCCGTCCGAATATGTGAAAGAGTTCTAAATAAAAGTTATAGCAGACTTCTTAAGCTTTCCAATGGTGTATGGCATGCTTCTGTTGGGTCTCTAAAACTTGAGTTTTGCCTTAATTACCGATCTGCTGTTATTGAAACTCGTCCAAAAAACTTCCAACGATGCTATTTATCTCATATAAGTGATCATAAATATTTGGATGATCTCTAAAAGTCTTGCACATTTGTTTGGAAGCAGATGGCCGACAGAGGAGGACGAGGCCATGCATGTGGCCATGGACGTGGTGCACTCGTGGATCCACCACCACCGTCACCGCCGGTGACTATTGAACAACTTATGGGGATGCAAGCACAACTCATGCAAGTGGTGATGGACCGGCTCGATAATCAGCCCGCAGGAGGACCCTCGCCTGTCCAAGTCAAGGACAAGCATGGGGAGTTCACGAAAGGATGTCCACCTGTATTCACCCATGCTTCCAATCCTTTGGAGGTAGATGACTGGTTGAGGGCTGTAGAGAAGCAGTTAGACATAGCCCAGTGCAGTGATCTTGAGAAGGTCCTGTACGCTTCTGGCTAGCTGCAAGGAGCCGCACAAGAATGGTGGGAGTTTTATCAATATGGATGCCCAAACAACGCTCCACCCATCACTTGGAAGGAGTTCACTGACAGTTTTAGGTCTTACCATATTCCTGAGGGACTCATAGAACTGAAGCAGGAGGAGTTTCATGCTCTCAAGCAGGGATCCATGTCCGTGGTGGAATATCGTGACAAGTTTGCTCAATTGTCATGTTATGCTCCTGATGAGGTGGCAAAAGATTCTGACAAGCAGCGTTGCTTTCTGAAGGGACTGTATGATGGTCTTCAGTTGCAGCTGATGTCCAATGTCTACCCCAGCTTCCAGGAACTAGTGAACCGTGCTATTGTAATCGACAATAAGCGCAAGGAGATGGATGCCAAGAAGAGGAAGCTCCAAGGGCAGGTTTCTAGAAGCAACACTCGCCCGCGTGCCTATTCACAACAGGGTTTTCCATAGAGAAACCAGGGACCACCCGGTCAGTGGAACCGTGGCTAGTACCCCCAGCGGGACCAGAACTAGCAACGTCCCCAATACCCACAGCAGTATGGCAATCAGAACCAGCAGCTCCCCCAACAACAGTTTGGCAATCAGGCACCACGCTAGGGAGTGCCCAACAATGTTCCGGTGAAGAGTAGTGCACCCAACAACAACCCCAATGCTTGCTATCGTTGTGGAGAGGTTGGACACTATGCTCATCAGTGTCCCAAGAAGCAAAACCAGCAAGCTCTACAAAACCAAAACAACAACCAGAGGCCCAATGCTCGACCTCCTTACACTGGGAAAGTGAACCATGTGTCATCTGATATAGCTCAGGAGGCACTTGAGGTTATGCTGGGTACGTTCAGTGTCAACACAATCTCTGCTACAGTACTTTTTGATTCTGGTGCTTCACATTCTTTCATTTCTCAAGCCTTTGTTAAAATGCATAGCATACCTTTATGTGCAATGAAAAACCCTATGCTAGTAAATTCACCGGTGGGTAGTATGCCAGCTTCTTATTGGAGTCCCTCCACTAGTATTTCTTTAAGGGGTTTATATTTCAATGTAAACCCCATTATGCTAAGAACAGCGGGAATTGACCTTATCCTAGGTATGGATTGGATGAAACAACATCGGACAGTGATTCAGTGCTAGGAGAAAGCAGTTGTTGTGACATCCCCTAGTGGAGACAGAATTAGTATTAAAGTGGCAGTGCAAGCACAACCGACTGCCACCGTGAATCAGTTGGGAGATGACGCCGACCAAGAGGATCAAATGGTGAATGAATTTGCGAATGTGTTCCCCGATGAATTGCCAGGTATGCCACCTGATTGCCACATTGAATTCCTTATTGAGCTTTTACCTAGAACTGCACCTATAGCTAAGAGACCATATAGAATGGGGGCAGATGAATTAGAAGAACTTAAGAAACAAATTAAGGAGTTGCAAGAAAAAACGTTTTATTCGCCCTATTCTTCACCCTGGCGAGCACCAGTTGTCTTTATTGATAAGAAAGATGGCACACAGAGAATATGTGTTGATTACTGGTCACTTAATGAAGTAACTATCAAGAACAAGTACCCTTCGCCTAGAATTGATGACTTATTTGATCAGTTGAAAGGTGCTTGTATGTTCTCTAAAATTGATCTTAATTCTGGCTATCATCAACTGAAAATTCATGCATCTGATATACCTAAGACAACATTTTACCATAAGATATGGTCTGTATGAGTATACATTTATGTCATTTGGGTTAACTAATGCATCTGCATACTTTATGTACCTGATGAATAAGGTGTTCATGGAGTTTTTGGATAAGTTTGTGGTGGTATTCATAGATGATATCCTAGTATTCTCCAAAACTAAAGAAGAACATGCTGAACATCTGAGGTTAGTCTTACAAAAGCTCAGAGAACATAAATTGTATGCTAAGAGAAGCAAGTGTGAATTTTGGCTAAAAGAAATCTCTTTTCTGGGTCATGTTGTCTCTAATGTTGGAATAGCAGTACATCCCAGTAAGGTGCAAGATGTGTTGAACTGGAAACCCCCAACTAATGTTAGTGAAATTCGTAGCTTTTTGGGTTTGGCTGGGTATTATAGAAGGTTTATTGAGGGATTCTCTAAGCTTGCTAAGCCTATGACATCTCTGTTAGAGAAGAATGCCAAATTTGTCTGGTCAGATAAATGTCAAGCTAATTTTGAGGAGTTAAAGAAGAGGTTGACAACGATCTTTGTAGTAATCTAACCTTTTATGTATCTTTTCAGGGTCATGAGTCTGGTAGCTTTCTTCAAATGACAAACCTGCATAGGCGGCCATTTTTCCCTTGACTCTTCATCAGCCGATCCATTCTAAGCTTAACAAATCACTAACAATATTTGGGATAATCCAAAAATGCCAACCCAAACAGTTGAGGCCAATGGTTATGCCCATATAATACCAATATGGTTATGTACAATGAAGATGCAGACATTGAAATTGAAGCTTTCAGGATAGGAAACAATAGAAAGGAAATGACGAAACAGAAACAGAATGATGAAGACGGTTTATAAAGTTATATTTGGAGTCCATGGCATGGCATTAATACTGTACAAATGAGATGGAGGTACATAACATGTGTAACCTAAGTCATGTATAGTAGCAATAATAGTGGACATTTGATTTTGGAGTTTGGATGTAACACCAAAATTATAGGGCATCTGAAATTGAAGGATGAACAAATATATAATGATCAACAACTAAAGAAACTACTAACAAAACCACACTATGATTTCAGCTTCAGTTGAATTGTACAGTACACTAAAAATATTTACAGGACTGATGTGTGTTGAGGCATTAGTCAACATGCAAAGGAATTTCAAATATATATATGCATCTACCGGTATTTGACCATGAGGACCAAGCATCTGTGAAGAGCGAAGATGCAAGTTGTTGCTGCTGATCAGAGCCAACAAAACCGCAAAGTAACGCTTCCCTGCACCGAAAATGGGTGAATTGCTTTTCTGTTACAGGTAGGAAGTAATCATTACAGGTAATGCTCAGAAAGTAAATAGAAAACCAAAAAAAGTGATGATGAGTACCAGGA
The DNA here is from genome assembly GCA_038087645.1 of Saccharum hybrid cultivar R570. Lineage (NCBI taxonomy): Eukaryota > Viridiplantae > Streptophyta > Magnoliopsida > Poales > Poaceae > Saccharum > Saccharum hybrid cultivar. The sequence continues at coordinate 428,493 of JAQSUU010000522.1, forward strand.
AAAAAAGAGGAGCATAAACTACACTTGTATTTGGTGGGCATAAAAATCAGCATTCTTAGGATTAAGGATAAGGAACCTTGACAATTTAGACGAACATTCATATGGTAACATAACCATCGCTGGCATAAGCACTGACCAAACTGACGTCTTCGCGCAACCCTAACCCTAAGTCTGCTGCCGCTGCGCTCACCTCGGTGGCGGATGACCACAGCGCGACCCAGAAGGCATGGGTCACGGTATCGCCATCGCGCAAGCCCTGCTCCCCGGACGCTGCCTCAGAATCCGACGACGTGGCTGCCGGCGCTGATGCTGCCCCTGCCTGCGGAGATGACCGCTGGTTTGGTTACGTTCCTACAACACTAGTATTTCACTTCCTTTAGCACTAGTTCAATTTTTTTAGAAATGGTTCCGATTCAGTTTCATTTGTGCAGTCTGAAAGCTACCAAATTATGTTTAATGTAGAGCTACCTAGAAGTGTTATTTAAACTTCTTTTGTTCTGTTGGATGTTTTGGCATATGCTCCTTGACGTTTTCACATACCTTGGCTGTGTGCATTCTCTTTTGTAGGTGCAGAATTCTGGGGACTCAAAATGAAGGAACACTCCCAGGCTTGACAAGGATATTAATGTAATTCTTTCTTTGCTAATATTTATGGCTGTTAAAGTCAGTACAACAGTTGTTGGTAATTCGGATTCGGACATTTGATCTCTTTTTTGAACATCTTTGATTTGCCGTTAAGCAGCATCCTGATCTGAGCTCTGTAGAATGCAGCTCTAGTTCTTTACAACTGTTTGAACTCTGCCACTAAGCAAGCGATCTATCTAAAAGTTGCTCTTGTATTAGTGTTATTCCACATGCCAATTACTTTCAGCCAGGTAGTCATGCATCAATTTCCTATCACTCAGTGATATTACTTCTTAATTTCCAATTCATTTATAAACAAGGCCAACTAGTTTTGGGAATTTGCATATTGGTTAGACTGAAAACACCTAGATGCTGTACTACAGCTATGAAGTTAAGAATGCATACATTTGTTCTTGATGAAATGTTTTCTCAGTTAGGCAGTACTTTAGTCTTCTAATGTGAACAATATGCTACATGGACACTGGATTTAAAAATAGTGCTTTCTTGGCAGGTGCTTTGTTCCAAGAATCCGTTTGCTCAGACATTGCATTTTAACTACCATTATTTTAATACATGCACCTAGAGGAAGCTTATTATATGCTAGCAAATATAGAAATATTATGATTTAATTAACCCCATGCATACTAAGATCTTTTCAGTATACATGCCTCCCTCATGTCTGCTGAATAGATCAGATGTTGGTACACTTTACTTGTAGTGAATACAGACATGATCATCTCTATTACGGTCAATTTGCATGGTAGCCCAAGTTATAAAAATGATAATCTCCATTACAGTAATTTTGCATCAACAAGGTAACCAAGTGATAAACATGATTAATCTCTATTAGTTACGTTTGGTAGCCGTCTTTGTTATTTGGTAACCTGAGTTACCAAAATGCATTTATCTTACATTACCCCAACCTGCTGCTGCTTCTTAATCATGCCATAATAGACGTCAAGGTAATCTGTTTTTCCTTGTTTTTATTTTTTTATTATGCACCTAGGGATGCTATAAAATGGATACTGAGAAGTCAAACTGTCATGGGCAGCCAACAGGCTGTCACTGGCCCAATAGGCCCAAGACGTCAGGTGCAGAAGGGCGTCGTAGGACGCGAGTGTCCTAGTTGGGCCTTAAGCCCATTAGTGTTAATTAGTGTCTCTCTTAGTTATTTATCTATAGGAATAGTACCATATTGTCTAGGCACAAGAGGTGTTATTCTTATGTACCCTTTATAATCAACCCATGAGACACAATGAAAAGGAAGCAATGAATTATGAAGAAACAATTATAGTTTCCCTCAATCTATCAAGCTCTTGGCAAAGCATAAGGCCTAGTTACCCCAAAATATTCATCCTCATTACATCTGTTATCAGATAGCCTGTCGATCCCTCCCACAAAAAAAAATTCTGATCCAGCCAATCCAGCCATAACCCTAATTCGGCCGCAACCACACCCCAACCGCGACGTCCCCATCCGTCGCCCAGCCGCCGCGCCGCCTCCCCGTCACCCACCACGCGCCGCCACCGTCGACCGCGTCGTCGCGGGACTCTTCGTCGCGCCGTCCGCGGCCCATCTCCACCATAGCCGACGCGCCGCCTTCCTCACCACCAAGGCGTCATCGCGTCTCGTCTGCGCGGGCAGTCGCCAAGCACGTCGCGCCATCCGCGGGGTTCACCGAGCCGCCTGCGATCTGCGGGAATCCCCCGCCACCTCGCAGCTTCGATCCAGCCGTCCACGCGCCTCGATGGATTTTCCACAGTTTGATGGGACCTCTGATCCGGTGGTCTTCATCAACCAGTGCGAACTCTACTTCCGCCGGGAGCGAATCATGGCGGAAGAAAAGGTATGGCTGGTTTCTCGCAATTTGAAAGCTGACGCCCGAGTTTGGTTCCACCAAGTCACGCAAGATGAATACCTGGCATGGTGTCATTTCACCGAGCTCCTGCAGCGGCACTTCAAGCCGCTCCCATGCCCCGACCCGCTCCACCAACTGTATCGTGGCGTCGACAACTCCCTGCGCCTCTTTGAGGAGATGTCCACACAACTGGATCGCATCCGGGCGTGTCTCGAGGCGAAGAACAAGAGGGACCATGCACGCTGGGCGGCTGTACGCCTCCAGACAGCAGTACGGGGCCTCCTGGCACGCCGCCGAGCGCATCTTCTTCGGGCAGCCAAAGTCTCCGCGAAGCAAGCAGCGGTGCGACTACAAGCTGCCGGGCGAGTTTTCCTTGTCCGGCGTGTGGTGCGAAAGATGCGCATGCTCCTCAGCTCCTCACTGTCGTGCGTGTTCGTTCCCTTGACCCCTTCCCTACATCAGGCTGCTCCGATCGCAGGGGCGGTCCAAATATGGGCGCTTCCAGTGCAGCGACCTCGCATCAACATCTAGCATCAGGCATCAAAGGCTAACTCATTCATCCTTGTGCCTGCCGTGGTGCTAGACACATCCAGCATTAGAGCCGGCTGCTTCACACTCCACCCTTCAGTCTACATGAAGCCAGCAGAGGCGCTCTTTCCATAGGATCCAGGTGGATATAGTTGTATTTTAGTCTTAAATAAGAATGAGAAGCCGAGATGTAAAAGGCTTATCCCTAGGTCGCGTTAGCTATCCAGCTCGAGGACGAGCTGGGTCTCTAAGGACGGGGGAGATGTCATGGGCAGCCAACAGGCTGCCACTGGCCCAATAGGCCCAAGACGTCAGGTGCAGAAGGGCGTCGTAGGGCGCGAGTGTCCTAGTTGGGCCTTAAGCCCATTAGTGTTAATTAGTGTCTCTCTTAGTTATTTATCTATAGAAATAGTACCATATTGTCTAGGCACAAGAGGTGTTAGTCTTATGTACCCTTTATAATCAACCCATGAGACACAATGAAAAGGAAGCAATGAATTATGAAGAAACAATTATAGTTTCCCTCAATCTATCAAGCTCTTGGCAAAGCATAAGGCCTAGTTACCCCAAAATATTCATCCTCATTACATCTGTTATCAGATAGCCTGTCGATCCCTCCCACAAAAAAAAATTCTGATCCAGCCAATCTAGCCATAACCCTAATTCGGCCGCAACCACACCCCAACCGCGACGTCCCCATCCGTCGCCCAGCCGCCGCGCCGCCTCCCCGTCACCCACCACGCGCCGCCACCGTCGACCGCGTCGTCGCGGGACTCTTCGTCGCGCCGTCCGCGGCCCATCTCCACCATAGCCGACGCGCCGCCTTCCTCACCACCAAGGCGTCATCGCGTCTCGTCTGCGCGGGCAGTCGCCAAGCACGTCGCGCCATCCGCGGGGTTCACCGAGCCGCCTGCGATCTGCGGGAATCCCCCGCCACCTCGCAGCTTCGATCCAGCCGTCCACGCGCCTCGATGGATTTTCCACAGTTTGATGGGACCTCTGATCCGGTGGTCTTCATCAACCAGTGCGAACTCTACTTCCGCCGGGAGCGAATCATGGCGGAAGAAAAGGTATGGCTGGTTTCTCGCAATTTGAAAGTTGACGCCCGAGTTTGGTTCCACCAAGTCACGCAAGATGAATACCTGGCATGGTGTCATTTCACCGAGCTCCTGCAGCGGCACTTCAAGCCGCTCCCATGCCCCGACCCGCTCCACCAACTGTATCGTGGCGTCGACAACTCCCTGCGCCTCTTTGAGGAGATGTCCACACAACTGGATCGCATCCGGGCGTGTCTCGAGGCGAAGGACAAGAGGGACCATGCACGCTGGGCGGCTGTACGCCTCCAGACAGCAGTACGGGGCCTCCTGGCACGCCGCCGAGCGCATCTTCTTCGGGCAGCCAAAGTCTCCGCGAAGCAAGCAGCGGTGCGACTACAAGCTGCCGGGCGAGTTTTCCTTGTCCGGCGTGTGGTGCGAAAGATGCGCATGCTCCTCAGCTCCTCACTGTCGTGCGTGTTCGTTCCCTCGACCCCTTCCCTACATCAGGCTGCTCCGATCGCAGGGGCGGTCCAAATATGGGCGCTTCCAGTGCAGCGACCTCGCATCAACATCTAGCATCAGGCATCAAAGGCTAACTCATTCATCCTTGTGCCTGCCGTGGTGCTAGACATATCCAGCATTAGAGCCGGCTGCTTCACACTCCACCCTTCAGTCTACATGAAGCCAGCAGAGGCGCTCTTTCCATAGGATCCAGGTGGATATAGTTGTATTTTAGTCTTAAATAAGAATGAGAAGCCGAGATGTAAAAGGCTTATCCCTAGGTCGCGTTAGCTATCCAGCTCGAGGACGAGCTGGGTCTCCAAGGACGGGGGAGATGTCATGGGCAGCCAACAGGCTGCCACTGGCCCAATAGGCCCAAGACGTCAGGTGCAGAAGGGCGTCGTAGGGCGCGAGTGTCCTAGTTGGGCCTTAAGCCCATTAGTGTTAATTAGTGTCTCTCTTAGTTATTTATCTATAGAAATAGTACCATATTGTCTAGTCACAAGAGATGTTAGTCTTATGTACCCTTTATAATTAGCCCATGAGGCACAATGAAAAGGAAGCAATAAATTATGAAGAAACAATTCTAGTCTCCCTCAATCTCTCAAGCTCTTGGCAAAGCATAAGGCCTAGTTACCCCAAAATATTCATCTTCATTACACAAACTATGTGCTGGGTTTGGGAAACACATGTTGAATTATTGACTATCTCATGTTTCCTGGTGCAACAACCAACTCAGGGTAGCTCTTTGGTACACAAGTTTGTGCTTGGCATGTTAGTCTTTTTCATTCTCCGAGGTACTGGCAATAGTAAAAACCTTAAGCAATTTTTGTATGCTAAAATGAAAATTATCTCTAGTAAGAGATGGAAAATGCATTGCACCTGTCACTCAGGGTGTCTATCTCTAAGTTCCTATAGTACAAAATCCAAATGAGCTTTGCTATTGTGAAAATTGATGCTAATACTTTATTAACATATTAGAAGGTTAATCAATTGTGAATGTATGGGATAGAACTAGTGTGAGTTAGCTCAAAAATAGATAGTAAATATCTATTTTTAGAATCTTACAATTTCTCTCATTAATTTGTTCTGTTTGCAGTATGCTACTCATATCTCCTTTGTATGCTAATGCAATGTTCTTAAAAATGCAGCAATCTAGTAGTGACTCCGGCTTACTAGGAATTCCTACTGCTCTCATATTATATAGTGTGCATGGTCAAGTCAAGCAATTCTACAATGACAAACAAACTATGCCCAAGGCCAACACAAGATAGATTATAGAATACTTTTGTTGTAAAAGTAGTTAATAACAGTATATTTTTTTGGAGATTCAATTAAAATTCTTTTGGGTTGTATACATCTGCATTCACATTTTAAATGATGAATTGATTTCATATCAGTGCAGCAATTTCTATTTTGGTAATTCTTTTGCAACAACAAAGGCAATAAGCGTTGTTAAAAATCTTCCCCTTATTCACAACCACCAATATTTTGTTGTGATATAATATCTTGCCATGAAACAAATTTGCGTGGCAATACAACTTATTGCAATCATGCATTATGTGTGGCAATTACAGATATAGCCACAAAACGGTTTCCATTGTAGAAGATCTTATTGCAATGTAACATAGTATGTGGCAATTAGTTCTATTATCATGCAACAATTGCATTGAAATATTTGCTCGATCTTGCAATAGCTAGTATTGTTATAAAAGTCAAATTTGTGTGTCTTTTTCCTGGGCCCTTGAGGCACTTGTGGCCCAACAATATGTTTTAGCTTCTTGCAAAATAAAACTTTCGATGCAATAGTGACAATTTACCGCTTCAAAACAATCCTGAACCAATGCAATAAAAATCACATATTGCATCAGAGTTTAGTACTATCAATCCATTGCAATAGTACTTCCTAATTGCACCCATATTCTAAACCAATGCAATACCACCTACGTATTGCATAAAAAATCAATGCTAACGCAACAAAAATTGTCCGATGCAATAATTTCTACCTATTGCATCTTGGGTATGAAATTGGTGTGATAGGCCATACCTATTGCATCGACATGAATTACTATCGCATCAAATTCATTCTTGATGCAATAATGCCTACCTATTGCATCAGATTTTCAAAATTGATGCAATAACAGCCACCTATTGCATCAGATTTGTGTTTGATGCAAGGTGAAGCGATGCGATAGGGTCAAAAATTAGTAGTGAACCCAGAGAGGGGCACCGAGAGCTCCTCCACCGCACCTGTCGTCTTCCTCCTCTTCGACGAGGGGGGAGGGGAAGGCTCCACTGGTGGCGAGGCGTCCTAAGATCAGCACCGAGTGATCCCCTACCAAATCTCTCTTTTCTCCCTTACACTCTATTTTAACCCCCTAGATTTTGAGTGCTCTTGAGTATAAGGATCATCAGCTGCTGGACGTTGGGCACCGATCAACCCGAACCAAGATAAATCGTTGTGTCCCCTCTGTGATTTTTATGTTCTTGAGTCCACCCAAGCCACCGGAGACACGCACTCTGACACTTCCATGAACAACAATGCTTGCCATGGTTCTGACCCCGTGACAGGAGGTAAGCCTAACAAAAGTGTGTAGATGAAATTATGCCCATTTATGCCTCCCCCTTCTTGAAAAATCTTGTCTCTTGTGTGATTGGAATTCTCCCGGTGATCGATTGTCATCATATTATGATTGGCTCCATTACTTTTTTGCAAACTAGTTGTAGCAAGCTCTTTAGTGTAGCTTGTTTTGAGAGCTTGCCTTATAGCTTAGTTTCATCTAGGAGAGCTCTTTAGTGTAGTATTGTTGAGAGCTCTTAGTGAGTAGTGACATGGCCTCTTGTGTGTATAGAGATCATTGTTGACACCTATGAAGGCACATAGAGATAATATCCGCAAGTGCATGGGTATCGAAGTAGTTTTCACCCGAAAGTATTCCAAGTATCGTATCCACAGAGAAACGTGTGTGTCATCTAAACTCTAGTTTCTCTAGGGGTTTCAGTCAAGGTTTAAGATATGAGTAGAGAGGATTCCTATAGTTATGGCCCTATGCAAAGCAAGGCTTATGATTCTAATGTTCACTTTGGGACGCCACTAGATGTTAAAGAACTATTGAAAGATTACTCTACCAATGTGACCACGGTCCTACTAATTTAAGAACCTACTTAATTCGGTGTGGACTACGAAGGATAGATGGGGCTATCATCACCCGCTGCTACCACACAACCAGAAAGCATGGAGCAAACATAGGTAACCGATAACCTAAGCACCACGCTTACGCTAACAATTACTACTCTAATCCAGCTCGCAAGAACTAGAGCACTTAAAAGAATTGTGAACCCATGAACAAAAGAGCACAAAACTTACTTTAAATAGAAATCAATTACCAGAGGTTTCTCAGATGTAGACTTGGAGAAGTCTAGATCCGCCAAAGTATAAGCCATAGAGGTAGCACCGATAGGCCGACACTCCCTCCAAACTCTTCCCTTACTCTCTCTCTCTATTTGTATACAAAGACTAGATCCTAATAAGGACTAATCTTCTCTTGATAACTGGCTTTGAGAGGTTGATCCTTTCATGGGACCCCTCTCAATTGATCCTAACTAGAGAATATGAATTAGGGTTTCAGGATAGCTCCAGGGAGGGGGTATAGGGCTGCTTATATAGGCCGAAGCATCCACCATGTGCCCTCAGATCAAACCAAATTAAGGAACGGCATAGATACAATCCTAAAAGGTGGTGGAGGAACCTTCTAGAAGTGGAGAGCAAATAGGTGTCACACCCATTTCTATTTAGAATGAAATGAAATGCATAATCTTATGTGCGCCCAAAGATCAATCACACATAAGCCGACAAATTAAAGGGGGTATCATCTTAAGTGTTATTACATCATGATTATTATTACATAGTCTTTACATAATCATAGAGGAAACAAAAAGATAGCTCTCTCATGGTAGCTCCAAGCATAGGCACATTGACTGGTTGACCGCAAGACTAGAAATCCTCAGGGAAGTAGGAGTAGTAGTCACTATTTACACCATATGTTACCCATCCGGGATTTTTATCCAAGTAAAGAGAATAAACAAGCATAAGTACATCTCATACTCAACAAGTGTAACATGGGGTTCATGAGGCTCAAAAGCATTGACATTGGTTTAACAGCATGTAGCTTTTAGTTGGCATGGTTTTAGCATATCAGCAGCATCAAGTTGTCTCAACTTACAATAAACATCTGATCAGTGTAAAATGAATAATGAATAGCAAAAACATATTAATCATTAGTGATCAACTATTCCATAAGGGTCCAAGGCCACTCGTGACCATGAGCACGGCTGTTATAACAATTTTATACTCTGCAGAGGTTGTACACTTTCATTGTGAGTCGTGTAGCCCATATGCCCAGGGTTTGCAAGGCCTCAAAACACTACCAAGTTGAGCAGGCAGGGTACACTATGAAGCCTTTTGAAGGTTCATCTAATAAGTTAGGGCTATTAGATTCACTCAGCAAATATATGTAGAGCCTCCCTTCTAAATGACACAATGACATGCAGCCTATACACATAAGGATAGAGGCCTCACTATACCCAATTCGTCAAGCCATTCTTATGCCGTGAAGGTTACCACTAACAAGCTAGAAAAGGTCCTTCTATATGACTAAAGCAAGAGCCATGTAGCCCTCATAGTTGTACTGTAAGTCCTAGATATTCGCTTACAGATGAGTCCTTATGGAGAGAAACTAGAGCACCATAAGATAGCCCAATGCTCTAGCCCCCTTTAAGTATGTTACTAAAAAGTCATCTTTTAATGTTTGTTGCATATTCCATTAGTCAAATTACAAGATCATAGTACATGTTGAGCACTAGCAAAGCTACTCAATGCAATATCATGGGTGCCAAGGTAATGGATCAAAACTAAGTCATTCTTAACAAGAAAATACATGCATAATGAATTTAATTATTTATTATGAATAGGACAACAAGGACAATTGCTTGCTATACTTGCCTTGATCAAACTGGTCCTGCTGGTCTTGCTCTTAGAAGAACTCTTGGTCACCAATAAATTATTCATCATCTATACTCGATTAACGCATCAACAACATTCATCTAAAAGCAATCATGCAAAGCAACAAGGCTAAAATTAGAATAATACACCAATAGTAGTAAGACAAGATAAAAGATTTGTAAAATGAATCTATGTCTTGCTATGATCACACAGACACAAAAATTATGAAAAACAGAGCTAATACGGTGAAGTTATGAATTAAACTAGATTTTTTCTTAGTTAAATAATAGATTTAATCTAAGCACAAAATTTAAAAGTTGAAAACATGATTAACAGTAGTACCAACATGTAGATTATGTAATTATGAATCTACCGCAACTTGAACGGATCAAATCGGAGTTAAAACGGAGATTTTATGAGCAATACATGATCAATGACAATTATGTAAATAAGTGGAACTTAATTTTGAATTAAAATAAATAAAATTTGAGTTTTTAATTTAAACTGAGGACTGTGGGTTCTATATATAAAAAGTATAGGGGCTATTTAGAAAAAATAGTAGCCAAAGGGGTATCAGCCAATCTGGACCGTTGGATTTTATTTGGATGAGTAAGATTAGATCGAAGGGGTCAAAGGGGAGCTGCTGGCTAGCTATAGTGCCGAGCGCGGCGGTTGGCCATGACCGGTGGCGAGGGGACCTCACTAGCATTATTGAATCTAGTCGTAGAGATGTCGGCTTGGCACGGGAAAAGCACGGGGAGATGGAGGAACTCGACACAAACTCACCAACGTTGAAAACAAGGGCGGAGACGGATCGAGGACGATGTGGAGCTCAAGATGGTGGATGATGGCTCCTACAAGAATTTGGTGACAGCATGTAAGCGATTAAGAGCAAAAAGGAAAAGGAGAAGAGGTTTGACATCTTCGCGAGCTTGACACGAAGCACAGCGGAGGCTTACGGTGATAGAGGCGCTGCGAGTCCGTCAAACCTCGAGCTCGGGCGGCGTTCTAGGGTTTCAAGTGGCAACAAGCTCGAACTAGTGGCTACGATAGCTCTAAATGAGGGTAGTAGGATGCGGGGCAGCAACTTTTATAGCCCTGGTGTCCGCCCTATATGGAAAGGGGAGGATTGGGTGCAGGATTTGGCTTGATCGAGCTCGGTAGAAAAAGGAAGGTGTCGGCTTCCATTTTCGAAAGTTGATAGAGGTAGAAGATGGAATGGGAGAGAGGTCGCTTACATGTGGGGCCACTGCATTAGTGGCGCAGGGTGGAGAAGGGAAGACCAAGGCCTGTGGCTTGCTTGCTTGTTTGCTTGCTGGGTCGGCCCAAGTGCGGTGCGGGAAGGGAGAAGGAACTGGCTCCTGTGGGCTGGGCTTGCAGGCCAGAATGAGGCAAGGGGGTGAGCGGGCCTCTAGCCAAGAGGGGAAATAGGCCGGTGCATGAGCGCGAGGGAGCTGGGCGAACTTGGGCCAAAAGCTGAGAAGGAGGGAAGGAGAAGGAATTTTCTTTTTTTTTCTACAATTGCATTTTGAAATGGATTTTGAATTCCTTTTGAGTTTTGAAGTAAACCACTCAATACAAAAATAATATGTAGCAGCATGAATGCATAACATGTGTCTAGACCTTATATTTGATTTTAAATTAATAAAAATTATTGCTTTTCTAAGTTGACATGCTCATAAAATTCATAATTAAATTCAAATTCACCTATTTTAAAATGATTGCAAATTTTAAAGTGTTACAATAGGCTCTGTAGCAGGCCGACCGGCCCACTTTCTTGCCCATTTGGCCCAAGCTTCGGTGATTTGCCTTCTTGAATGTTCTAGAGTCTTTCCACGTTGGTTTCACGGTGGAATTCCGTCATTTTGTTTGACAAATAGGTCCCCCTTGACGGTTTTCTGGATAAACCCTGCTGAAAACACAGATTCACCAAAACTCATGAAATTTATTAGTTTAAACCCCTATACCTATGTTTGGTGATGGAATTATGCACATATGCAGGTTATGTTGATGGTTTATAAATACAGGGGTAGACCCCCCTGAAGGCATCAAATCATTTGAAGATCAGTTCATCCGAAGCCAGAAACCCTAGATCATTAGAGTTCCTCTAGTTCATAGCTTTAGCATAGTTAGATCAGGTCTAGAGAAAGTCAAGCTGAGTCAACCTAGCTTGGATTCCCAATCGTTGGTGAGTGTGGAGTTTTGGTAATGTTCTAGTTCTCCGCTCTTATTGTAATCCTGTTTTTGCACAATTATTGCAATGTCAACATTATTCTTCGTCTTTATTATATTCTTGAATGCATCGTTCATTGTCTACTTCAATTCTAGTATAGTTAGGTTGCTATTTAGTTTGATCACATGTTCGTATAGCGCTCGTCTATTTGGCCATAAGATGAGTGATATGCATTATGTAAGCGTGGTGCTTAGATGCTTTGCATATCTGCGGATGCCTCAAGTTGTTCAGGGTCGTGTGGTAGATCGTGGATGTGACTTTTATAGGCCCATTGAGTCCTCTATAGTCCTCCCCTGTGCAGTGGATTTTTGGTAGAGCAGCATTATCTGGTTAAGGATATATTTATATATCAGAGGTTTCTAAACTCAACTTCTCCTATTCATGGCTCCATTGTGGTTGGGACATATGGTAGTATTACTTGATGATCATTATTAGTTGTAGTAGCTTGACATGTAACTTGAATACTTAGGAATTATTCCTCTAATATTTTGATTAGATTACGTTATTAGTAATAGTTAGGGAGCTTGGAGTGTATCTACTTATTTATTTATGATGACTGATCATTACTTATCATATATATCTTTTATCTTGTGACTTATCCCTGTTATTGAGTAAGAGTGCATAACATTGGTTTACTCTCTTTATCATGAGTATAAAGTTTATCAATACTCTAGATAGAAGTTTAGCTAGACCTTTCTAGTGGTAAAATTATAAATGACAACCAGGTAATACTCTAGGTAAAATGCTACAATGGTATAATTCTCTGTCCGCTTGTAGATGTTCTTATCCTTAATTGTTCATATCTTTATATCATTTATAATTCTGCCTAGTCATATAAAATCATAGTGCCACTTATATACTTCTAAGCTTTATTCATTAGGGATGACAACCTAGTTCCATGCTAAGAAGTATAGGTAAATATAAAAGGTGACTAGTATTTAGAGACATGTTAATTTATTACCATGCATTTTTAGCATTGTTGCTATTTAGCGATTGCGTTAATTAATGTCAACAACTACCACAAGATCACTTGACAAAATTGATGTTGATGGCCCAAGTTCAAGTGATGCAATTGATGTTTCTACTCCAAGCACACTAGATGATGATGATTCATGCTCGAGCTATGAGAGTGATGTCTCTACAAGCTCTTCTATATCACCACATTGCTTCATGTCACATGTGACATAAAGGTATCAATTGTTTACGTGATTGTTGATTGTGTTGAGCTTGTATGTAGATTCACCAATGCTTTAAGAAATAAGATGGCTAAAACAAGTAAATTAAAAAATGAAAACTCATTTCTAAAGACCACATGTGAACAAAAAAAGCATCTACACATGAGGAGCTAAAATTGGCTCATGAGGAACTTAGTGTTGCTCATAATAACTTGGTACAAGATCATGACTTTCTCACTAACAAGCTTTCAAATGAAGAAATTAAAACTAGTGAGAGCTTATCACATGGGTCAAATGATCAAGCACATATTGTTATTAACCTTTGTGATGTAGAGAAGAAGCATGTATCCACCTCTTGCGATAATTTATTAGCTATGCCATGCTCTTCACATATAGATGCTTGTTCTACTTCTATGTCTTGTGAGACTAACCTTTTAAAGGAGAACAATGAGCTTAATGAACAAGTGAAGAAATTGAGCAACAAGTTAGAGAGGTGCTACAACTCAAAGGCCACCTTCAAGCTTATGTTGAACAATCAAAGAAGTTATGGTGATAAGAGTGGTCTCGGCTTCAAGACAAGCAAAGTCAATACACAAAGAAGCCAAGATGATAAAAGTGGCATAAGCTTCAAAAAGAGCAAGATCAAAGGCAAGAGATGGGGCAAGAGAAGATATGAAAGAGAGATGAAGAAGCAAGAACAAGTAAGGCTACCTCATTTCATGTGCTTCAAATGCCATGAAGTGGGACATCTTGCAAATGGTTGCCCTAACCAAGAAAAGCTCAAGTTGAAGAAAGAGGAAGAGAGGCTCAAGCATGTCAAGTGCTTCAAGTGCCGCACTTGGGGTCATCTCACCCCAATGTGCCCAACCAAGCAATTGGTGAAGCAACAAGTAAAGTCTCAACCAAAGCCATAAGTTGAGCAAGAAAAGAAGCCCCAAGCACAAGACAAGATCTACCATGAAGATGGTGGTGACTTGATGAAGAAGAAGAAAACAAGAAGGGGTGGAAAGACAAGGCATCCAATGCAAACTCAAAATGCCAAGATGATGAGCAAGAATGAAGATAAGAAGAAAGTCTATGCTCACATCAAGTGCTTCAAGTGTGGAGATACAAGACACTTTGCATCGAAGTGTCCTACCAAGCTTAAGAAGAAGGCTCAAGCAATTCATGAGAGGCAAGGCCATGAGAAGCACCACATGAGCAAGGAAGAGAAGGCTCAATCAAAGAGAAAGTGCTACTCATGCGGGGAAGGAGACATATGGCTCATTCATATCCCCTAGGTAACACTCCTAAGCCCATTTCAATTGATGATGATTCTATGCTTATAAAGGATGGCTATGGTACCTCATTGGTTACAATTGCAAACCATCCCGCTACTCATACTAAGGCTATGTCTAAGTATGTTGCACCTAACATGAGAGTACCCAAACTTGTTTGGGTACCATCAAAAAGTGGATGATTGATTGTAGGTACCATCAGCATTGGAGACTTGATTCAATTGATTTCATATTGATCATCATATGTTGAGTCAAGTAGTGAAGCTTAGTGCATATCCAAACCCAATGCCAAGTCAAGATAAGTGAAGTCCAAGTGCTACAACATACAAGTGCTATAATTCAAGTCATGGTGATTTATTGGAATTATTTGATGGCTTACAAATATGAGAGTTGAAGCTTGCTAATTGGATGATCATGAGTGAACCAAGGTGTATCTCTTGTTGATCATTTTATTTGGGTGCATACGAGTTGATTGAATTGGATAAATATGCAAATGTTGCCTGCTATAAGATGATTAAATGGATAAATTGATTAGTAGTCAAGTTTGGAATGATTTGTGTTGGATAAGTTCATGAGATGACTTTTAGTAAGTGGATTGAATGGATGTATATTTTGTGAAAGTGTTCAAGAAAGTTGATTTCAAGTTTGGTTCAAATTGACGAAGAATAGCTCAATGTATAGAAATCTGCCATTCATTGAAAATCTGAGCTAGTTGAGATTAAGTCTGAGTTTGAGTGATCAAATATTATTGGATTGGCTTGAAAATTAGTGTTCATGCTCTAGACTCATGGTATAATATGTTGTACAAATTTTAGAATTGCATAAGATTTGCTTCAGTTTTGGAGTGGGTGTTGTCAGCTATAGTGCAGCAGTTTTCAGCATGTAGCAGTGGTGGAAGAATTAAAATCTGATAGCAATCTAGAAGTCAAATGAAGCTCAAATTTTTACAGCTACTAAATAACTTAGTGAATCACATCTCCACAAAATTTAGTGGTATTTGGATCTGTACATTGGGAGTTATGGATTTATCTTTGAAGGGTATAAAATTTGCCAGAAAAGTTATAACTATTGAATTGATCAAGAGTCACTTTGATCAAGTTAGAAACATGATTATAAGTGATTGAGGCGCCAAAGTTTGGTTTTGAGATGAGCTAGAAGCATGAGAAATAATGATTACAAGGCTATTTTATTGTGGAGTGTACTTGGCACACATATTTGGTACTCAAATTGAAGATCAAGACCAAGCTCAAGATGAAGATGAAGTTTAAGTTCTAGTGACTATTAGAAATTCTTTGGTAGAAAGAAAATGACTTAAACAAGTAGAAAGAAAAGGACTTAAAGAAGGATTCATAGTTACTCATCAAACTAAGTCCATCACTTGGATCAATCAATCAAGTTATTTCAAGTGAGTGTCAAGAATAGTTCTTTGGAGAGAGGTCACTTTTCCCTAGTGTAGGGGCTTGCTGCCTATGTGTAGGTAAACCAAGTGTAGTACTTGGAAGGCTAACATGGAAGTGGTGACCCGAGGGACATTTGAGATGCTTAGTTGAAGCAATCAATAGGATTGATCAAGAAAAGCAAGTAACACCCAAAAGAGAGCTAGTCATGATATTTCAAGTGGTATTCTCACTTTGATGCTCTCATGAAAGAAAAGATGAAATAAAGAAGCAAGCCAACCACATCATAATAGTGCACTTGATCTTTAGTGGTCTTCAAATCATATGGGTAAAGAATGGACTCCATCTATGATGATTGGTCTTCACCAAGCTATAAATTGGACTTCACATTGCTATTGAAGTAACGAATTGGAATCTATGTGAATATCCTCTACTCCAATATAGCAAAGGTATCATTGTAATGTGCATGATCATTTTATCCTTACTAGTATGTGGTTAGTGCATAAAGTACATGCTTACTAGGATCATGCATGACAAATGAAAATCCTTGAAATTCATAGCCCACCACTATTGCTTGAATGATTAATTGATCTAGTTGTTAGTATATGAATTTGTTCATGAGCTAGAGAACCCAAGTACTTGACTTAATTCGGAATGCTAACAATTGACAAGTACAACATTGGCAAGATAACCCTTGTAAGAGGAGTGAAGAAGCTTGTCATTGGTTCAAACCGAACTTGGAAGCTTAGGCAAATCATTTAAGTTCAAGTCAACTTAGAAGTTCATGATAAGTGATAAGAGTACAAGCACAAGACAACAATAGAAATGGATATCTAGTTTGTTTGCTTCAAGTGGTATCTAGACTCAAATACTTCATCATGAATTCACAAGTGGTGTCTAGATCAACTCACAAATGATATCCTATAAGTGGTACTCATGAAGATAGCAAATGTTTAAGAAATGGTTTTATTCAAATCAATCATACATGTGGTATCACATCTCTACACATGGTATCATTCATATAAGATGGTGGTTCCACACGTGATCCTCAATTTTAAGTGATCATCAAATGAAGAATGTATCCCTGACATACAAGAGCTCAAGTTTAGCAAATGGATGACCCATGCTATGACATAGGGGGAGGTGTCCCACCGATTGGTATCAAGGTCAAAGATCCTATGTGTGGTATCTCAAGAGCTATCCAAATGGTGTCATTCCAACATATGAAGTGGTGTCCATAAAAAATAAAGATTCAAGTGTCAACCATCTATCCCAATGCAACCCTTTGTATCAAGAGATGCACACCTTTTATGAAAATTGATGACAAAGGGAGAGAAATTGAGACAAAGATATTACAATTGGGGATTTGGGCATGGACAATGGACAAAGAGGGAGCAACATTGAAGAATGGAAAAGGATCAAAACTGTCACACCTGATTTTAAGGATAAAATGGGATGTAGAAATCTTGTGTGCACCCTGAGGACAATCGCACACATAAGTTGACAAATTTACATAGTATCATCACAATGTTATTACATAGCGAACAAATATCCATTACAATAATAAAAAGTCTATCAAGAAAGCGGAAGAACTAGGTAACTATCTCTCCACAAGAGCCTTCAACTCCACAGGGACGTCGCCTGGGGGATCCACAAGTCTAGAAGTCCTCAAGATAGTACTCATACCAGCTGTCATCTGTTACCCATCTAGGATTTTTATCCAAATAATAAAAATAAACAAGTATAAGTACATCTCCTACTTAATAAGAATAACATGGGTTTATGAAGCTTAGAAGGCCAACACTGGTTTACAGAGGTTAGCATTTTAATATGTCAAGTTTTAATACTATACTAGCATTTAGTTGTGCATAAGCTCAAATTAAACCACATGATCATAAACATGTATAATAGTCATCATCATAGTTATCATCATTAATAAGTGAACATCTATTCCATCAGTCCCGGGCCTATGTCGGCTGATATACCAGTTTTTAATACTCTGCAGAGTTTGTACACTTTTACCATGAGCTGTAATTTACCCTTTCGCTCGAGATAGTTGGTCTCTTAACCCCCTTCCTAGGGAGGTCGACAAGGTTCACTATGAAGCTTTTCATATGTTTCCCTAACAAGTGAGTGGCCACTAGGTTTATGTGGCCTACGAATGTAGCGCTCCCCTTTCTAAAGGCACATTCCACGAAGGCTATACGCTTAAGAACAGAGGCCGCACTACACCCAACCTGGAACACACCCTTTATGCCCTTTCGGGTAACCCCTAACAAGATAGAAAAGGTCCTGATACTGAGCTAAAGCTAGAGCCATGTGGCACTCTCGATTGTACTATAAGTCTCAGCTTTTGCCAATAGATAAGTCCTTATGGAGTGCCAAGAGCACCCTGATGAAACAAGGGCTCTCTCTCACCCTGTTGTCCAGTTGCTAAAAGCCAAATTTTACCAGTTGTTCCCTAGCTTCATTAATCATCATTCATATCATAAATTGAGCACTAGTCATCTATCCATATGCATGTATATCCCATAGGTAATCTAGGCAAAGTTCAACAACTAGTATGTCCTTATGGTGATCATATTAGACACATACACGTGACAAGGTAATTAAATGGAGTATAGGACAAGGAAATCCCATGCTATACTTGCCTTGCTCAAAGTTGCCCTACTAGTCTTGGTTGTCAACGTAGTATTGCTAGTCATCCACGAACTGCTCACCATTTGAACTCGACCAATGCATCAACATACAAGCATCCACGAGCAATCATGCATAGCAAACAAGGACTATAGATTAGAATAGTACATCAATAGAGATAAAACAATATAAAAGGTTTATAAAACGATTCTACATCTCTCTATTGTAACACCCCAGGTGTTTGTCGCTCATTAAGCAGTGGGTTTGAGCTTAAACATGATAGATTAAGTGGAGATGACAATGTCAAGGTCAACCTATGGAGATGAGCCTGACCTAAAGTTGGATGTTGCACCATTGCTTTACATATAGGCCATTTTCAAAGATATATGCTTGGATTGTGTTATTGCAATATCTTCATGTGTCTCACCTTAATACCTATATATATTAGTCACTGGAAAAGTTTCATGAAGTTTAGAATCAAAAAGTCACATGAAATGATAAGTTCCATTCCTATTGGAATTTTCCCCATTAAGTGAATGGAATTATAGATCATCAACCAAACTTTGCAACTTTACCCAAATGACTCTAGATGAACTCTACAACAAAATTCATGAAGGGTTCATGTTGAGCAAATGTCAAGAAATTGCCCCGATTGGCCTAAAACCCTAGTTTAGGCTTTACCGAGTTGATACTTTGACCAAAGTGAAAGTTTGACTTCTGTACTGGTTATGAGGTTTGATCTTAAATAAGAGTTGTAGTTTAAGTTGAGTAGAACAAGCTTTGTTTAATGATTAAGAGCAAATTTAGTTTATAGCTAGGTCAAATAGAGCTCACAAGAATCAACAAACTGCTGATTTGGAACCCTGAAATTTGGCTAAGTCATCGCTGGTGTTTTAGTTCATGTGCCATACTTTGGAGCCTTATCTCTCACAACCCAAGCCGATCTAGACTTTGAGCCTTAAATAAAAATTTTAGTTCAGTTCGTGCTCTACAAATAATGTTTTTGGACCGAGGGTTAGATTTGCTTGGAAATAAGTCAAACCATGGCCCAAAGTTTGAATCTACTGCAGTTTGTTTCAGACTTAGAAATATTCCAAGTCCGGGAATTCCAGCACCAATACCGGTTGACATGCCGCGTTCTCATGTTTTTGTAAAGCAACTTGATTTGATCTGAAAATAGAAGCTAGAGCTAACCCTATGGAGAAGGTCTAGCAAAAAGTTGCATTAAGTTTGACCAAGTTTTGGCCGTGAATTTTAGGTCAAAGCCGAGCAAGCTTATTCGGATTCAAGTCGCTGACACTGTCACTTTGGAGCATAATTACTTGCTAATCCATAACCCTAATGGCCATGACCCCTTAATCAAAGTTGGAGAGCATGAGGAGTAGATCAAACTACATTTTTGGCCCGTTCGCTGATTCAGCCTGGAAACGACCCAAAAACGCGTCCCACACCGGCCGCACCGTTGCTCGCCACCTGTTCGACGAAATGCCACGTGCGGGAGCGCGTGGCCACCATGCAGGACAGCAGCGCCCCGTCGCCCCGACGCGTGCCCGGCCTCCTCCCACCATGCAGGACAGCAGCGCCCCGTCGCCCCGACGCGTGCCCGGCCTCCTCCCTCTCGGCTCTGCTCTAATGTGGAGTCACCTGAGCTCGTCGCCCTCGCTGGCTCACTCTCTGCTGCTTCCGGCTCCCTTCCTCGTGTTGCGCGAGCGCGCTCCGCCATGGCCGCCATTGCCGGCAAGCCAAGCTCCGCGGCCGCCGCCCTCGCTCATCCTCTAGACCTCCTCCGTCCCAACCGCCACCACCAGAAGCTTCTCCACCCTCTCATGAGTCTAATGCACCACTTCCCTGCCTCCCTCGTCGCCGGAGCGCCGCTGCAACTCGCCATGGCCGACAGGCCACGAACTGTCGTCGTGGTCGCACCACCGAGGGCCGCCTCAGGCCCAGCCGAGCTGTCCCCTGGACGCGCGCGGACGTGGTGATGCTCCCCCTCCACTTCCCCGTCACCGACGAGCCCCCTCCGGCCGGCACCGCGAGCCTCCGACGACCTCGCTGTTGTGATTCCCGTCAAGGACCACGAGCTTGAATTAGGAGAAAGGGAGGGGCTTAAATGCATAGCCACTGACTCATATGAATAGTAGCATTAAGGACTTGTTTGCTTTGTTTTTGCTGCAACTTTGGAAATTCGTAGTAAATCATAGAAAATTCATAAAATAGAAAATGAGGACTTTTTGGAATCCTTATGAAATTATCTATGTACTGGATCTATAATATGTCATATTTTAGTTTAATGTTTTCACTGTAAAAATAGATTTTTCACATTAGGTTTTCAATGCTAGTCGCATTTATCTTTTTCATAACTGCAGTTGTATGGCTCCAAATGAAGTGAAATTTTTGTGGCATGTTACACATGTGATGTTTGATGTGTGGTAAAAATTTTATGAATTTTGGTTATAGTATGAGTGAGTTATTGATTCATCTTGCTCTGACATGAATTCTTGTAATGGCAATTTGTCTTTTTCATAGAGGTTGCTATGCATGTCCAAATGGCTTGACATTTGTACAGTAGACTATTGGGAGCATTTGTAGGCCACTGTAATTTTGGTAGAATTTATTGTGCATTTTTGTTTGGTGTTCATAATTCCACCTAATTATCTAAATAAATTAAGAAAATGCATTAAAAGAATTTATTTAGGAATGGACACTATGTTTTCTGGTGTTCATTAGTCATGTGTGACATGTTGGTAAAGTTGGTTTTGTCCAATTATTTGTTTGCAACATAAGTTAATAATTATTTCTTGCAAATGAAGTTTCTGGACAGATCTGGAAACTTGGCAAAGTTCTTCATGATAATGTTCTTTGTTGTGAAACTTGTTTATACAAAAGTTGTAGATAATTTATATATATAGCTGCTGTTAAAATTTGGTGGTATTTGGCCAGGTGGTTTAGGAGTTATAGCTGTTTAAAGTTGGGTTACAGAATTGTTTGCTCTCTGTCTTGTTAGACCAGTTTCTGTGTTTGTGTAAATTTGATATGTTAAACTTTGGAATCATGTTGTGATGATTATAAATGAAATGTAGAGAATTACGTAAGGTTTCCATAATGTCTTCTTGCAAGTCATTTGGATTTGTATAACTCTAGATATGATTGATTTACTCAGCTACTGCATGTATGTCCAGAATTGTTGAAAATACATGATTGCTTGGTTACTTTGCTTGCGTATTGCTAAGTGTGATTCATGTCTTTGGTGATTAAGCTAGTACACCTGAGACTTTGTAAATCTTATGTCATGCTTGGTATTGCTTTCTTTGCTATTTTAGCATGTTTGTTTGTGTAAGGTTACTTAAGTAATGTGATGTGCTTACGTGTCTTTACTATAACCTTATACTTGCCTTGATTAACGTGTGATGCATCATCTATTGCATTTCCTTGTATTCATGTACTTGCATCTTGCATTTCATTTAGGTATGCTAGCTAAAACGCGTGAAAGATGTGGTGTTGGAGCCAAACCCGAAGACGGTGTTTGGTGGAATTATCCCGAAGATGGAAGTACTCAGCGAGTTTCATCTGACCAACACTAACTTGAGTCAGACCCCAAGCAAGCCCCGGAGCATTATAAGCCTCCTATCTTTAAAGCAATTAATTCTATATATGTTATAAGTATTGTTGCATTAAGTGATAGGAGTTGGTTGGAAACTCTTGTTGCATTATATCATTCCTTGTCCAGATATATGAATCCTTGAATCTTGCATAGACTAGGATCGAGTAGATGCTTAGTCCTGCTTTAAGCGGTAGAAGTCAGGTGATTTCCTGTCACCTGCGAGATATAGGGATATTCATATATGGCACGGTTGGCTATATTTGCTATCGTAGAAAGGAACCAGGTGTTAATAAAATGAAATGAGACTGGGTGGGATGATGATAGTGAAGCGACAAGGCATGGAGGTCTTGGGTGTGAATCTATCCCCGTCTGAGTCGTTTAAGGACCGATTCGTTGTACGTCCTTGAGTCATGTTGAACGCAGTCTAACACTTAGTTGGCCAGATAAGTCGTTCCGACCGTGAAGCCGAGTAATGTGATTTAGGCCGGGAATCGAATGGTAGGTTACTTCTTGGAGGAGAGAAAGGATGTGCTTGGGGACATTGGCGTGAGACCAAGGGGGGTTAGAGTCCCTATCACCTGGCAGAGTGTCGGCCTTGGGGTCGCGACATCATTCGGACCCACGATTTCTGGATCATATGAAAAGGTGGCCTGTGCGACCCTGGCAGGGGTCTGCACGGTGAGTGTTAGAAATACCCCTCCAGCTGGATAGGAATTCGATTCGAATCGCCGTCGCTCCCGGTTAGTGAGCACTTGACTTGAGCAGCGGCAACGTAGATTCAATTAAATTGAACTGATGGTTAATTGGATCACGATGGAAAGGTTGCCTCAATTTATACCTGCTATGGTTAATATTGTTTGCTCCTAATAAAGTGAGTGCTCTAGTACAGGTTCTAATATAGATGATAGGTTAATAATAATTAACTTGATGCTTAAGCATTAATGATTGATCATCTATATTAAGCTTTTATGCAAAATGTTGTCAAGCTAGCCCCACTTTATATCAGCCTTGCATGATCCTTGGTGTCACCTTATTTCTGGTTTCTGACGGGTAAGTCTAGCTGAGTACTTTGTCGTACTCAGGGTTTTATCCCCACTTGTTGCAGGTTGTGATGTATCATGACGGCTGCAAGAGTTGGTTGGCTCCTGCCTTAGTGGCGGAGTGTGATCACGGGCATGATCCTTTTGAGTTATCTTCTCTCTAATGCTTTTGTTGGAAGTCGACCTTGGTACTGGCATGTATTTGAAATAAGGGTGTTGTTAGTTTCAAATTACTTTGCTTCCGCTACTTTTGAACTTAAGTTGTAATAACTACGTTGAACTCCGATGTATATTGAATTACTTGTGAAATGGTTGTAACATGTGACTTGTTATGTTGAATCACTACGATCTTGGCTTGTATGTTGGTTGGTTTGAAATCCCTCGTGATTTCATTGGACTACCGGAGTTATATGGGCTCAAGTGCGAGAATTTGATCACTTCGGTGATTGTTTTTGTACTTGTGCTCTTATAATTTGGACGGTTCTGTTACAGCTGGTATCAGAGCAAGATTCAATATTAAACTTGTTGTATGTGTATTTAAAACAAAGGATTTGTTTTATAAAATCAGTTTTATCAACTTATAGCTATATATAGGTTTGTGAAATCTGAATTCTAAACCTAAGTATGCCAGTGGTCAATTTCCTTATGCCCATATAAGGATTATTAGGTGGCTTATATAAGTACTAACTTGGGGGGTTTTCATTTATGCATCTACGCCCAGGCCAAGGTATGTATGTGTGATGACTCTCCCACACTATGCTACCCGGTGTGTTAGATTAGAGGTAGCCTTCATATATGAGATAGTCATATATGTCGCTAGTTTACTTTTATGTAACATCGCACCTACGCTCAGGTAAGTGTGAGTTGTGAGGGCATGACCGTACAACCTGCGATCTAGGGGAGAGCTAGTTTTGGTTACTGGATTATTTACATGTTACACACATGTATATATGAAGGTACTTAATTGTGGGTGATTGATGATTCGGGTAGTTTTGGTGCTACATGTACGTATACGGGGGTATATGTATATGGGAGTGCTTAGAAGTTCACCTTCCTGTTTTCATTGTGTGCCATATATTAGGGAATTGTTGGGCTAAAATGAAAATTTTCTGCAGGTACGCTAACCAAGAATACGTAAGTCGAATGTAGCTATCGACTAGCTATATATTGAGAGAGTGTGTGTTATGCCACCGACATAGAACGTGATCGCCACCTTAGGTTGGCAGTCTTGTGAGGACGAATAGGACGAAGCATGCATTATCATGATTGTTGCTTTATGCATGGCTATACTCTTCTCACCCTTGTTCTATAGTGTGTAACTTGTGATCAATGTGTTACACTATCTTTCTTGAGTGAAGTAAAACAAAAATGCCTTGTTCCATGTTGCTTGAGAAAAATATGTGCTTAGCCTTACTAGAAATAAGTGTGGCTACATGCTTGAACTTAGAGATATCCTCTAGCTTAGCCAATGCTTTAGACCTCACTTAAGTAATTATGGATTCTCATGAATGAATTAAATTCATGTTGGTCTAAGGTAACAAAATTTAGAGCTACTAGAATAACATGTTTGTACGCTCTCTTGTTAAGTAGAACAAAGGCAAGCTTTGTTTTGCTTGTAGGACGTTGGCTGCTAGAACGATTTATGTTGTAGTGATGCTTTTGTGGTCATAATGGTGTTTTCTGTAGTTATAGAGAATACCAAAGTTGTAGCAAACTTACTTCTCTAGCTTGTCCTAAAATTTTATGACCCTAGGTCTTATGCTTTGAGAGTTATGAATTTTAGAAGTTTATTGTCAGGTTTTGCTTATGCTCTGAATAGATCTGAATGTTTGGTTTGTTTGACCTATGTGCATAGGGAATCATGTCTTGGATATAATAGAAGAAGTGTAGTACTTTTTCTAAGCTTTCCAAAATGTCCTATAGCACTAATTGTGGTGGTATAAATCTCTAGTTATGAGCTTGCAAAATGGAATGACAGAATCTGTCCAAATCGGGGCAGAGATGTCTTCTTTGTCTTGTTTGGCCTTGTTGGCTATAGAATCATCTTAATATGATAATGAGAAAGTTATAGACAACTTAATAAGCTTTACATAAAGTTAAGGCTCAGTCTTGTTGTGTCCCTAGAACTCCAGTTTTGCATTTTTGAAGTTCTTGTTAGTTTTCTGTCCATATTGGTACAGATCTGAAACATCAGCATGTTTGACCATGCTAACCTATGATTTAACTTTTGGTATGAATAACAAAAATGTGGAAAACTTCCTAAGCTTTCCAGAAAGTCTAGGATCACCTTTATGGGAGGTCTGCAACCTCAGTTATGGTTGAAACAAGTAACTACTGTGTTGCTGTCCAGATTCTGTGCCCACGCTAAGTTAGTCACCTTAGCTAGCGTTTGTTTAGAGCTAAACTTGTAGTTAGTTTGTGCTTGAGATAAATGCTTATTTTGGGTGAGCCTTGTGCTAGTATTGGTTGCTTAATCCCATTCGTTTGACTTTTCTCAAATGTCTTCTTGACTGTGATGTTGTATGTATGCTTGTTATCTAGGTAGTGCCCTAGTTGTCACCTCGTGTGTCCTCCGTGAGCATACGAGGGTCACGTAGCTTTATCCTAGAACAATGTTTACGTACATAATTGTATGGTTGTTGTCTTCTATTAGGATCTCTATCTTAGGAGCCTGAGCTTGTAGACTTGGTGGTTAGCCCTTGAATGTTTGTATCCATGTCTTTGCTTGACCGAAAGCCCAAAGTTTAGTTCTCCTATATGTTTGCATAAGTCATGGATGTTTTCCAACCCTTTTTGTGAAGACCCTTATCGACTGACCAACCAAGTTAACTTTTATCAACGCTAGCCTTTGACCATGGTTCGTACGTTGCCAGTTGTGGAGACTGTACCTAAATCCATGTTGGACCTTCTAGTTATCTTTCCCAAAGGTTAGCTAGTGTGACGTAACGTCTCTCTGCTATGGCATGTAAATCGTTTGCTTGTAAATTCATGCATCTACCTTATTAACTCAATCTTTGGTTGACATATCGGTTTCTGCTTTAAAGTTGGTTAATCCGTCCCAAACCTTCTCAGTCTCGAGATGTTTATCAGTCTTGATCTCATGTTGTTGCCCAACATGAATGAATCTACTATTAATCTAGTCTTGATCTCATGTTGTTGCCCAACATGAATGAATCTACTATTAATCTTTTATCTGGAACTCATCTCGGTGGATGCAAGTCGTGCATAGAGTTTAAGCAAGAGTCCATTGCTCAGTTGTCTTTAGGAATTGAGCTATATTCCCTTATGGTGTGTGTTAATTTTGGATTGCCTCCTCGTTGATTCTAAACCTTGTGACTACCTTTACTTGCTATCCCTCCTTGGTATGGTGCTTGTTCAGACAACCCAATCTGTGTCATTTGAAATTCCTCATCGGGTGTATGTTCAGTAATGGTGTTATGGGTAGCAACTAATGGTGCCGCGACGAAACCGAGAGCCTCCTATGGTGCACACACAAGGTTGTGCTGCTCGGCACGCGCTGGTATCATGGTTTCTAATCATAATCCATTGCAGAACAACACTGATGTGATTTTCACGTGACCTTCTTCCTTGGTTGTCTTTCCATATCTTATCAAAAGACCCTTATATTGAACCAAAAGTAGTAAAACTTCCTCCTAAAGTTACTAAGAGGATAACCTTTGAAGAACAGGTTACTGACATAAACATTAACAAACTGCAATAGGTGGTAGACAAGTGACTCTACTTAGTTGTCCTAGTATTGACGAGCGTCATCTAGTGAGCGAAGTATCTCATTCCTGTTGGATAAAAAGGACACACAACACTTAATATTGGACAAGTCATCCGTTGGATAAAGACTCGATCATCACATTAAGCAAGTTTTAGCCTTTGTATGCATAATGGCCATATCGTCGAAATCAACCATCTCTGGTGTGACTCCTTATCTGCTGACTTCGATGGCAACCATCTGCTTTGTGTCAACCACAATTATTGTGATCAAGAATGAAGATTTGGAACTTTTAGTGTTGAGAGACAACTGATTAGTTACCAATAGGAAGGTTAATCTCCAGCTAGGTAACAACTCTTTGGTAGCTACGAAGGCTATGTCTTACAGAGCAATAACCAACAAGAAGTTCATCAACTAGCCAACAACTTGAGAGATATTCTATCTTCTAGAGCCATTGTGATCAAGTCAATTCTGTCCTGGACAATCACCCAGATAGTGCAAAGTGTTCTATCAACTAAAGTGAAGAATTAGAGTAAATATGCCCTAGTTTCGATCAACATCCTTGTGTCCTTGGGTGCCACAAACAGTTTGTTCATAACTTTATTGGACAAAGAGGAATATTTGAAAGCAATTTGAGAAGTGTCAAACAACAGATTCCTATCTTAGAGCTGCTGTTTGATCCCAAAGAGGAAGCCTCAGGTGGAAGTTGGCCTGACAAAGTTGTTATGCTGCAAGTCAACTCAACTTACAGTACAACTAAGTCACCAATAAAAATTTTACTCGATCGCTTGGTGGTAGACCACTTCCCGCGGTTTAGTAAATATTACAACTTTTGTTGTCCTTAAGGCCTCACTACATTTTGCTTTGGTACTAATTTTCATATGATGACATACTTTGGTACCTTATAAATGTTTTTACCCAAGAGGTTACATCTGCGTCAACCCAGATAACTGTTGTCTTTGGATAAAAGAATCTTTTAGATAGCTATTGGCAGAAATACGAAGCCGACAGAGTCAGCTATCACAATCACTAATCCCTCGACCGACTCAGATAATACAGTGTTATCATCAGAGAAAGAGAACTGCACACATGGAACCTAAAGTAGTTTTCCATTGGTTGGTGTCTAAAGGAATGAATATTTATGACCAACATAGCCCTTGTCTAATGGTTACTCAGTATCATGTAACCTCTAAGGGTTGTTTGTCTTCTAGGATCTTACCGTTTGGAAGGTTATGCTCAAGCCACTTTGGTAGAGAACTACTTTTCAAACGGTAGGGACATAGAGTCATTTTGACGAGTATATTTCTGAAGAATTCGGTCTAGTGTAAAGTTCATACGGACTATGTTGTACTCACCAAAGAATTAGATACTTGTGAGTGGTCAGCTCACGGACTAAATGATCTCCGTACATTTAGAATGTCGTACTGTGCTATCTTGGATTCCTCCCAAAGTAACAATGCTTCATGGAAGTCAATGAAAGAAATTCTTCAGACAAATTTTACCATGAAAAGTCAGTGTCAGAAAGTGCCTTTGGCCAAATTATTCACCAATGTTGAAGCTTTGTAGTTGAATGCTATAGCAAATGTTGGGAACAGGATAACGTGCCTCTCTTCCTTAAAAAGTCTTCCAATCCGAATCTCGAGACGTGATTCTTTTAAGGGGGGAGGGCTGTAACACCCCAGGTGTTTGTCACTCATTAAGCAGTGGGTTTGAGCTTAAACATGACAGATTAAGTGGAGATGACAATGTCAAGGTCAACCTATGGAGATGAGCCTGACCTAAAGTTGGATGTTGCACCATTGCTTTACATATAGGCTATTTTCAAAGATATATGCTTGGATGGTGTTATTGCAATATATTCATGTGTCTCACCTTAATACCTATCTATATTAGTCACTGGAAAAGTTTCATGAAGTTTAGAATCAAAAAGTCACATGAAATAATAAGTTCCATTCCTATTGGAATTTGCCCCATTAAGTGAATGGAATTATAGATCATCAAACAAACTTTGCAAATTTACCCAAATGACTCTAGATGAACTCTACAACAAAAGTCATGAAGGGTTCATGTTGAGCAAATGTCAAGAAATTGCCCTGATTGGCCTAAAACCCTAGTTTAGGCTTTACCGAGTTGATACTTTGACCAAAGTGAAAGTTTGACTTCTGTACTAGTTATGAGGTTTGACCTTAAATAAGAGTTGTAGTTTAAGTTGAGTAGAACAAACTTTGTTTAATGATCAAGAGCTAATTTAGTTTATAGCTAGGTCAAATAGAGCTCACAAGAATCAACAAACTGCTGATTTGGAACCCTGAAATTTGGCTAAGTCATAGCTGGTGTTTTAGTTCATGTGCCATACTTTGGAGCCTTATCTCTCACAACCCAAGCCGATCTAGACTTTGAGCCTTAAATAAAAATTTTAGTTCAGTTCGTGCTCTACAAATAATGTTTTTGGACCGAGGGTTAGATTTGCTTGGAAATAAGTCAAACCATGGCCCAAAGTTTGAATCTGCTACAGTTTGTTTCAGACTTAGAAATATTCCAAGTCCGGGAATTCCAGCACCAATACCGGTTGACATGCCGCGTTCTCATGTTTTTGTCAAGCAACTTGATTTGATCCGAAAATAGAAGCTGGAGCTAACCCTATGGAGAAGGTCTAGCAAAAAGTTGCATTAAGTTTGACCAAGTTTTGGCCGTGAATTTAAGGTCAAAGCCGAGCAAGCTTATTCGGATTCAAGTCGCTGACACTGTCACTTTGGAGCATAATTACTTGCTAATCCATAACCCTAATGGCCGTGACCCCTTAATCAAAGTTGGAGAGCATGAGGAGTAGATCAAACTTCATTTTTGGCCCGTTCGCTGATTCAGCCTGGAAACGACCCAAAAACGCGTCCCACACCGGCCGCACCGTTGCTCGCCACCTGTTCGACGAAATGCCACGTGCGGGAGCGCGTGGCCACCATGCAGGACAGCAGCGCCCCGTCACCCCAACGCGTGCCCGGCCTCCTCCCTCTCGGCTCTGCTCTAATGTGGAGTCACCTGAGCTCGTCGCCCTCGCTGGCTCACTCTCTGCTGCTTCCCGCTCCCTTCCTCGTGCTGCGCGAGCGCGCTCCGCCATGGCCACCATTGCCGGCAAGCCAAGCTCCGCGACCGCCACCCTCACTCATCCTCTGGACCTCCTCCGTCCCAACCGCCACCACCAGAAGCTTCTCCACCCTCTCACGAGTCTAATGCACCACTTCCCTGCCTCCCTCGTCGCCGGAGTGCCGCTGCAGCTCGCCATGGCCGACAGGCCACGAACTGTCATCATGGTCACACCACCGAGGGCCGCCTCAGGCCCAGCCGAGCTATCCCCTGGACGCGCGCGGACGTGGTGATGCTCCCCCTCCACTTCCCCGTCACCGGCGAGCCCCCTCCGGCCGGCACCGCGAGCCTCCAACGACCTCGCTGTTGTGATTCCCATCAAGGACCACGAGCTTGAATTAGGAGAAAGGGAGGGGCTTAAATGCATAGCCACGGACTCATATGAATAGTAGTATTAAGGACTTGTTTGCTTTGTTTTTGCTGCAACTTTGGAAATTCGTAGTAAATCATAAAAAATTCGTAAAATAGAAAATGAGGACTTTTTGGAATCCTTATGAAATTATCTATGCACTGGATCTATAATATGTCATATTTTTGTTTAATGTTTTCACTGTAAAAATAGATTTTTCAGATTAGGTTTTCAATGCTAGTCGCATTTGTCTTTTTCATAACTGCAGTTGTATGGCTCCAAATGAAGTGAAATTTTTGTGGCATGTTACACATGTGAAGTTTGATGTGTGGTAAAAATTTTATGAATTTTGATTATAGTGTGAGTGAGTTATTGATTCATCTTGCTCTCACATGAATTCTTGTAATGGCAATTTGTCTTTTTCATAGAGGTTGCTATGCATGTCCAAATGGCTTGAAATTTGTACAGTAGACTATTGGGGCATTTGTAGGCCACTGTAATTTTGGTAGAATTTATTGTGCACTTTTGGTTGGTGTTCATAATTCCACCTAATTATCTAAATAAATTAAGAAAATGCATTAAAAGAATTTATTTAGGAATGGACACTATGTTTTCTGGTGTTCATTAGTCATGTGTGACATGTTGGTAAAGTTGGTTTTGTCCAATTATTTGTTTGCAACATAAGTTAATAATTATTTCTTGCAAATGAAGTTTCTGGACAGATCTGGAAACTTGGCAAAGTTCTTCATGATAATGTGCTTTGTTGTGAAACTTGTTTATACAAAAGTTGTAGATAATTTATATATATAGCTGCTGTTAAAATTTGGTGGTATTTGGCCAGGTGGTTTAGGAGTTATAGCTGTTTAAAGTTGGGTTACAGAATTGCTTGCTCTCTGTCTTGTTAGATCAGTTTCTGTGTTTGTGTAAATTTGATATGTTAAACTTTGGAATCATGCTGTGATGATTATAAATGAAATGTAGAGAATTTCATAAGGTTTCCATAATGTCTTCTTGCAAGTCATTTGGATTTGTATAACTCTAGATATGATTGATTTACTCAGCTACTGCATGTATATCCAGAATTGTTGAAAATACATGATTGCTTGGTTACTTTGCTTGCGTATTGCTAAGTGTGATTCATATCTTTGGTGATTAAGCTAGTACACCTGAGACTTTGTAAATCTTATGTCATGCTTGGTATTGCTTTCTTTGCTATTTTAGCATGTTTGTTTGTGTAAGGTTACTTAAGTAATGTGATGTGCTTACGTGTCTTTACTATAACCTTATACTTGCCTTGATTAACGTGTGATGCATCATCTATTGCATTTCCTTGTATTCATGTACTTGCATCTTGCATTTCATTTAGGTACGCTAGCTAAAACGCGTGAAAGATGTGGTGTTGGAGCCAAACCCGAAGACTGTGTTTGGTGGAATTATCCCGAAGATGAAAGTACTCAGCGAGTTTTATCTGACCAACACTAACTTGAGTCAGACCCCAGGCAAGCCCTGGAGCATTATAAACCTCCTATCTTCAAAGCAATTAATTCTATATATGTTATAAGTATTGTTGCATTAAGTGATAGGAGTTGGTTGGAAACTCTTGCTGCATTATATCATTCCTTGTCCAGATATATGAATCCTTGAATCCCGCATAGACTAGAATCGAGTAGATGCTTAGTCCTGCTTTAAGCGGTAGAAGTCAGGTGATTTCCTGTCACCTGTGAGATATAGGGATATTCATATATGGCACGGTTGGCTATATTTGCTATCGTGGAAAGGAACCAAGTGTTAATAAAATGAAATGAGACTGGGCGGGATGATGATAGTGAAGCGACAAGGCATGGAGGTCTTGGGTGTGAATCTATCCCCGTCTGAGTCGTTTAAGGACCGATTCGCTGTACGTCCTTGAGTCATGTTGAACGCAGTCTAACACTTAGTTGGCCAGATAAGTCGTTCCGACCGCGAAGCCGAGTAATGTGATTTAGGCCGGGAATCGAATGGTAGGTTGCTTCTTGGAGGAGAGAAAGGATGTGCTTGGGGACATTGGCGTGAGACCAAGGGGGGGTTAGAGTCCCTATCACCTGGCAGAGTGTCGCCCTTGGGGTCGCAACATCATTTGGACCCGCGATTTCTGAATCATATGAAAAGGTGGCCTGTGCGACCCTGGCAGGGGTCTGCACGGTGAGTGTTAGAAATACCCCTCCAGCTGGATAGGAATTCGATTCGAATCGCCATCGCTCCCGGTTAGTGAGCACTTGACTTGAGCAGCGGCAACGTAGATTCAATTAAATTGAACTGATGGTTAATTGGATCACGATGGAAATGTTGCCTCAATTTATACCTGCTATGGTTAATATTGTTGGCTCCTAATAAAGTGAGTGCTCTAGTACAGGTTCTAATATATATGATAGGTTAATAATAATTAACTTGATGCTTAAGCATTAATGATTGATCATCTATATTAAGCTTTTATGCAAAATGTTGTCTAGCTAGCCCCACTTTATATCAGCCTTGCATGATCCTTGGTGTCACCTTATTTCTGGTTTCTGACGGGTAAGTCTAGCTGAGTACTTTGTCGTACTCAGGGTTTTATCCCCACTTGTTGCAGGTTGTGATGTATCATGACGGCTGCAAGAGTTGGTTGGCTCCTGCCTTAGTGGCGGAGTGTGATCACGGGCATGATCCTTCTGAGTTATCTTCTCTCTAATGCTTTTGTTGGAAGTCGACCTTGGTACTGGCATGTATTTGAAATAAGAGTGTTGTTAGTTTTAAATTACTTTGCTTCCGCTACTTTTGAACTTAAGTTGTAATAACTACGTTGAACTCCGATGTATATTGAATTACTTGTGAAATGGTTGTAACATGTGACTTGTTATGTTGAATCACTACGATCTTGGCTTGTATGTTGGTTGGTTTGAAATCCCTCGTGATTTCATTGGACTACCGGAGTTATATGGGCTCAAGTGCGAGAATTTGATCACTTCGGTGATTGTTTTTGTACTTGTGCTCTTATAATTTGGACGGTTCTGTTACATCTATGATCACACAGACGTGAAGATCATGCAAATCGGAGCTAGAACATGCAAGTTATGAATTAATCAAGATTTCCTATAGTATTTTAATAGATTTAATCTAACCATGAAATTTAATAGTGTGAAACATTACTGGTACACACATAGCTGGTTCACTATACACGCCTCACTGTCCTCACTGCTCACTTGCTGTTCTTGCTCTCCAGCAGCCGCTTCCGCTCGATGAAGATTGGGACCACGATCTGGATCATGTTCTTCTTCGCGACCTAGGTCACCGCCCTCCCTTTGGCCACCAGGAGCATGCTGACCGTTCCTCTGCCCTCGCCACCTTCCTCGTCCATCTCAGAATTCTCTGACAAGATGTTGGGGTGGATGTGCATCTCCTTGCAAGCCAGTATCTGCAGAGCATCCTGTTGACAAAAAAACTAAATCATCACAACTATGGAAAAATGGCAGCATAGAAACCATTTAGCTCTCCTAATCATTTAACACACTAAGCATGTAACATAATAAGCATGAATAAAAAACTCAGGCTGCATGCGCACATTGGAGGTCAGTCAAGTGGCAATCAAACTATAAGTACTCATCGATGTTAATGGCTGTATCTACTATCTAGGTACTGGATATCCAAGATACTTTTCTTAGTTCATAATGACAGGAAACCATCTGGGATCTAAAGATATTGATCCTCACCTGAAGTCCCTTCTACCAGCATCATCAGCACTGAGCAAGCCATCGGAAACAGCTGCCAAGATCTCAGCACATAACTTGGACGACGTGGCTAAAAGTTGCTCTGGTGCCATTTGTTTCAGCAAAGAGACATAAATGTGCATTCGTTTTGATCTCGATCGTTCGTCAGTGCTACTGCAGAAAAAAATGAGAGTGATAAAATTAAGCTAGCAATGAAGCATCTTCCTTGCAAGGGCTAAGGAGATAAGTTTGAGCTGTTTTACTGAATTGCAAAAGGCGCAGGTCTTCTGTCTGAACTTCCCTGAGACTGAGTCGCTATAGACACTATGTCCAGTGCAATCGTTTAGAACGTATATAGCTTCGATAAAACTATTATATGCAAAGAGTGGCACTTTAGCTACAAAATGTAAGCAGATGCTAATCAGTGATTGATACATGTTAGTCAGTGGCTTAAAACAAGAAAATTTTAGTACAAAAATAAATACCTTTTTAGATGTTTCCAAAAAGGTAGTCAGCCAAATGCCTAATCTTCTCTAACTCATCAACTAAAGATGGTAGAAACCAAAAAGGAACTCCTCTCCACTTTACATAGTCCCTCTAGACAAAAATAGCAGTCTCATTAACCATGACCCAATATACAAAACAAAGCATTACAGAAGTGATTAGCACCTACAGCAACTTAGAGAGTAGGATAAAATGTTTGTCTCCGTACTACTTCACAAGGATCACGTAGTGATTTTGTTATTTTTTGACATATAACTGCGGAAACATCATAAAACGAGACATCAGTAAACACAACAAAGCTAGTAAACATGTGTACATAGAAACAAAAAAAAGTAAAACAAACAACTCAACTAAGTTCACAAAAAAAAGCAATGTTCAAACTCAAACATAAAAACAATAAGAATCTACACAACACACAAAAGTCACCAGCTGCCCGAACCTCAGAGTGCAGCAGCTCTAACAGCATAAACAAAAAAAAAACAGCAGCAGCAACGGCAGCTCCAGCACCAGAAACAAAAGCAGCAGCAGCAGCTCCAACAAACAGCTCAAAACCAACCTTGAGAAAATAAAAAACAAAGATACACAGTCACACTCGCACACAGACCCCAAACCTAGCATACAAATGCACAAACAACTAAACTAAAAAAGGGGAAAAAAAAAAGGCCCACAAAAACAAACACACACAGACGCCCACACACATACAAAGAGACACCCACATAGATACACACAAAGAGACACACACACAAACACACATACAAACACCCACACACACAGAGACACAACAAACAACAACAACAACAACATAGTCTTTTGTCCCAAGCAAGTTGGGGTAGGCTAGAGATGAAACCCAAAAGAGACGAGAAACAGGAAGACACATAAAGGGACATAAATGGCACAAGACAAAAAGATGTCATGGTTCAGGCACGTTGATTGCCAATCTCCAAGCGCTCCTGTCCATAGCTAAATCCTTGAAGATATTCCACTCCTTAAGATCTCTCTTAACGGACTCGTTCCAAGTTAGTTTAGATCGACCTCTACCGCTCTTTACATTATCGGCCCGCTTTAGAACTCCACTACGCACCAGCGCCTCAGGAGGCCTCCGTTGGACATGTCCAAACCATCTCAACCGATGTTGAATCAATTTCTCCTCAATTGGTGCCACCCCAACCCTATCCCGAATATCGTCGTTCTGGACTCTATCCCTCCTTGTGTGCCCACAACACCAACGCAACATATGCATCTCTGCTACACTCAATTGCTGGACATGTCGCCTTTTTGTAGGCCAACACTCAGCACCGTATAAACATCGTCGGATGAATCGCCGTCCTATAGAACTTACCTTTCAGCTTCTGAGGCACCCTTTTGTCATAGAGAACGCTAGAAGCTTGACGCCATTTTAGCCAGCCGGCTGAAATTCTATGCCTAACATCTTCATCAATGTCTCCATCCTTTTGTATCATCGACCCTAAATACCGAAAAGTATCCTTCTTGGCCACCACTTGCTCATCGAGCCCAACGTCTCCCTCCTTGTGCCTAGTCACGCTGAAATCGCACCTCATGTACTCGGTCTTAGTTCTACTAAGTTTGAACCCTTTTGACTCTAACGTGTGCCTCTATAGTTCTAACTTCCTATTAACCCCCGCTCTACTGTCGTCAACTAGCACCACATCATTAGCAAAGAGCATACACCAAGGGATATCACCTTGTATGTCCCTTGTGACCTCATCCATCACCTAAGCAAATAAATAAGGGCTCAAAGCTAACCCCTGATGCAGTCCTATTTTAATTGGAAAGTCGCTGGTGTCGCCATCACATGTTCGGACAAACATCACCACATCCCTATACATATCCTTGATGAGGGTAACGTACTTAGTTAGGACTTTGTGCTTTTCCAAGGCCCACCACATGACATTTCTTGGTACTTTGTCATATGCCTTCTCGAGGTCAATAAAGACCATGTGCAAGTCCTTCTTCTACCCCCTATATCTCTCCATCAATTGTCGTAATAAGAAAATTACCTCCATGGTCGACCTACCAGGCATGAACCAAAACTGATTTTGGGTCACATGTGTCACTCTCCTTAGGCGATGCTCGATAACCCTCTCCCAAAGCTTCATCGTATGGCTCATCAATTTAATCCCACGGTAGTTAGTACAACTTTGAACATCTCCCTTGTTCTTGAAGATAGGTACTAATATACTTCTCCTCCATTCTTCAGGCATCTTGTTAGACCAAAAAATAAGGTTAAAAAGTTTAGTTAACCATACCATCGCTCTGGCGCCTAGGTATCTCCGCACCTCAATGGGGATACCATTAGGGCCCATCGTTTACCTCCCTTCATCCTCTTCAAAGCCTCTCCGATCTCTGCCTCCTGAATTCTCCTCACAAAGCGTTTGTTGGTATCGTCAAATAAGTCGTCCAACTCAAGGACAGGACCCTCATTCTCCCCATTAAACAGCTTGTCGAAGTACTCTCTCCATCTGTCCTTGATCTCCTCATCCTTCACCAGAAGTCGATCTGTCCCATCCTTGATGCATTTTATTTGGTTGATGTCCCTTGTCTTCCTCTCGCAGATTCTAGCCAACCTATAAATGTCCTTCTCCCCTTCCTTCGTGCCTAGCCGCTGATAAAGGCCATCATACGCCTGACCGTTTACTACACTCACAACTCGCTTTGCAACCCTCTTCGCTATTTTATAGCCCTCGATGTTGGCTACACTCTTGTCATGGTGGAGACGCTTGAAACACTCCTTCTCCCTAATAGCCCTTTGCACACAGAGACACACACGCCTAAAAACACACAGCCGCGCGCGCTGACACACACACACAAGCACCTGATAAAACACACAAACCACGACACACATCACACTCAACAAAAGTAACTTTAAAAAAATAAAAACAAAAAAAAACAAAAAAACAAAACAAACAACAAAAACAACTTTGAAACAATAAAAACCAGTAAAAACAAAAAAATGGTCACTGCAGCGGTATGTTGAGATCTCACCAGAATCATCACTCTCCATTTCAGAAGTGGATAAGTCGCCATCGTATTCCTCTATGGCATCTCCCTCGCCTTCGTAGGCAATAGAGAGTGTTGCATCTCAAGTGCATCGAGCAAGTCCATTGACCACTCAGCCCTCAACATTGCATGAAAGCATCCATTACTGTCTGTATAAACATATAATACCCCTACAAATTTTAAACAGAGGAAACAAATATGTGAAAATCTCAAGCTGTGTCGTGATGTGTTACAGTTCCTTGTAAGCGAAACTGAGTTTTAATAAAGAATCCAAAAAAGATTTAATGAAACTTGCAAAGGACGCGTACCACACGTTAGATAAGATGATCTCACAACTGCAAGAGGTATCTCAACATACTGACTGTCAGCTGGCACAATCTGGATATGATACGGTAGCTATGACATGCATAAAAGAGTAGTTGTGAAACCTGGCATGACAGTTTGAGAATGATATGAGACATCCAAATGGCAGAACACATGCATAACACTACAGATACCTTTCAACAAGATCTGGAAAAACAATACACGCCACATTCATACAAAAATCATAGCTAGATCAACTCACATGTGTCACAAAACAGTGTAGAACTAATGCAAAAAAAATTGCTAAAATCACCACATCGACCATCAATTTACATGGGATGCAAGCCAGATCTCATCATCAAAAATACAACACTAGGAGCTAGTCATGAGACCCACAAGTTCACAGTACAAGTACTCACATTCAGACAAATACTCTCTTTCCAGTGCTAATCATAGGTGTGGAAAAACAATGCTAAAGTTCAGTGTGCAAATGTGTTTACAACCAACTCACCTACTACTGCTAGTAGATATACATATCTCTAGAAACTAGCTAGAAAGGTGAAATTGGTTAGATAGATTTATTAACTGTCATTTGTAGTGCTCATATTTATTCGTGGTCAAATTTATAGTTAAAAATAACTCAGAAACTAACAATTACTACCACAAAGGCACTGATAGAAAAAATCAAAGAAATGACTCACAATTTCGATTCATGTCAACAGTGAACAACAAGTTAAGAAACAAAAGTCTGAAGAATCTGGAGTGTCAGATACATTTTCACATCTCACGGCTAACAAGCAGACAAGGCAAACAACTGAAACCACAAAATACAAGTTCAGATATACGAATAACAAGCTAACAATTAGCAGGTTCCTATTCCCATTTAAGCACTATCGTAAATCTGAATTTAGTTAATATACTGCACATCCAGATTATCTTGTAATGATCAATAATATCCTCTATCTAATAAACTCAGAGAAGTCAAAGAGAAGCAACACGAATCCTGAAAACAGAACTAGATCTTCACAAATATATTACACTATCATCTTCTACAAGCTAGGGGAATCAGACCTAAATAAACCTTGAAAAGCTTACAATGCCGAAAGGCAAACTAACTTGTCCACACATTTAAGTTACATGACAGCTAACAAATGGTATTTATCAACTGTTCTAGCATAACATATGCATCAATTCAGAATATTTAGAAATAAAAAACAACCTAAAAGTTGAGCTGGACAGGACTGCTCAGAGCTGCAGCATACCGTCACAACACTCAAAATCAAACAGAAAACTAGCTTACTCAGATATTGGAATTCATCAACATTCAACAGACTGAAATTGTTGTATTTCCTCCAAATGTAGCTAGCGTTCAATTCTGCTACTGAATTGCTAAAATGAATATGAAAAGTAAAAAAACACAACATGTGAATGAAAAAAATGGGTTGAACAGGGGCAAACTTATCACTTCAATAAAAGGTCAGATATAGATTAAGTCACTCTTTCAGTTACATTGGATAGCAGTGTCTCTATATCAAAATATTACCTACCAAAACATGCATCTGAAAAAACTAGCAAAACACACCTGCAATTATATTAGATGAAATAAGATGACGACATAAAACTAGTTGTGGTGCAAGGTATCATTGTCGACATGGATATAATTTGCATTAACTGGACTATTTTTATCTACCAATCAGAGTATGCTGAGAGCCTCAAAACTAGAGGACCAGACCAGTAGAAACTTACTTATTCAAAAATCCATATAACGTTATTCATTCAGCATAGCAATCAGAACTGAAAATTGATGTGCTAGTATTCAAAAACTAGCTCAAGAGCTGCATTAACATAGGCTCATAGTGTTACAAACACAAATATTCCTAAAAGATTTAAGAAGGAACAAACATTCACAAAGATGAATTTGACACCTACAACTTATATCCTAGAAATAGAACACAAGACAACTTATATCATGTGGTCTCCCGTATGAGCACAAAAATCAGAGCATAAAATCGCAGTTGTATCAGTCTTTCGATGTCTGAACCTGTAGATGTCCACACCAAGCATAGCATTTGATGAAACAAACTAGCAGTAGCAGACATCAGATAACAAGCTACTCATTAGAAAACACGAGTTGTGAATGAAAGGCAGGCATGACAGTAGGACATACACAGCAAGCATCAAATTGAAAAAAAAAATCGTTAAGAGAGAAGCAGAGAAGTGCTCCATAATTCAGTGTTCAGTGCTCACAGTCATCATAGCACAAAAGCAATATAGAGAAGAGCAAAATACGTACCGAACATGAGAATGGATGCATGAGACGACATAAACAAAGAGGAGGTCGGCTGCCCCCCCTCCCCTGGCCCCAGCACCAGTGCCCCAGGTGCGTCCCATCCATTGTCCTTGGTCGCAACTGATAGGCGACGGACAGAGCAAGAGGGCTTGCAGCCGCGTCGCTGCTCCTGGCCCCAGTGCCCCCGCCCCGTGGTCGGCTGGCCACCCCGGTGCCCCTGGCCCCCGCACCGCACTGCCGCCCCTCGTCAGCGCATCCGGCTCTGCCCACCGCGTCGCCCACCCTCACCCGGCGGCACGCCCCTCGCCCACCCGCACGCAGTAGCTCCTCAACACAAAAGCAAATAGACAAACATATGAAGAAGAAATACACTTACAAAAATCGATGGGCCAGGGGCTCCTCTGCAGCCGTCGGCACGAGGAAAGTGGCGACCGGAGAACTCCAACCACCGCCGGCCGCGGGCACAGGGGGAAAAGCAGCGCGCGAAGGCTCAGCCACACCCACGCCACAGCTCGCCGCAGCTCAGCGGACTGCCGCCGGAGGCTCCGCCCCACCCACCGTCTGGCGCGGCGCAAAGCGAAAGCGGCGGCGAGGCCACCGCTAGTGACGCTCACGAAGCGGAAAGATTGGGGAATGGGGAAGAAAGGAGCGGTCGGTGGGAGAAGAAAAGAAAAGAATAGATGGATAACGGGTTTGCGGGTTTGGAAAGATGTAGTTCACGGACCCGTCAGCGTGGCTGTACAACCACAAAGCCGTACGAATCTTCAAGCAAAAACAACGGCCCAGAATTTGACAGATTTCAACAACAAAAATCTGTTGACAGATAAATAGCAAAACTCAACTTTAAATTATTTTTTGTAATAACAAGCATGAGTAAGTTAGATGATTAATTTAGTTTATCTTCCAAAACGACAAAGGTAGGGTATGCAATTTAGAGGTTTGTTACATTATGTAATTTAGAGGTTGATTCAGATCGCTTGTCGTGAGCCATCCAATATTCCTTCAACCATAGTAAAAAAAATTATTATGTTTTGTGTCGTTGCGCCGTTCCGCGTGGCGGAGGCTTTTGGCTGCTATTGCTCTTCATACATCTTTAAAGATAACACTAATTGCAACTTGTTGATCACTAACATAAAAATAATTTAATAGGACGGCTACAGAATTGATTTTCAGAGATAACTTATTTTATGGGACTTGCTAAAATTCAGATGCCTGAATTTTAGTTTTCTTTCGGGCAACGATTATTTTATATATTTTATACTAAAGTTTCAAATTTTG
Organism: Saccharum hybrid cultivar R570; assembly: GCA_038087645.1. Classification (NCBI taxonomy): domain Eukaryota; kingdom Viridiplantae; phylum Streptophyta; class Magnoliopsida; order Poales; family Poaceae; genus Saccharum; species Saccharum hybrid cultivar. The sequence continues at coordinate 469,732 of JAQSUU010000522.1, forward strand.
TTCATTGCAATTTTTGTAGGCGCGGTCTGCAATTTTTAGTACCGAGAATAAAACTCTATTAGACAAAACCACAAACCCAACAAAATTTGACTTATGTTGGCAGAAAGACAATTAACAATTTATAATTATTTCTATAGGTAGAAAAGGATAAAAATTTAATATGTTATGATACAGATAAATAACAAATCGTAAAAGTAATAATTTACTTGTACTAGGTGGTGGTACAAGAGCGTTGCCTGAAATCATTTTATAATTCAGACACCTAAAATATAGAAAAAATGTTATTTTATTTAGAGCAACCGATACCTTAAGAGGCTTTTTCTCTGGAAAAACACGCCATATTTATACTGGCCCTCTGGCTTCCTAATTTTCTTAGCCGCCACCCTCTCTTTCTAAGAGCCGACCCCTCTCAGAGCATGACTAATAATTTAGCCAGCTGCTGGCTAAATACAGTTATCATGTCACTTCTAACAATGCAGCCAGAACATATAATAGGTTGGCTGACTATAACAAAGTTGTAAGTATTTAATATTTGCATGTACTATTCCATCAACTGTGATTAATATCTTTGTGGCCATCCATCAAACAACAATAATATGAAAACCGTAATGTGTCATCCAGCTACAGGATTTTCAGATATCCTAGCCGATCTTCATTGACACGGAATGGCAAGATCGCGATTCCATGGAGGTTTGGGATATGGTGATGGGGGATTACTTTTTGAATCTCAGTAATTGCTCATTTATTCATTCATACGAGGTCCAGCGAGATGAGATCGCGGACCACGAGTTGTGTTACAAAATTCTGAGGGGATCGAGCCAAATGTTGGACTCGTCCGGGTTCCAAACCAGAGCAGAGCGTGTAAGTTCCGCCGCACGCTACCAACTAGGCAAGTAGCTTTGCTTTTCTTTGTTGAGCTACCTGCACTGCAGACCATTCCTCAAATCTTTGTTGAGCTTTGCTTTTCTTTGCCTTCTGAAACTCCACAGCACACATTTTTGGAGTTCTGTGCTGGCGAAAGTGACAGGGGAATTAGTCTATTGCGCATAGTGGAGTATGCGTTAACCATTATTTTTTTTCAGTATATAAACTGATCAACAACTTGGTGGTTAGGTCTGTTCTTTTTTAGAACTAGATAATTAATTTACCCACGCGTTTCTGCTGGAAGAGTCTTTGTATTACATTATGTATAGAAAATTATTGAGTGCTTAAGCATCAAGCTACAAATCCTCCTGTACAAATCTCTACCTAATATATATCTATATACCTAATAATAAAGATGCAAAATTTCAGGTTATTTTTTTCGTCCATCCATTATTTATTTTTTGTCCGCCTCCCTCTAACTACCAGACAATAGAGAGTTTCTTCTGTACGAACTTATATATATATATATATATATATATATATATATATATATATATATATATATATATATATATATATATATATATAACCCGTACTCATACGAGTTAGAATAGCTCTTGTCTAGCGCGATACGGAGTCTGATTCCAAAACATATTGCATAAGTGCTCATATGTGCTATTATTATGTAATTGATATGCGTTTATTCGGAATCCATATACCAAACGCCTGTTACAAGCTTACTTTGAATAGAATACGATATACAATGGAGACTCCAATGTGTACCCGACCTGCACAGGGTAGCAGTTGGAGAGTTGGAATCGAATTGCCCTTACTAACGCATGATTTACTCCTTTATTGGGATAGAGTTTGTTTTAAGTACATGATCCCAACACATGGGGATGCTTTTTTGTAATCGTCAGGCATACACGCTTGTGAGTTCACCTCCAAGGTTCAGTTTTTCGGTGTTGGGAGAGCTTTTTGCCACAGGGCTCGGTGCCAGGTAAACTTGTTGTTGTGTCATCGATCGTCCCTGGCGATCGTGGGTGTTGGGCTGCGGCGAGCTGGTGCTAACTCTACATATAGAGAAGAAAGGCTTTAGGTTTCTTTAGTCGATACAAACACATACGCGCACTTGAAACGGATACGGATTTAATTGCTCGCAAGTTGGCCTAGATATCGTTCGAGATGGAATTGTATGTGGAAAAAACTGAGTCAAAAGGAATAGACGAATAGGACATGAAATTGGTAAAAGGGTTACAACCGGTGGAGTAAAAGAAATCAAACTCTGGCACGATGCCAACCGAGCGGGACTCACTTCTGCTCAGGAAAGTTAGAATGCTAAAGCCTAAAACGGACGCCAGTCCCTAGATAAGAAATCAGTTTATAGACTTATAACGGACCACTTAAATGTTACGTGCAATAGAAAATTAGTCCATCCATTTGTTTAGTCTGTCCACACGTGTTTCTAAAAACTATATCAAATGCAATGAAAATGTTAAATGAATTGTTGATATACAGTAATTGTAGATGGCAAGTGCTTTGATCGATTTGATTGGGTCGTGTAGAACAAGGTTCAAATCTTTGTTTGTTAGAATGTCTCAGCTGCATATATCGCTGCACTTTGATTTGACACATTTTTAAACGGCTCATGTTGCCCCTATCTTATCCTATTTCCATACTTTTGTCGATCTGTCCTCGTATGGGTGGAGAACCCCATCCTTGTATGGGTGGAGAACCCATCCTAGTCTTAATTATGCTACCGGAGGCTCTAGGGAGGTCAGAGAAGAGAGCACTCATCTTAGAGTGAGATTACTACTTATATATTTTCAGCAGTTATCCTTTTCATAATTGGCTATACCCAATATAGCATTAATTTATTTAGCAGGTCCATCTAAACATAACTTTATGTTTTTTATTTTTGCCCCCCATAAACAACGTAACTTTATGTTATTTTCCTTTTTGGCCACATAAAGTAGAGGATAAAGCACATGTATATGATCTTTTTTCCCATTATTTCTTACAAACATGTTTAGATTTTTGTTTTCATCTTTTTTTTGTCATACATTATATGCCCGTGCGACATGCACGTGTTTACGAAAAATATTCCGTGCGTGTAGTGCGACACCCACGTGTTTACGAAAAATATTTCAAATGCAATGGGATTGAATTCTCGATATATCAGTTCATATATATCATAGACATTTCTGTAAATATCGAAATGGAATATCTTTATAGATGGTTTCAAACTTAATGACAGGGCCAGCATATACTCCACTGAGAAACTATCGAGTCCAAACAAGTTATGCAGTAATATTTTTGACATCGAGTGCATTGATCCTCTAAAGCACCATAATGAATTCGTCGGTTGGATGGGTGACTCCGTAGGGAACGAGCTCAAGGAACACTGTTCAAAATGATGTATACTCGTATGTTATTATAATCCAGACCATGGGTATAGGTATAGATGTGTTACGGTGGCCTTGAGTCCTATTTAAATACTACTAATTTTTAACAGATTTGTTTCCTGCTAACTCTACGTATAGAGAAGAAAGGCTTTAGGTTTGAGAAAATTATCTGTGTGACCCTGCGAAACTCAGTTTTAAGTTTGTTGGCCCTAAAAACTTTGGAATTGCCTGTATGGCCCTGGGTTCTAATTTCATTGCCCTCAATGACACCACCATTCATTCCGTTTGATTTCTCTGTTAAAAACTAGGTCCCACTTGTCATATTATGTTGGATGAGACAGAAATGCCCTTGGCCTCCACTCCCTCTATCTCCTAAGCAACATCGGTATGTTTCTCATAGAAAAACAAAAGACTGACTCCCCTGGCCTCCACTCCCTCCTCTGGACTCCACTCTGAACCCTAGATCGAGGAGCCACGAACGCCGGCGGCGGGCGGCGGCGAGGGGCGCAGGGAGGGGCGTTGCAAGGCGCTGGACGCGTGGCCTAGGCGCTAGTGGGTGCGGCTCTTGGGCGCGGCTCCTGGGCGCGCGATCTGGGCGCTCCAGGGTGCTCGTCGCCGGTAGGGCGCTCGTCGCGGGCAGGGCGGCGCCTAGCGCGAGCGCGAGGCGGGGGCGCGCGGCCGCCTCCAGGGCGCGTGGCCAGGGCGCAGGGCGCGTGGCCTCCTCCTGGGCGCCAGGCCGGGGGTGCGCGGCCGCCTCCAGGGCGCGTGGCCAGGGCGCAGGCGCACGGCCTCCTCCTGGGCGCCAGGCCATGGGCGATCTGCTGCCAGGCCAGGAGCAGGGCCGCCTAGGGCCTAGCCGGTGGTGGCAGCCGCTGCTGCGCTGACCAGCGAGCGTCGTGGGCAGGGCGCAGGGCACCAGGCACTGGGTACATTCTCAAATCCACTGCATATATTTCTGACTAAAATTGATGTCATGTTTCTAGGTCTGTAATGTTCGAACCAACTAGATAATTACTAGTGAGAAATGTATTCACCTGATGTGTTCTGTCACCATGTATCGCTGTGGTAGGGAAACCTTTTGTCTGTAAACAATGCTGCAGTGAATCAACTTCCTGCTTCGTGTCCACAAAGACCAATGTTAGGGGTTGCTGCAGCTAGAAAAACATGCAAATTAACGTTAGAAGTGCCAAACCATTCTGTTTAAATCCAACATGAGAAAAGCTACCTTGCTATTTGCCACACCAACAGATTGCTTCTGCAAAAGATCTATCAGGAAGCGTCTTTTCTCCCCATCATTAACAAACTCAATTTTCTACTTAATCAGGTCAGTGCTTGACCCAACCCTCCCGACAGTAACAAATATGTAATGGTACAAGAAATCAGATGCCAACCTCTGGGAAGAAACGCATTAAGACATCAGTCAAATATGTATCAATTTAGAGATCTCATCAATTTAACAGCAAATAGGACTATATCATGAAAACCTAAAGACTAACATCCTTTGTGCAGTATAATATTTAAGTGATATCCACTTCTATTAAAAAAGAGAAGTGCCATTTAAAATCTAATAATAGGAAAAATCTAAATTAATTGCTTTTCCCTACAGTCCAAGCTTAGAAACTACAACTACTAATAATAAGAGAAAACATGCTGACTCAAATTCTGGACCATTGAAAAGGTAATCCTCTCAATCCCTGTATGTACAGGAGCTGTCCATTCCCTACATTCCAAGCATTGTTGTTGTTTTAGTTTATACAGTATCATCCAAAATTTAAATTTATTGCTGTTTGAGATGTACAGGTGCAGATCAAGAAGTGGCTCCAATTAGCCGGAGTCGAACTCCATTGAAATCTCTTTGGCCGGTGAGCAAACAGCTGCTGTAAAGGGAAAAATGGTAAAGGGAAAACGAAACAAATTGCTAAAAAGATTCTAGTCATTCCTATGGTGCCATCAGACAGCCCGGCCATGAGCACCAGAAGCAAGAAAACCAATCCAGCAAGTCCTGCCATGAGCACTAGAACTAAAAGGAGACTTAGCTTGTGATTCTCCAAAAACTTATGATATGTATGCATGTGAACTTGATGTAATGTTTGATCATATATGTAAGAGATCTCTATATGTAAGCGAACCTTAATGTACGCAGTTATGGACCATTTGTATTGGCTAAATGCAGCTATGGACCATTTGTACTAGCTAAATGCAGTGAACTGTTTGAACCAATTTATATTGAGATCTCATTAGTGTTTATCTATAAATTGTGGATGAATTGTATTGCTCAAATAATGGAGTCCGGCAATAAATCTCATTTATTTTTCGGAAATTTAACCACAGTACTATATTATAGATGAATTACAATGCTTAGATAATGTATATAGCATAACAAATTTATTTGCTAATTTGAATATAATGTGGAAGAATTATAATGTCAAAATAAAACATACAAATACTGTGTCAGGCAACATGTAGATGAAACCGGCGCCATACAAGGAAGAGACTACAAGGAATCAGCATAGTTTCCACCACAAGGGTATTATGGTCAATTCGCATAGCACTTAACGGTGTTAGTACCCAAGTCTGGCAGTAGTGTCATTGAGGACAATAAAATTGGAACCAGGGCCATATAGGCAATTCCGAAGTTTTCAGGGCCAAGGAACTTAAAACAGATAATTTTCTCTTTAGGTTTCTTTAGTCGATACAAACACATACGCGCACTTAACGGATACGGATTTGATTGCACGCAAGTTAGCCTAGATATCGTTCGAGATGAAATTGTATATGTGGAAAAAACAGAGTCAAAAGGAATAGACGAATAGGACATGAAATTGGTAAAAGGGTTACAACCGGTGGAGTAAAAGAAATCAAACTCTGGCACGATGCCGACCGAGCGGGACTCACTTCTTCTCATGAAAGTTAGGACGCCAAAGCCTAAAACGGACGTCCAGTCCCTAGATAAGAAATCAGTTTATAGACTTATAACGGACCACTTAAATGTTATATGCAATAGAAAATTAGCCCTGTTTAAATTAAAGAATTGACTGGAGACTAACTCAGCCGTAGTTGTTATTACCTAACTCATGTGACATGCTCACGTGCATCGCAGCTTGAATGGACTCGTGTTTGTCTGACCAGACCTCGTCATGAGCATTGCTAAAAAAAGCTTTTTACAGCTCTGGTGAGAGATGATCGTTTTATGAGAGATGATAGACAAAAAATAGAAGATAATTTTTGCTTTCTAATGTTGAAGTATAAATATAGATATAGATAAATTTTAGAAAATAGATAAAACATAAATACATATGTAGTATTATTGTTGTTGTTTTCTATGAATGCTGATAGATTTTTTTTCAATTGTAAATTTTTGGACAAGTCATCCAATTAACTACGTAAATAAGTTGTACATGTCGTTGCAAATTACGAGCATATTTGCTACTTTGATCCTAAAGAGGTAAAATTTCAGCCTAAATTTTCGTCTGGATCAAACTTTCGCCAGGCCACCTCTCTAACCATCTCGATCCCGATCCGAAATCAAATAGATCAAATAGATTTCCTTAGATCTCCCAAATCAATCAGCAAGCGAGGTGCTAGGGAGAAGGACCAAACCGAGATTGAATCAAAATGCCCACGGCGATCCAAATCCAAATCCAAATCAGAACTCTAAAAAGACAACAACTTAATTATAAAATCAAATCAATAGGCGTTGACGACCTCGGCGATGCTGCCGTACGGCATCACGGGAGCGTGCACCGGGTTTCGGGTTGTGTCGGGGGCGAGCACGCCGGGCGCACGACGGACGTTCCCAGCTGCCAACACAGCAACGATGACGGCCGAGCGGCGGCGCACCGCGGTAGCAAGAGAGACAATGGGCGTGGTGCTACGCGCACAGGAGCGACTGTCCGACTGGGATCTGGGCCGCCGGAGGTTGCGGCGCGCCGCAAGGGGAGGGCAGCGGTTGGAGGCTGGCAAGAAGAAGAGGGAGGTGTGGCTGCGGTGGAGGAGTTGCGGGGACACAGGACGGCTGCCGAGCTGCAGCGAACCGGGAGGGGAGGGCGGCGCTTGGATGCCCGCTGGAAGGAGAAGAGCGGCTCGTGTGCGTGCGTTTCTGGATAAGAACAACACCAGGAAAGGAAATAAATAAAGAAAGAATAAAAAAACAAACATAGAGAGGGTTACGAGGGGAGGGCGGCGCTTGGATACGCGCTGGAGGAGAAGAGTGGCTCCTGCGAATCCCTGGATAAGAACGAGACAAGGGAAGAAAATAAAGAGAGAAATAATGGGAAAAAAAGAAAAAAAAGAAAAATAGAGGAGTACCATGGACATTCTATTCTTTTTTAAGGACTTGGAGAAGCTGTTTTTTACCAAACAAGCTGGAGCTACAAAAAAGTTGTTTCATAAAAGAAGCTAAAAAAGTCATTTCATAGAATATAAGCTACAGTTGAAGTTGTTTTAACTTAAGCTTGAGCTCTAACAAACATGCCCTATGTCTAAATAAACAACAATATTGTGAACCTTAAAATACATGCTAAATTCGACAACCATTGCTCCTGGTTTCGTTTCTAACAAGTCCCGTAAAATTCCATGCGCAATAGTGATAGCCCATATCGAACTGCAAGGAAGAAGAGTACCTAAAAAGCTATTGTCGTGGAGAGAACCACATCTTCCTTTTTATCGCGCGCAGTGGCTCACTCTCGCCCTCTCGCATGCGTAAGTCCAGTGCACCATGGTCTGATTTTGCCCTAGAGGCAAGCGATACGGGCGAGGACAGTGGTGCCGCATGGGGAGAAGCTAAAGCCAGTGAACGGTGGCTCGGAGCAGGAGTCGACGGTGTAAAAACGAGGCCAAGTGACGATGGCGTGGGGCGTGGAAACACAGCGTGGTAAAGGCCGAGGTAGAAGACGCCAACGCGGAGGTGCAAGAGGAGCTCAGGTCGGAGCTCGGAATAGCGACGCCACGAGCGAGGCTTGCACCTGCGCGGTCGCACAGAGTGATGGAGATGGCCAGCTCTGGGCGCCCGTGGAGTAAATATTTGTTATGCCTTACAATTGGAGAAAAAGCTATCAAGATTTTACTTAATTCGATATAGATTTAACAGGACATTGTGATATTATTACCAATGTTAATTTATGCTATGAATCCATCATAAAATAAATTATAGTTTAAAAATGTAATGCACGTGTCTTTATTTTTTTTGTTAATGTAATTATATCCTCTCATTGCAACGCACGGTCATATTTGCTAGTGAAACCAATAGGCTGAGGACACAAAACTTTATGCATCTCTAATCTCCTACATCTCTTGGTACGAAATATATCGTTAGAAAATTTGCTTACGACACACAGCTCAAATAAACGTGACTTGTTGAGTGAGTCACGTTTTATGCATACATAAACAGAGGCATTGGAAATTGGTGTAACTTCCGTATAAAGCGAATGAGCCATTGGCTCGGTGGTCGAGATCGTTTGGTGGAGCCCCCACAACGGGTGTGAGTTTGTGCTTAAGTTCATATACTACAGCTTGTATTTGAAGTATTGATGAAAAAAAAACATCCATATAAAAAGGTTATGCAAATATCACATTGAAACACAAAGTTTCTTCGCGCGCATGGGCGCAGTTATTGAATAGACGAGCTGTGCTGTCTGGGCTGCAGCATAGACAGCTATGCATTCAGGCAACCAGGCGTCTAAAGTAATTGTTGGATATTTAGTCATTTTACGCCATGCATTAATCCATAAATACGATAAGCAAAATACTAGCTCAAGTATAATACAAGCGACCACTTCATATGTGCTACTGATATTTCTAGCATAGCTAAGCATGGCTATCACTACAGCAGCAACAAAACAAATCATAGCAATAAGTGGTTTCAGTTTATACCCATGCGTGGCACTTCCGGTACCCGCGGATAGTGAACCACTAGCGTCCATGTCGTCGCCGCTGCCTGCGACAGTGTTGTTGACGACGTCGGTGTCAGCAACAGCAGGAGTTCGCCGAGTGCTCACAGGCATAGCCCGCGAGCGTGGAACAGCAGCAGCAGTCGCGCCTGTACGGCGCTCCCCAAAAACTTGATTTCCCGCCTACCCGAGTAGGTACGCTTGACGAGAGAAGTTCCGGAGGCCAGCTACCAGTAGCCTCTGTGCGCGCAGAGGCTCTGGTTGGAGATGCAGCAGAGCAACTCGAGCTCAGGAAGGAGAATGTAGCAGTGGCGGCTGGAGAGGGAGAAGCACACAAAAGGGATTCTACCCTAGTGTGCGGACAGGGGCCTTTATATAGGCGCGCCCCTGCCAGCTTCCCGTTACACTCATGTCCGGGGGGATGAACCTGGACACGGTGGTTGGGAGTTGGGAGTTGGCGGGCTGGCGGCGGCGGCTAGGGTTTGCCTTGGGCCGCCGAGGCCCAGTGACAAAACTTAGCCAAGCCAGCCGGCCCACGCCCACGCCTCGGCTCGGCTCGGCTCGGCTCGGCGGCGGCGGCGGGGCGCGCGTGTGGCTCCCAGGTTCTTCTTCTCAACTTGCTTATGAGAGCATCCCAATACTCACTATTTAAGTTGATTACCCTCTTAGTGATTAATCCATTTGGTACTAATCACTTTTGCACCTAACACTAATTGTGGGCCTTTGAGGTTTATTGAATTATTAGATTAAGTAATGGGCTTGGCCCAATAATCCTAATAATTCCCACCAAACATCAAAGGTACACAGTTAATGCCTTCGGGTCTGAAATCATTTGATATACCAGTGTTTCGATGGAGACTGTTAAGTTGAACTTCCATCTAGAATAGGGGCTTACACTCATTCACAACTGATCAATGGACTATGCCTTGAATTGACAGTTTTGTGTGAAGTGAGGTTCACTCAAATTCTTAACTGATACCAGGCTGCCTAGAGCATCCCCTCGGGTGGAGCATATAAGTCAAACTCCGTGCCTTCTCGTGAGCATCTAGAGATCACCCAAACCTCATAGACTGGGACCAGCAGTCTAACTCACATAGGTGTGTTCCTTTTAGGATGTCCTGTAGGCCGACATCCTTGCTTTTATAAGCCACTCGGATCACATTAAGGCGTATGCCATCCTGCCATACAGCTTGGAAAAGAAGTGCATTTCTAAAAGATAGGGACCTTTGTCAAGGGTCTTTTCCCTCAGTCTACTCATAGCTTGTTTCACCACTCTAATTCACGGGATCTCCGATCACATAGAGCAGGTTACCACTATAGCAAACTTTAAGTGGGTCTCAGTCCCATCTCGACCGATGCACTGTCTATCACGTTTCGTGACAGCCCCTTGGTGAACTGATCTGCCAGATTCTTAGATGTGTGGATATAGTCCAACGATATCACTCCGGAGTTTCTCAATTTTCTGACAGACTTTAAGCGCCGCTTTACATGCCTAGTGGTCTTCAGGTTATCCTTAGAACTATTAACTTTGATTATCACAGTTTGATTATCACAGTTCATGGAGATGGCGGGCACAGGTTTTTCAACCACCGGCAAATCCATCAGGAGTTCCCGAAGCCATTCGGCTTCAACAGTGGCGGTGTCTAGTGCTGCAAGTTCTGCTTCCATAGTTGACCTGGTGATGATGGTCTGCTTGCAAGACTTCTAGGAAACAGCACCACCTCCAAGAGTAAACGCATACCCACTGGTGGCTTTTAACTTGTCAGCATCAGATATCCAATTTGCATCACTGAAACCCTCTAGTACCTTTGGGTACCCGGTGTAGTGAATGCCATAACTTGCGGTTGCCTTTAGATACCGCATTACTCTCTCAAGAGCACGCCAATGATCATCTCCTGGGTTTGATACAAATCAGCTCAACTTGCTCATAGCATATGAGATGTCAGGTCTTGTTGCACTGGCTAAGTACATTAGTGAGCCAATGATTTGGGAGTACCTCAATTGGTCTCTCATGATCCTTTTGTTCTTTCTCAGAATTAGGCTTGGATCATAGGGAGTGGACACTGGTTTGCAGTCACTGTAGCCAAAGCGACTTAGAATCTTTTCCACATAGTGGGATTGCAAAAGAGTGACCCCACCATTTTCTCCCTTCAGTAGCTTGATGTTTAAGATCACATCAGCCACTCCCAAATCTTTCATATCAAAGTTCTTGGACAGAAAGTCCTTGACTTCCTCAATCACATTGAGGTTCGTGCCAAATATTAGGATGTCATCCACATATAGGCACAGGATTACTCCTTCTCCCCCACCGAAGCGGTAGTAGACACATTTATCAGCCTCATTGGCAATAAAGCCTGCTGACGTCATGGTCTGATCGAACTTTTCGTGCCATTGCTTAGGAGCTTGTTTTAGGCCATACAAAGACTTCAATAATTTACACACCTTGCCTTTCTGACCTTCTACTACGAAACCATCAGGCTGATCCATGTAGATCTCCTCATCTAACTCTCTGTTTAGGAAAGCCGTCTTCACGTCCATCTGATGAATGAGAAGACCATGAGACGCAGCCAGGGTAAGTAGTACTCTGATTGTAGTCAATCGAGCCACTGGTGAGTATGTATCAAAGAAGTCCTCGCCTTTCTTTTGGGTATATCCCTTGGCCACAAGCCTAGCCTTGTATTTTTCAATCGTACCGTCAGGCCTAAGCTTTTTCCTGAACACCCATTTACATCCTACAGGCTTGCACCCGTACGGACGATCAACCACTTCCCAAGTTCTGTTAGACATAATTGAATCCATCTCACTCCGTATTGCTTCCTTCCAATAGTCAGCATCAGGAGAGGAAAATGCCTCTTTGATGGTCGTTGGGGTGTCATCCACGAGGTGTATGGTAAAGTCATCACCAAAGGATTTTGCAATCCTAGGTCTCTTACTCTTTCGAGTGACTCCATTATTTTCCTCCTCAGGACTTTCAGTGGTGGGTTGTTCAGCGCTCTCCACTGGCACAAAAGTATCGGGAGCATCAGGAGGTCCCTCACTAGATGTGCTAGGTACATTCCCTCTCATAGGGAATTCATTCTCGAAGAATGTTGCATCTCTGGACTCAAATATTCCGCCGACCCTCATGTCGGGGACTCTAGATTCCACAATTAAGAATCTATAGCCTACGCTGTTCATTGCGTATCCGAGAAAGACACAATCTACAGTCTTTGGCCCAAGTTTGCGCTTCTTGTTGATTGGCACATTTGCTTTGGCCAAGCAACCCCAAGTGCGCAGGTATGAAAGAGTTAACCTCTTCTTTTCCCATTCCTCGAATGGTGTTTTCTCTTTATTCTTTGTGGGGACTCTATTCAGGACATGACTCGCAATCAATATAGCCTCACCCCACCATTCCTTGGAAAGTCCCGCAGTGTCTAGCATGGCGTTAACCAGATCAGTTAGAGTGCGGTTCTTTCTTTCGGCAATCCCATTGGATTGGGGGGAAAATGGAGGCGTCCTCTCATGAATAATTCCATGTTCCTCGCAGAACAGATCGAATTCTTTTGAAAAGTATTCACCCCCACGATCGGACCGCAATCATTTGATTTTCTTCTCGAGTTGATTTTCAACTTCGGCTTTATAAATTTTAAAATAGTGTAATGCTTCATCTTTAGTGTTTAACAAGTACACGTAGCAAAATCTAGTGCTATCATCGATGAGTGTCATGAAATATCTCTTGCCGCCTTTGGTCAATACGCCATTCATCTCGCACAAATCAGAGTGAATGAGGTCTAGTGGTGCCGTGTTCCTCGCCTCTTTCACAGCCTTGTGAGGCTTGCGAGGTTGTTTTGCTTGCACACAAGCATGGCACTTAGAACCTTGGGCCAAATCGAATTTAGGAATTAAACTCATTTTAGCTAAGCGCGTCATACATCCAACATTAATATGGCAAAGTCGAGAATGCCAAATATTACAATCATCATCATGTCTCACATGGTTCACGACATTATTATTACAAGAATCCATCAAAGAAAAAGCGGAACAAGCCTCCGCTCTCATAGCCCTTACCAACAAATGTTCCATATCTTGATACGACACACTTATTGGACTCAAAAGCAAGCTTAAAACCATCCCTACACAATAGGGACCCGCTGACGAGGTTCTTCTTTATGGAGGGGACATGCTGCACGTTCTTCAGCTGCACGGTCTTTCCCAAAGTAAACTTCAGATTGACCGTGCCAACACCATGAACAGCCGCATGCGAGCCGTTTCCCATCAGCAGGGAGGAACCTCGTTCTTTCTGGTACAAAGAAAACAAAGAGCGGTCAGCACATACATGAATGTTAGCCCCTGTGTCAATCCACCAATCAGGAGAGAGACAAACTGAAAGAACTGTTGGTAAATAATTACCATACCCAGATCCTCCAGCTTCACTAACAACCATGTTGACTGTCTTCTTCTGCTGTGGTTGTTTGTCCTTGCGGTCTGGGCACTCCTTTGCCCAATGAGCATTGCTCCCGCACACATAGCAGACGTCACTTTTTTCGCTCTTTTCCTTGTTAGCCTTCTTTTTGAAAGCCTGAGCTTGAGGCTTGAAAGCATTCTTGTTTTGCTTCTGTTTCCTCTTGCGGGAAGTCTGAGGGTCCCTCTTTTGCACCAAATTGGCGCTAGAGCTTCTCTCGACGTGCACTTTCTTGCCACGTGTGTCCTTTGCCCTCGCATTCTCCTCAACACTTAGAGAAGCAACAAGATCAGTCACACTGAACTCTTGCCTCCTGTGCTTTAGAGAAGTGGCAAAGTCCTCCAAGTAGGTGGCAGCTTAGCGATAATACCGCCGGCTACAAACTTGTCAGGCAGCTCACACTTATTGTTCTCAAGCTCCTTGGCTAGCATCTGTATCTCATGAGCTTGTTCTACCACAGAACGGTCATCGACCATCTTGTAGTCATAGAACTGCTCCATGATGTACAGCTCACTGCCAGCGTCAGGAACCCCGAACTTGGCCTGCAGTGCATCCCACATGTCCTTGCCCGTAGGCATGTCCATGTACAGTGGTATCATACCCTCATCTATGACGCTGATTAGCGACAGCTTAAGCAGGTTATCCGCCTCACAGAACTTGCTCTCTTCCTCAGGAGAAAGAGGCGGTTCCATGCGCCTTCCCCTGATAGCGTGGTCGCAGCGCATAGCGGTAAGCCACAACATGCAACGGGATCGCCAAATCTTATAGTTGGACCCACCATCCTTCAAAGGTGGTGGCCTCATGGATGCAGCAAAGCTAGCAGATGAAAATGACCTATCAAGTTTTTGGATTGTTGGATATTTAGTCATTTTACACCATGCATTAATCCATAAATACGATAAGCAAAATACTAGCTCAAGTATAATGCAAGCGACCACTTCATATGTGCTACTGATATTTCTAGCATAGCTAAGCATGGCTATCACTACAGCAGCAACAAAACAAATCATAGCAATAAGTGGTTTCAGTTTATACCCATGCGTGGCACTTCCGGTACCCACGGATAGTGAACCACTAGCGTCCATGTCGTCGCCGCTGCCTGCGACAGTGTTGTTGATGACGTCGGTGTCAGCAACAGCAGGAGTTCACCGAGTGCTCACAGGCATAGCCCGCGAGCGTGGAACAGCAGCAGCAATCGCGCCTGTACGGCGCTCCCCAAAAACTTGATTTCCCGCCTACCCGAGCAGGTACCAGTAGCCTCTGTGCGCGCAGAGGCTCTGGTCGGAGATGCAGCAGAGCAACTCGAGCTCAGGAAGGAGAAGGTAGCAGTGGCGGCTGGAGAGGGAGAAGCACACAAAAGGGATTCTACCCTAGTGTGCGGACAGGGGCCTTTATATAGGCGCGCCCCTGCCAGCTTCCCGTTACACTCATGTCCGGGGGGATGAACCTGGACACAGTGGTTGGGAGTTGGGAGTTGGCGGCGGCTAGGGTTTAGCCGTTGGGTGGCTCCCTGGCGGCGGCTAGGGTTTGCCTTGGGCCGCCGAGGCCAAGTGACAAAACTTAGCCAAGCCAGACGGCCCACGGCCACGGCCTCGGCGCGGGCGGGCGGCTCGGCTCGGCTCGGCGGCGGCGGCGGCACGCGCATGTTGCTCCCAGGTTCTCCTTCTCAACTTGCTTATGAGAGCATCCCAATACTCACTATTTAAGTTGATTACCCTCTTAGTGATTAATCCATTTGGTACTAATCACTTTTGCACCTAACACTAATTGTGGGCCTCTGAGGTTTATTGAATTATTAGATTAAGTAATGGGCTTGGCCCAATAATCCTAACAGTAAGAGGCACATGCATGCAACCATGCATCATGCATGGACTTGGAGCATATGCAGAAAACTTATTTCTTCACTCACACAGAAGTACACCAATCGATTCGAGATCACGCGAAGGAGAAGCCTGATCGGCGGAGCCTCTCTTCCACGACAGCGTCCAGACGCTGCGCCATCTCCGGTGTCATGTGATCTGACCATTCACCCGTCTCCCCTTCCCTAGAGTAGGAGCTGCACAACCTCACTACGTCCATGACGACCCCAGCTGCTTCCTCCTCGGCTGCCGAGAAGGACCCGCCTTCACAACGTTGCTAACTGGGTCCTGCAGCATTTCTTCGTACCTCAAGAACAACACCATCTCGGGCCTCGCCTTGCTTGTTAGGAATAAACCTGACTTGGGTGTTTGTCCAATCAGGGGTGCATTAGGATCGTGTGAGAGTCCACCAGAACATCGTGGGATAGCTGCGAGGATCAAGTTAGATAGAGTCAAAGTACGTTGAGAGGGGGTGGTGGTGTGTGGTGCCGGTCAGCACGGAGGAGCGCCTTGTGCGGAACGAGCGAGTGGCTCTTGCGCCGTCGCCAGGCGGGTCGTGCGGATCATGGGCGCGAAGGCCGGCATGGAGGCGTAGCTCCGTGGTGTGTCCCTGGCCTATTTATACCCATGTACTCCTTCGGTTGTTTAAGTTGCCAAGTCCAGAGAAATAAACAGTGCCAAGATACAGGCCGTTGTGTCGGCCGCGGCGTTCGTCGCCGGAAACAGCTTGTGTTCATCGTCTCCCTCGCCGGTACTTTGTGTTTGTGAGTGCGAGTGAGTTCTTAGCCATAGCTTTCAATTGGTACCGGAGCCGGTGTATGTACTACGGTGGTTCCTTCAGTCCACCGCGAGAGCCGCCGAAGAAGAAGCGCGTGATCCCACGCAGAGGTCCGACGGCAACGACGATGGCCGGTGGTGATGTGAAGGAAGGCACCAGCTAGCCGCGTACGGTCGTGGTGGAGCGCGGTTTTGGTGGCGTCGAGATCCCGAAGCTGACGAAGACGAACTACCACGAGTGGGCACTTGAAGTGCAGTGCAACCTGGAGGGCATGGAGCTCTGGGATGCTGTGGAGGGCGGCAACGCCGAGCGCGGCAAGGATCGACGGGCACTGGCTGTCATTCTCCGCGGTGTGCCGCCGGAGATGAAGTCTGGGCTCGTCGCGAAGAAGACGGTCAAGGAGGCTTGGGAGGCGATCAAGTCGCTGCGCATGGGAGACACGCGTGTGCAGGAAGCCAAGGCGCAGCACCTCCTCAAGCAGTTCGAGAACGCAGCGTTCAAGGACGGCGAGGCGATCGATGACTTCGCCGTGAGGATTGGCTCCATTGCCGCGGAGCTGCGCGAGTTGGGCGAGGACATGGAGGACGAGCGCGTCGTCAAGAAGATGCTGCGGGTTGTGCCGTCGAGGTTCAACCAAGTTGCATGCTCCATCGAGATGTTCGCCGACTTCAAGAAGATGTCGCTCGAGGAGCTCGTCGGCAGGCTGCGCGTGGCCGAGGAGCATTGTGGCGGCGACGAGCTTGGAGGCGAGCTCACCGGGCAGCTGCTGCTCACGGAGGAGCAGTGGAAGGCGCGTCGTCGTCAGCGACGCAACAAGGATCGTGCACGTGCGGGAGATTCACAGAACGGCCGTGGCGGTGGCCGCGACGACGACGACGCTCGCAGCACCACGAGCTCAGGAAGCGGGCGTGGCGGGAGCCGCTTCCGTGGGCGATGCTATGAGTGCGGCGAGCGCGGCCACATGGGCAAGGACTGCCGTGGGAAAAAGAAGGAAACAGCCCTCCTCGCGGATGCTGACGAGGAACCATGCCTGCTGTGAGTCAGCGCGCATGGTGCTGTCAGGTTTAGGGGGGTAATTGTTAGGAATAAACCTGACTTGGGTGTTTGTCCAATCAGGGGTGCATTAGGATCGTGTGGGAGTCCACCAGAACATCGTGGGATAGCTGCGAGGATCAAGTTAGATAGAGTCAAAGTACGTTGAGAGGGGGTGGTGGTGTGTGGTGCCGGTCAGCACGGAGGAGCGCCTTGTGCGGAACGAGCGAGTGGCTCTTGCGCCGTCGCCAGGCGGGTCGTGCGGATCATGGGCGCGAAGGCCGGCATGGAGGCGTAGCTCCGTGGTGTGTCCCTGGCCTATTTATACCCATGTACTCCTTCGGTTGTTTAAGTTGCCAAGTCCAGAGAAATAAACAGTGCCAAGATACAGGCCGTTGTGTCGGCCGCGGCGTTCGTCGCCGGAAACAGCTTGTGTTCATCGTCTCCCTCGCCGGTACTTTGTGTTTGTGAGTGCGAGTGAGTTCTTAGCCGTAGCTTTCATTGCTGGCGTTCCAGTACCCAAGTACGTGATCCCAGATCGGGCCGCTCAAGCAGCTGCCCTCGCAGGCGGCCTCGAACAGGTCGGAGAACTGAAGGTCGGGATTAAATCTTCTGGCAAAATGCCACATAGAAACCAGCATGTCCTTCGGCTCCCTGTCTTAATTTTGACATGGTTAGCGCACGACTAGAATTTTGAACTTCTCCTAATGTGACGAGCTTTTTCTAGTGTTTTACCATTTAATTTTTAGTATAAACTTTTCCTACTAAATGCCTCCTTTAAAAACATTAGAAGAATTCCACATTTTGGTAGTGCGCAGCCAACAAGTTGTTGAATTAGGTATATGTATGCTATATGAGTGAGCATAGCAAGTAATGTAAAGCATCCACCTGCATATGTAGACGATCTTGCAGCGGGAGTCCTCGCAGATGGACGCCGGCAGAACGGAGTGCTGCATGTGCGTGGCCATGAGCCTTGGCGATGGCAGCGCCTCCATCGCCTTGCTCCCCCGCTCCGTGGCGAACAACTTCTCCATGGACGGAACGCAGTCGTCCGGGGTCAGGCGAAGGAGCGGGTGTTCGGGGTTGCCAGCCGGCGGATGCACGCTGCGCGCCATGGTGGCGAAAGCCAAGGCCTTAAGCCACACGGAGCCACACTTGGGCATGCTCGCGAGGACAACGTCGCCATGGCGCGGCGTGAAGCCGCCGCCGCGCTGGATGGCGATGATCCCGGGCACCCATGGCTCTAGCACCCACGTGCCCTGGTAGCAGCGCAGCCGCAGCTTGGGGCTGCTCGGGAGGGCGGAGACGGCGCCGGCGTACTCTAACGGATCGTCATGCTGTGCGGCCTCCCAGTCGCCGACGGCGAAATCCTTGAACGGCACCGGTGCTGGTCCCGTAACGACACTAGGAGTAGTAGCCATAACGCTAGCCTGCTAGTGGCCTAGTGCTAGCCGTGTGAGAATGATTCTATCTCTTGCATCCAATAATTGTTCAATTTTCTTCCTCACTTGTTTATTAAGCTGAATAGCTGATCATCATCATTATTGTACCCAAGTTGCAGAGTGGGAAAAGTCCTGCAGCACACGGAAAGGCAGGGTCGCGATCCCATGGATGGTGCTTCGCGATACAGTGTCACAGTGACGGGAACTAGTCTATTGCCTAGTGGACAAACATGTGATAATCAATCATTGTTGTGTTTTTTTTCCGGTATGTACAAACTGATCGATAGCTGAGCTGCAGAGAACAAGAGGCAGCGATTGTGACAGACTAGAAAATGGCACGGATTCCATGGCCGCGCTCCATTTGCTTGCCGAGGACCGTGCCGCGCTCCATTCGCATCGAGCTCCGTACGTTTCATGCATTTCATATGTATATTTTGTATGTTTCATCTAGATGTTACAAGCGTTTATTCAGGATGTTGTAAAAGTAGATTTAGTGTTGCATATGTTGCAATAACTATAAATATATGTTGCAAGTGTATGCTTCAATTGTTTTAGCTGTTTCAGACGTATGTTGCAAATGTTTATCTGGATATTGCATATGTTGCAGTAGCTATATACATATGTTGCAAGTATGTTCCAAATATTTCAATGGTTTTATGTTCCAAATATTTCAATGGTTTCAGACATATGTTGCAACTGTTTTATCTGGATGTTTCATATGTTGCACTGGCTACACATATATTGCAAGCGTATGTTTCAAATATTTCGTCTGTTGCAAACATATGTTCAAATATTGCAGCAAGTGCATCATGCTGTAAGTCTTTTCATTAGTAGGCACGAAAGCGAGCGCAGACAGAGGCGGTCCCTACGTGCGGGGGCATGGGCGGTCCCCACATGCACCAGCACCACCAGTAGACAACAAACTTTTGATTTTTGGCGTTAGTCCCGGTTAGGATTTGGCTCGGAACTAATGAGAGAATTAGTCCCGGTTGGAGCCACCAACTAGGACTAGAATCCTCTACCCAACGGCTAGTGCAGTAGTCTTTTGCAGGAGGAACATTTAGTCCCAGTCTGTGGCTCAAACCGAGATTAAAGGGTGCCTTTTAATCCCATTTGGAACCACTAACCGGGACCAAAGGTCTTGCTGCCCTTTTTATTCCGGGTGGTGGCTCTAACCGGCACTGGAGGATAACCCTTTAGTCCTGATCGGTTCCGCCAACCAGGACTAAATGTCCCAACTATATATCCTACTTTTAAGGTCCATCCAGCCTAAGCCATATCCAGTTCACTTATTGATCTTGCGCGTGTGTTCTTGCTTGGGGGAGCAAGCAGTTCTTGCAAGTCGCCGTCAAGCATCTTCTTCCATTCTTCTCTTGGCTTCTTCAGAAGTTCTCCAATGATCCATTCTTAGTTTCTACAGGTTAGCAACTTCATCTTCTAATCTTTCATTGCTTATAATGTAGCTGATTTCATGATTCTAAAATAAACATAGAAATATGTGGTTTTTTAGATTATGAATAATAATGATAGATTTTATTTTTATTTATGCATCATTTCTACGTAACCTTAAACTTTTATAATTTTCTAGATCTTTGTTAGCAACATTAGTTCTTGATCAAAGTTAATAATCGTTAAAAAAAAGTATGTGCCAACAAGTAGGATGCAAAATGGTTGTAAAATGTATATATATATATATATATATATATATATATATATATATATATATATATATATATATATATATATATACAGCTACAAAATAAGTTATCCTATAGCCACCTCCATTTCCGATAATTTTGTTACTATAACACATAGGGATATTTACTGTAACATTATAATAAACCACTCAGTAAGGAGTTACTATAATCTCGTAAATTAGCATAGTAATTATAGTAACTTAAAGAATAACTTATTTTGTAGCCACTTTGAGTTATGATAATTGCTATGCTAATTTATGAGATTATAGTAACCCCTTACTATATGATTTACTATAACATTATGGTAAATATCCTCATGTGTTATAGTAATTCAACTATCGTAAATATATACTGATATTGTCGTAAATTAGTATATAAAATTATCGTAAATAGAAGTGGCTACAAAATAACTTATTTTGTAGCTAGCTATAGAGTATACTATATATATATATATATGTGTGTGTGTGTATGTGCGCGCGTGCGTGCGTGTATCTTGACGTATATATTTTATATATGTTTCTCTAATATATTTCATGGTACATTTATATGGGGTTCTATATTTATTGAGATATTTTTTCAGTTTTTTTTAGTTATGATAAATCGCAGCGGACTTCCCCTACCAT
This sequence comes from Saccharum hybrid cultivar R570, assembly GCA_038087645.1. Lineage (NCBI taxonomy): Eukaryota > Viridiplantae > Streptophyta > Magnoliopsida > Poales > Poaceae > Saccharum > Saccharum hybrid cultivar. The sequence continues at coordinate 490,761 of JAQSUU010000522.1, forward strand.
AGAAACCAGATTTCCGCCTTGGCGATCTTCCATTCGCGCCAACGCTATAATAGGGTCATTCTACGTCACCTAGACCCATCTATAGTATGGATATTTTAAGTTTTGCACGATAATATAATTTTTGCATATATACATTCCTTTATAATATGATTGTTGCATGTCACATACTATATCCCTAGTCAAGTGGTTGGAATCAGCACTATTCTTACTCGGGGTGTGGGACATCTTCGAGCAAACGACACGTGAGGTCATGAATAATGAAGGTGGTGAGTTATGGACGTGTAATCTTGCCTTTGATATCCCCTTTAGGTACAACCAAGATCTGTGCCAAGACATTATTCAGAGGGGATTGTTCAGAGGGGACGACAGATGCCGAACAAGAGAAGCGCCCAGTTCAATACCGTGCTGCATTGTTTACGGTCACTTGAGCGAATTGGCTACCATATGCCGGTTTCTCGTACTTGAAGATACAAGCTTTACGTGGGCGTAATCTGGACGTGCCGCAAGTAAGCGAAAGGATGGCGAGTTTCAACCAAATGGATGTGGTAAGTCATATACGATATCAGAGTAATGTTTATTTATTCTTATTATTATATGAGCGCTTCCTGATATTTTTTTTGTTTGTGCGCTTGAAGAATTTGCTCTAAGATTTTACCTATGCCACAAGTGGCATGCAGTCCATTCTCACGTAAGCTATTGAGCAACTGGGTACGCCTGGGACTACGTGGAAGACCTAGGCCAGAATACCACATGCGTGGTATCTAGTATTGCATGAAAATTAGGCAGAACCAGGCCACCAATAGTCCGACATTAGGTTATATCTATGGGATACCATGTCCTCGCCGTTGTGAAGTTAGAGAGAGTGCTTTAGTGTGAGCTTTGCATTACATAGACAATGACCGCGGTTATACAATCCGAGGCATACACTACTAGTCATGGAGATACACTAGAGTTGCGGCCGGTTTGTAAGGTTCATGTGTTAATTAGGTTTATTCGTATTGTTATGTTTAATTAGGTTTATTCATACGGTTATGTTAAGGAAACAATAAGTTTGAGATTTTTGTGTGACGGTGCGAACTAATTCGAGGTTAAACTGAGCCCACCTACTAAACAATATGAAATGGTACTAAATTTCTATATTGGGTCTCATATGGCCTGTTGAACCAAGTTTAGAGGAGGTTGATGGTAAATTCAATAATGGCCGAAATTGATCAGATAAATCTAAGATTTAGCATGGGCCATGCTTTGGGCATTTATAAAAAAAACTATTGTAAAAATTTTAATTATACTTTGTAGCATATGTTATTAAACATTTAAAGGATGAAACAAAAGAATTATCAATTGTATATAAAAGCAAAAACTATTGTAAGCCTAGTTATACCATGTCATAATCACTAATATACGATATTTTTTCTTGGGTATATGAAAGCAAGACCAAGCAATCAATTTTTGGAGCTATATTTTTTTTATATCATGTTGCTAAACGTATTTGCTTTAGCGATAATTTTGATATATATGTGGAAAGATACTGACTTTGGTGATATAAATTTTAACATATTGACTTTAGTGATATTATATATATATATATATATATATATATATATATATATATATATATATATATATATATATATATATATATATATATATATATATATATATATATATATATGCATTCGGATATTTTACAATATGAACCGTGTCTTGATACGTTGTAATTGTCTCTCCTCTACTTTAAACTTCTGTATATGTTGTGGTCGTGTCTAGTGCGTCATATGTGGATCCCTTAGGGCATGTACAACCCACAGACGGGCTTCGTCTCTAAGCGCCTCGAATCTATCGTACAGACAGGTATAAAGACAGGTCATACAACCCACAAACGAGAGTCTGTCTCTAAGTTGTTTAATGCTTTGCATGTAGCTAGGATCAATTATATAATAATTATGTTATATATAGTTGCAACACCTTTTGTCTAATTTTCTTTGTTTCCATAGCGTTGCCATATGTGCTCGATTATATCCTTCTTGATCATTGTCTAATATTTGGTTCATTCAGGAGCTCACAGTTTGATCATTGTTTCATGTTTCATTCAGCTTGTCAGCAGACAATTAATTAAATTACTTGTTTCATCTAGCCAAGTCCTTGTTCTTCATAGCCAGCTTGTAGTGTATACTGAAATCGATGTTTCAGTAGTTGGATTGATCTGCTAACCAGCCTCTGTCTGTTTGCTACTGTCAGCCAAATTTCCTTGTAAATTCCATAACCCATTTTCTCCATTCTGTAGGCACCAATTTTTTAAATAAGACTATGAAACTGAGCACAAATTCTTCAAACAGAGATTCTTTGAACAATCCATTGCCTCTCTGTTCCTTATATTGACACATTGCCTAATCTGCTCCTCCATGCACAATTCAAAGCTAGAAAAATAACAAGCATAGATGCATAAACAGAGGGAAGGATGGTATAGCTTCTGAAGATTTGTAATTTTCACAATTGTTGCAGGTATGGTACCAACTAGATTATTGACATAGAGGGCAATTGAGCTGAGACTTGTACAAAGTTGCCTGAATAGCTCCTATGTGAGAAATTGCATTCCTAAACTTGCAGACAGCGCCTGCCTTTCGAAGAAAACCTGAAACTGCATTCCTACCCCATCTCATGATCAACAAGGAGTTCAAATTGCACTACAATTCTGTTAAGTTAGTACAGAGAAAGCCAGATAAAATCTCAATCGTCCTAATACATATAACCACTGTTCTTTGCAGCTGCTAAAGAAAACAGGTTGCACAGATCCTATCCAACTTGCCTCCATCCATCAGTTTCAGGTTTCGATAAAGATAGTCTGAACTTGCAAGGAGAACTGTTCCATCCATCAGTTTCAGGTTCTTTACCTGAACTCAGAGAAATAGAATAGACACTGCTGTCAGAAAACAGCCACAATTCAGAACACATGCACCACAGGTGTCTAAAATACAATTCGAGAACTCCATGAACAACTCGACGACAAACTCCCAAACTGGGGCTGCGAGAGCTCCGCCTCGAGCCCAGCAGGGCGGAGCGTGGCGTCGACTCGGGCATGGGGCGGCGGCGAGGGCACCCAATGCCGTACAAACGGGAGCGAGGTTGCGGGCTGCCGCCGTTGAGCCGCTTCTGCGACCGAAGGTCTACACCGGGGACGACATCGCCGCTGCCGCCGACGACGCAGCAGCCATAGATGAAGAGGCGCCCTTGCTCGGCATCTAGGGAGACGATTTTGGTACGACGGCTCCCGCGCCCCCAAACCACATCCGGGCACGCGCGAGCCCGGGATCTGCGCACCATCGAGATGGAGAGACGGATGGTACAACACTGCTCAGGTCGTCTTCTCAACATGGGAGCACGGGCCGGCTCCGTCGCCTCACGAGAAGACGACGGCTCCGTCTCCAGGCTTTGACAGGGAGGTTTTTGTAAAAAGAGCGACGAAGAGACGGGACGAAAGAGCCGTTGTACGTGCTCTTACCGAGCGTCCCAAGTCATCCAAGCTGGACTGTGGACAATCCACCTGTGCAGAAAAACAATTTAATGGCCGATAAAGCGACCAGTGTTGTAGAAGTCCTATGGTCCCACATTTAAATATATTTTTCGCAGCAACTATAAAGAGCATATGGTATATTATAATATAAAAAGAGTGATGTAACATTCGTCGTCCGTGTATTTGGCGTATCAAAACATTCATTAGAATATCTTTTTAAATTTCAATAAATATAAAATGTTTGCTTGTATTGATTGTACATACTACTTTTGGAAACAATTTCTAAAAACATACATAAGAAACATCAGCATATGTATTTTGATGTGCTTACGAATTTGGTAAATCATTAATGATTTCAAAACCTTGTTTGAATATGAAATCAATTTGGTTTTCAGAGTTTTAAATGATTTTGGAAAATTCATTCACTATTATTGTCTATTTTTACAAAATTATATGTGAACCAGCAACGGCATAAGATTCTAAACCAAATTCAAATTCCATTTGGACCGGTTAAAATTAAATCTTAGAAAAGATTAAGCTTTATCATATTACATCCTAACCTAGCTAGGGTCCAATTCACAAATCTGTCCATTTCAACCTGCAGCTGCCCATATTTTCCTCTCCTCTTCGCTTTTCTTTTTCGGCATGTTTCCTTCCTTTCATTATGGCTATTCGGCTCAAATCCATTTTGACGAGCATTCACCGGTTTGGATTCCAGCAAACGATCTGACCGCGTGTGACACGACTATTCTCTTTCCTCTTCCGTCACATTGTCCTTTCCTTTTTCGTCTCGCAAGTTACACAGACGGATGGCCCACGATCCAACGAAGCGAAGCGGGCCATTTTGAACAGTGCCACTTCATCTTCTCCCCCACCGTTCTCCTATTCGCGGCGGCCTCGTCGGGATCGGATTCGAGGGATCCCTGCCAGTGGGTGTTCTCCAGGATTCGTCACGAGGTATTGCTGAGATCTCTTCTCTCTCGTTTCGTCGTAATTTGCATTATTGGGGATTCGATTCGAGGTGTTCTAGGTATTCGAGGAATCCCCATGGCACTGCGCGTCGTTCGGCCTTGCTGGCCGCCGCCGTCCTCCTTTCTCCGCTCCTCCAATCATCCCAGCTTCCCCACTGCCCTGCGCGGCTGCCACCGGTTCACCGCCCCCGGCCCCGACCCCGGCTCCTGCGCCGGCGCTGCGCGTCGTCCTAGCCCTATTGACTGCCACCGCCCTCCTCTCCCTGCTCCTACTCTCGTTCCGGCTTCCTCCCCTGCCCTACGCGGCCGCCACCGGTTCACCGCCCCTAGCCCCAACACCGGCTCTCGCTCCGGTGCCGCTCTGCCAACTGACGGGAAAGCCCTGGCCATCCTCGTTCAGCCTCATGCACCAGATTTTGCATTCATTTACACTACTAGTAATACATGATACTGATACTGGCCGTCGGCTATTTATCTACAAGGGAGCTAGCTTCAAGTTCAACGACGTTGTCTCCTTATATCTTTAATTTTGTGATGAAGGTGCACACCGCAGCAACTAGGCTGCGTGCAGGCCTTGGTCTTCTAGGTTAGTGACCGTTTGGTTTCCCTGTGCCTCATGCTTTTAGGAACCTGCAGATTGATATATACTTAACAAGCATTCGATTGAGCCCATGGATGCTAGCTTTTAACTTGACCATCACATGCATATATGTATGTATGTAAATCAACTGATCTTCATTCTTGCTAGTTCAAGTCCATGGATGCTCTGTTATTCACTCAATTGAACTTCCCCTTTCCTTTTGCTTTTTGTTAATTGTACTATTTGAATCTGGCATTTTTACAAATCAAACAATCGGTGTTTGTATTGCCATTCACTAATAATTTTGCTTAAGGAACCTTGAAAGCCGATTTCCTTATTCCAATATGAATGGTTTTTATTATTATTTGCAATCCATACTATAAAATTTATTTGTAGCATGTCCAGCGACAGATTGTAGCTTATGATTTATCATCTAAACATCCTTTTTCTGCTACAAATTTCTTAGGTGCTTACTGCTACTAAATTATGGCCTAAAATTTTAGCCAATGCACAATTTGTACTAATTGGCCATATGAGGTAACCATGTTCACTTATGTAAGCCTGCATCAAGGTATTAGTTTTAAAAATTTAATGTTTTTCTTGAACACGTAGGAGGGTTGTGTATCATTATATTACATGACGTGCTGATTGCATGGCTGATTCAGTAAACCAACTGGAAATCTTCTTCAAACTATTACCGAACTATACCACATAATTTTCTACCACATGATTTTTCTGAAATTGCAATTCAATTCAAGATGAAAAACCAATTGAGTGTGTCATCTTTTCCTTCCATGATGCGCACGTGATCATCAAAACTCCTCAATTTCATGTCTGTGTCTGAACTGTTTTGATATTGTGCTTTACTTTGGTTATTCGATCAGAGTGGGTTCACTTCCCTTGATTGGGCATTTGGGCTATGGTGAGATGATGATGATGATGATATTCTAACATGGATTGCAACTGTGCAATTGGTTGGCTCAATGATCTAATATTTTTGTGTTTTGGGAAGAGGTGGAGATTGAAGCTATACAATCTTCAGTTTTTCAGTACAATGGTGATGTTTTCACCTTGCAAGAGTTTTACGACACAAGTGAAACAGCCCAGTTCATTCTCTTATTAGGTAACATCCTACTATCCTAGCAAGATTTTTCCATCACAAGGTTTGAGATTTTTTTCTATAAGCTTTTACAGCATAGCGTTGTCTGAAATATATATTTAAATCTTTCCTCCCTTCAAAGATATTGGCACATTCTTTTTTGGGTAGGTCCGATGGTTTGCAGCTGAATATTTTTTTTTGAAACTTCTGCAGCTGAATATTTGATTGTTCATTTGTCTTTGCTTGTGTTGGAAATGGTGATTCACTTCTTGGTGTGATGGTGCAGACCTGCCAACTCCATCAAATTGATCTCGAATGACATAGTGTTGACAGTAAGGAGCTCAACATACACCTATGCCCCTTATTTGATTTTTGTTGCTTCTTTCCATGTGCTTCTTCATGACCACCAACAATTTACCAAAGGTGCTTCTATTCAACTTAGGGAATTGATTCGATTTAATGTTATTGTGATCCATTACTAAGTTTGTATGTACAAATTGGACTCCGTCTTGAGGTTTTTTGTCTTAACATTTTATCTCATATGCCCATATGTACAAATTGCATTTTTATCTGATGCAACCGTGCCTGCAAGGAAGCTGATGATTTTCTTGTGCTATCACATATGTATATGCAATATATTTTTAGAGATACAAGATCATTCATAGGTTTAGATTCTTCTACTCCCGCTTATCTCCAAGTTTGGTGTTCAGGTCCTTTTTCCAAAGCGAAACAAACTATATGTTTACTTACCTATTGCTACCTTACATTTCTAAAAAGTTAATATTTGACTGCCCCTTTATTGTGTTTAGGTGCATCCAATCAGATAGCAAGTAAGAGTTCAAAAAGGAATTACCATGCATTCAGGCTGAATGGATAGGTGAAAGCTTAACTCTAAAATGCGTCATCATTGTTTCATTATTCATTTTGAGTTTGAAACAACGGTCTAATTCATAATTCATAATTTTTAAAGTGGCTAGTCCAATGGTCTAATTCTATTTCTTTCGACAGAAAATGCCGCGGTATCAGAATAGGTCAAGAACATATGCCTCATTCTGTTGATTTTAGCACCTGCTCTGTTTATATAGATTCACAGTTTTTAATAGACCATATGCTTCTACTGCTGCTCGGCGTTCTGCTCAGATATCTCCCGTGCCATCACCCAAATCAGGTATGCATCATTCCCTTTTCTTCTTGGCATCGGGAGGGTGTTTTCTTTCTAATCTTGTTGTTTTTTGAGGGAAAACCGTGGAGCATTGCTCCCTAGTGAATATATTAAAACAAACAAGGAGTACAACACAGGAAAACAAAAGCGTTAGCTGGCTGCTAACAAAAAGAAACAAAAAGAAACCTAAGGCTCACCTATTACAAAAAAACTGAGACTAAGCACAGGAGCCACCCGGGCAAAGAGAAAAAAGGATTACAAACTATTGATCCAATTCATTACTAAACTACTTTTGGTAATAGGTAATCTGAAGAGATGAAGTTTAACTTCATTCTTAAAGAGCTGCTTCCAGTTTTCTAGAGACGGTGGCTTGTAATTGAAGATGAAGTCATTCCTCTCCTTCCTAATACACCATGCACCAATCATGAAGAGATCCATGAAGTAAGGGCCACCAAAGTTGGCATGCTGATGCTGTAGCATTTCAAAAATCGACACCTGCTGACTTTGCTGATCCCACTGTAAGCCAATGGCGAACCACCTTGCAACACTTGAAGAGCACTCAAGGAAAAGATGCAAGGAGGTTTCATCTATCTGTTCATGACATAGAACACAATGGTATCCTTCCTCAAGATGTTTATGTCTTCTTCTGAGAATATCTCTGGTGTTGAGCCTGTCAACCAGCAACAGCCAAGCAAAGAACTTTTATTTTTGGCATGCATTTTGCTTTTCCAAATCCAGCACAGAGGAGTGGGTGGCACAATTTGCATGTAGTGGTGCTTGTAGTATCGACTAGAACTATAGAGACCTCCATTCCAATTACATACCCAAACATCTGTTTGGTCATTATCAATTCTGAGGGACTCTAACTCTTCTCTGAATACCAGATACTCATTATTGGTCAATCTAGACATAGGCAACCTGAACATTTGTAGCTGTTCAGAAACAATTAATGCCGCCTTGACAGATATTTTCTTGTTAATGACATACTCATACAAATTTGGATATATGACTAAAAAAGGTTGTTGTTCTATGGTATCTTCCCAAAGACTAACAGTATCCCCCATACCTGGTAAGCAATGAGCTATCTCTCTGAATTTCACATTGAGTTTTAGAATATCTTTCCACCAAAAAGATCCTTTTACTAGGGCAAGATGTGTCACTTTATTCTGATAATAAGTAGCCCAGATTAGCTGAACCCATGGCACTTCAACTTTGTTGTAAAACTTCTGTAAATGCTTTAACAGTAAAGCATCATTCTGAACATAGAGATCCTTAATCCCTAAACCTCCCTAATCTTTTGGAACTATTACCATCTCCTAGGCAGCTAAATTATATCCCTTGACATTAATATCACTTCCTCTCCAAAGACAATTTTTTCTGAATTTGTCAATCATTGCTACTACTATTTTAGGTAGACTCAAGGTGCACATGTAATAAGTGGGTATGGAGGAAACGACAGAGTTGATTAGCTGTAGCCTGCCTGAATAAGATAGGAAAACTGAACTAGCAGAAAACTTTCTTTCTATTCGGCAAATCAGTGGAGCATAATCCTTGACTAAAGGTTTAGTGGTTCCAAGTGGGATTCCCAAGTAAGTGAAGGGTAGATGACCTTCAACACATCCAAACACTCCAGTAAGTAAGGGTACCTTGTGGCTTGGAACATTAATAGGTATCAAGCATGATTTGTGAAAATTGACCTTTAGTCCTGTGGATTTGGCAAAAGAGTGCAGTTATGCTTTGAGACAAAACAACTGCCTAGCATCTGCTTCCATTATCAGTAATGTGTCATCAGCATATTGTACTATTGGGAAATGTTCAATATCTCTATTTGGAATTGGGAGTTGGAAAAGCCCCTGTTGATAAGCTCTGTTTACTATACTCTGCAAAAGATCTGCTGCCAAGACAAATAACAGTGGGGAGAGTGGATCCCCCTATCTTACATCTCTCTTGCATTGAAAATCTTTTTCAGGCACACCATTGAGCAATACTGATGATGTAGCTGAGCCTAGAATGTGGGAGATCCATGTGCACCACTTGACTGGAAAACCTTTGGCCTGTAAGATTCTGAGAATAGAGTTGTGCTCAACCATGTCAAAGGCCTTCTCAAAGTACAATTTGAGGATAATAATCTCTCTTTTGATGCATGACACTGATATAGATATTTAAATGCCCACCCCAAACAATCTTGAATTGTTCTCCCTTCAATGAAGCCATACTGGTTCCTATAAATGACCTTTAAGATTACCTTCTCTAATATATTTGAGAGGATTTTTGTGAGAAATTTCATTGTGGAGTTCAGTAAAGAGATTGGTCTAAAATATGTGACCTTCTCTGGATTAACTTTCTTGGGCACAAGAGTTATGTAAGAGTAATATATACTCTTAAGATCAGCCCTGTTATCATAAAAATCTCTGCATAACTTGTAAATATCAAATTTTATTAGGGGCCAACATTTCTTGAAAAAAATGCCCATTGAAGCCATCAGGCCCAGGTGCTTTGTCATTAGGCAAATCTTTAGCTATTGCATCCAATTCTTCTACTATAAATGGAGTTACTAAATCTTCCAAATCATATTGTATCAAAAGTTGGTCCAGGTCAAAAAGCATTTGTGGGTTCATAGAGACACCCAATCTGATCTTAAACTCTTACCAAAATAGAGCTGCCTTTTCTGCATGTTCAGATACTAATCTTCCATCAATATCTGAAATTTGAGCAATTACATTAAACATGTACCTTTCTGTAGCCCTTGCATGAAAAAATTTAGTATTTTCATCTCCCCATTTGACAAGTTTTTCTGTATAACGCTGTTTCCAATATAGATGCTGACAGTGTAACAACTTCTGCAGGTGAGACAGAATGATGTTTCTAAAGTTCCTTTCTAATATAAGGAGTAATCTGATTTCCTCCAGGTCATCTAAGAAGCCAATTATAATATTGCAATGATTGATCAGAATTTTTAGACTAGACTTTGAAGCATTCCAGGACTTAAGATCAGCCCTTAACGCTCTAAGCTTTGTGGAAACATTTCTGGCACCATCAAGATGTGAACAAGAGAACCAAGCTTTGGGTACTGTCTCCATGAAACCAGGCAGCAGTGTCCAATAATTCTCAAACCTAAAGAGGGTTGCTTTGGGTATGTGAGTTCCAATTTGTACTTTGCATGGAGTGTGATCAGATGTACTTTTGGCTAAGGGTAGCACTATGGTGTTTGGATAGGATAGTGTCCACGCTGGTGAAGTAAAAAGCCAATCTAATTGTTGCATGAGTGGCTGCTCTTGCATATTACTCCAAGTGTAACTTCTTCCCTTGAGAGGCAACTCAATGAGACCTAGATGCTGAATTATATGGTTGAACAACATATCATTTGTGTTTCCACCTAGTCGATTTCTATTGGAACATGATCGATAAAAATTAAAATCTCCTAGAATGAGGTAATGATCATCAGCTGCTACATCAAGGCTATATAACCAGGATACAAAATTCGTTCTGGACGGTTCTTGTGTTGGACCATAGATTGCAATGAGATGCCAAACTGATAAATTATGAACCGAAGTAATTTGCAACCTCAATGCAAAAAATTCAAAGTCAATTGTAACAGCTGAAAAAACTCGTGAGTTCCATGCCACCAAAATCCCCCCAGAAGCACCTTCTGATGGGCAAAAATCAAAGCTGTCAAAACGCCTAGGTGCAAACTTGCGCAGAAAAAGGTTATCAATTTGCTTCTTTTTTGTTTCCTAGAAACAGAATAACGAACAAGCACTCTCCTCTAACTTATTACGAATAAGATCCCACTTGTCCAGGTCATTAAGACCTCTAACATTCCAGCATAGGATGTTCCAACTACGACTGATATCCATAAAAAACCAAGCCTAAGAAAGAAATAAGGTGGAGACATAGAAACCACCAGCAAAATAAACATGCATGCTGCACGAAAGGCCAAATGTCTACTGCAGCATACAAACAATATAGAAAAGTATTAGGCACTTTCATTTGGAACATTGGAGAGAAGCTTTTCTGTAGTAACATCCTCAGGAGCTACTTTACAAAAGTTAGTTGCAAGATCCTGCATGAGCCGAATTGGTAGTGGTTGACTGTCTGAAGCAACATCTTCCATAGCTAGCCCTAGTTGTTTCTTCAGTTGAATTGTGTCTTCCTTGGCTAACTTTCTGGGCTTGGACTTCTCATCAAGTTCCATGTGTTCAAAACCTGGCACCTAATGTTGCCTTGTACTTCTCTGTATCTCATCATCTACTATAGGAGTGGGCCTCTTTCTAGTCTTTCTCTTCTTAGATAGGCTGGCCTGTATCATCTGAATGGGCTGTGGAGAGACATCTTCAGGTAGTAGAGCTAGCTGCAGCCCATTATCAATCTCAGGTAGCTCCTGGTTGGACTCACGGTATTCATTTTGCTCAATGACAACTTCAGTGCCATCTAGTTGGATCCTTCCATCATCTGGCTCTTTTTGCCCATTGACTATTTCATTTGTTTCTAACTGCACTATTTCTAGATTGGCATTATCTAGATCAACCCTTGTATATGTACTTTCCAGGTGCACCATTTCCATCCTGCTGAAACACCTAGGAACCTGGGGGCTTGTTGAAGAAGAAGCTTCCCAGTTATTGCCCCAAAAGGGGTCTACTGTATCTTGCTCAAGGTCACTATCTGCTGCATCTGTTTGGTAGTACTGCAAGTTAATATGCACTGGCAGCTTGCCAATAAGATGAAGAGTCTGAATGTTTTGCTGTAAGACTAGGAACTGAGATACTCCCAAGTTCAAAGGCCTCTAAAAATACAAATCATGATGGTTCATCATTGATGCCTGAAGAATATCCTGTAAGAGCATTTGAGCTGAAGGCATCGGACCAAACACTTGATGAAGTTGAAGTGTCCTTGCTAGCTGGAAGATTGGGTAGTCATTGTCCCTATCCATGTTGTTGTTCAGATAGGGAACAATTTCATGATGATTCTAAACTAGGGGGAGTTCCAATCTGATTGGTGTCCCTTGAGCTATGTAAAAGCCTAATGCCTCTGAACTAACAGACTCTGATGTTTGCCCTGCATTTGGAAGCTGCAGCATTGCTTGCTGAACTAATTCATCTGCGAGAGCTTAGACCTGTTGTAATTCATTTTGATCCACAACCTCACCTTCCTATGGCCAGACAGGCCAATCATTCCCCAGGTTTGCACCAATTGCGGCTGCTGCATTAGGAAGCAGAGGTGGTTCCCATCCCTCATCAACATTTGCATGTTCAATGTCATTGAGATCCTGAACATTCTCCCAATAATCATTGTGCTGGTTTTCTAGCTGAGGTCCTGGAAATGGGTGTGGATTGCCATCTTCTGGAATTGGATCTTCATCTCCTAGGATTGGTTCATTGTTCTGTGAATTAAGAACAAAGACTGGCACTGTCCAAGAAAGACCAGCTCCTCCAACAACAGGTGGCTTGCAAACCAAAACACTTCTGGGAATTTTGCTTGTATGGAGGACTGAGCACCTCACCAGGACATGTGATTTGCAATTGCTATTGCTAGTCCAGGTTAACACTGTTCCAAAATAATTAACAGCTTGCTCTATATAACCCTTAGTCTGATAGTCTAGGGGGAAACACAAAAACATGATCCAGCCAGTTCTACTGAAGGGACAAGCTCTCAGATTAATTCCATTATCATGTTTTTCCAAAAAGATTTCTCTACCACCAGGTAAAATGTGTGGGCTAAGATTGATCATGGCCTGTCTAGTGACTGCAGAACGAAATTCTAGCAAACAAAGCCCTAGAGGCGAAGGGCAAGCCGAGACAATATGAACCTGCCTTGGACCTTCGAAGTAGTTGATGACTGCCGCAATTGCTTCCTGGAGCTGATGGAGATTCTGCGGTTGTGGTGGTGGCGTGAGTGCTGCAATGGCGAACTCCTCATGGCGGCGAGGAGGGTTTCCAGCAACGATCATCCTACCACGAGCTGGCCGAGCCCAATGCTCAAGGTCGAATCCCGTCGGGATGTACGGGATAGGGTTGACATCAAAGTTGGCCATGGTGTTGCTGTCTGGCGGCTGTAGCACCGCCGATGGTGGTTTGAGTTGCACTATAGATTGGTTCGCGACGGCGTTTTCTTGAGTTGGCAAGGAATACGGAGGGTCGGTGTGCTCGCCGAGAAAAGAGGCATCAGCTGATGTAGAAGAATTTGTTAGTATCTTAGCCTTCCAAATCAGTTTGGGCTTCCAAAACAATTTGGGCCTTGTACGGGTTAAGCACCAACGTGACAAATGTCCATAATTATAACAACTCTTGCACCGTACGGGCCCATAGCAGGAACGGGCCATATGGCCAGAACTCAAACATTTTGAACAATTCAAACTAGGAGTAACCACCTTGCCAAAAGTTGATCCACTAATCACGACTATTGATTCTGCATTGCATGATGTTTCAAAAATCAAATCTTCCGATGAACACGGATCAATAGATTTTGAAATAGAACCAAAACTTCGAACAACTATTTTGCCAGCATCTAAAGGAATTTGAACTTTAAACTGCCCAAACAAAAGAGAATCAACTGGTTTCGGCTCAGGTGATGAAATCCTTCTTGGGATGTAAACTGGTGAAGATGCAAATGTCACTCTCTTAGAGGATTTAGCTTTACGTTTTTGACATTTATTCATCACCTCAGTCCACTGCTTTTGCTGCTCTAGTTCCCAAAGACGTTTTTCCCTCTCCCAATTTGCTGATCCATCTCTCCAGAGATGAAAATAAGCATCAAAATGATCACTAATAAAACGTCGAAGGGAATAGACATGAAAACCCACAGCTTTGTTGGCCATAGAAAAACAAAAATGTCTATCACTTTGATACTGAACATGAAAACCAGCCGGTGCTCCACCAAGACAAGAAGCCAAAGCAAAAGCCACTGAATCTTCAGTCAAACGAAAAGTGTACCGACGGAACGTAACCAGCAAGAAGAAAGATCCAGACGGGGTAGCAAGGGTGTGATGAACCGAAGATCCAAAGAGTTGAAGGATTTCTTTTCGAAACTTTTTACCATGAGAAAAGTCCAATTTTTCTGCCAACTCTTTGGGCAAATCCAAGGAGGAATGGAAGGGAGGAAGAACCTGGTTGACAACGTTGGAGGAGGAGGTCGACGACAAAGATCACCGGAGGGAGGCGCTGGGGTGGGCGCCACCAGAGGGTGGACGAAGTCGCCGAGAGAGGTCGCCCATACCTGACCTCCGGAGAGTGCAATTTAACACTATTTATCAAGCACTAAGTAAGAAGAAACAATACCTCAATCATATCACATCTTCTAATCTTGTTGTTCCTAATGAAATTAAATCTTCCATACTTCACAGGCATACAAAGTAGACATGTTGCTTAAACCAAGTGCCTACAGGTTAATACTACCTGAGTTTTTTGTGCTTCCTTGCATATAGGATTAGTTCTATTGTGTTGTACTATTTTGCTGTTAGGCAAACAACCCTCCTAATTAGATGTCATCAAACCAAAACCATGTCAAAAGCAGGTTGTCAATTCAGCCTGCCTTCCTTTAGTTTGGTTTCTCTAGGTTCTCTCTCTCTCTCTCTCTTTTGGTTTACAGTTAGGACAACCTATTTATAGGCCATGCATCTCTCATGTGCAGTTGTTGCTATGACAATTATTCCTTTTCCACTGAACACAGTGCAACAAAAAAAATAAATTAATGCACAAATCCTTCTTAGCACCCATCTCCTAATTTCTTGTGTCAAAGTGACATTACTAACTTGCTTTTCATATGACTGATTATATAGTTGAAGAGAATTGTGTTGCTGCCGCAGGTTCAATCCATCAGGTAATATTCATGGCCTCTTCGTGCATTATCAGTCTAGCAATGTCCATTGCTTGTTCTACTTCTATGCACTTCTTAGTCAATTAGTCGATACCTTTAGCACCTTGGGGGACATTATTCTAGGCACAACAGTTATCTTACCATGAATAGTTCATATTTCTAGATATTGTGGTTCTTCTTCATGCGTATGTTCAAAACCTAACATGGTTCTTGCCTGCCTTTTCTGTTAACGCCTATGTAATAGAAGAAATGTGTACTTTAAATATGCTTTCAGCAGTAGTGTCACCTATACATGTTAACGCTATCGAAACAAAATACCAGAAAATTTACATGGTAAATACATGTATCAATGCATACAATTATCTAATCTACCTGCTTTGTCCAACTGGTGCAAGTATAACCTATCAGAACTTTGCTCTTCATGGTTATATCTGTTTGCTAGCTACGAACTAACATTACATTCCACCTGGGAGACCCAATATCATAGGGACTGGGTACACATAATGATAGAGGCTGTATCTATGGATATTTAGTTTAGACCTCAACTTTTCTCTTGGTTTTCTATGTCTCGGCTGACTGTTCACTTTTCTGGGATTTATCTTATCGATTAGTTAGTTCCATTCCATAGATCCATTGAAGTTTCTTGGCTGCATCATGGTCTGCTTCTGCTGATCGATTTCTGTTTTCTCTTCTTCCTCACCTCAATGAATCTGTGCACATCATGTTGGCACTCAGCATCCATGTGAGTTGTGGTGACCAATCGTTCACCTCAGGACCTCTAGCCCCTTGAGGTTTGTGTTTAACCATCCTCTAATACTGCTAGAGATCCTCTGATTAAAATAGCTAATATGTATTAGTACTGTGTAGCATGTTAGCACTATGCATGATTTCACTTCTCTTTATCTGTATATGAGAGTAGCTGCTGCTTACTATTGCAGATGTTGTCATTTTCACCCTAGAGATTGTCTCCTTGCATGTCTGCCAAATTTTCAGTCATGTATTATTCTACCCACAATACCAATTTCAGTCACTGTACATTTATCCATTTAGGTTCTAACATGAAAATTGATCGTCAAATTAGAAAAAAAAAGTTTTGCCCCCTCATTGAATTTCAGTTACCATTTGCCTAACCCTGCCCCCAACACACATGGTCCTAGACTTTGTCACAGACTAAGCTTTCTAATATTTTTCTAGGTCTACACAGAATACATGGCAGTTTACCACACCTCTCCGCATTCCACTCTGACTAGATAGGTTAAGACCAATTGGGGTATATGTTAGTGTAACACCCTAAAATTTTGCGATATTTAAAAGTAGGTAAATATGATTTTTTATGCAATTTTGTGGGCATACAAACTTAGAATAATAATAATTTTTTTATTAACTTAAAATCAAATATAAGGGTAGGAACATGTTTGTGCACTCATGCTGTTGCATTTGAATTTTTGTATTGAGTGGTTTGATTCAAATTCAAAAGAGAAATTCAAAACCTATTTGAAATTCCTTGGAAAAAACTGGAAAAAGAAAAAAAAATATTTTCCATTCATTTTTGGCTTTCAGCCCGTCGGCCTAGCTGCCCCCGCTTCTTTCCCGCCTCCTCTTGGTCCGCTCGGCTTTCCCGAGCCGAGGTCAACGCGGCCCGTTTCCCCCACCTGCTCTGGGCCGAGCCGCCACAGGCCTAGCACGAGCGCGCCGCGTTTTCCTTCCCTACGTGTCGCTGACATCGTGGCCCCGCATGTCAGGAGCACCTTCTTCCTCCCCACGCCGCGCCGGATTTTCTTTCCAAAGCTGCCACCGACCAAATCCGCCTCCCAATCTCCTCCTTCCTTACTTGAAGCGCCTTCGGGCTATAAATACCAGGTGCCATGCTCTGCCGCATCCATCTCATCTTCTTGTAGCCGCTGAGGTGCTTGAGAGCTCGGTCGCCGCGAGCGTGAGCCCTAGCCGCCACCATTCCGAGCCGCGCGCCTCCTTTGGTCCGTCCTCGGCTCCGTTTTCGCGCGAGGTGAGCTCGTCGTGCTCCGCTCTCCCTCCCCGTGTTTTTCTTTCTCTGAATCGTGCCCGGGAGCGTGGTAACGCAAGATCTGGCCATGGCGCCTCCGTGTTCGCTCACCGCCGGCGGTTTTTCCCCACCGTCGCCGCCAACAGTAATCGTGGGCCGTCCGATCTCGGATTGACCGTCCAGATTAGAAGTTACCGGTTCGTGGCTATTTTGTTAAAGAGCCCCTCTCTTTTCTTGAAAAGAAACCCGCGGTCCATGGCATATTTCCGAATTACGTTTTCCTTTTCATAAAGCGATGTTTGATCTCGGTAATTCAATAATACATTTTCAGCTATTTACAGTTTTGCCACTGATTTTATTTTAGTCATAACTTCTCCGTTTTAACTCCGATTTGACCCGTTCAAATTGCGTTAGGTTCGTATTTGCGAGCTCTACATCTTAGTGGTACTGTACAGTAGGTTTGTGGCATTTTATTTTCGAGTTTAAATTAAAGTAATTATTTTTCTATAGGAAATCTTCGTAAATTCATAACTTCGTCGTTTTAGCTCCGTTTTTCGTGATCTTTGCGTCTGTGTGATCCTAGCGAGTTGTAGATTCCTTTTAAAGATTTTTTATCTTATTTTATTACTATTGGTGTACTATTCTAATTATAGTCTTGTTTGTCTATGCATGATTGTTTCTGGATGAATATTGTTGCTATTGTTGATCGAGTATAGACGGTGAGCAATTCGTTGGGGATCAGGAGTTTTTCTACGAGCAAGATCATCAGGACCAGTTTGAGCAAGGCAAGTATAGCATGGGATTATCCTTGTTGTCCTATTCATATTAAGCAAATAATATCATTATGCATATATTACCTTGTTAAGGATGACTTAGTGTTGATCTTATTCCTTGATACCTATTATATTGCATGGAATAGTATTGCTAGTGATTAACATGAACTATGATCATGTAATTTGACTAATGGAATATGCAATAAACATTAAAAGATGACTTTTTATTACTGTTTAAAAGGGACTAGAACATGGGGTTATTTTGGTGCTCTAGTTACTCTCCTTAAGGACTTATCTGTAAGAGAACATCCGGGACTTACAGTACAACTGTGAGGGCTATATGGCTCTGACTTTAGTCATATAGAAGGACCTTTTCTAGCTTGTTAGTGGTAATCCTTTTTGGCGTAAGAATGGCTTGACGAATCGGGTATAGTGCGGCCTCTGTCCTTATGAGTATAGGCTGTGTGTTATTGTGTCATTTGGAAGGGAGACTCTACATCTGTTTGCCGAGTGAATCTAATGACCCTAACTTGTTAGACGAACCTTCGAAAGACTTCATAGTGTTTCCCTGCCTACTCACCTTGGAAGTGTTTTGGGAGTAATTAATCCGGGCATATGGGCAACACGACTCACAGTGAAAGTGTACAACCTCTACAGAGTATAAAACTGTTATAACAGCCGTGCTCACGGTCATGAGTGGTCTTGGACCCTTATGGAATAGTTGATCATTAATAATGAATATGTTTTTGCTATTCATTAATCATTTCACATGGATCATATTTTTATTGTTTACATTGAGACATTTTGATATTATTGATATACTAAAATAATGCCAATTAAAAGCTACATGCTGATAAACCAATGTCATACCTTTGAGCCTCATGAACCCCATGTTACACTTGTTGAGTACGAGATGTACTTATGCTTGTTTATTTTTCTTACTTAGATAAAAATCCCGGATGGGTAACAGATGGTGCAAATAGTGACTTCTACTCCTACTTCCCTGAAGATTACTAGACTTGCAGTCAACCAGTCAATGTGCCTGTGATTGGAGCTACCACGAGAGTTTTATATTTTTACTTCCTCTATATTTGTGTAAAGACTATGTGTTAATAATCGTGATGTAATAACATTTGTGATGATACTTCCTTTATAATTTGTTAACTTATGTGTGATTGATCTCTGGGCACAAATAAGAGTATGCACTCTATTTGGTCGTTAAATGGGTGTGACAAATTGGTATCGGAGCTATTGTTGACTGTAGGAGGCAAGCCTAGCTAGAAATAGTCGCTTTAGTATCTTCTTTTTCACTATTTTTATGCTTATTATCTTGCTCTTGTTATTTAATAAATTTTTATGTTTCTTATGTCTCATTCTATTATGAAATTTTACCTCTATTCTAGCTACATCTAAAAAACTCTATAGATGGTTCGTCGCCGTAAGACTGCCCGCATCACCACTGGAGGACACTACCCACCTCGTGCTTTGCTTGCACCTGAAGAGCCACAAGAGGAAGCACCCCAGGAATAGGAGCAGGCCCCTGAAGCACCAATCCCAGCGCCAACACCTCCCCAGGGAGAACCCGAGCCTGAAGAAGACCCTGAGATCATTGAGATTGAAGATAATAAAGAGGAGGAAGCCAATGGAGGAGAGCAACCCCCGTCTCCACCACATGATGAAGCTGCTGAGGATGTGCCACCTCCTCCAATGGGATGGACCGTGAAGATATACCACAAGGCTGGAGGAGATGTTGTCTCTCATCATCGACTTGTGGGAATGCTCTCTGCCTACTTCGCTGATTGGCACCCAGCTGTGGAGTACGTCTATTGGGAGTATACCCATCCGTTGGAGGACACTTACTGGAAGGCAAGAGCGAGTATTTTTCCTAAGGATGAGGAAAAAGGGGCGTACTAGCTGGACATGATGTATGCTCACATGGGTCGTCGAGCTACCATGGAGGCTAGCATTGAGGACGCCGCTTTTGAAGCATGTATGGGCCTCCGCTACCTTCGCTTTGACAGCATGAAGCATGATGTTCACCGTTACTTCCCTGGTGCATACCCCAACCTTGGATGGGCCATGATGGATCCAGTGCAGTTGGAACCACTTCCTCGGGTGATGGTGAACTTTGTCTATGATATGATGGAGAGGAAGCTGCAGTTAGAGGAGATGGTGAAGGCACAGGGAAAGACCATCAAGAGGTGCCAAGCAATGATTGATGAACTCCGAGCAAACCAAGGCATGGCCAAGATTTATGAGACATTAGAGCATGAGCCACGTCATTAGAAAATAGGAGTCCTTTATGTAATAAGAACGTTCTTAGTAATGTCAGTTGAGTCTTCGAGTCTGTCGTGTAGTTTGAACTTTGGTGTGATAGTTGCTTTATCATTATGCTTATGTGTGAGTTGGATTTTTGTTATGAGTATTGGGGTTTGTAGGCATGTCTACAAGTTCCATTTTTAATAATAATAAGTTTATTAGTCAAGGGAATAATAGTTGGGTTTGGTATTATCACGTTTCTGTCCTTGCTGTTTTCTAGAGCAGTCTGCAGTGTTTCTGCTATGGTTCAAAAAAGGTTCGTGCAATATTTATGAAATTTTTATGAGAGAAACTAAGCTTAAGCACCTTTCAAATGCCACTAGAATCACCTTTTTATCTGATCTGGTTCGAGATATATAACTGTCACAAGTTAAAATTTCTGCACAGTCTGGAATCTAGAACAGTTTCTGTTGCGCCTTATTTTTCAGTAACTTAACGATAGAATCTGGTCTTATGGTCCAAATAAAAGCTGTGGATAACTTCATAAGCTTTCCAACCATATAAAGCACGTCTCTATTAGACTTCTGTAGCTCGAGATATGATTGATTTACTGAACTATTAATATTGATATTCGCCCAGAAAACTTTCAGATCTCATTCTTTATCTTATAAGTGGTTGATAACATGGAAATCTCAAGGTTTGCATTTTTATGGATGGCAGATGGCCGGAAGAGGAAGAGGCAGGGGTTGTGGAGGTGTTCCCCCAAATCCCCCACCACCACCGCCACCAACTATTGAGCAACTTTTGGCAATGCAGACACAGCTTATGCAACAACTGGTGCAGAACCAACATAATCAGCCAGTTGCTGGCGCACAACCACGTGATAAGTGTGGTGAGTTTTTGAAAGGTCGTCCCCCAGTGTTCACACATGCCACTGATCCATTGGAAGCGGATGATTGGCTTCGTGCCGTGGAAAGGCAGCTCAACATTGCATAATGTGATGACTGGCAGAAGGTGTTGTTTGCTTCTGGACAACTCTAGGGAGAAGCTCAGGATTGGTGGGAATCGTATGAGTATGGTCGTCCTGCCAATGCTCCCACGGTTACTTGGCAGGAGTTTAGAGAGAACTTCAGAGCTTACCATATACCAGAAGGGATGATAGAACTGAAGACAGAGGAATTCAGGAACTTGACCCAAGGGTCATTATATGTAGCAGAGTATCGTGACAGGTTTGCCCAGTTGTCACGATATGCTCCACATGAGGTGGCTAATGACAATGATAAGCAGCACCGCTTCTTGAAGGGATTGTATGATGGACTACAATTGCAGCTGATGTCCAATACTTATCCTAATTTTCAGACGCTTGTGAACCGCACTATCGTGGTGGATAACAAGCGCAAGGAGATGGATGCCAAGAGGAAAAGGCTTCAGGGATAGACTTCTAGTAGTAACACTCGTCCGTATACTGGTTTCCAGCAAGGTAATCAAAAGAGGCCTCCTTCTGGTTAGTGGAATCGTGGTCAGGTCCCTTTCCGTAATCAGTTCCCGCAACGTCCCCATTCCAGCCGCAGAATGGCAACCAACGCCCTCCGCAGCAGAGTGGGAATCAGACTCAGCGTCAGGGCCCTTCCAATAATACCCCCATGAAGACTAGTGTTCCCAATACCCAATAGATGTTTTCGATATGGGAAAGAAGGTTACTTGTCTTACAATTGCCCTAAGAAGCCCAACCAGCAGACTCCCTAGAGGCAGGGTAGTCACTAGAAGCCGGCGCCTAACACTGGAAGGGTGAATCACTTGTCTCAAGAAACAACAGTGGAGGAACCAGAAGTTATGCTTGGTACGTTCGATGTCCATTCCACTCCTGCCACTGTTCTTTTTGATTCTGGAGCATCACATTCTTTCATATCACAAGCATTTATTAGAATACATAGAATTTATTCGTGTGCCATGAAGAACCCTATATTAGTAAACTCACCTGGTGGAAGCATGCCAGCATCTTATTGTTGTCTCCCGATTAGTCTCATTCTAAGGGGGGTAGAGTTTAAGGTGAGTCCTATAGTATTGAGAACAGCTAGGATTGACCTCATATTAGGAATGGATTGGATGATGCAACAAGAAGCAGAGATTCAATGCAAGGGAAAATCAGTAGTGCTGACAACACCGAAGGGAGATAGGATCAGAGTTGATGTGAAAGTGCAAAAACAGGAGGCCGCTACAGTAAACCAGCTTAATGATGGTGCCAACAAGGAGGACCAGGTTGTGGAGGAGTTCTCCGATGTGTTTCCTGAGGAATTGCCAGGTATGCCACTAGACCGTGATATTGAATTTATTATTGAATTATTACCTAGAACTGCACCCATAGCTAAGCGTCCATATAGAATGGGAGTAGATGAATTAGAAGAACTTAAGAAACAAATTAAGGAATTGCAGGATAAGGGTTTCATTCATCCTATTTCTTCACCTTGGGGAGCACCAGTGATTTTTGTGGACAAGAAAGATGGCACTCAGAGGATGTGTGTAGATTATCGGTCTCTCAACGAGGTTACTATCAAGAATAAGTACCCGTTTCCTAGAATTAATGACTTGTTTGATCAGTTGAGAGGTGCTTGTGTATTCTCCAAGATTGATCTTCGTTCTAGATATCACCAGTTGAAGATTCGTGCTAGTGATATACCAAAGACAGCTTTTACCACACGGTATGGGTTATATGAGTATACAGTGATGTCTTTTGGTCTGACTAATGCCCTGCATACTTTATGTATTTGATGAATAAGGTGTTCATGGAATATCTGGACAAGTTTGTAGTGATATTCATTGATGATATCCTAGTATTCTCCAAGACTAAGGAGGAACATGCCGAACATTTGAGGTTGGTTTTGCAAAAGCTCAGAGAACACCAGTTATATGCCAAGCGGAGTAAATGTGAATTTTGGTTGAAGGAAGTTTCCTTTCTTGGTCATGTTGTCTCAAATGGAGGAATTTCAGTAGATCCTAGCAAAGTAAAAGATGTATTGAACTAGAAGCCATCAACCAATGTAAGTGAGATCCGTAGTTTCTTGGGATTAGCAGGCTATTACAGGAGATTTATAGAGGGATTTTCTAAGCTTGCGAAGCCAATGACTGCACTATTGGAGAAGAATGTCAAGTTTGTGTGGTCTGAGAAGTGTCAGGCTAATTTTGAGGAATTGAAGAAAAGATTGACCACTGCACCAGTATTAGTCTTGCCAGATCTGAGTAAACATTTCTCTATCTACTGTGATGCATCTCATTTGGGTTTAGGATGTGTTCTTATGCAAGAAGGTAGAGTTGTGGCATATGCATCGAGACAGTTGAGAAAGCATGGATTAAATTATCCTACTCATGACTTAGAATTAGCTGCAGTGGTTCATACACTAAAGATATGGAGACACTATTTGATCAGACATAAGAGTGATATATACACTGATCACAAGAGTCTGAAGTATATCATCACTCAATCAGATCTGAACTTGAGGCAGCGTAGATGGTTAGAGTTGATAAAGGATTATGATATGGAAGTGCATTATCACCTAGGAAAGGCTAACGTCATTGCTGATGCTCTTAGTAGGAAAAGCTACGCTAATGAAGTGCAAGTAATGCCTATGCCAAGAGAGTTGTGTGCTGAATGTGAGCATCTGAATTTAGGGTTTACCACCAATGTAGTAGAATTGGTACTAGAACCTACTCTGGAGCAAGAGATACGCAAGAGTCAGATGAAAGATGCAAAGTTGAGAGAGATAGCGGAGAATATAGTGAAGGGCAAATCACCAGGATTCCATAAGGATGATAATGATACGCTATGGTTTGGAAAAAGGTTGTGTGTGCCAGAGGATAAGACTATCAGAGAGGCAATTCTACGTGAAGCTCATGAGTCAGCTTATTCCATACATCCTGGGAGTACTAAGATATATCTGGATCGGAGAGAGAAATATTGGTGGTATAGTTTAAAAAGAGATGTTGCTGAATATGTTGCTTTGTGTGACACATGTCAAAGGGTGAAAGCTGAACACCAGAGACCTGCAGGATTGTTACAACCTATGCAGATACCCGAATAGAAATGGGAAGAAGTTGGTATGGACTTCATAGTTGGGTTACCACGTACTCAGAGAGGGTATGATTCAATTTGGGTAATAGTAGATCGTCTAACAAAGGTTGCTCATTTTCTACCAGTTAAGACTACATATAGCAGTGTAAGGTTGGCATAATTGTATATGGAAAGAATAGTGAGTCTACATGGAGTTCCTAAGAAAATTGTGTCTGATCGGGGTACCCAGTTTACATCTCATTATTGGCAAAAGATACATGAATCACTAGGAACCAAGTTGAACTTTAGTATAGCCTACCATCCCCAGACAGATGGACAAACGGAGAGAATTAATCAGATATTGGAAGATATGTTGAGGGCTTGTGCTTTACATTATGGTACTAGTTGGGATAAGAGTTTGCCTTATGCAGAGTTCTCTTATAATAATAGTTATCAGAAAAGTCTTCAGATGGCACCGTTTGAGACTCTGTATGGACGAAAGTGTAGAACCCCGTTGTTCTGAAATCAGACAGGGGAAAGTCAAGTGTTTGGGCCTGATGTACTCAAGGATGCTGAAAAGAAAGTAAGAATGATTAGAGATAATCTAAAAATAGCCCAGTCCCGACAGAAAAATTATGCTGATACTCGAAGGAGAGAGTTGACTTTTGAAGTAGGGTATTATGTATACTTGAAAGTATTGCCAATGAGGAGTGTGAAAAGGTTCAACATGAAGGGGAAATTGGCACCAAGGTATATTAGACCTTTCAAAATCATAGAGAGACATGGTGAGGTGGCGTATCAGTTGGAATTACCTGAGAGTTTGGCAGGTGTACGTAATGTGATTCACGTGTCTCAACTTAAGAAATGTTTGCGAGTACCAGAGGAGCAGATTCCGTTAGAGGAGCTCACTGTTAAAGAGAACCTCACATATGAAGAGTTTCCAGTTAGAATTTTAGAGACTACTGAAAGAGTCACGATGAGTCAAACTATCAAGATGTGTAAGGTTCAGTGGAATCGGTACACTGCAGATGAGGCCACCTGGGAGAGAGAAGAGGATCTGAGGAAAACCTACCAGTAACTGTTCGAGTAAGCACCAGTTGAATCTCGGGACGAGATTCATCTTAAGGGGGGTAGAATTGTAACACCCTAAAATTTTGGGATATTTAAAAGTAGGTAAATATGATTTTTATGCAATTTTGTGGGCATACAAACTTAGAATAATAATAATTTTTTATTAACTTAAAATCAAATATAAGGGTAGGAACATGTTTGTGCACTCATGCTGTTGTATTTGAATTTTTGTATTGAGTGGTTTGATTCAAATTCAAAAGAGAAATTCAAAACCTATTTGAAATTCCTTGGAAAAAACTGGAAAAAGAAAAAAATGTTTTCCATTCATTTTTGGCTTTCAGCCCATCGGCCCAGCTGCTCCCGCTTCTTTCCCCGCCTCCTCTTGGTCCGCTCGGCTTTCCCGAGCCGAGGTCAACGCGGCCTGTTTCCCCCACCCGCTCTGGGCCGAGCCGCCGCAGGCCCAGCACGCGCGCGCCGTGTTTTCCTTCCCTGCGTGTCGCTGACACCATGGCCCCGCATGTCAGGAGCACCTTCTTCCTCCCCACGCCGCGCCGGATTTTCTTTCCAAAGCTGCCACTGACCAAATCCGCCTCCCAATCTCCTCCTTCCTTACTTGGAGCGCCTTCGGGCTATAAATACCAGGTGCCATGCTATACCGCATCCATCTCATCTTCTTGTAGCCGTTGGGGTGCTTGAGAGCTCGATCACCGCGAGCGTGAGCCCTAGCCGCCGCCATTCCGAGCCGCGCGCCTCCTTTGGTCCGTCCTTGGCTCCGTTTTCGCGCGAGGTGAGCTCGTCGTGCTCCACTCTCCCTCCCCGTGTTTTCCTTTCTCTGAATCATGCCCGAGACGTGGTAACGCAAGATCCGGCCATGGCGCCGCCGTGTTCTGTCACACCCGGTTTTAAGGACAAAACCAGACATACACCATATGTGAAATAAAGAAGACAAATCTCACATATAGCCACAGATAAGTGTAATATCAAAAGACAAATGCTTAATATACATAACACAATAGTATAAAATATACCTTAAAGAACAACACAGCGGAAAGACAACTCCGAACACCGGGTGCAACCTTCACTCCAGGATCAAACTAACTGGTTGATCACAAGCCTAACAATTCCAGAATCTAACAGTCTGGTACCCTTCCTGAGATGTGGGGAAATAGCAAGAGTGAGTCCATGTCGAACTCAACAAATATAACATGGGGTTCATGAAGCTCAAAAAGTTTGACACGGGTTTACTGCAATAGCTTTTAGTGAGTCATCTCTTTAACAATTGAGTAGCAACAAGTTTAACATAATCCCAAATATCCTCATGATCATGTAAACGAGAATAATGTATAGCAAGAAACAATAATCATTAGTGAGCATCAATATCATCAGTATTATCATTATCATCAGGGTTCATCATTTATTCTGTAAGGGTCCAAGGCCACTCGTGACCGTGAGCACGGCTGTTATAACAGTTTTACACTCTGCAGAGGTTGTACACTTTCACTGTGAGTCGTGATTTACCCTTTCGCCCGAGGTAGCTAATCTCTTGACCCACTTCCAAGGAAGGTCGGCAGGGTTCACTATGAAGTCTTTCGAAGGTTCGTCTAACAAGTTAGGGCCATTAGATTTCACTAGGCAAACAGATATAGAGCCCCCTTCCTGATGGCACAATAACACGCAGCCTATACACATGAGGACAGAGGCCGCACTATACCCGATTCGTCAAGCCGTTCTTACGCCATGAAGGAATACCTCTAACAAGCTAGAAAAGGTCCTTCTATATGACTAAAGCCAGAGCCATTTTAGCCCTCACAGTTGTACTGTAAGTCCCGGATTTTCGCTTACAGATAAGTCCTTAGGGAGAGAAACTAGAGCACCATAAAAACAACTAAATATGCTCTAGCCCTCTTGAGCCATGTTTCTATAAAGCATCTTTTAAACGTTTATTGCATATACCATTAGTCAAGTTACAGATCATGATTATTTATCTTGAGCGCTAGCATAATATTACCCAATGCAATGTCCCATGGGTGTCAAGGTAGAAGATACAAAAACTAGGATATCCTTAATGGTAACAAGGTAGACACATGCATATGAATTAAGTATATTAAAGATGAATAGGAAACAAGGATAATCCCATGTTATACTTGCCTTAAACACCGATCCTTCGGTAAGCTTTAATCTTCAACATTCTTCTTCTTCTTGATAACCACGTATATCTCACCGACTGGACTTTATCAATAAATCATCACACACACATCGAGCAATCATACACGAAGCAAACAATAGATCTAAATTAGAACAGTACATCAAACATATGAAACAACGTGTGAAAAGATTTTAAAGAGGTTCTACGCATTGCTATGAACACACAGGCGCGAAAAGCACACTAATCAGAGCTACGGTTGAAAAGATACATCTACCGAAAGATTTGCTCATAGAAGAAAATATAAAACTATTAGCTTCATGAGTTTTAATTATATAATAACATATATAAAATATTTTATAAATACTATATACGGAATTAAATCAAATTTAGATTCAAATTATAAAACTAAAACAAATCATATTTTATTTACAAAACCCAGTTGCATAATTATTAATCAAGATATGATTTAAACCATAAAATTTCAGAATTAGTAATATGGTAAACACTGTCACTAACGCGTAGATCTCGTTGCTATGAATCTAACGCAACTCGAATGAGCTAAAACGGATCTAAAACGTAGAAGATATGATTTAAACAAAATTTACTTTATTAAAGTAATAGATTAAATCTCACATCGGAACTTAAAGATAGAAAACCTAACCAACAGTAGCACTAACAGTATAAAAACTTTGTAAAACTCTTCTACACGTTACTACGATCACATAGACATAAAGATCACGAAATTTGGATTTAAAACGTAAAAGTTATGAGTTTTCTAAGATTTCCTATAGATAAATAATTACTTTAATATAAACTCGAAAATAAATTATCTCAAACCTACTGTACAGTTTTATCATCATGTAGAGCTCACAAATACGAATCTAACGCAATTTGAACGGGTCAAATCGGAGTTAAAACGGATAATTTATGACTAAAACAAACTTAGTGGCAAAACTGTAAATATCAGAAAACGTATTTTTCAATTACCGAGACGAAATACGCTTTCAACAGATCAAAACGTATTTTCGGAAGTTACGCGATCAAAATACGCTTTACAGAAAAGAAAACGTAAACCGGGAATACGCTTTGGACTGCGGGTTAAGAACTTAAAAACTTCAGGGTCTCTTTAGCAAATGTTACAGCCGAACGGGTATCTTTTAATATCAGCCGTTGGATTCAAAATCAACGATCCAGATTGGATCGGGGAAGGAGACCGGCGGCGCCATCATCGGAGAAGCCCAAAACACGTCTCCGACCACCAAACGACGAAAAGAAAACACCGGGAGATCGAGAAGCTCACGGGGAACTCACCCCGCGCGAAGACGGGACTGGAGGATGACCGGAAGGCGGCGGCTAGCTCGCGGTGGCGGCTATGGCGGCGGTGGTGCTTGCGGTGGCGCGTCGAGACGACTAGAGCGGCTCCAAAAGGGTTGGGATGGGGCGGAATCGTGCGGGGGCTCCATTTTATAGCCCGGAGGCGTCGGTAAATAAGGAAGGGAGGGAGATTGGAGGCGGATTTGAATCACCGAATCGGTTAGAGAGAGGAAGGCGGTGTTCGTCGATGGAAAGAGCCGGAGGAAGAAGAAAGGAAAGAAGAACGGTCACTGACAGGCGGGCCCAGCATGTCAGCGGCGGATCAGCGGCCGATGCGGGACGCAGGCGCGCGCGTGCGATGCTGGGCCAGCAGCCACTGGCTGGGCTCGGCCCACGCGGAAGAAAGCGGGCGCGGGAGAGGGAAAGGTAGGCCGCGCGCGCTGGGCTGCGAAGAGAAACGGGCCAAAATCCGAATGAAATGGATTTCTCTTTTCTTTTTCTCTTTCTAATTTTTCAAAGCCAATTTTCAAAAGATTTTCAAATCCAAATTTGAATTTGATCAAACCACTCATCTCAAAAATTTAAATGCAACAGCATGAGTGCTCAATCATGTTTCTACATCCTTAGATGAATTTTAATTTATAAAAATTATTCTTATTCTAAATTTGCATGCTCACAAAAAAAATATACAAAAAATCATATTTTTCCTATTTTCCATTATTTCAAAATTTTAGGGTGTTACAATTCTACCCCCCTTAAAATGAATCTCGTCCCGAGATTTGGAAGATGATGACAAAAGAGATAGGGATAGTTCGTCTCTAGATTGTTCTTTACTTCATCGTGTAGTTCCATCGTCTTAATAAGAATTCCGTCTTACTTTGCATACATGTAACTAATTCCAAGATTTGTGACAAATACTCCAAACAATACTCTGGTATCTCCAATCACTAGGCACCTTTCCTATAATATGAATTTTCTTCCTTAAAATACTTATCTTCCAACAGAGCCTGACGAATCTCTTAGTCAGAAGGAATTTCTTCTACCAACCTTCAAAACATTAATGATTCTGGTCAAGTTGCTCAAATTTGGAATACGATTCTTAATCCTTGGTGTCACCCGAACCTTCTTAGCATTATTCTCCATTGCTAAGGGCATCGGTTGCGACTTTTACTTCTCCAAGTAATAGCACTTTTCCAAGTCCTAATCCCTTTCATTCCAACGAGGATATCACAAATTCAAGACCAACTTAGCGAAGATGTCCTGTAGATTCTTGTGACCCTCCTATATGTCACTTTTCTTCCAAAAGACAGTACTCCATAGTGGAAAACTTCAGATAACACGTTAGGTAATTCAACCCACACTTCCTTAGTTGACTTACTGAACAAGGTACTATATTTTTCTTCTTGCATAAGGACACATCCCACACATTAATAAGGTGCATCATTGTAGATATGAAGCTCTTGTCTGGATCTGACAAAGCTAATACTTGGGTTTTACTTCAACCTTTTCTTAGACTCCTTCAAACATTTGCCTGAGGTCTCTTGATCTAAACGAACTTAAAAGCTTCTCCAAAGTTATTTGTTCCTCTGTTATGACTCCAGTAAACTCATGATCCACTTTGCTATCCTTGGTGTACCTATCTTCTAATTGATCATTCTCATCTCCCTCAGGTAAAAGTCGACCACCTTGATACTCAATTCTTTTCCCTGACGGTGTTGTTAAGAGCATTGTGCACCGAGTACCATGAATCACTCCTTTGTGTGCACAGAGCCATCCATTACCAAGAACCACGCGAATTTTAAGTGACTCCAACACAATGAGTGTCGCGATGAAGTTTTCTTTATTTATGACAAGACTGACATTCGAGCATAACTGATCTGCCTGCATTTCTCCCACTGGGGTTTGAACTAGCAAAGGCCTCCTCATTGGACACTTCACCATCTTGCACGTCTCTACCATGTCGGCGGAAATGAAAGAATGCGAAGCACTAGGGTCAAATAAAGCAAAAACTTGTACTGAGCTTACTTGAATATATCCTCCCACTACTT
Organism: Saccharum hybrid cultivar R570; assembly: GCA_038087645.1. NCBI lineage: Eukaryota > Viridiplantae > Streptophyta > Magnoliopsida > Poales > Poaceae > Saccharum > Saccharum hybrid cultivar. The sequence goes on from JAQSUU010000522.1 coordinate 521,554, forward strand.
TGGTAACTCCATGAATTTTATTCATATCCACATTGCTCAGTCTTCCATTGACATAGTTTGGCTGCGCTTTGCTTCCTTGAGCAGGCTTCTTATGGACTTTCTTTTTTCGCTTTCGTTGTTGTGGATTCTGACTTAGTTCACTCCCAACTTGCTCTTCAACATTGTTGTTTTGATAGTGCTCAGCTTCATCATACCCATAACATCTTTCAATGGCAGAAACATCAGCCTTTTCCCACATATCAGTGCGAGACATCATATAGGACTCCTGAGTCATGAGACACTACACTTCCTGTCATCAAGTGACCAACACCAGCAACACGAGCAAGTATAGATGATCATAATCATGAACTATCCAAAAAGGACAACTCTCGTCTCCATGGATCCAAAATTATCAACCTTGTTCACAGAACATTTTTGCTCAAGAGTGGCAACTCAATCATGGAGACTAACCAATACTTCCAACTAAAGAGTTCAATCTTAATAATCCTTCTTTACATTGGCTACCCCCCTTAAAATAAGAGACACTAAATAAGGTAACTTTGAACCTTCCTTCTAGATGAGCTAAAAAGTGTTCTGACATCCCAATGATACTCCTGTGTATGGGTAAGAACAAGAAATCTGAAATTTCTCACAAGCAGAAAATCAGCAGTGCAGTAAGACAGTTGTAACTCTCATTCTGTTAATCCAATGAAGCTGTAGTTTACACCGATGGAAAGCTTATAAAATTTCCCACGAGTTCCTTATAGAACACTTTTCCAAATTCTGCAGTTAACTTGGTCAAAAACTGTGCTTATCAGAAACTGTTCCAGGTTTATGACAGCACATATACATTGCCTTATGCTTTTTGTATCTCCCAAACCAAAACAGCTATGAGGGTGGTTCTTGCATTTAGAGAGGGATATTGAAGTTCACTCTTGTCCAGAATTCTCTCATGATTTTTGGTCATTCAAGAACAGAGATATAAGTTGATAAAGACAGGCTGCTCCGAAAGACAAGATATAGAAAGCAGGAGATAACCAAAACCCAGCTATTTATTTCATTAATCCTTATACCTTATACATATAAACTAAATGAAATCATGGTCAAAACCCACGAGATCATTCCACTCATTACAAAATTCCAACTCAAACATAAACATAAGCACAAAACAACTAAACACTTAAATGTTCATTAGCCACACATTAAGACGACTCAACTTGGCTACTAACGGTTTTATTACACGGGACATAACTCCTATTCCTTAAACATGGTGTGATTGTAGCAGTATCCAGAGTAGATAACGTCTCTTACATTCCTTATTGCTTCATATGGACATCTGAATCTCTGCATCTACCATTCTTATAACTCATACCTTAAGATGGGTCAACCTGGCATCCCTCAGGTATAGATTTAATACCCTCATACTTAATCCTTTCTCCTGAAAGTGTAGTTAGAAACACTGAACATTGGGCATACTCAATCACTCCTTTATAAGTAGATAACCAGTCTATTCCAAGGATAACATCAATGCCCATTAATTCCAAAACAATGAGGTTTACCTTAAAATTTACCCCCTTTATGTCAATACTAACTTTTGGGCATACACGGTCTACCTTTATTTCACCTCTTGGAGTTTCAACCATAACTGTTTTCCCCCTTGGAAGCATAAGTATGTTATGATCTTTTGCATATTGTCTAGATATGAACGAATGTGAGGCACTAGGGTCAAATAAAACCTTGACATTTCCTGAACTTACTGGAATTGATCCAAACACGACCTCCTTAGCTCCAGGAATGGTGGAAATATCCACATGTTTCAACCTTCCATGGATGTAATTTCTCTTTAATTTATTTCCCTGCACATGCTCCTTTTGGACATCCTGTCCTGAGTCTCGCTGTTGTTGATTCTTCTGTGGGCAAGATTTGATATAATGTCCTTCCTGCTGGCAATGATAACACTTTCTCTTAGCTGGATCTTTTGTGATGTCATACTCCAAGGAACTGTTGTTTGGTATGCTGCTATCTTGCTGGCCATAAAAGTTCAACTTCGTCCCTTTGGCTTGTTTCTTAGCTTGTTTGGCCTTTCGAGGTTGATACTCCTTATAGGTAATTGTCCACCCATCTATGACTACTTCATGGGGAGTAGTTTTAGCGGGAGGGGCTTCTAACTCTTCAGGGTTTGGATTTGTTTGACAGGGGATCAGGGCTGCATGTGACAATGTAGTAGAACTCGCTTGCTGATTGCTTTCCACAAGTGGTTCTAATGAGATTGCCTTTCTCTTCTTGTCCATGTTGATCGCAAAATTTGGATCCACCTTGACTTTCCCCTTATTAGACTCGTTTCGAAGACAGGGAAAACCATAATGCTTACAGTAGTGACATTGTTCCTGCTCTCCAAATGCCTTACTATCAACATCTTTATTGGATTTCATATTCTTCCAAACTTCTGCTACTTGTATCTTCTCTGACCCCTTGGATATGTTGGCTTGACCTTGAGATAAGCATCGTTGAGAATTCCCATGTTGAGCCATTTCTTCTAGTAATTGGTTTTGCATCGCTAATGGTTTCTTGTCAAAAGTGAGCAAGAGCGACACAATTCAGTCCTCTTAACCTCTGAAATCCACAGTCTTCTCGTCACGAGCCGTCTAATAGACAAGGAGAAAAGGTTCAAAATAGAGACAAGGTTTTTATAACAGAACGGGGATAGAATTAAGCATAACTTTGAGAAAATAACAAAGTTAAAGAGAAGCAAGAAATAGGCAACAATGAGAACATGCTAAACGTCCAGTTCTAACTAGGCTTGCGTCCTACAGTCAGCATTACTCTGATACCAATCTGTCACACCCGGTTTTAAGGACAAAACCAGACATACACCATATGTGAAATAAAGAAGACAAATCTCACATATAGCCACAGATAAGTGTAATATCAAAAGACAAATGCTTAATATACATAACACAATAGTATAAAATATACCTTAAAGAACAACACAGCGGAAAGACAACTCCGAACACCGGGTGCAACCTTCACTCCAGGATCAAACTAACTGGTTGATCACAAGCCTAACAATTCCAGAATCTAACAGTCTGGTACCCTTCCTGAGATGTGGGGAAATAGCAAGAGTGAGTCCATGTCGAACTCAACAAATATAACATGGGGTTCATGAAGCTCAAAAAGTTTGACACGGGTTTACTGCAATAGCTTTTAGTGAGTCATCTCTTTAACAATTGAGTAGCAACAAGTTTAACATAATCCCAAATATCCTCATGATCATGTAAACGAGAATAATGTATAGCAAGAAACAATAATCATTAGTGAGCATCAATATCATCAGTATTATCATTATCATCAGGGTTCATCATTTATTCTGTAAGGGTCCAAGGCCACTCGTGACCGTGAGCACGACTGTTATAACAGTTTTACACTCTGCAGAGGTTGTACACTTTCACTGTGAGTCGTGATTTTCCCTTTCGCCCGAGGTAGCTAATCTCTTGACCCACTTCCAAGGAAGGTCGGCAGGGTTCACTATGAAGTCTTTCGAAGGTTCGTCTAACAAGTTAGGGCCATTAGATTTCACTCGGCAAACAGATGTAGAGCCCCCCTTCCTGATGGCACAATAACACGCAGCCTATACACATGAGGACAGAGGCCGCACTATACCCGATTCGTCAAGCCGTTCTTACGCCATGAAGGAATACCTCTAACAAGCTAGAAAAGGTCCTTCTATATGACTAAAGCCAGAGCCATTTTAGCCCTCACAGTTGTACTGTAAGTCCCGGATTTTCGCTTACAGATAAGTCCTTAGGGAGAGAAACTAGAGCACCATAAAAACAACTAAATATGCTCTAGCCCTCTTGAGCCATGTTTCTATAAAGCATCTTTTAAACGTTTATTGCATATACCATTAGTCAAGTTACAGATCATGATTATTTATCTTGAGCGCTAGCATAATATTACCCAATGCAATGTCCCATGGGTGTCAAGGTAGAAGATACAAAAACTAGGATATCCTTAATGGTAACAAGGTAGACACATGCATATGAATTAAGTATATTAAAGATGAATAGGAAACAAGGATAATCCCATGTTATACTTGCCTTAAACACCGATCCTTCGGTAAGCTTTAATCTTCAACATTCTTCTTCTTCTTCTTGATAACCACGTATATCTCACCGACTGGACTTTATCAATAAATCATCACACACACATCGAGCAATCATACACGAAGCAAACAATAGATCTAAATTAGAACAGTACATCAAACATATGAAACAACGTGTGAAAAGATTTTAAAGAGGTTCTACGCATTGCTATGAACACACAGGCGCGAAAAGCACACTAATCAGAGCTACGGTTGAAAAGATACATCTACCGAAAGATTTGCTCATAGAAGAAAATATAAAACTATTAGCTTCATGAGTTTTAATTATATAATAACATATATAAAATATTTTATAAATACTATATACGGAATTAAATCAAATTTAGATTCAAATTATAAAACTAAAACAAATCATATTTTATTTACAAAACCCAGTTGCATAATTATTAATCAAGATATGATTTAAACCATAAAATTTCAGAATTAGTAATATGGTAAACACTGTCACTAACGCGTAGATCTCGTTGCTATGAATCTAACGCAACTCGAATGAGCTAAAACGGATCTAAAACGTAGAAGATATGATTTAAACAAAATTTACTTTATTAAAGTAATAGATTAAATCTCACATCGGAACTTAAAGATAGAAAACCTAACCAACAGTAGCACTAACAGTATAAAAACTTTGTAAAACTCTTCTACACGTTACTACGATCACATAGACATAAAGATCACGAAATTTGGATTTAAAACGTAAAAGTTATGAGTTTTCTAAGATTTCCTATAGATAAATAATTACTTTAATATAAACTCGAAAATAAATTATCTCAAACCTACTGTACAGTTTTATCATCATGTAGAGCTCACAAATACGAATCTAACGCAATTTGAACGGGTCAAATCGGAGTTAAAACGGATAATTTATGACTAAAACAAACTTAGTGGCAAAACTGTAAATATCAGAAAACGTATTTTTCAATTACCGAGACGAAATACGCTTTCAACAGATCAAAACGTATTTTCGGAAGTTACGCGATCAAAATACGCTTTACAGAAAAGAAAACGTAAACCGGGAATACGCTTTGGACTGCGGGTTAAGAACTTAAAAACTTCAGGGTCTCTTTAGCAAATGTTACAGCCGAACGGGTATCTTTTAATATCAGCCGTTGGATTCAAAATCAACGATCCAGATTGGATCGGGGAAGGAGACCAGCGGCGCCATCATCGGAGAAGCCCAAAACACGTCTCCGACCACCAAACGACGAAAAGAAAACACCGGGAGATCGAGAAGCTCACGGGGAACTCACCCCGCGCGAAGACGGGACTGGAGGATGACCGGAAGGCGGCGGCTAGCTCGCGGTGGCGGCTATGGCGGCGGTGGTGCTTGCGGTGGCGCGTCGAGACGACTAGAGCGGCTCCAAAAGGGTTGGGATGGGGCGGAATCGTGCGGGGGCTCCATTTTATAGCCCGGAGGCGTCGGTAAATAAGGAAGGGAGGGAGATTGGAGGCGGATTCGAATCACCGAATCGGTTAGAGAGAGGAAGGCGGTGTTCGTCGATGGAAAGAGCCGGAGGAAGAAGAAAGGAAAGAAGAACGGTCACTGACAGGCGGGCCCAGCATGTCAGCGGCGGATCAGCGTGCGATGCTGGGCCAGCAGCCACTGGCTGGGCTCGGCCCACGCGGAAGAAAGCGGGCGCGGGAGAGGGAAAGGTAGGCCGCGCGCGCTGGGCTGCGAAGAGAAACGGGCCAAAATCCGAATGAAACGGATTTCTCTTTTCTTTTTCTCTTTCTAATTTTTCAAAGCCAATTTTCAAAAGATTTTCAAATCCAAATTTGAATTTGATCAAACCACTCATCTCAAAAATTTAAATGCAACAGCATGAGTGCTCAATCATGTTTCTACATCCTTAGATGAATTTTAATTTATAAAAATTATTCTTATTCTAAATTTGCATGCTCACAAAAAAAAATATACAAAAAATCATATTTTTCCTATTTTCCATTATTTCAAAATTTTAGGGTGTTACATGTTCGCTCGCCGCCGGCGGTTTTTCCCCGCCGTCGCCGCCAACAGTAATCGTGGGCCGTCCGATCTCGGATCGACCGTCCAGATTAGAAGTTACCGGTTCATGGCTATTTTGTTAAAGAGCCCCTCTCTTTTCTTGAAAACAAACCCGCGGTCCATGGCATATTTCCGTATTACGTTTTCCTTTTCATAAAGCGTAGTTTGATCTCGGTAATTCAAGAAGACGTTTTCAGCTATTTACAGTTTTGCCACTGATTTTGTTTTAGTCATAACTTCTCCGTTTTAACTCCGATTTGACCCGTTCAAATTGCGTTAGATTCATATTTGTGAGCTCTACATGTTAGTAGTACTGTACAGTAGGTTTGTGGCATTTTATTTTCGAGTTTGAATTAAAGTAATTATTTTTCTATAGGAAATCTTCGTAAATTCATAACTTCGTCGTTTTAGCTCTGTTTTTCGTGATCTTTGCGTCTTTGTGATCCTAGCGAGTTGTAGATTCGTTTTAAAGACTTTTTATCTTATTTTATTACTATTGGTATACTGTTCTAATTATAGTATTGTTTGTCTATGCATGATTGTTTCTAGATGAATGTTGTTGCTATTGTTGATCGAGTATAGACGGTGAGCAATTCGTTGGGGATCAGGAGTTTTTCTACAAGCAAGATCATCAGGACCAGTTTGAGCAAGGCAAGTATAGCATGAGATTATCCTTGTTGTCCTATTTATATTAAGCAAATAATATCATAATTGTTAACTGGACCAAATAATTAGTAAATGCAGAATCCTTTTATTCCACGCCACTAAAATCTTCCCTGGCTTGCTTCCTCCATACGTGAACTCCAGCATGCATGGAACGCACTTGGACCTGTTACAACTTTTAAGCAATGTGTCAACTAATTTTGATTAAATACTAATAAAATATAATTTGGCTGATTACGACACTTAGCCAAATTACACCATCAACACATGCCCCCCTGTTTTCGGTACAATTGCATTTTACCGAAAATAAAAGCAATCAACATTTTACCTCCGGACTATGTCAATGGCTTCACCGGCCACACCATAGCTTAGGACGATGTCTCCAAAATACATTGGCCAAGTATTTTCTTAGGGCGATATTCAAAGAATACATCGGCCAAATATTATCCTTAGGGCGATATTTATACAGATATATCGGCCGTACCACTATCAAGCCTCCTGCCACACACTAGGATAGTACTTCTTAAGATATTTTCCATTGAGCGCTTTAGGCAACTTCTCTCCCTGCAAAGATTGTACAAAATATGAATTTCCAGGAACAATCTCTACAATACTATACGGTCCTTCCCAACTCGGCGACCATTTGCCGAATTTATTATTTTTAGTTCCAAGAGGCAAAATCGTTTTCCATACTAAATCTCCAATCTTTATAGGCCTTAGTTACCCTCAATTTCTCCTTTTCAATTTCACGTAAGGCCTTTAATCTCTCCTCTGGAACCTCATCTATTCTGTCCATCATCAGATTACTATAGTCTACAGCCGACAAATCATTTTGTCTGGCTACTCTAAGAGCTTGTAAATTAATCTCCACAGGTAGCACAGCTTCCTGTCCATACACTAACTCATACGGTGTCACTTGAGTTGCTCCATGCTTAGATATCCGATGAGCCCACAAAGCTTCCGAAAGCACCTCATGCCACCTTCTCGGATGCTCTTCAATCTTTTTCTTTATAAGCTTAATCAAAATTTTGTTGCTAGATTCGGCCTGTCCATTAGCTTGAGCATAATAAGGCGATGAATTTAACAACTTAATTCTAAAAGATTCGGCAAATTCACGAAATTGGTGAGACATAAAAGAAGCACCTTGATCAGAAGTCAAAGTCTGAGGAATACCGAATCTATGAATAATATGCTCCAATACAAAATTAATTACTTCTTTATGAGTCATATTTTTCAAAGGAATTGCTTCAGTCCATTTAGTAAAATAATCTGTAGCTACTAGGACGAAGCGATGACCTCTAGATGAAGCAGGATGTATCTGACCAATAAAATCTAATCCCCATCCTCTAAATGGCCACGGCTTAACAATAGGGTGCAACATAGCCGCGGGTGCTAACTGTATGTTTCCAAACTTTTGACATGCTTCACACCCCTTATAATATCGAAAACATTCTTCTAACATCGTCGGCCAATAAAAACCCGCTCTTTTCAATAACCACCGCATCTTATGAGCCGACTGATGTGTCCCACATATTCCTTCATGTACTTCACCCATAGCTATTCTAGACTGATCAGAATCCAAGCACTTCAAAAGTAATCCATCTATTGTTCGGCGATATAATTCATCATTTAACAAAGTATATTTTAAAGCCTGACGCCGAATTTTTCTATCTCTTATTTGACTTGGATCCTTTAAATAATTAATTATAGGGCTTCTCCAATCACTAGGTTCTAACTCATTAATAGATTCGGTTGTTTGTGAACCCTGTACCCCAAAACTACTAATCTGTTGAGCCCAAGAACTTTCAATTTTGCCCAAAACCAAACTAGCAACCTGCAGATCGGTCTTACTTTTGATAATAGATAGCATCGGCTTTTCCATTATTAAAAACTTTCCACTAGTAACCTGGTAACCAGATGCTTGTTGGGCTAAATGATTCGCTCTAAAATTCTCTTCTCTAGATATATGTCTGATAGTAAAAGTGTCAAGAGACTTAATTATATCTAAACATCGGTCTAAGTAGCTATTCAGCAACCCATCAAAACATTGAAATTCTCCATTAATCTGCTGAACTACCAAAAGAGAATCCCCAAAAGCATCTATGTCCCTCACACCCATATCAACTAAACTTTGCAAGCCAAACGATAAAGCTTCATATTCGGCCTGGTTATTTGTGCAAGGATATTCTAAACGAACCAATGTTTCATAAGCTACATTATTTGGTGAAATCAAAACATTACCGACGCCTTGACCATCTCTACAAACCGATCCATCAAAATAAAGTTTCCATGGGCACACACTAATATAGCTAACATCTTCTTCATCTTTAATCCTATGATCAACAATAAAATCGGCGACAACTTGACCTCTCATAACACGCAACGATTCATATGTTAAATCATATTCTACTAGTGCATAAGCCCACTTTCCAATTCTACCACTAAGAATCGGCTGTTGTAACATATATTTAATTACGTCAGTTTGGCATGCAACAATACAAGTACTAGAGAGCAAATAATGCCTAAATTTAGTACATGCATAATATAAAGACAAGCACAGCCTTTCAATGAACACGTACCTACTCTCTGTATCCAGCAGACGGCGACTCACATAAGCAATGATATATTCCTTCCCACCGTCTTCTTGTGTCAAAACCGCGCCGATCACCTTTTCTTGTGCAGCAATATATAATCTGAACGGCACACCAGACTTTGGCGCCCGAAGCACAGGAGGACTCGATAGATATCTCTTTATATTATTATAAGCATCACGTTGCTCTGCCCCCCATGTGAATTCGGCTTCATGCTTTAGCCGAAGTAAAGGGATAAACGATTCAATTTTTCCTGCAAGGTTAGATATGAACCGTCTCAAGTAATTAATTTTTCCTAACAACTTTTGCACATCCCTTTTACATATGGGCTCCTCCAATTTTCTGATTGACTCTACACTCTTAGGATCAATCTCTATGCCATGCTCATGAATTATAAAACCTAAGAATCTACCAGCCGACACACCAAAAGCACATTTGAGTGGATTCATCTTTAACCCATACCGGCGCATTCTCTCAAAGGCTAATCGCAAATCGGCTAAATGATGATCAAACCCATCCGATTTAACGACAATATCATCAATATATATTTCCAATATAATGCCCAACAAATCATGAAAAATTAAATTCATAGCACGCTGATATGTAGCGCCGACATTTTTCAACCCAAATGTCATAACGACCCACTCAAATAAACCAATAAAGCCGGGGCAACGAAAAGCGGTCTTAGACATGTCTTCTTCGGCCATAAAGATCTGGTTATAACCGGCATTACCATCTAAGAAACTAATCACTTTATAACCGGAAGCATCATTAATTAACATGTCGGCTATAGGCATAGGGTATTCATCTTTAGGAGTAGCCTTATTCAAGTCTCTAAAATCAATGCATACTCTAATCTTTCCTGTGTTTTTCTTTTCTACGGGTACAATGTTAGAAACCCACTCAGCATACCTACATGGCCGAATAAACCCAGCTTTCAACAACCGATCAGTTTCTTCTTTGATGCGGTCATACAAATTAGAATTAAAATGCCTAGAGGGTTGCTTATACGGCCGAAAACCAGATTTAATAGGTAGCCTATGCTCAACTAAATCTCTACTTAAACCAGGCATCTCAGAATAGTTCCAAGCAAAGCAGTCAACAAATTCTCTAAGTAATGCACATACCTTGCTTTTCTGATCGGCCTCCAAATTTGCATTGATGAAAGTAGGCCTGGGAACACTTCCGTCACCAATATCAATTTCCTGAAGCGGATCAGCTGATGAGAACCCCTGTCCAAGCTTATCCATGTCACCAAAATCTTCAACAGTTTCATGCATATCATTCTTACCAGAACGATATTCCTCAGTACGCCTCTGCAACCACTTTGTACTATCTTCTTTATTCATTGTTCACAGAGACAAATTATTAAGCCGAGCTACACAAGCCGGCTGTACCTTTATAGGAACAAAACCATCCCTACCAATAGCAACGTAATCATAATCTGACAAGTCCCTTCCTGTCAAGCACTGCATCCCACCATGCTGCCAATCAATAGGAGCATCAGTTAAAGCGATGCAGGCTGAATTATCTGCTTCAATTACCTCCACATCATCTCCAACCCACTGAATCACACACTGATGTAGAGTGGAAGGGATGCAACAGTTTGCATGTATCCAATCGCGTCCCAAAAGAATGTTATATCGGCCTTTTACGTCAACAACAAAAAACGCAGTCGGCACTGTTTTGCTTCCGACTGTGAGCTCCATAACAATAACACCTTTGGCTTCAGACAACTCTCCTGAGAATCCACTAAGCCCCATGTTGGTCTTCATCAACTCGCTCTCTTTTCGGCCCAATTTAGTAAAAACCAAAAAAGGCATGACATTGACCCCAGCACCGCCATCAACAAGCATGCCACCAATAGGCTTCCCAGCAATATGTCCCTTGATATACAAAGGCTTCAAGTGCTTCTCAGGCTTTTCTGGCTTCTCAAATATAGCGCTTTTGGGACCAAGGACAAGTTCTGCAATTTCAACTTCAGGTGCATGAAATTCAGCAGGCAAGGCAAACACCATATTGACATCCATTGCAGCGGCCGTGTCATGTTCGATCTCTGAGTTTTCATCAATAAACACATTATCGTCCTCAGATTTCTCCTCCTCCATCGTGATGCGCTTTTCCTTCCAAGTCATCTTGACTGGAGCCATTGGCCTGGCTTTATTAAACCATTCATCACGCTGCTTCTCAGCTTGCTCTTCTCTAATTTCTAGTGCTCGCAGCCGCTGCACTCTTCTTTTTTGTGTATGAGTGAGTCCTCTCGGGCACCACTGAGGCTTCGGTTTAGTTCCCGGCTCAACCGATCTGATCTTGGTGCCCCCCGAACTCCTAGCTTTGTGCTGCAACGCTACTACTCTTGGCCTAAACACAGGGCTTCTGGAATAAAAATTGTTCTGCTGCACAGACATTTGAGTGTTCAATCTTCCATTCGCTTGAGGCATGCCCCTTGCAACTCCATCACTGCTATTTGCTAAACTACAATGCTGAGCCACGCCCTTAGAAATTCCTGTGCTGCTAGGTGATATGCCCAGTTTAATAGATGCTTTAGCTGAATCAACATGTAGTCCAGTACTAGTAGGCACGACAGCTTTCTCTGAATGACTCTGCTGTCCAAGCTCTACACTAACGTCCTTTTGAGGAAAACCACCACGCTGTTGTCGCCGTGCTTCAGAATCCCCATAACCTGACACCTTCTGATCTGAACGAGAGCACAACCCAATAACTATTTTCCCCTGATGTGCACATGCATCCACTTCAGATTTATCAATCACCATAGTGCCTATTTGCAGACCATGAACAGCATTAGAACCGTTTGGATCAGTTGTCTGATGACGAGTCCCAGCTATGTCACGTAAATCTGAATTATTCGTGCGACCTCCAGGCTTGGCCGGCACCCACATGGATTTGCGCCCACCAACAAAATTCTTGTTGCCTGTATTGTACCTCGGCGAACTGCTCTGTGCAGACCCTCTCCCTTTGGATGATCCAGCTTCGGCCTCCCTGTGTGGATTAACAATTCCAAAAGCTGAATCTTGCGGCCATGATGCACCACAATGGCATCATTTGCCCTAACCTCCTGATTGAACCGAGGTCTTTTGCCATAGACATGCTGTCCAAACACAGATCCTGATGCTGCCCATCCAGGTTGATAAAAACATTCTGGCCCAGTAGGATGTGGTACCCAAGGATTAAAACCATAAGGAGGAATTTGTGGATACATTGGAGGTGCACAGCCCCAGAACGCTGACCCCATTGGAAATTGTGGTTGATGAGCATATGAATTTCCTTGTCTATAAAATTGACCACCAAAACCATGTTCAGAAGGAGATCTAGGACGCTTAGAACCTCCTAGCCGATTAAACACACTGCTGGCCTTGTGTGATGCATATTTGTCCAACAGGTGTTTAACTGTCGGCCTTGACTTTGGAACATGTTTCTTGCCTTCATTGACTTTCCACACTCCTTCTTCTGGATTTTTTTGGCTTGATCATCCTTGGAGCAGCCCTGTCATCAACAATAACATTTTTTCCTTTCAAGGATTCGGCCTGATCTGACCGAATGAGCACCTTCTTGTTCTCAAAGTCAATCATATTGATAGGAAATGGGTCACTATCGAGCTTCATCTTAGTACCCTCTGTAAATGTCAATCGTCCGTCATTAATGGCCGATTGCACCTGTCGACGAAACATGTTACAATCATTAGTAGCATGAGAAAATGAATTGTGCCATTTACAATATGCTCTTTTAGCCAATTCTTCTAGAGACGGAATTACATGACCTCCCATTAGTCTAATCAGATTTGCTTGCAACAAGATATCAAAAATTTTATCACACCGGCTAACATCAAAGGTATACTTAATTTCTTCTCTTCTAGCAGGTGTAGGTTTCAAAGCAGCACATACAAAAGGTTTTGACTTAGGTGCTTGTACCCATTCGGCTATGCATACATCAACGTCATCATCACTAGCCGAATCGCTGTCACAGCCTACAACATTAACTGTAGGCTTTTCCTTGTCTTTGCTTTTATTATCCCTAAACCGGCCATATTGTTTAACATCTTTAGCACGGTTTTCCTGCGCCAAAGCCTTTTGTAAAACCTGATTAATATCTGAAAATTCTTGCCCTTCTAATCTATCCTTGATATGAGCAAGTAAACCCGAAAAAGCAATATCGGCTAAATCCTTTTCGGCAATGATCAAGCTAAAGCACCGGTTTTTTACATCTCTAAACCGTCGAATATATTCAGAAACCGATTCATTGTACTTTTGTTTGACCAATATCAAATCAGTAAGCCTAAGTTCAGTTTCACCACTGTAAAAATATTCATGAAACTTTTGTTCCAATTGTGCCCAAGTTACAATGGATTTAGGAGCAAGTGATGAAAACCAAGTAAATGCAGTACCAGATAATGATAAAGGAAATAATTTTAATTTATAAACATCTTGTGTACCAACTTCACTTATTTGTGCTAAAAATTGTCCTATATGCTCAAAAGTAGACCTACCATCTTCCCCCGTAAATTTAACTAAATCTGGAATTTTAAAACCACGTGGGTATGGTGTCCAATCAACATATTCATGTTAGGGTTTTTGATAAGCTCGAGCTCTACCTTTGGGTTCTAAACCAAGTTCTCTAAGCACATTAGCAATTTGGTCTCTAAAATTTTGAGATGGGTCTGAAGAACTAGCTTGCGGCATAGATACAACATGGTTGTGTGACTGTAACTCTGGCAAAACAGGTTGAGCATGCGGCACATGTTGAGGAGATACATTAGTATACACATTTGATACCGGCCCATAAGGAACCCCGGTACTCATAGACGGCAAAGATGGAGCAGTATATGACGCCGTCTGATAATAAGGTTGTTGCAAATTAAAATTCACAACTCGGTTGCCTGCGGTCGATGATTGCGGAACCGAAGTTATAACGGCAGAATTAGAAGCACTAGGCGCAAAATTAGGTGCAAAATTATTGGCCGAATTGCTAACATAATTTCGGCCACTTTGATTATCACCTAAGGTTTCATTAGGCTGCTGCACGGTACTAGCCGATGCATTAACTGTAAAAGTGGCATTCGGCAGCTCTGCCGAATTAGTATTTTCAAAAAGCACAAGCTGTTTTTCAAGATGTTGATCCCTAGCTTCTAACACCGCTGAACGAACTTGTCGAGGTAAACTATTTGTGATATCTTGATTAAATTGTAACCTAAACTCATCAAATTTACTAAACAAAGAATCATTCATTGTGCGTGTCATATTTTCCATCTGTGTGCCATATTTACTAGCTACCGATGCATCAATTAGATGAGCAATTTCTTCATTTAGTTTACTTACCTCGGTGCTAGGTGAAGCAGAAGTGACTGGTGCAGCTACCTTGTTAACGACGCCGTTCCTTGTCTTCTGGAAGCCTGCTAATTTCTTCTGAAGACTCGCCAGCCTCTCTTCCTCTAACTCTCGTTCAATCTCCCGCCGTCCCTCTTCAGATAGATCATCGAGCGTGACGGCAATGACATTGTCGGTGTCGATCTGACTACCATCCTTGGGGCTATTCTCCATTGCTTGTTTCTTCTTATTCTTCTTCTTCCCCAGCGGAGTCGCCAATTTGTGTTGGCACGCGAAATTGATCCACGCAACAACACGATAACTATCGTGCTTTTGCGACGACGAGCGATTGCTTTCCGAGCAAAGCAACAAAGGATCCTCGCTTTCGTGGAGGGAAGCCGACCGTTTTTCAGCGCAAAACGGCAAAGATCCAATCCCTAGGGAAGCTAGGGCTCGGCAAGAACTAGTACGAGAAAAAGTAGAACGCAATAAAAAAGTAGATGTATTTTGTGTTTGTCGATTGATCAGAGAGAAGGCAATCGGCCACACCCCATATATATATATATATATATATATATATATATATATATATATATATATATATATATATATATATATATATATATATATATATATATATATATATATATATATATATATATATATATATACGGGTCCACCTGGCCTTCGGTAGATATACAGAACATGAGTTGGATACATGTACGTGCACTTCTTTTGTATAGAAATAAAATAGAATATCCCTACTAATCCTCTGGTTTGTTGGGCTTGCAAAATACTCCTGCCGTCCAGGCAATCCGAGTAGGATTTTACCTTCCAGCCGAACAATTAGCTGGTGCAAAATCTTTCCTGATCTCCTAATCCGCCTGGAGCTTGAATAATTGTTAACTGGACCAAATAATTAGTAAATGCAGAATCCTTTTATTCCACGCCACTAAAATCTTCCCTGGCTTGCTTCCTCCATACGTGAACTCCAGCATGCATGGAACGCACTTGGACCTGTTACAACTTTTAAGCAATGTGTCAACTAATTTTGATTAAATACTAATAACATATAATTTGGCTGATTACGACACTTAGCCAAATTACACCATCAACAAGTTCCATATAATATGTACTTCTCATGTACTAGTATATAGATAGTCCAAGTTCACTACATAATATTCTGCATAACTTGATCATTATAACTTAGTAATGTAAGTTGCGGAGCATAACTTAGGTGGATAAGTTTTAGGGACTAAGTTATGTCCATAAGTTTTGTGAATAACTTATGCCTTGTCAAGCTATGCCACGAGTTACTTTGAAAAATTATGGTCACAACTTATTCTCACAACTACTTTTCATATTCTAAAATGCCTAGTGTAGCAAATACTATCAACTCGATTGTTATTAAATAATAAAAGACAGAATTCAAATAACAAGCAACAAATGTACGCCGTGTTATTATGTTGTAGTTTCTATATTATGTTGTAAGTTTATTGTCAAACTTTTATGTCTAACTTTGTGCACATAACCTGTAGATATTAAGTTCGTGTCAAAGTTTTTATATTTAACTTTGTTCACGTGTATAACTTTCTACACATAACTTTTATGTCTAACTTTCTCCACATAAGTTTATGTCCAAATTTGTGGACATAATTTGTAGCTATTAACTTTTATGTTAACTTTTTTGCACATAACTTTCTTTTAAAGTATTAACATTTAAAAAAACATTATTTGCAGAAGTGACAGTGAAATATTTGTTCTCGAATTACTTAAATCTTATGATGGCTAGACTCATCTTTATTTTAAAACGGTATTACTTTGTTCTTGAATTATGGCTTTGTCAAGTTCTATTTTTAAAACTGTGATCATTTGATTAGGACATATTACCTACATCTTCAGATTAGTTTATAAGATGTTTTCTAAATTTTTATGTCATGCAGGAACATGCAAAGTCTATTTGTGAGGCATTGACATACTATTTGTGCACCCATGAGGAGAATAAATTCTTGTTACCTGCAATACATGACATAGCTGAGCAACATGTAAGGTTTCATATTTGTACCTAATATTTTATCTTTCATGGAATCCTTATCTTTACTCCTTCTTAAACTTGTCAGAGTATAAAGCTTTCAAATTATGTATAAACAAGGTATAACAGGGATGATTTTCTACTTAATTTATTACATTCATTGCTATTAAAATAGTTTCTTTTTATAGATTTGTTCTACATAATCTTTTTGTGGTGCTATGTTAGATAACATAATTATTTATCTATCTCTTTTTGTTTTTCATGTCTATTGTACCTAACTTAGTTCATTAGCTTTATTGTACTGAGTTATGTATCTAACTCCTCCTTTTTATGTGTATGCTACATAATTTACTTGATTAACTTACTATACAGAGTTATGTATGTAACTTGTGCTTTCATGTGTATGCATGCTAGCTAACTTATTTACTAAGTTATTGTTAAGAGTAATACATCTAACTTTTATTTTGTATTTGTTATTTTAAATATTACAATTAAAATATTTTATAGATCTTCCAATTCAAAGATCTTCCAATTGAAGAAACAGATAGACTCAATATCATAGTTATAGAGATGCTGAGATTATTGCTGCAGAAGTTATGAAAGTTATTATTTATCTTGGTTTTGGAAGGTTGCATCATCATATTATTATGGAATTTACTATGTAGTATAGGTTGTAAAAGTTACTTTTATTTTATCCCCCCACCCTTTTATAAAACCTTTTTCTATATCCCGAAAGATTAGTTTCTGAAAAGAGAAAAAAAGGCTGATGAAACCTAAATGAGAATGTGGGAGCACTGCTATTTATGACCGTTAAGTTATTCATCCAAGTTATGCTATATAATTCAGTTATCTAAGTTAAGGCTAATGAAACCTAAATGAGAATGTGCGATCACGGCTATGTTAGCACTGTTAAGTTATTCGTCCAAGTTATGTTGTCTAATTCAGTTTTCTAATTAAAGCTGATGAACTTAAAAGAGAATGTAGGAGCACTGTTAAGTTAGCACTGTTAAGTTATTCGTCGAAGTTATGCTGTTTAATTCAGTTATCTAAGTTATGTGCACATGGTCCTAAAAAACAAAAAAAATGTTGCAGTGCGTGCGATCCAGCAAGAGCAAGAGAAGTGAAGTGAAATGAAATGGAATGCCCCAAAAGAGAAAGAGAATGGAATGCCTGCGTCATCCAAAAAGAGAGAAATGAAGTGAAATGAATGCTTTCCTATTTAGGCAATTTTTGTTGTCTGAAAATTGTTCGCTCGTTTCTTTTTGGGTGAACATTCGCCAATTAGTGGCATCGGCTATTCGACCTGCATGTGTACCACAAACGCCGACGCAGCCGAACAGGGACGTTTCCTTGGCCCGTATTCTGGCTATTCGGCCTGCATGTTTACCACCAACGCCGATGCAGGCCAACAGGGACATTTCCTTGGCCCGCTCTATATCTATACCTAATAATAAAAAGGTAAAATTTTCGCCATATTTTTTCTGCCTCTTTCTCCCCCAATCATCGGCTCGGTCTCGGTCTCGTTGCCAACAAAGATTAGGAGTAGGGAAGAGAACAGAAAGAAATATGGGGTTCCAGATGTAAAGATACTTGAGAGAAAGAAAAGGTCGGAGAGCCTTAATAGTTTTTAAAATATATCAGGGTTCCTAATGTAAAATGTTCAAATCCGAGTGGGCTTCTCCTGGTGGGCTTCTTTTTTGACCTGGGTTGAATCCTTGCGGTTGGGCCGGCTTCATTGTGGGCTGGACCAAGCCCATGCAAGCCTTTTTCCTTTTCTTTCGTTTCTCTTTTTCTATAAAAACAGAGATATTGCAAAATTCGCCAAAATCATAGAAAAATCATAAAAATACCAAACCAGTTTTGCGGCACAACTAAATATTTCATAAACTGGAAACTTCGCTGATTATTATCTAATGAAATCTATACAAATGTATTTATGTAATTCCTGACGAGGACTGTCATCTCAAAATTCAAGAGAGGTCTCAATCACTGGTGACAGGTGGACAAAGAAATCCTTGACACATTGACAAAAAAATTACGGAGGCTGATATAATGCATCAAAAAAGCTATAAAGGTTGATATTGAGTTATAGAAACATATGGGTATTATGAAAAATTAAAGTTATGATATACTTATAGCTAAATAATTATGTACTTTGCAATGAAAGGAAAAATATACCAAGGTGTATTTCAATTTGATACAGGTTTATTAAGACATTGTTATTTATTGTTAGCATTAACTTATATTATGAATGTCACGGTCATCATAAAATAAATTATAAAAGGATAAAACATAAGTAGATGTGTACCATTTACGTCATCGTTTTGTATTAATGCTTGATAGTTTTTTTTCCTCCCATTGCAACGCACGGGCATATTTGCTAGTTAGGAAAAAAAGATAAAAAAAAAGTCCAAGGAGCCCAATTAGGATTAAAACCCGCAGCCATATATGCTCATATACCTCTCAGAAAAAAAACTAAGGGCCTCGGCCAACCACTGAGCTATAATCGTTGGGTAGATTCTTTTGATTTTTCACTCTCACATATAAAAGTAGTTTTTTTAGGCAAAAACTGTGGGAGAGAACCTCACAACATATTTTCAATTAATTATGGAGAAAAACAAACGGGACTTACAACTAAGTTAACTGATTGCATCCAACCAGAAACAAAAGGAGGACCTAATGTCTTCCTTGAACCGAACAGATTGCAACAAGCACTGATTTCTGAAATTGGAAAGCCACAAATTAAAGTTAGCTTTACCCCTATTGAAAACTTTATCATTTCTGATCTTCCAGAGCTCCCAACTCGCAATCAGTACTATCTCAACGAAAGAGGGTAGATTGCATTGATTCCTGGCAATGGCAAGTCTCTGAAGCAGCTTAACTGTGCTGTTCCAATGGATTCCAATGGCATTCCAGCAACGCTTGGAGAACTCACAGTTAAAAAAGAGATGATCGATCTCCTCCTCACAATTGTCAGTGCAAAGAATGCAAAGAGAGTCATTGTTCACCACATTCAGGTTCCTGCGCTGCAGCATGGTTTTTGTATTAAGCCTGTCCACCAAGATCAACCAGCCAAAAAAATTAACTCTCGGTGTACACCTGGATTGCCAAAGCCAAGTGAAAGCTGGGTGGGCATCAACTTGTTAGAAGGCTAGCCGATAAAACTTTTTGGAGGAGTATAAGCTGCTGCCCCATTGAAACATCCAGGTGTCTGCCAACGCGGGATCATATTGAATGGTTTGCGGCCAGTCTTGAAGTTCTAGAAATTCATTGTAGGCCTGCTCTAAAAGTGGCAAATGAAAGATAAGAGTCCAACTCAGATTGTGCCAAAATATGTTTGACAGAAGCTTTGGCGTCCTTGGTGAATGAAAAAGGATGTGGAAAATCTTGTGACAGGACTCTATCCGACCAAATGTCATCCCAGAAGAGAGCAGTCGAGCCATCACCCAAAGAACAGCGAGCTATTCCTCTGTAGAGAGTCCTAAGACGTAGGATATCCTTCCACCAGAATGGACCCTATTTCTCGGGCAGCGTGGGGTGACTTGTTTGTATGATACTTGTTCCAGATGAGGCCAACCCAGGGTACATCCTCTTTACTGTAAAACTTGTGCAGGTGCTTCAAAAGCAAGGCATCATTCTGCAATCTTAAATTAATAATAATGCTGAGCCCACCCTTAGTTTTTGGCTTCAAAACGGTTGGCCAAGCAACCAAGTTCCCGCCCTTCTTCAAAGCGCCATTACCTCTCCACAGGCACTGCTTCCGAGCTCTATCAATATAACAAGCACACCTTTAGGCAATTTGAGCGTGCATAGGGTGTAAGTGACTGTGGGAGAGATGACCGAATTAACCATCTAAGTCTCCTCTCAATTCGGTCCATGAGGGGCATGTAGTCCTCCATCCTTGGTTTGGTCGTGCCCATAGGGAGGCCTAAGTAGGAAAACGGCATAGCTCCAATCTGGCACCCAAAAGTATTTGCTAGAAGCTACATCTTCTCTTGAGCCACATTTATTGGGATCATCTGCGATTTTCTGTAATTAACCTTGAGGACAACCGATGTCCCTGAAGACAGGATCCTGTGCGTCCAGTCTATCCATCGCACTGGCAGACTCATCGCCTCCGTGACTCGTAGAATAGCATTGTGCTCAACCGTTTGTTTTTAAAACCGTTTGTTTTTACACGTTAGGTAGTTTTGATGTTTGCTTTCGTGACATCACGTCAGTCGTTCTACGCAACGTCACGTCAACTAAGAGGAGGTAAATCGGACTAAAATTAAAAAATTAGGAGGTAAATTGGACTAATATTGTATAAAAAAAACTATCCAAAATTCATCAAAAATATTTTTCAAACAAATTACCAAATACATTTTACATGAAAAAGTAATGCAATCCAAAATCCTAAAATTCGGTTTAATCTTAGAAAATTCATATAATTTTTTTATTTTAGCTTAGAAAATTATGAAACTAGTTTCATATTTTTTCCCTAAAATTATGCTCTATCTTATGGTGCCTAGCTTAAATTATTTAAATCTTAGTGGACTCGTTTTGGTGTTTATTTGCTAGTGAAGCTCTCATTATCTATTATAATTAGTGGGTGTTGATCATCCAAACTATGTAGAAGCGCTAGTAGAGCATTGTTAGGACCATAATGGTGTTGGTCCTCTACCCTGGATAAATTTTCAAAGTACCTATGTTGACTTGCGTGGCTACATGCACCCTGCAGCACATATGCATACATGCACCCTATGTTTAATATATTTAATTATTTAAGTTTTACAAAGTACAAACTATTGTATTTACTTAAGTTTTAATACAATAAATTACAGAGCATTGTGCGATAGGAAAATCTATATGGTAAGTCATTTTGTTGTCAATGTAGAATAATTATAATAGATAACATGGGTATCCACTAGCAAATAAGCACCAAGAGTGCATATAAGATTTAGTTGATTCTAATTTAGGCACCATAGGATAGATTTTAGAAAAAAATGAAACTAGTTTCATTTTTAAAATAAATCATATGAAGTTTTCAAGGTAAATTGGATTTTAGGATATTTAATTGCATGTTTTTCAAAAAAAATATTTGGATATATTTTGAAAAAATATCTTAGTCCGATTTACCCCTGTCAACTTAGTCTCCCTGTTTTTTTCGAAGGGAAGGGGAATATATTAAAACTTGGCACAGTACATCCCCAAATTATATATGAAAAAATCTGAAATAAAAATAACAATATTCTATCTTCTTCTTTCCAATGGCATCCTTCGAACCTCGGAGCCAAAGTGTAGTCCTCATGCCGAATCCAATGACCAATCCCAAAATATTAGATATACCGTAAGATCCAACGCTTCGGAACCAGTCCAAAACACATCTGAATAGACAAAAGAATATTGACAGTTGCATCATCGAGAACAGATGCAGATTCATCACCTTCCAACCTTGAATTCCTCTCCACGACCTACGACGATGAGATTGATGACCCAGATGTGACACCCTAAAATTTGCTCTTTTCAAAATAGATGCAAAGTAATTTAATTTTGTATTCTAGTGCTCATGAAAACATAGAAAAATAATATTTTTCACTAAAATAAAATTTATCATAGGGTTTAGCAACATTGTGTGTATACATGCCGGTGCATATGATTTGATGTGATGTTTGCTTATTGTTCCTTTGTGTGTTGAGAGTAAATAAAATCTTTAAAATGCATTTAGTAGGACGATCTTCCTTCTCTAGCAAGCCTTTATCGTTTTCTGCAATCAAATTCTTTGTTTCTCAGCTCAAGTTTTCATTTGGAGCCTCTCAAAATATTTTCTTTGTAACCCAAATCACTCCTTTCAATTCCTCGTCCGTCAATCAACCTCTACAAATTTCTCGGGAATTTTTCCGACGTTTTCTGTAGGTTGTTTCCACTTGTCTGTGAGCATAGTCTAATTTTTAGATGCTCCAAAATATCTTATCATGAGCTCCAAATACTTTATTTGGGTTCCTCATGTTCCATAATGTCTCTGAAAATTTTTCCTGAATTTTCGGAGCTTTCAAAGTATTTTTTGCGGCTTAAATAATAATTCTGGACTTTTATGGAATTATTTTATCCATAAAAATAATTAGTTCCGAAAATAATAAATCTCTCATTTTTCCCAACGCTCAAAGCCCATGTGCAATAATCCTAATAAATCTCAAAGGCCCATACATTTATTTACTAATGGGCTTTGATGATTAATTAGACCTGTTAGTAGAGGTGGAGGATGCAACGTCAATTAGTACCATATCGCTAGTTGACATGGAGGTGAAGAGTTTTCCTCTCTATATATATGTACTTATCCATTGGACAAAGCACACCAAAGCTACCGTAAGAGGAACCCCTAGTTTGGGAAATCTCTGGTGTAGTAAATTAGATTTTTCTCATCCTTCTCTCGCCGTCGCCGTCACCGCCGCGCTGCCCAGCCCGGCGCTGCGCCGCCGCCGGTCGGCCAGCAGGCCCCGCGACCAAGGCCGTCCTCGATTTCCCCCTCCGTGAGCAACAGCAGCCTCCTATGGCCATCGCTGTTCTATATGTTCTATTGGTGATGACGATCCAAGATTGAAGATGAGGTATTTACGAGTTCGCCACCGGTCGTTAAATAATCATAGTTTATTCATTTTAATTCCGTTTTAGTTCGTTCTAGTTGCGTTAGTTTTATGTCATTGAGATCTATGTAGTAGAGTTATTAGTTTTCATATCACATATTTATGAATTTATTTTATTAAAATATTAATTGTGCCTATAATTAACTAATCGCTGATTAATTAAAATCGATTTAGGTTTTTGATTTCGATTCGATTGCACGAGTTTCATCACAGTGTGTGTTACGTGTTAGCAATGATATTTAACATGTCTCATATCTTGGAAATTTATAAGTTAAATATTAATTTGATTAAGGATTATTCAATAACTTTTAATTAAAAGCAATTTAAGTTCTAATTCTGTTTTGCACCATTTAAGTTGCGTTTGGTTCGTACTGACGTGAACTATATGTTAGGGGCAATATTTTTCATGTGATATGTTTTTCCATATATAGATAAATATTAAATTGATTAGTATATTTGCACACTAGTTTGAAATTAAAAGCAATATAGGTGCTTAACCTTGATAATTTATACCTAAAAGTTAATATGATTAATTGTTAATTTAAAAGTGTTTCTAGAATATAATTTGATTAGCTGAACTGGATACATATGTGATAAGTACGAGTAGATGCAGTCACATGCTTAATTCCTTTTCAAAGGTAAAGTTTAATTATTATGTGATAACATTTATAAATAATACATGATTAGCTTTAACTCGACTTTTAAAACTAAATATGTTGTGATTAATCTAAATCAATATTGCTCCTATAGTTTTTCTTAGCTAATCTAAAACAAGCTCGTAGTTGTTTCTTTTATAATATAATATAAATCTTCTAATAGTGGTTTTCTTTTAACCGTAGCTCCTTTCTTAGTGTCTCTTGCGTTCTCACAACCGTAGCATCGAGCCATTCTTGTCGCGTTACTTTGTTTCGGTGTGTTCTACGTAGTGGTGTTAGTGGCTCTCATGTTACTCAAATGTGTTTTGATAGTTAAAAAATTAATTGTATTAATACTATCACTTGCATCGTTTTCGGAATATAAAGTCAATATAGGTTTTATACTACGCTCTTTCTTAAGCAATAAATCAAGTTGATTAATGAGAATATTTACATGTGTTTCTACGGTTAAAATAAGTTAAATGGATAGGTTTTATTTTCTGTTGCTTCGTTAGTCGTTTTTTTCGTTGAATCGTGTATAGCGTGTCTTTTGCGTTTGTGTATTCGTAGCGATACGCTATTTTTCTTATTTTATTGGTTGGTGTACTGTTCTCATATATTCTTATTTGTATGCTGTGTATGGATGTATATGTGGTGATATATGATTCAGTCAATCGGTGAGGTTTATGTGGTGATTAAGAAGCTATTCTCTGAAGCCTAGAAGCTGAGAATTGGAAGCAGATGATTGGAAGTTGGATACTAAAGGCTTTTGAGCGTATTGCTTTGGGGGAAAAGCAAGTTAAGACAAGTATAGCATGGGATTATCCTTGTTTCCTATTCACCTTTAATATACTTAATTCATGTGCATGTGTCTACCTTGTTACCACTAAGGATATCCTAGCTTTTGTACATTGTAACTTGACATCCATGGGACATTGCATTGGGTAGTATTTATGCTAGTGTTGAAGATAAATAACCATGATCTGTAACTTGACTAATGATATATGCAATAAACATTTAAAAGATGTTTTAAAGCAACATGGCTCAAGAGGGCTAGAGCATATTGGGTTGTCTTTACGGTGCTCTAGTTTCTCTCCTTAAGGACTTATCTATAAGCGAACATCCGGGACTTATAGTACAACTGTGAGGGCTATATGGCTCTGGCTTTAGTCAAGTATGAGGACCTTATCTAGCTTGTTAGTGTTAACCTTTATGGCGTAAGAACGGCTTGACGAATCGGGTATAGTGCGGCCTCTGTCCTGATGTGTATAGGCTGTGCGTTATTGTGCCATTTGGAAGGGGGCTCTACATCTGTTTGCCGAGTGAATCTAATGGCCCTAACTTGTTAGACGAACCTTTGAAAGACTTCATAGTGATGCCTGCCGACCTTCCTTGGAAGTGGGTCAAGAGATTAGCTACCTTAGGCGAAAGGGTAAATCACGACTCACAGTGAAAGTGTACAACCTCTGCAAAGTGTAAAACTGGTATATCAGTCGTGCTCACGGTCACGAGTGGCCTTGGACCCTTACAGAATAAATGATGAACACTGATGATAATGTTAATACTGATGATATTGATGCTCACTAATGATTATTATTTCTTGCTATACATTATTCTCGTTTACATGCATGAGGTTATTTGGGCTTATGGTAAACTTGTTGTTACTCAATTGCTAAAAGATGACTCAATAAAAGCTAATCGCAATAAACTAGTATTGACTTTTGAGCCTCATGAACCCTATGATATATTTGTTGAGTTCGACATGGACTCACTCTTGCTATTTCCCCCACATATCAGGAAGGGTACCAGACTGCTAGATTCTGGAATTTTTAGGCTTGTGATCAACCAGTCAGTTTGTTCCTGGAGTGAAGTCTACACCTGGTGTTCGGAGTTGTCTTTCCGCTGTGTTGCTCTCTAAGGTTATATATTATACTATTATGTTATGTTTATTAAGCATTTGTCTCTTGATATTATACTTATCTGCGGCTATATGTGAGATTTGACTTCTTTATTTCACATATAGTGTATATCTGGTTTTATCCTTAAAACCGGGTATGACACCAGAGTAGCTGTTTTCATTGGGGGCGCCCAAAAGCACCTCTCTCTGTTGACAACCAAACATGTTTATTTTGTGAAGTTGTCAAAATATGTAACGGATTTCACTATTGTGTTCCTCTCATCGAGATGGTCAAAAAAATATATATAAAACGTCCAATTTGGGGTCCGGATGAGAGAGTTATGCCTCCGAAAAAATGTATGAACTACCGGTACTACCGGTCCGAGATCACCGGTACTACCGGTCCGAGAAGGTTTGGCGCAGATATAAACTACCGGTACTACCGATGGATGGTGGTAGGTGGCGCAGTTTGGCGTGAAAATGAACTACCGGTACTACCGGTCCTTGACCGATACTACCGGTAGAGCCTGACCGGAAGTACTCATAGGTGTTTATTCCAAATATGACTTTCAGATCTCAAACCGATTTGTTTCTAAATCAGTTTTTTGGACGTGGGAAACTTAGAAAATAAGCCTTGGAGAGGTTTCCTACTGGGATAAGACCACCCCCTCTATATATATGAGAGGATTATGGCCGATTGAGTTCCCATCTATCCAATCGACACAAAAATACAATAAATCAATGTACTACCTCTTTTTACCATCTCTTCCCCTCTACCTCTTCTCCTCGTTCTTCGTCGGTGCTGCATGGCTGGAGGATCGACGACAATGACGCTCTAGAGCAGTCAGGCTGACTAGGGCAGCCATAGCCACCGCATGCCCCGACGGGGTCCCTCCTAGACATGTGGGGTCTCGGGTCTCAAGAGACCTTGCCGATGTGTCTTGCGTATCGCGCTTCCAGCGAGGCTCCTCCGGCGATGTGTCCTGCGTATCGCGCTCATCGCTAGAGGCACAAGGTCTTGGTGTGAACATCCCCTAGGCGCCGGCCAATCCCTAAATTGGCTAGGCCCTACATCGAGCGATCTAGCTCCTTATCGTGAGTGTGACCTAATTTAGCGTCAACACTCCCCTTGCAGACAACTTGGCCGACTATAGATAAAAATGACGCCTGCAGTGATGATCTCGCCGTGGTAATCATTAAAATCATCATAGGAAACACAATCCCGACCGAAAATCATCTAATTTTGCCGAAAGATTTATTTGGACTAAACCCTAAGCAGCTGAAAAAACTACGAAAAATTAAAGAGATGTATCCCCCTCACCTTCTTATCCCTGACAGACGCGCCAGAGAGGAAGAATGAGAGGGACCCTAGGCGCGACGGCGGTGGCGAGGAGTTGCGGCGTGGCAAGGAGTTGTGGCAGCTTGTGAGACGCTTTTTAGACTTCCAACTTAGGGGGTGTTTGGTTGGAGAAGTTAAAGTTTAACAAACACTGTAGCACTTTCGTCTTATTTGACAAAAAAATTTTCAATCTTGGACTAATTAGGCTTAATAGGTTCGTCTCGTAAATTACTCCTAATCTGTGTCGACATGCATGCAATTAGTCTACATTTAGTACTCCATGCATTTTAGGGAACATTGATGTGATGGGAGTTAAACTTTAACAAAAGCAAACCAAACGGGGCCTTAGAGCGTCCGCAGTGCGGAGAAGCGGGGTCGCTTCTATCCTAGGTCCCACAAATGGCATGACTTGTTCTGGTATTCAACTCGCAGTGTATCGAACCGGACTCGGCTCCATATCCTGGTGTTTAGCACCGCGGTGATCTATTTTTTTATTGAAAAGGGGCGGGGTCGATAGCTCGAAGCTGATCCTCATCGAAACCACTCCGCAATGTTACGTACCTGGTGCTATAGCTACATTTAATGCATCGAACCGGCTACGAAACCCACACTGCGGACGCTCTTAGCCTCTCTTAGCTGACGTGGCGCCACATCAGCAAAAACACAGTTATCAAAATCAGCCAAAGTATAAAAACAAATAGTCTAAAAAGTTACGATTAGGGATACAAATAAATGTTAGGTATTCCATATTTTTGTCGATCACTGATTTAGAATGGATAGAGAAAATATTAAAAAAAATTTGGATATATTTCGCTGATTTGGAATCGGATAGAGAAAATATTAAAAAACAAATTTGGATATATTTATTTAGTATCCACATTTAAAATAGATTCGAGTACCGATATCTATATTACGAATTTTAGTGGATACGAATATCGGATAATTTGATATCCATTTTTATTTCGATCCCTAATCCCCGGTCGCTAAACTAGCCCTTTAGGGACTGCATGTGCACCGCATCTGGCGTTGGCTTTTGTCTTTTGTATCCTTATAAAAATGCACAATAACCGCTCGCTTATGTGGCATCACGAGTTCACGACTCGTAGCATACGGCTACGGGTACTCCTCCAAGGAGAGCGACAGGGCGGTGGAGTGTAGTCCCACGGGGCCACGGGTTGCAGAAGAGAACGCGCCATGCCATGCCGGAGGGCTGGTGCCGGACCATGCCGACAGAGCGATCGGCTTTTGTCAGTCAACCAGAGGCAGAGCGGCAGAGGCAAAGGCCGGTACAGTCTTGAGTGTTCATGCCCATCATATGATTCAAGGCGGTCCGGTGCCTGCGCCACGTCTTACGCGCATGTCAGAGGTTCCTTTCACAGTCGCGTCGCGCAAGGCGCAATGGCAAAGCGGATCGGCAATTCGGATCCTCGGACCTGCTGCCTGCTAATTGCCTTGCAAACTTATTAGTAGTATAGTATCATCCATCTGTATCTCTGTGTGTGTGGGGACGTGGCTCTCTGTCAATCGGTTTCGTTCCAAATCATTGCAGCAAAAGCACTGAGACTCAGATGACCTAACTACAGCCTGTCATTTAGGTCAAATACAACATTGATGGCTTATTTCTATAGGAAGTTATTGTTTCTAGCTCCATGCACCACAGATTGATAAAAAAAATCCTACGAGTTGCGACGATGCAATGACCACATGCACACATGCCGTGTGCACTAGTGCAGCGCGCTAGCGACTGACACTGCTACAGAAAACTTTACTGTTGCAGGTGCTTTCGATTTACCGTTGCAAGCAAAGCAACCGTCACCCAACAAAGGCCACAGTTAATCATAGCATTAACCGTGGCGGTTTGCTGTAACTCAACCGCCGCGGTTAATCTTTTAACCGTGGCGGTTGCTTGTTACCTGCCCGCCACAGTTAAGGTTTTTCATAAATAAAAAAAGGTTTTTTGCAATTTGATTTTGAATTGGAAATCGAATTTTCTCAGATTCAAATGCAAATAATAAAGCAGAAAATACGCATTCAGAGAATAAACACATATATTATAAGAATTCATACGTCGTCATTGTCATCGATTGTTCCATGCGATCCATCATGCATGTCACACACACACACACTAATGAAGTTTATATACCAAGTACATCACACAAAAGCACATCACATTGTTTACTTGCAAGAGAAGCTAAGATCACCTACTCGAAGATGTCTAGCAACACGTAATTTTTCATGTATATATCACTGGTTCTCCAGTTGCGTAGCCTCTCGAACTTTGGATCTCTTGCATACTCGCTGCCCAAGTAGAAGAACTTACCCCCAACTTCACCACATTCATCCGTGACAAACTTACAAATATCGGCTACTGTTCGAGTTATGCTCTTCCTGTCCACATCTGTCTTCCGCCACTAACCTTGGGATTTCTTTAGCTGCCGCCAGCTCTTACTGAATCTCCCGCAAGCCCTGAGGTACTCACAAGCATAGTATCCACACAAGAGTGAACCTTCAGGTTGCTTGGCACACAATCATTAGGACCAGTAGTAGTGCAGAAGTAGTAATGTAATGGAAAGTAGTAGTACGAGTAGTGTAGTAGGCTAGTAGTAGTAGTAGTATTGGGTAGTAGTAGTAGTAAGAGTTGTAGCAGTAGGGTCTAGCTAGCAGTAGTAATTGTAGTAGTAGGAGTAAGTGTTAGTACTAGTAGGGTAGTCGGGTAGTAGTAGTAGTTGTAGTAGTACTAGGATAGTAGTAGTAGTAGTACAAGTAGTAGGCTAGTAGTAGTAGTAGTATTGGGTAGTAGTAGTAAGAGTTGTAGTAGTAGGGTCTTGCTAGTAGTAGTAATTGTAGTAGTAGGAGTAAGTGTTAGTACTAGTAGGGTAGTCGGGTAATAGTAGTAGTCAATGTTTTCCTAAACGCTAAACGGTAAACAGTCGGTCACCTACCGTTTAGCCATTATTTGGGCAAAACGGACCATTAAACGGGCTACACGGCCAATTAAACGGGCTAAACGGTAGATTAAACGGAAACGGCATACCACCGTGTAGCGTTTACACGGTGTTTAAACGGGCTAAATGACCGTTTAGGCGAACAGTGAGTTGTAGTAGTACTAGGATAGTAGTAGTAGTAGTACAAGTAGGGGCAGGAAGAGTATAGGTATTAGTAGTAGTACCGGGAATTGTCGCCTCAGCCTCAGTTTTGTGCCCCACTTCTGCTTCGTCTTCTCGGACCTACGATCATAGTTGGTGGGGTCTGATGCGTACTTCCTGTAAGTGTTGTATGCCAACCACTAGTGTCAACAACAAATACGATCATACTTTGAGTGCTTAAAAGAAGATGTGTGTCGTCACATACTATCGGAGACATGCTTCGAAATGCTTGTAAGCTCGCGGTTCCATATGGCGCAAGGAGTCGAATATGCAAGCCATTCCATCCTGAGGATAGATTATAAATACAATCCAATGCCCCACGATGCCCAAGCTACACCATTAAAACAACACATGGATCTCAGATCTTGAAATATGAAGGTTAGGAACGCAACAACTCTTGTAGGTACCATTTTGACTTACCCAAACTCGTGGGCGGCAAGGATACACCCATTTCCCTAGATCTGCTTCATGGCATTAAGGATGTACTGTCCCTTTCTGAACTTGATCTCGCCTTGCAACAAAACCTGGGCTTCCACTCGCTCCAACCCTTTCAAGTTCGCTAGCCTCGGATGCGTGTTCGGTATATCATAGCCAATGATGGCCCTCTCGGTAATATGCATAGGAGATAGGTAGACAATTGGATTCCCTAACTCCTTGCATACATAAGCTTGCATCCTACAAAGCACAAGTCGTCGTCATGGCATTAATGTTAGTTTGACCATAACGAACTTAATTACCTAAAGCGATGTAGAGGTGCAATAACTTACATGGCAAAAAGGGTGACTTGGGCGACATTGAGGTCCTTGCGCCGTAGCAGCCTATGCATGTCGTGGAAGACAATGGAGAAATAAGCGTCCCATCCAAGTGGAAGTACTCCTTGGGGACCCTCTGAACCAACTCCTTCATGCCTAACCTCGAAGCATGCATATACCAAATATGAAACCTCCGAACCTCCCATGGCTCCTCCTGGACGAGCTGGCCCAACAGCAACATGAACTTGCCATTCTCGAAGTTATCAGGGCAATCTAGAGTCAGGGGCCAAACTGACGACGGGGTTTGCTCCCTATTATTGAGACAAGGGAATAGTGTGTTAGCATCACATATGCACACGTAATATGTTGATGATGTTTGGTTGCCAATAGCATATATACCTTTCGAACGTCGTTGTGTACTGGTGCTCTTCTGCTATGCTCCACATCGCCCATTCCACGTTGGTGAGTTGGGCGGCGGGTTTGTCCCCCTCATCTTCTGGCTTCTTCAGCGTGGGTGGACATTGCCCTTTGCTCTGGCTTAGAGGTGGTGTTTGGTGGCCCGGTTCACCCCCTATACCTCCTTGTGGGTTGCACGTGTTTGGACGCGGGCTATGTGGAGTGCTGTCATGGCCGCCATCATCGTCGTTGTCATCGCCGCCACTGTCGTCGATGTCACTTGGGCCACCTAGGGGAGACGGTGACGGCTGCGAGGTATTCGGTGCTGGCTTCGGCGTGTAAAAGACAATATCTGCCTTGTTCCATAACACTAGCGTGCCGAGAGCCTGGCCAAGGGTCGTGTCTCCATCTTCATTGGGAAAGTCAAGTTCGTCTTTGTCGTGGCAATCGTCCGTCCACCCCACTTTCACCAAGGCATACTCAGGAGGGACGGGCCTGCCGAAGTACCTCGCTTCAGGGTTAGGCGGCTGTACCATTCCTTGCGCCATATCCTTCTTCTTCCCCGTCCTGCCCCAGGGAACCTGTAGCCAGGCGGGTGATGGCTCCACGATCTCATCGAACAGGTACCTCTGGGGTTGTGAGGTACCCGACACCATCTGCCCTTGTACAGTGGCTTCACCCTGCCGTGTCATCACGCTAGCCTGGCGAAACATCTGCGTCCTCAACTCCACCATCTTGGGGTCAGTGCTCGTGAAAGCATCTTGTATCGACCCCATTATCATTTCCTTCACCGCCGCTTCTTTGCCGGCCTAGAATATGCCTTGTAACTCTGCCTCATGCGATAAGAGGTGGCGTCGGATTGTCATGACTCCACATTCTTCCAACTCTGCCTCGATGACATGCCTCGGACGCGGCCGCGGTGCTCAGCGTTTCCCAGCGCCTCGATCAGCTCGTCATGACCCCTACGAGGTACGAACTCCCCATGTTCCTTGGCTGCCTTGATCACGAGCAAAGACTTCTCTGCCTCCTCGGTCTTTGGGTCATTGTACTTGGTCATGCCCTCCTTTAGCTGCTTCGGCTCACGGGCATAGAAGAAGCCGCGTGTCCTCATGTCGACGCCTTGTAATGGGTAACTCTGCCCAGCCGATTCTGCCTCCCTTTCTTGCTGCCGCCACTTCGGCCTCTTATCGGCGTACCCCGTCATGCCTAGGTGGTGCGAGAGCTTGTTCTTCTTTGCGAGCTCCGAGAAATGTACAAAAGAGTAGTAGAAAAGTACATATTTGGCTCATATTTGCCCTATTGTAATCACATCCCTGCTAAACTGGTTGCTTTGTATATGGCATACAAAGCCATCCTAGTTTAGAGGCTCACAAAGGTTGTATGGGGACATTTCATCATCATAGCCGCTGCCTCAGCATAGAAAGTTTCACATCATTGCAAATGCCACTGCCTCAGCACATTTTGTTTAAAAGTTTGAAAAAATCATCATTGCAAATGCCACAAAAGAACCACATAGGCAAAACGAATGGACAATGGTTGCACAGCATGAGACACAAGTATGATTTCAAATACAAAATTCAAATCAGAAAGTAAACAAACAGAATCATAAGCATATACGGCAATATGTGTGACCAAATACTATAGTGTTTTCCTATAAATTGGTGTCAGCTAGTATACTGGACTTATAAAACTGGACAGAGATAAAATCCAACAGTGATGTAATTCAGTTAAGCAAGTTCCACAAAGCTTTAGAGACAGTTGGTCAAGATCTGTGAGGGGGCATAGTGTTCCACAAAGCTTTACAGGTTTGTTCAGCAAGCTAATTACACTTTTCTTGTTTCCTTATCTGTAGAATTTGATAACAACAATAAATGGTATTGAACAGGTAAAGGTTTCAGGTTTCCTCATCTTACATTGCAATGATATCAGGTATCACTAGGGTTTTAGCAGATTAATAACAGTTCTGTGTGACATACCCCAGCCATTTACTTGCCGTACCACTACCCTATCACAGCTCTTGAGAATAAGGAAGATAAGACTAACAGAGATCATGCAAGAACACAGGGAAGACAACAATATTCTAATGAATAATCTATAATGGTTGGGCTAGCACTAGCATACTCCCAGATGACTTAAGCATCCATCCATTTGCACAGATTTGACAATGTAACATTAGCTTAAAAAAAAGACAATGTAAACATGCATGCACATTTCTGAATACCCCTAAATCATGCACTCTTGCCAAAACTGGAAAAAGCAATTAAGCAAAATCACATGCTTAATAGCCAGAAAAAGTGCATTTATTTTTCCAGCAGACCAACAGCAAAAATTACAGAGCAAAAACATGGTAACATACATTCATAATCCATGAGATTTGAGACAGTATGCCTATGGTGCCTATTTTACCCCAGCAGCATGCCTATGGCTATATACTTCTTTCCAAAAAGACAATAAAGGCACAGATGGTTCTCAAGTCTAAAGATGGTACTGCTTAAGTAACTCTGAGAAAGATAGAAAGTAAACCAAGACCTTCTCAAGCAGAGCAGCTTCAAAAACATTTATGTTCCAAATTGTACTTCACTTTGGCTCTTAGTGTGTGTAAGGCAAATAAAATAATGTGATTAATTCAGATGTCAACTAATGCACAAATGCTCTTAGTGTGTGTAAGGCAAATAAAAAGGAGATAGATAGCATGTTGCTAACTTAGTGTTGTTGTAACACCCCTGGGTGTTAAGCATGCATTAACCTTCTAAAGCATGAGCATTAGCATCACATACGTGTTCATCATCACATGCAATAGAAGTTAAAAAATTGAAATGTGAAAAACATTTGTTTGAACCATAATTGTTGCATTTTCTTGCTAAGACTTGTAAAACTTGTTTAGCTACAATTTTAGATAATCTAGAACTAATTAACATGATTTTTGGAGCAACTTTTGTATTTAAAATTTCCCCAAATTTTGCTTTTAAAAATATTCTTGAAAATAGGTTTTTAATTAAAAAATTGACTTTAAATCCTTCATTCAAAATCTGTTTAGAATTTCAAAATGTGCCCTTAAGCAAAGTTGTAGAGAATTAAATTTTGAACAACTTTTATTTTGGGGTCAACTTTTGAAAATGTCTTTTTCTCCTCCAAAATTTTGAATTTGAATCGATTTAGAAAATATGGAAAATTAATTATAAAAGAAAAGGGAATTTTCGGCCTTAACGGGCCGCCGCCTCCGCTCTGGCCTGCTCGCGCAAGCCGGCCCGGCCCGCACCCGTGCCTGCCAGCTCCCGCCCCCGCGTGCGCGCACGCGCCGTGGCGACCGTGGCAGAAGCCGGCCGCCACGTGGCTGTACGCCGCCGACGCCGCGCGCCACGCGCCCTCTGGTGGCCCCCGCGTCCCTCTGCGCACGCTTACTCCCTCCGCACGCTCGCCCGCCTCAGCTGCTGCCCTCATTCGTTTCCCCTCTTGCCAGCAGCAGCCGCGAAGCCGTGGCGGACGCTCACGCTACCGCTCGCCGTCGTAGCTCCGCCATCGCCGCACGCTCTCGCGAACGCTTCTCCGGTCGATTCTTCCCGACCTCAGCCCCACCTCGCTTCCCTTCATCTCGTGCTCGCGCCATTTCCACCGCTCAAGCTCAGGTGAGGGCCAATTTGGGCATTCCTCCTCCGCTGCCCGTCATGGCCGCCGTTAGCCGGCGCTCGTGGCCGGCGCTACTCCGTCGCCTTTCAGCCTCCATTTTTCCCTTTTCACGTCCGCCTCCACCTCGCGGATCTCGCGCGCGCCCCATCGGCCACCACCGTGGCCTGCACCGGCCGGCCACCGTGCGCCAGCGCCGCCGCCCCGCCATGCACACCGGCGAGCTCAACGCCGAGCTCGTCTGGCCACATGCTGGGCACCACCAGATTCGCCTTTGTCGCGGGGAGTGTGTTGGTGGTGGTCTTGTCGCCGGCCACCTCGCCGACGGCGAGATCTCGCCGGTCAAACCTCTCCCCTTTTCTCTGTGGTTGCCATGTGGGGTCGGTTGACCCACGGGTCCCGGTTGTCTGTCTCTCTGTGTGCTTCGGGGGTGATCCCGTGGGGTGTACTTAGCACTTTCAGCGACAAATTTTTGAAAAGGATTTTCCAGAAATTGTGAAAAAGCTTCTAAAATTATTATCTCAAGATTTATAGCTCCAAAAATTATGAAACAAATTTTGTAGTGTTTCTCATAAGTTGATCTATGACTTAAAAATGTTGTATGTTAGTTTTGTGATACTTTTCTGTGGAGATTTATTTAATCCTTGTAATTGCTGGTTTCTTAAGAAGTGCATAGTAAATCTTTTAAAGCTCAGAAAATATGGTTTCACTTGCAATAATTTTCTTTTGTGATGTAGTTTCTAGGAAAAATTTATGCTAGGCAGGTTCTGTGCAAAATTTTTTATGTCTAGTTCAAGTGCTATTTATTGCCTAGATTTGTTATTTTTGATAGAGGGAAAAATATAAATAAAACATTCCTATGATAATTTTTGTACAGTGATTGTTTCTTGTGGGGAACATAGGAAAAATGATAAATCTGTTGTTTGACACTTTTTCTAGTACAAAGTATTTCATGCTCATTATTATGCTATAGCTTGTTTATTTTGCACAGATAGTTTTACTTATTCAAATTCCATGAAATTTTTATAGTATACTAATTGGAGTAGGAGTGTGCTACTGTAATTTTTGTAGATTTTTACCTGTAACAGAAATAGGTGTTGATGTGTAACCCTAGTTTAAATAGGAAATAAAAGTTTATTCTTTATGAGTAATTAAAAGTAATAAAAAGAATTTGGTGTATCTTTGAAGCACCAAACTACCTTGCTGGTGTTATTTGATGGGTTAAGGTATTAGGGTTTGGCAAAGTGTAGCAACACTTGTGTGAGAATTTTATGCTAACTAGTATAAGAGTAGATGACGTGTTTTGTGGTACATGTTCTTGGATGATATGGACTACCTTGTAGAAGATGTTGTCTGTAATTCATACTATCAGTTCAATGTGCTCATCTGCATATCATGTCATCATAGCATTCCACCGCATCTGATGCACCGTCTACATGGTTACTTATGCAATTGCATCATACAGGATCACAGGAGGAGTCGCAGGTAGCAGTGCCGGAAGAACAGACTTGGACCGATCAGCAAGAGCCCCAGGCACAGGAGGTGCCCGAGGAAGAGGAACAAGGAGAGGAGTTGCCCGAGTCGTAGATCACCAGCCTAGTTCGTTTGAAAGAGGCAAGCCCCGGAGCATTCTATGTCTCCTACTTTATAAAAGTAATTCTTTATATATGAGTTTTATATATTGTTGCATTAAGTTATAGGAGTTGAGTGAAACCGTTGTTGCTTAGACCAGTAGAAGTCGGGTGATTTCCTGTCACCTGTGAATTATAGGTGGATACCTGGTTATGGTTAGCTATAATTGTTATCATAGAAAGTAACCAAGTGTTGATGGATAAAGGGAGATCGGATGGAGTCTTATAGGGTTTTGGACTATAGTGATTCCGTCTGTGTCGATTAAGGACCGATCATTGCTCGTCCCTCTTGTCATGTTGAACGCATGCCTCACATTTAGCTGGCCGAATAAAGTACCTTTTGACCGCGAAGCTAGTGACACTATTTCAAGCCGGGATAAACTCGGATTGGCAGACTGGTGCTGAAGGGGGCATGATGGGGACACGAAGAGTGAGCCCAAGGTGCGTCCTGGCAGTCGGGCTGTCCTTGGGTAGTGCGGTCCATGCCTATTATCCCGCGGCTACTTGAAAAGTGTCATTGGTGATCTAAGCGACCCTGATGGGGGAAACATGGTTTGTGTGAGGAATAAATCACCAGCTGGTTAAGAATCGATTCGAATCGCCATCGCTCCTGGATAGTGAGCACTTGACTCGAGCTACAACATTGTAGTAAAATGATGGAACACGGATGGTTTTGTGAATGATGTTGGAAAAGCTAAATCT
Organism: Saccharum hybrid cultivar R570; assembly: GCA_038087645.1. Classification (NCBI taxonomy): domain Eukaryota; kingdom Viridiplantae; phylum Streptophyta; class Magnoliopsida; order Poales; family Poaceae; genus Saccharum; species Saccharum hybrid cultivar. The sequence continues at coordinate 559,049 of JAQSUU010000522.1, forward strand.
GATATGGTAACTTTTGATGTAAAGGGTTAATCAAGTGATTGCTCTAGCATAGGTGCTCACTTAGACTAATCAGGTATAATTAAGTTGATGCTTACAGTTTAAATGGTTCATAACTGATAACTTATGCTTTTCGCAAATGAGTCAAGCCAGTCCACTTTATAAAGGCCTTGCATACTCCTTGGTGTCTTTTATTTCTGGTTTATGACGGGTAAGTCTAGCTGAGTACCTTCTCGTACTCAGGGCGTTGTTCCTATTGTTGTTACAGATGGTTAGATGTACTATGGTTATTGCGTCAACTGTCTGTATCCGGCGATGGGCGATAACTAGGACCAAGGGCAAATGGTCACTCCATTCGTCTTATCTCATGCTTTTGTGGGCTATGACTACCTGTTGGCACTGTATCTGAACTAAGTGTGTGTGGTTTAAAACTACTTGCTTCCGCTATGTTAATTTGAACTCGTGTTGTAATAACTTTTTATTCTGAACTCTGATGTATTCAACTCTCATTGCGAACTTTATGTAGCATGTGACTGTGGCTGCTAAATCAGTATGATCTTGGTTGAATGTTGGTTGGTTTGAAATCCTTCGTTATTTTATGGAATCTCGGGTTGTACGGGCTTAAGTTTAGTAAATTATCTGCCTCGGTGGAAGATTTTCTTACTTAATCTCGTATAATCATGTTGATCCGTTATAGCTGGCATCAGAGCATGGTTTAGCATGTTACTGTTCACATGGGTATTTAAAACAAAACTATGTTTAAAGCCGAGTTTTAAGACTTAAGAGTGTGCCTGTGGTCATATCCTTTATGCCTAGTTAAGGACTCTAGGTGGCTTATTTAAGTACTGACTGGGGTTTTGCATCATATTTTAATTTGTTGCTCATACGGCGTGCTATTGTATGAGTGCCATTCACTTGAGTGGTAATGTATGGATCAATTACCTCTACGCCTTGGTAAGTGAGAGTTGTGAGAGCATGGTCGGATACACTGCCGATCTAGGGAAGTGCTTATGTGATGCCGAATTATTTACATGTTTTACACATGTTATATGAAGGTATCCTTTGTATTGGGGATTTCCGTCATGTGGTGACGATGCCGTCAATAGGGCGATGATTTGGGTAGTTGCTACCGTTATACTCGTATCTGGGGATACGTGTAAAGCGAGTAGCTTACTTTACTGCTTTCTTGCATATTTTTCATATTGTGAGGTTTGGGCTGAAGTGACTTTCTGTAGGTACATAACAGCGCTATCGAGTAGTACGCAGTAGCTATGTTTACAAGAGATCGTTGTATGCCACCATCTATACCGCTAGTAATTGTTATTTCTAAGTTTGTAAGGACGTACGGAACATGCATGCATCATGTTTGTGCATTTCATTCATGGCATTGTTCCTCCCCTTATAAGTTGATTATCTCATTTTGATAAAAATGACAACTTAAAATCTGTTCTCACTACGGTAATAAAATTTTGGTACAGATGGCACGCACCAAGTAGACAGCTCGCAAGTCCACAGACAGAGTGCCCCGTCATCAGCTTGCTCCACGCACTCATCAGCGTCACACATTTCTTGGAGAGTTTGGGATGCCTACGCTCTTGTGGAGAGTGCTCAGCTACGTAGGCTATCCTGATGGAATGGAGCCCCGCTACTTCTGGGCAAATGAGCAGTTGGGGGAAAGACTTTTGGTTACTGTGAAGTAGTTGTTCGTCCCAAAGGTGATGGTTCTGAGTGGACTGGTTGGCGTTATGAGTCAACTGGCAGGACCGCTGAAGAAGCCGCTAAGAGGGCAGCCTTTGGAATACTGAGTGATATCATGGATCACTTTCCTCAGGAGTTGGCAGCAGCTATAGTTGGAGTCTTTCCGACGGGCAACCCCTCCACTGACTCGTGGCAGTAGGCAAGAGGAAGGTCCCTGGAGATTAGTGCAACAGAAGCACAGAACAGTGATAACCCCGCCATGAGTGCCATGTTCACAGTGATGAAGGCCTTCGATGGAGTGGAAGGTAGCCTACGACGTGTGTCTGGTGCTCTTGGTCAGGATCGTGATGACCGACGTCAGCTTCAGAGGGATCACGACGCCGAGATTGAGAGGATCACTGCAGAGATGGCTCAGTTGTCTCGTCAGAGGGATCAGGCTACCTAGAGGACTGTGGTCTTTGAGGGAGACGTATGTGCACTGAGAGAGCAGGTTGGACGTCTGACCACCGCCAACAGGAACGCTGAGCGCATGTTGACTCCATCAGAGGAATGAAGCCTGGTCTACAAAGAATGTTCTGAGGGCTCGACAGTTTGACCTAGAGCAGCAGCTAGCCAACGCAGAGGAGTATAATGACAACCTGCATGAGGAGGTTCATCGGCTGAACAACTAGCTCTACCCCTATGTTCCTCCTGGTGCGGCAGAAATGGATCTAGATGAGGATGAAGATCCCGAAGAGCCCGAGGCACCCGCTAAGGATGATGACGACGTTGTGGATGGCGACCACGCCAACATCTCCGACTTAGACAGCGACCATGATGAGTAGACTAGTAGTTGTTGCGCTAGCTACTAAGGTTCCGTTTGCATGATCTTTTGCTTAGTTGGCACATTGGGCAAGTAATAATGAGTAGAAAAAACTAAGGCTTTGATGTAATGTTGGAAAACTTAGATGTGTTTGTGGCGGTATCCGAACGTCAAAAGTCCAGTGTATGTATGCTGGCAATTTGGTTGTAATGGACGCAATGTGTGCACTTTAGTAATCTAATTAGTGATGTTTTGTTAATTGGAATGACTTATTGTGCCCCTGTTTTGTTGTATGAATTTATTCTCTCCAGTGAATTCAGTACAACATAATTTTTCATTCACTCGCAATTTCTACAATATCACCTAATAATTATTGTTGCTGAAATATGTAGATGCCGAACACTCGCCGTACCGTGTATGACGCCACGGAGGCTGGTGGCAGTGCCGCTGGAAATGAGAATCGTGATCCACCACCGCCTCCTCCTCCACCGTACACCGCAGAACAGTTCTTCGCACAGTTCCTCGGAAGTCAACGCAACATGGAGAACATGCAGCAGAATATGGAAGCTGCATTGCGCAATATTGCGAATAACACCCGTCGTGGAGTAAACCCGGGTGGGCATGAAGTAAACCAGTATAGCAGTTTCAAGGATTTCATGGACACCTGTCCACCAATTTTCAAGGAAGCCGCTGAACCCTTGGATGTAGAAGAGTGGATTAACACAATGAAAGACAAGTTTCGTGTTTTGAGGATGACCGAAGTGTTGAAGACAGAGTATGCAGCTCATCAGCTTCAAGGTCCGGCAGGGATGTGGTGGAAGCACCACCGCACCACTTTTTCCTCCCTATGCCCACATCACTTGGAGGGAGTTCACTGAAGCGTTTCATGGAGTGTACATCCCACCTGTCTGACAGAAATGAAGCTCGGAGCATTCCTGGCACTGAATCAAGGCACGAAGACTGTGACCCAATATCTGCATGCATTCAACAATCTGAGCCGCTATGCTTCTAACATGGTTAATACTGATGCCAAAAAGATTGTCAGCTTCAAGAGAGGTCTGAATCCCAAGATGATGAAACACGTGGGTACCAACATGAGAACTGGTTTCAATGACTTTGTTAGTGACTGCTTTAAGCAAGAGAAGAACAATAATGTATATGATGTGTCCAAGACTCGTAAGAGAGCTTTTGAGTCAAGTCTGTCCCAGCCTAGGGCCCCAATGGCAAATCGCCCTGTGTATCGTTCGCCTGCCCCTGGTGCAAGGTTTAGGCCACCCTAGCGGAAGGGTCAGAATGCCCAGCAACCTCAGAGGAACTAGAAACCGTTCAAGATGGCGTTGCCACAAGCGAAGGCAGGACAAGGCAGTTTATCTGGAGCTGTGACTCAAGTAAAGGGACCATGTTTCAACTGCAACCAACCTGGGCACTTTGCGAAGTTTTGCCCCTATCCCAAGAAGCAGCAGACTCAGTATCAAGCTCGTGTGCACCACACCACCGTTGATGACATCCTAGAAGGAGAACCGGTGACAGCTGGTATGTTTTCTATCAACAATCATCTTGCAGTAGTCTTGTTTGATTCCGGATCATCTCATTCATTTGTAAGTCAAGCATTTGTTAAGAGGTATGAGCAAAAGATAGTTGAGTTGGAATGTGCTTATCAGATCAGTTTAGCCGGGACTGATCTGTTGACAAATCAGATAATCCAGGGAGTAACCCTGAACATAGCAAATAGACAATATAAGCTTAATTTGATAGTCATGTCAGGACTAGTTTTGGATGTGATTATAGGAATGAACTGGATGAATAAGATGGGAGTAGTAATTGATGTTGGAGGAAGAAGTATTTCTCTCAAGGAACCTATTGGAGAAGGCACTTTCCAGGTGATCCTACCTCGAAAAATAGATCTAGCCAGTACAACTTGTGCCGTCCAAACTACTCTGATAGCCAAGATTCTAGTAGTATGTGAGTTTCCAGACGTGTTCCTAGATGAGTTACCTGGGCTTCCACCAGACCGAGATGTTGAGTTTGCCATTGAGTTAATTCCTAGAATAGCACTGATCTCAAGAAGGCCTTATCGGATGCCTCCCAATGAGTTAGCCGAGTTGAAGAAACAACTCCAAGATCTGTTAAAGAAGGCTTTGATTCGTCCTAGTTCGTCGGAATGGGGATATCCTGCACTGTTCGTGAAGAAGAAGAAAAATAACTCCTTACGTATGTGCGTGGACTATCGGCCACTGAATGTTGTGACAATTAAAAACAAGTATCCTCTACCTCGGATTGATATCTTGTTCGACCAATTGTCTAAAGCCAAAGTGTTCTCTAAGATAGATTTGAGATCAGGGTATCATCAGATCAAGATTAGGCCACAAGATATACCTAAGACCACGTTTTCTACCAGATATGGTTTGTACGAGTATCTTGTCATGTCCTTCGGATTGACAAATGCTCCTGCATACTTTATGTATCTGATGAATTATATATTTATGCCAGAGTTGGATAAGTTTGTGATTGTGTTCATTGATGACATACTAATATACTTAGAGAATGAAGAAGATCACGCAAAACATCTTAGGATTGTCTTAACTAGACTCAGAGAGCATCAGTTGTATGCTAAGTTTAGTAAGTGTGAGTTCTAGCTTAAGATAGTTCCTTTTCTTGGTCACATGTTATCTGAAAGTGGAATTTCAGTAGACCCTAGTAAGGTACAAGAGGTCATGGACTGGAAGTCACCAACCACAGTTCATGAGGTTCGAAGTTTTCTTGGTTTAGCCGGGTACTATCGCCGCTTCATACCGGATTTCTTGAAGATTGCCAAGCCAATGACAAGTCTGCTACAGAAGGATCATAAGTTTGCCTGGACAGAGGAGTGTGAGGCAGCTTTTTGCACCTTGCGGAAATTGCTAACCACTGCTCTTGTTCTGGCACAACCAGATATAGAACAGCTGTTTGATGTGTTTTGTGATGCATCTAAAAATGGGTTAGGATGTGTGCTAATGCAAGATGGAAGGGTCATTGCTTATGCCTCACGTCAATTGAGGAAGCATGAGGTTAACTATCCTACACATGACTTGGAGCTTGCAGCAGTTATGCATGCTCTAAAGATTTGGAGACACTACTTGCTGGGGAATGTGTGTAATATCTTTACGGATCATAAGAGTCTCAAGTACATTTTTACTCAGTCTGAGTTGAAAATGCGATAGAGAAGATGGTTAGAGCTGATAAAGGACTATAATCTGAATGTGCACTATCATCCCGGGAAGGCTAATGTAGTAGCAGACGCCCTAAGTAGGAAATCACATTCTATTGCTGTGCAGCCGTTGTTTGAAGAGGGGTTCAATTTATTGCATCCTGCTGTGTTGCATAATATTCAGATCAGTTGTACCTTAGAGAGCAAAATCATTGGAGGTCAGAAAACAGATAAGGGAATATTTCATATCAAGGAGAAAATGAAGAGGGAACTGACCAAACACTTCAAAGTGGATGACCAAGGGGTGTTATGGTTTAAAGATCGCCTAGTAGCACCCAAGGATCGAGAGCTCAAGAACAAATTGATGGATGAAGCTCATCATTCTAAGCTATCTATCCATCCTGGAAGTAGTAAAATGTACCAAGAACTAAGACCTCGTTATTGGTGGACCAAGATGAAAAGGAGATTGCAGCATATGTTGCCAGTTGCGACATGTGTTGCAGAGTGAAAGCTCTACACATGAGACCCGCAGGACTATTGCAACCCTTGCCTATACCAGATTGGAAATGGGATGATATAAGTATGGATTTTATCACTGGTCTTTCCACCACACCAAAAGGACATGATTCAATTTGGGTAATTGTAGACCGCCTTACCAAATCAGCTCACTTTTTGCCAGTTAAGACAACTTTTCGACCACCTCAATATACAGAGAAGTATATTGCTGAGATTATCCGATTACATGGTATACTGAAGACTATCATGTCTGACCGTGGTTCACAGTTTACCGCTTATTTTTGGGAGCATCTTTATAAAGGATTGGGTACTAGTTTGATTCGTAGTATAGCTTACCATCCGCAGACAGATGGGCAGACAGAGCGAGTTAATGCTATTCTTGAAGATATGCTTAGAGCTTGTGTATTATCATCCAGAGGTTCATGGGAATCATGGTTACCTTTGGCAGAGTTCGGTTACAACAACAGTTATCAAGAGAGTATCAAGATGGCACCTTTTGAAGCCCTGTATGGCAGAAAATGTAGGACACCGTTAAATTGGGTTGAACTTGGAGAAAGAAGGTTTTACGGGATTGATTTTGTAGATGAGGCAGAGAAAAAGGTCTATATTATCCAACAAAACATGCAAGCTCCACAGTCCCGTCACAAGAGTTATGCAGATAAGAGAAGAAGACTGCTAGATTTCTAAGTGGGTGACTACGTCTATTTGAAGGTTACCCCAATGAAGAAGAAATGGTTTAGAATCAAGAAGAAACTGGCTGCTAGATTTGTAGGACCATATAGGATCTTAGAGAAAAAGGGTCCCGTGGCTTATAAGCTGCAGTTACCAGAAGCAATGAGTTTAATCTTTTTCGTCTTCCACGTATCACAGTTGAAGAAGTGTTTGCGTGTTCCGGAAGAGAGAATAGAACCTCAGGGTATTCGGATCAAGGCAGACTTGGAATATCGTGAGCAACCATTTTGAGTTTTGGACACTAAGGGTCGAGTCACTCGGAATAAAGTAGTGACAACTTACAAGATTCAGTGGAGCCATCATGGTGAGAGTGATGCGACGTGGGAAACAGGAGAATATCTACAAACCGCTTATAAAGATTTTTACAACAAGTGGTTCGTAACTCAAAATCTCGGGACGAGATTCTTATAAGGGGGAGGGCTGTAACACCCCTGGGTGTTAAGCAAGCATTAACATTCCAAAGCATGAGCATGAGCATCACATACATGTTCGTCATCACATGCAATAGAAGTTAAAAGTTAAATTGAAATGTGAAAAGCATTTGTTTGAACCATAATTGTTGTATTTTCTTGCTAAGAGTTGTAAAACTTGTTTAGCTACAATTTTAGATAATCTAGAACTAATTAACATGATTTTTGGAGCAACTTTAGTATTCAAAATTTCCCCAAATTTTTCTTTTAAAATATTCTTGAAAATGGGTTTTTAATTAAAAATTTGACTTTAAATCCTTCATTCAAAATTTGTTTAGAATTTCAAAATGTGCCCTTAAGAAAAGTTGTAGAGAATTAAATTTTGAACAACTTTTGTTTTGGGGTCAACTTTTGAAAATGTCTTTTTCTCCTCCAAAATTTTGAATTTGAATCGATTTAGAAAATCTGGAAAAAATTAATTAAAAAAGAAAAAGGAATTTTCGGCCTTAACGGGCCGCCGCCTCCGCTCTGGCCCGCTCGCGCAAGCCAGCCCGACCCGCGCCCGTGCCTGCCTCCTCCCGCCCACGCGCGCGCACGCGCCGTGGCTACCGCGGCAGAAGCCGGCCGCCGCGTGGCCGTACGCCGCCGACGCCGCGCACCACGTGCCCTCCGGTGGCCCTCGCGTCCCTCCGCGCCCACTTACTCCCTCCGCGCGCTCGCCCGCCTTAGCTGTTGTCCTCATTCATTTCCCCTCTCGCCAGCAGCAGCTGCGAAGCCGTGGCGGACGCTCACGCCACCGCTCGCCGTCGTAGCTCTGCCACCGCCGCACGCTCCCGCGAACGCTTCTCCGGTCGATTCTTCCTGACCTCAGCCCCGCCTCGCTTCCCTTCATCTCGTGCTCGCGCCATTTCCACCGCTCGAGCTCACGTGAGGGCCAATTTGGGCATTCCTCCTCCGCTGCCCGCCATGGCCGCCGTTGGCCGGCGCTCGTGGCCGGAGCTCCTCCGTCGCCTTTCTCCCTCCATTTTTCTCTTTTCACGTCCGCCTCCACCTCGCGGATCTCGCGCGCGCCCCATCGGCCACCACCGTGGCCTGCACCGACCACCATGCGCCAATGCCGCCGCCCCGCCATGCACGCTAACGAGGTCATGCCGAGCTCGTCTGGCCGCATGCTGGGCACCACCAGATTTGCCTTGTCGCGGGGAGTGTGTTGGTGGTGGTCTTGTCGCCGGCCACCTCGCCGATGGCGAGATCTCGCCGGTCAAACCTCTCCCCTTTTCTCTATGGCTGCCATGTGGGGTCGGTTGACCCACGGGTCCCGGTTGTCCGTCTCTCTGTGTACTTCGGGGTGATCCCGTGGGGTGTACTTAGCACTTTTAGCGACAAATTTTTGAAAAGGATTTTCCAGAAATTGTGAAAAAACTTCTAAAATTATTATCTCAAGATTTATAGCTCCAAAAATTGTGAAACAAATTTTGTAGTGTTTCTCATAAGTAGATCTATGACTTAAAAATGTTGCATGTTAGTTTTGTGATACTTTTCTGTGGAGATTTATTTAATCCTTGTAATTTCTGGTTTCTTAAGAAGTGCATAGTAAATCTTTTAAAGCTCAGAAAAATATGGTTTCACTTGCAATAATTTTCTTTTGTGATGTAGTTTCTAGGAAAAATTTATGCTAGGCAGGTTCTATGAAAAATTTTTGATGGCTAGTTCAAGTGCTATTTATTGCCTAGATTTGTTATTTTTGATAGAGGGAAAAATATGAATAAAACATGCCTAAGATAATTTTTGTACAGTGATTGTTTGTTGTGGGGAACATAGGAAAAATGATAAATCTGTTGTTTGACACTTTTTCTAGTACAAAGTATTTTCATGCTCATTATTATGCTATAGCTTTGAAAGGATCAAGATGCCCAAGAGGGGGGGTGAATTGGGCTTCTCTAAAAATTAATTGCAAGAATTAAATCCTACAAGCCGGAATTCACCCCTAGTGCCTACTTGTGTTCCTAGAGAGTCTACCGTTAAAAAGTTTTGCACCCTAGTTTCCAATCCTAGTCTAGCATGGCAATTCTAGGAATGTAAAACAAGCAATGAAAGTAAATACGAGAAAGTAATTGCTTGAAAGTAAAGGGGCAAGGAACACGGCGATGTTTTTCCGAGGTATCGGAGAGTCGCCACTCCCCACTAGTCCTCGTTGGAGCACCCGCGCAAGGGTGTCGCTCCCCCTTGATCCGCGCAAGGATCAAGTGCTCTCTACGGGTTGATTCTTCGACACTCCGTCGCGGCGAATCACCCAAAACCGCTCACAACTTGAGTTGGGTCATCCACAAGCTCCGCCGGATGATCACCAAACTCCCAATCACCACCAAGCCGTCTAGGTGATGGCGATCACCAAGAGTAACAAGCTAGAACTCTCACTTGACCACAACGAGCCCAAATGAGGAGGTGGATGCACACTTGCTACTCTCGAATCACTAGTGAGGAAACTCAAACTTTGATTCTCAAATCTCTATCCTCACTAGAGCTCTTGCACTCCCTTGCACTCTAAAGGGTTTTCTCAGATGTTTGAATGAGCAAGAGACCTCTAAAAGAGGTGGAGGGGTTGTATTTATACACCCCTCAGAGAAAACGAACCGTTACTTTCTGGCACGGGGTCACCGGACGCGCCGGTGCAACACACCGGACGCGCCGGTCCCCCGTAACGGTCAAAACGCGATTTCGAAATCGAAACACCGGACGCACCGGTCAGGTAGCACCGGACGCGTCCGACGTGCAAGGGTGCTTACTGGACTTACACCGGACGCGAGGCCGCGTCCGATGCCTGAAGACCGGACGCGTCCGGTCCTCTCTGGACCTTACTGGACTCGCACCGGACGCGCCGATCAAGTCCAGGTCGCGTCCGACGGGCGTTTTCTCTCGGTGACACGTGTTGGTCGTTGACCACCGCGTCCGGTCCTCGCGAGGACCGCGTCCGGTGGTCGAGGCCGAAACCTAGTCGCGGTAACGTATACACCGGACGCGTCCGGTGTTCCCGAAGACCGCGTCCGGTGCCTAGAAAACAGCCCGAAACGCGTCGCAACTTCAACCAAGTTGCTTCTAACTGAACCTTGAGCCAATCTAGGGTTGCCTAGCGCCAAGTTTAACAAGTGTGCACCACACCTAAACATAGGACTTGCCTAGGTCAAGCTACCCATTCATGCCCCCCTTTATAGTACGGCCAAAAGAGAAAAACGAAGATCCTAACGACTATTCCGAATGTGTCTCAACACTTCGTCATCCGGAACTAACCGTCCTTAATCTTGACGTCACTCTTTTGAAAACCGAAACGATTTCCATCAAGGGACACGAAGCCACAGTGCTCAAAGCAGTTATCACCTCCATGACCTAACTTACCAATGTTTCTGCAAAACACACGTTAGTCATGGTAATAAAGTGTTGTCATTAATTACCGAAACCAAACCTTGGGGCCTAGATGCTTTCAATCTCCCCCTTTTTGGTGATTGATGACAACACTAAGTTTCAATGGATTAGAGTGAAGGTTTTCAAGCATGCTTGGTTCACATAAGCAAAATACAATAAGCACAAGGGGTTAGGAATTGCTTATGTGCCCCAAGCCAAAAGAGTGTACTTCATAAGATAAGACAAAAAGCGTTAGTACACATAAGGATAGCTCATAAGTAATCGGAGTAAGGCACGGAAGCACAACCTTAGAGCTATAGCTAAAACGGTGACAAAAATTAATCACTGAGACGAATAACACATTAAGATTTAAGGTTTATGACTCGACGACAATGTCACACGAATGCAATGCTGAAAATAAACAAGATATGCATGAAGAAGCACACGAAAAAACGAAAACCCACTAACAAACTCCCCCTGAAACTACTCTCTCTCCCCCTTTGGCATCAAGCGCCAAAAAAACTAATCTAATCTGACGGGGGGATAGACGGAGTCGTGTCGGGTGCCGAGGTGCGCGGAGTGATCACAAAGTGAAGCGAATCCTCGGAGTCTGAGCTATCTGGCTGACCCTCTGAAGAAGCACGTGGCTGTGGAGCGGTCTGGGTCTGAGCAGGAACAGGCACTGACTGTGTAGCAACAAGTGGATCTGTCTGAGTAACCTGAGCCTGAAGTGCGCCAGTAGCTGGGGGATCTGTCGAGGCAACTGAAGAAGGGATGGTCTCAGTAGTCCCGGTCCCTGTCACTGGTGGAACGACTGCCTCGGAAGCTGACAACCCTGACGAAGTGTGAAACGTAGTCGTATGCGAGGGTGTCGGCTGACCAGTCAACTCGCTGTAGGTGGCACTGTAATCACCAAGAGGTGTGCCTGTCAGAAGATGCGGGCGAGGCTGGTCTGACGGTGTAAACCCCGTATGTATAGGAGTGAAGCTCGGGGACTGAAAAGACTGGGGAACCTGCTGCTGTGGAGATGTAAACTGAAAGCTCGGCTGTCCCTGACTCGACGGACCACTGGAATGCAAAGCCTGAGTCATGACAGAAGCTGGCGGAGGAACCCCAACTGTGATAAGATGGCGCAGGAGATCCATGTACTGCTGCTGACTCTGTCGCTGCATCTCAACCTGCTGCCTCTGGATCTCAAGCTGCTGTCTCTGAAACTCGTCCTGACGAGCCTGAATCTGTGCTAGTGCTGCAGCTGTATCCTGTGCCTGGCGCTGTATCTGCTGCTGCTGCTGCTCCTGAGCCTGGGTCAACCTCTCAAGGATAGCCACCATGGCTGGGTCTGAGCGGGAGGCTGAGCCAGATCCACCGGCCTCGTGGTCATGAGACCGAGGAGACCGGTACCTGGGGATGGGCTGATAGTCTTCATCAGTGCTGTCTGAAGTGACATCCTCAGGTATCCCAGCAGGCTGAGTGTCAAGGTCTGCGAGCTCTGCCTCGGCAAGCTCGTCCACTGTAGCGTCCTGCTCAGCTGCTGTCTCAGGAACCTCTGGGCGCTCACGCTGTCCTGGTGCTGGAGCCTGCTCTCTAGTGATAGAAGCCCAAAGCTGTCGAATATCATAATCAGGGAATGATGTAGTGGTGTTGGCAATCTCTGCCCTGATCTCTGGTGGCATCTGGATAGCTGATCTGATGATGAAACAAATCCAGTGGGCATAGGGAAGCTGACGGTTGCCCTTGAAGCCCTCAGCAATGGTGTCCTCCATCTCACTCAGGATAAGATCCCAGATATCAAACTGTCGCTGTGTCATGAGGTGGTGAACAACCCAAAGCTGCATCCTCGTCAGTCCCTCTCTGTAGCCAAGTCTAGGAAGTAGAGTGCGTCTGAGAATGGCATCCAAGACTCTGGCAAGTGGCGTCAGGCTGGCAGGAGTACGACGTGACCCTTCGCCAAAAGGCTCGCGAAAGCAGGGTCGAACCAGGTCGGTGGGTGGCACTGAACCGCCGTGAGGGCGTCTGGGAGGTGGAGTCTGACCATAGCACAACTGATGGATCCTTGTGTCAGAAGCTGGTAGTCTGAGAATCTCTCGAGCTCTGGAGCTGTACAATCTGTGATCGCGGCCTCTGAAAGCAAAGTGTATGAACTCATGGGCAGGATCAATCCAAAGAGAAGCATAGAACTCCCTGACCCATGTGCCGCAGTAAGCACCTGTCCGTCCAAGAAGATCTGATAAGCCAGGCAGATAGAACAGGTGCGGACGGAGCTGCTCTCCCACAACATCAACCAATGCCTCTAGTCGACATACCCTCTGAGGTCTGAAAGCAATGCCACTGTCAACTAGGGCCCTGTAGAAGTCCTCCTGAAGTGGGGTATAGAAACCCTCTGAAGCACTGGCATCTCTGACAGGTGGAAACCATCGGCTGACCTCCACAAACCTCAAGCTCTTCACCTGACGTGAAGAAGCACCCCTCAGGTCTAAGTGCACAACCGGGGGTGACCCTCTAACTCTGGGAGGAGGTCGTGCACCACGACGCGGGCCCTCTGGCCTAGGTGTCACCTGAGTACGAGCACGTGTGGAGCGACGACGTGGTGGAGACTGAGCTGCCTGCTCCTCTGTATCCTCAGTGGCCTGTGGAGCCTCAGTAGCCTGGGTAGCCTCAGTGTCCTGTGTAGCCTCTGTCTGCTCTGTGGGTGGATCCACTGACATCTGCTCTGAAGGTGCTGTAGCCTCGGTGTCCTCAGTGGCCTCAGTGCCGAGCTGTCGACCTTCAAGATGAAAGCGACGCTCGCCTATGTGTAACCCACTGCGTCTGCCACCTCTCTCTGCCTGCTCTGCGGCGTCTGCCACGGCCTGAGCAACCTCTGCATCTGAAAGTGTCCTCCTCTTCTTCCTGGCTGCAATCTTGATGCGCTTACCGCGCGCAATCTCATCACGACGGGGAGGACTGTTGTCCCCGTCACCAGGAGCTCCTCCGGCGTTCTTGCAACGCACCATGCTGACTGACTGCCTGAGAACCTCTGTGAGATGATGAACTGACACTCGAGAGGCTTGGCCTCAATCCGTATCCGCAGGCTTGGCCTCGGATTAAGCAAACAGATCTAACCCGGCACACCGACTGACTCGCTGCACGTATGGAATAGAGAGATATACAATAAGCATATATATATCTAAAGATACGAAACCCTAGATAGCAAGCACGTGAGATACGAAGTGAAACGACGCTAAGCTACCTCGGATCGACGAGACGACGGTGAAGGGACGAGATGATCTAGTTCGCGAGAACTCCCGAGATCGGCGATCGAGCACTGAAACGACCAAACTAGATAGCAATGAAAGGTTATGGTCAACGGCAAGCCCTAACGAGAGAATTGAAAGGACTTGAATCGAAAACGGAATCGAGACGAGCCGTTACCTCGACAAGCCCTAGGGTTGAAAGAAACCCTAAGCTAGGGTTTAGGGGTAAACCCTAGGTTCAAAACTCGGCCGAAGGATGGGAACGAGGTGCCCGGGCGCACGAGGGAGTAGATGTGGTGCTGGAGGAGACCACAGCTGGTTGGCACACCAGCGGCGAGGTGGACAGCGGCGGTTATTGGCGGCGCACGGTGGTGGCGCGGGCGCGGGCTTGCGAGCAGAGAACGAGCTGGGCGCGGCGCGGCAGTGAGAGAGAGCGGCAAGGCTCGCCGGAGAGCGAAGGCGCGGCGCGTGGAGGCTCGCCGGCGGCGAGGAAGAAGCGCGGGAGCGGCGGAACGGCGACTAGGGCACGGCGGCGGCGGATGTCGGGCGGAAGAAGCAAAAACGGACAAGACGGAACGGTTTTATAAGGGCGAGATCCGCTCGATTCGGTAGCACCGGACGCGGTGGTGAAAATCACCGGACGCGGTGGTGCAGCGTCCGGTGACACTCCAGTAAGTGCCTGGAGTCACCGGGCGTGTCCGGTGTGGACAGACCGGACGCGGTCAGAGTCCGAAGGCTGAGTGCTCGGGAATTCATCGCGGAGCACCGGACGCGGTGGTGGTAGCAGGGACCGGACGCGGTGGTGGTCAGAGGCGCGTCCGGTGCAGCGTCCGGTGCCTAGATCTGGACTTTGTCTTCTGGAAAACCGGACGCGCTGGTGGACGCCGGGACCGGACGCGGTGGTGCAGCAACACTGCGTCCGGTGCAGCGTCCGGTCGCTGTTTTTCGCCATTCTTCGTTCCGAACTGCGACGCGACTTCTCCCAATCAAGTTCCAATTCAAAGAGACTCAAATAAACACCAATTGGAACCTGATATGAGTGACCTCACTCAAACCCTCAAATTTTTCAAAATAGTTTGCCTTAGGCTAGTATAATTTTTACGAAAATAGGCAATAAACACCCAAGGAGCAACGTATGGCCATGCAATAGAGTTTTTGGACCTTAAGGAGCGTCAAATGCTCTCTCTATTCATGGACGAACACAGAGGTTGCTCAAAGCTAAACCGAAAAGAAACGACAAACAAACAACCATGCATATGCAATGCAATACAAGAAAGTAAAGCTAGGTTGCTTGACAAGTTTGATCCACGGTTAGGCTTCTTCACTCCTCCAAAGGAGGGTTATCGTAATCGTGTTAGCCAAGCCCTAAATGCATTGTGATAAGGTAAACATGACATATGATACAATGCAATGCAAGGGACAACACGCGCTCATTTTTTAAAGTTACTTGAATCAAGCACATTAAGTTCACTTCTTAGCCTACAAAAGGTAGCCTCGTCCAAAGGTTTAGTGAAGATATCCGCTAATTGATTTTCACTTCGTACACCTTCTAGTGATATGTCATTTTTAGCAACGTGATCTCTTAGAAAGTGATGGCGGATATCAATGTGCTTGGTGCGAGAGTGTTGTACCGGATTATTAGCAATTTTAACGGCACTTTCATTGTCACATAAAAGTGGCACCTTTTCAAGAACAACTCCATAGTCTAAGAGGGTTTGTTTCATATATAAGATTTGTGCACAACAAGCCCCCGCGGCAATGTATTCCGCCTCGGCGGTGGACAAAGCCACACTATTTTGCTTTTTAGATGACCAAGATACTAGTGATCTCCCAAGCAAATGGCACCCTCCGGATGTGCTTTTTCTATCAATTTTGCAACCGGCATAATCCGAATCGGAATAGCCAACTAGTTGGAATCTAGCTCCTTTGGGATACCATAAACCAATACTTGGGGTGTGCTTAAGATATCTTAGGATTCTTTTTACGGCACTTAAGTGAGGTTCTTTAGGGCACGCTTGAAAGCGAGCACACATGCACACACTAAACATGATATCGGGCCTAGATGCGGTAAGGTACAACAAGCTACCAATCATAGAACGGTAGAGAGTTTGATCGACCGGTTTACCTCCCTCATCTAGGTCGAGATGTCCATTTGATGGCATTGGGGTCTTGATTGGCTTGCATTCTTCCATCTTGAATCTTTTGAGAAGATCCTTGGTATACTTTTCTTGAGAGATGAAAATCCCTTCTCTCATTTGCTTGACTTGAAAACCAAGGAAGAATGTGAGCTCACCAATCATTGACATCTCGAACTCCTTCGACATCAATTCACCAAATTCCTTGCAATAATCTTCATTTGTTGACCCGAAGATGATATCATCAACATATACTTGACAAATGAAGATCTCCCCATTAAGCTTCTTGGTGAATAGTGTGGTGTCGACGTTCCCAATGGTGAAGCCCTTCTCAATGAGGAAGTCCCGGAGGCGCTCATACCACGCTCTAGGGGCTTGCTTGAGCCCATATAGCGCCTTAGACAACCTATAAACATGATTAGGATATCTAGGGTCTTCAAACCCGGGAGGTTGATTGACATAGACTAGTTCATTAATAAAGCCATTTAAGAATGCACTTTTCACATCCATTTGATATAGTCTCATATCATGGTGTGATGCATATGCAAGAAGGATACGGATGGCTTCAAGTCTTGCAACGGGTGCAAAGGTCTCTCCAAAATCAAGGCCTTCAACTTGAGAGAACCCCTTTGCTACTAGTCTTGCCTTGTTCCTCACTACTATGCCTTGGTCATCTTGCTTGTTTCGAAACACCCACTTGGTTCCAATGACTCTTGCACCTTTAGGATGCTCTTCAAGTGTCCAAACTTGGTTGCGGGTGAAGTTGTTCAATTCTTCATGCATGGCATTCACCCAATCCGGATCTTGAAGAGCTTCTTCTACATTCTTAGGTTCAACACAAGAGACAAAAGAGTGATGTTCAACGAAAGAAGCTAGCTTTTGAGATCGAGTCATTACTCCCTTTGTAGGACTCCCTATGATTAGTTCTTGTGGATGAGCTTGAAGTAGAGGTGAGTTCCTTCTATCAACCACTTGAGGAGGTGGATGGGGAGCATCAACATCTTGTGCTTGTGCCTCGGCTTGTTCATGAGAGACATAAGTATCTTCATTTTCAACTCTCTCATACTTGTCATCATCTTGAGACACACGTGATGAAGATGGTGGATCAATGATTTGCACATCGTCTTCATCATCTTTTGGCTTGATGTCTCCCACCGGCATGTTCTTCATGGCCTCCCTCAAGGGTTCATCACCTACATCATCACAATTCTCAATTGCTCCTTGGGAGCCGTTAGATTCATCAAATTCCACATCATATGTTTCTTCAACCAAACCGGTGGCATGGTTAAATACTCTATATGCTTTGGATTTTGATGAGTAACCAACAAGAAAACCAATATCACAACGTCTTTGAAACTTCCCTAGGTGTTGACGCTTCTTGTAGATGTAGCATTTGCAACCAAACACCCGGAAGAATGAGACGTCCGGCTTCTTCCCATTAAGCAACTCATAGGGGGTCTTGCCAAGAAACTTTTGGAGGAAGAGGCGATTTGAAGCATAGCATGCGGTGTTGATTGCCTCGGCCCAAAACTTCTCCGGAGTGTTGTACTCATCTAGCATTGTTCTTGCAAGGGTGATCAAAGTCCGGTTCTTTCTCTCAACTACACCATTTTGTTGAGGAGTGTAGGTTGAAGAAACTTCATGCTTGATTCCAATTTCATCACAATAAGCTTTAATGTTGGTGTTGTCAAACTCTTTCCCATTGTCACTTCTAATCTTCTTTATCTTGACTTCGAATTCATTTTGAGCTCTCTTTGCAAACTTCTTGAAGCAACTTGCTACTTCGGATTTGTCATGAAGGAAGAAGGTCCATGTATACCTTGAGTAGTCATCCACTATCACAAGACAATAGAGATTACCACCCAAGCTCTTGTATGTTGTAGGCCCAAACAAATCCATATGAAGAAGTTCTAGCACTCTTGAGGTTGACATGAAAGCCTTGGTTGGATGAGTGTTTGCAACTTGTTTGCCCGCTTGACATGCACTACAAGGTTTGTCCTTTTCAAACTTCACATCCTTCAATCCTCTTACTAGTTCTTTCTTCAATAGCTTGTTGAGAGTGCTCATTCCAACATGTGCAAGCCTCCTATGCCAAAGCCAACCAAGTGAGGTCTTGGTGAACAAACATGTCATCAAATTTGCATCTTCGGAGGTGAAGTCAACAAGATAAAGATTGTTGTATCTAAAGCCTTTGAATATCACTTGCTTGTCATCTATCTTTGAAACTTCAACTTCATTTGGTGTGAACAAGCATTGGAAGCCAAGGTCACAAAGTTGCCCAACGGATAACAAGTTGAAACTCAATGAAGCAACATAGAGCACATTTGAGAGTGAGTGATCATTTGATATTGCAATCTTGCCTATACCCTTGACTTTGCTCTTTGAATTATCTCCAAATGTGATCTTCTCTTGACATATCCCATTCTCTTCAATGGAGGTGAACATACGAGGATTACCGGTCATATGTTGAGTGCAACCACTATCAATAACCCAATGAGATCCACCGGTCTTGTAGTTCACCTACACACAAGAGATCAAGCTTTTCGTTTAGGGACCCAAACTTGAGAGGGGCCCTTGACTTTCTCAACTAGTGACTTGGCAACCCATATTTTCTTTGGCCTATTCTTGTTTGGGGGACCCAAAAACATGACTTTCATCTTTCCATTTGAATCTTTTCTTAGCATGTAATGAGCATTGAATGCAAAGGGTCTAGCATGCTTGGGCAAGGGTTGTGGTGGTGGAGTTTTGCATTCATGAGCAAAGTGACCTTCTTGACCACACTCAACACATCTCTTTGGCTTGGGCTTTGATTTGCTTTGTTGTTGAGCTTTTGCTTTCTTCTCTTGATTTGCCAAGTATCCAATACCACTTCTATCCATCTTCATTACGGTGTTCATGAGGAGCTCACTTTGCAAATATTGGCCTCTTGTGAACTTGCTTAGGCCGGTCTTGAGATGCTCTTTTTCTTGCTTGAGCTTCTTGTTTTCTTCAATAAGTGACTCATTTGTTGGTTGCTTCTCAAGAGCCATCAAACCTTTAAGCTTCTTGTTCTCATTTGCAAGCTTCTCATTCTCACACTTGAGCTTGGCATAATCATCATGGTTGCATGACTCAACCACACTCTTGCCTTTGCTACTAGAACCTTGCTCAATGCTTTCAATGATCAAATCATCACATGATGTAGCTATATCACACTTAACAACATTGTTAGTAGCATCATGTGTCTCAAGAGCAAGTTCATTAGCAACCACAAGACTATCATAGTCAATTTTTAATGTGGTGTACTTGTCTTTTAGAGAGCTATGTCTAGTGATGAGCTCATCATGCTTCCTCTCAAGTTTATCATGTTGATCTTTAAGCTCTTTATTAGAGGTTTTGAGCTCTTTGAGAGTGGAAGACATAACTTCATTTTGATCTCTAAGCTCACCACTAGTCTTTTGTGCATTTTCAAGCTTAGATGAGAGTGATTCATTTTCTTCTTGAAGATCATCATTTTCACTTCTTGTCCTTCTTATGATTTTAGTGTATTTGTTTAGCAATTTTACAAGTTCATCATAAGAAGGTGCATCATATTCATCATCACTATCACTATCATCATCATCATCACTATCATGGTTTTGTACCTTTCGTTCACCCTTGGCCATAAGGCATAGGTGAGTAGTGGACGATGATGGTGAAGAAGGCGGTGAAGGTGGTGGTGAAGATGTCGGTGAAGATGATGGCCCCATCACAAATGCGGCGACCTTCTCTTTCTCATCATCGCTCTCATCTTCGGAGGAGTCACAAGATGATTCAATGTCGGTGAGCCAATCACCAACAATATATGCCTTTCCACCTTTCTTCTTCTTGTAGAACTCCTTCTTCTTGCCATCCTTCTTCTTGTATGGCTTGTTCTTCTTCTTCTCATCTTCTTCATCACTTGAATCATTTTTCTTGCCCTTGTTCTTGTTCTTGAACTTGTCTTTTGGTGGTCTAGGGCATTGATGAGCTAGGTGGCCAAGTTCACCACAATTGTAGCAATCCATCTCCGAGATGGGCTTTCTCTTGCTACTTGTGAAGAATTTCTTTTTCTTGTCATCGAACTTGATGCCACTCTTGTTGAGCTTCTTTAGCATCTTGGTGGTCTTTCTCACCATGAGTGCAAGTGATTCATCATCGATATCACTTTCACTTGAGCTTTCTTGCACGATCATGGCTTGGCCCTTCTTCTTCTTCTTGTCATGGCTAGCTTTGAAGGCCAAGTCTTTCTTCTTGGAAGATGATGAGCCCTCTTCCGGAGTGATGTGCATGTACATCTCATGAGCATTGATCTTTCCCAATACTTGTGTCGGTGTTGCGGTGGAGAGATCACTTTGATGAAGCACGGTGACAATGTGACCATACTTCTCAACGGGAAGAACACTCAAGATCCTCCTTGCAACATCCGATTGGCTCATTTGAGTGAGCCCAAGAGCATTGAGGTCCTCTACAAGAACATTCAAACGAGTGTACATGTCATTAGCACTTTCTTTGGGAAGCATCTCAAAAGAATTAATTTTCTTTAAAGCAATATGATAGCATTCCTCACGCTCACTCTTAGTTCCCTCATGGAGAGCACAAAGATTTTGCCACAAATCATGAGCGTTCTTTGCATTACGCACACGATTGAAGATATCTTTGCCTAAGCCCCGGTAGAGTGCATTTTTAGCCTTTGCATTCCACCGGTCGTACTTCTCCTCGTCACCCGTGGGGTTAGCGGGATCCTTGATAGCGGGAAGCCCTTCGGTTGCGGCTCTAAGACACCCGACATCTATGGCTTCGAGGTACGCCTCCATGCGGATTTTCCAATATGGAAAATCATCCCCCTCAAAGGTGGGAGGTGTTCCTTCCCCGTTAGACATCTTGCTCTAGGCGGTAAAGCCTAAATTAGGAGCAACACGGCTCCGATACCAATTGAAAGGATCAAGATGCCCAAGAGGGGGGGTGAATTGGGCTTCTCTAAAAATTAATTGCAAGAATTAAATCCTACAAGCCGGAATTCACCCCTAGTGCCTACTTGTGTTCCTAGAGAGTCTACCGTTAAAAAGTTTCCAATCCTAGTCTAGCATGGCAATTCTAGGAATGTAAAACAAGCAATGAAAGTAAATACGAGAAAGTAATTGCTTGAAAGTAAAGGGGCAAGGAACACGGCGATGTTTTTCCGAGGTATCGGAGAGTCGCCACTCCCCACTAGTCCTCGTTGGAGCACCCGCGCAAGGGTGTCGCTCCCCCTTGATCCGCGCAAGGATCAAGTGCTCTCTACGGGTTGATTCTTCGACACTCCATCGCGGCGAATCACCCAAAACCGCTCACAACTTGAGTTGGGTCATCCACAAGCTCCGCCGGATGATCACCAAACTCCCAATCACCACCAAGCCGTCTAGGTGATGGCGATCACCAAGAGTAACAAGCTAGAACTCTCACTTGACCACAACGAGCCCAAATGAGGAGGTGGATGCACACTTGCTACTCTCGAATCACTAGTGAGGAAACTCAAACTTTGATTCTCAAATCTCTATCCTCACTAGAGCTCTTGCACTCCCTTGCACTCTAAAGGGTTTTCTCAGATGTTTGAATGAGCAAGAGACCTCTAAAAGAGGTGGAGGGGTTGTATTTATACACCCCTCAGAGAAAACGAACCGTTACTTTCTGGCACGGGGTCACCGGACGCGCCGGTGCAACACACCGGACGCGCCGGTCCCCCGTAACGGTCAAAACGCGATTTCGAAATCGAAACACCGGACGCACCGGTCAGGTAGCACCGGACGCGTCCGACGTGCAAGGGTGCTTACTGGACTTACACCGGACGCGAGGCCGCGTCCGATGCCTGAAGACCGGACGCGTCCGGTCCTCTCTGGACCTTACTGGACTCGCACCGGACGCGCCGATCAAGTCCAGGTCGCGTCCGACGGGCGTTTTCTCTCGGTGACACGTGTCGGTCGTTGACCACCGCGTCCGGTCCTCGCGAGGACCGCGTCCGGTGGTCGAGGCCGAAACCTAGTCGCGGTAACGTATACACCGGACGCGTCCGGTGTTCCCGAAGACCGCGTCCGGTGCCTAGAAAACAGCCCGAAACGCGTCGCAACTTCAACCAAGTTGCTTCTAACTGAACCTTGAGCCAATCTAGGGTTGCCTAGCGCCAAGTTTAACAAGTGTGCACCACACCTAAACATAGGACTTGCCTAGGTCAAGCTACCCATTCATGCCCCCCTTTATAGTACGGCCAAAAGAGAAAAACGAAGATCCTAACGACTATTCCGAATGTGTCTCAACACTTCGTCATCCGGAACTAACCGTCCTTAATCTTGACGTCACTCTTTTGAAAACCGAAACGATTTCCATCAAGGGACACGAAGCCACAGTGCTCAAAGCAGTTATCACCTCCATGACCTAACTTACCAATGTTTCTGCAAAACACACGTTAGTCATGGTAATAAAGTGTTGTCATTAATTACCGAAACCAAACCTTGGGGCCTAGATGCTTTCAAGCTTGTTTATTTTGTACAGATAGTTTTACTTATTCAAATTCCATGATTTTTTTGTAGTATACTAATTGGAGTAGGAGTGTGCTACTGTTATTTTTGTAGATTTTTACCTACAACAGAAATAGGTGTTGATGTGTAACCCTAGTTTAAATAGGAAATAAAAGTTTATTCTTTATGAGTAATTAAAAGTAATAAAAAGTGTTTGGTGTATCTTTGAAGCACCAAACTACCTTGCTGGTGTTACTTGATGGGTTAAGGTATTAGGGTTTGGCAAAATGTAGCAACACTTGTGTGAGAATTTTATGCTAACTAGTATAAGAGTAGATGACGTGTTTTGTGGTACATGTTCTTGGATGATGTGGACTACCTTGTAGAAGATATTATCTGTAATTCAAACTATCAGTTCAATGTGCTCATCTACATATCATGTCATCATAGCATTCCACCGCATCTGATGCACCATCTACATGTTTACTTATGCAATTGCATCATACAGGATCACAGGAGGAGTCGCAGGTAGCAGTGCCAGAAGAGCAGACTTGGACCGATCAGCAAGAGCCCCAGGCACAGGAGGTGCCCGAGGAAGAGGAACAAGGAGAGGAGTTGCCCGAGTGCGTAGATCACCAGCCTAGTTCGTTTGAAAGAGGCAAGCCTCGGAGCATTCTAGGTCTCCTACTTTATAAAAGCAATTCTTTATATATGAGTTTTATATATTGTTACATTAAGTTTAGGAGTTGAGTGAAACTGTTGTTGCATTTATTATTATCCTTGTCCACCAGGTTACCTTTTTATCCTGTTAGGTCAGGATCGAATAATTGCTTAGCCATGCTTAGACCGGTACAAGTCGGGTGATTTCCTGTCACCTGTGAGTTATAGGTGGATAACTGGTTATGGTTAGCTATAATTGTTATCATGGAAAGTAACTAAGTGTTGATGGATAAAGGGATACCACGCGGAGTCTTATAGGGTTTTGAACTATAGTGATTCCGTCTGTGTCGATTAAGGACCGATCGTTGCTCATCCCTCTTGTCATGTTGAATGCATGCCTCACATTTAGTTGGCCGAATAAAGTACCTTTCGATCACGAAGCTAGTGACACTATTTCAAGCCAGGATAAACTTGGATTGGCAGACTGGTGCTGAAGGGGGTATGACGGGGACACGAAGAGTGAGCCCAAGGTGCGTCCTGGCAGTCGGGCGGTCCCTGGGTAGTACGGTCCATGACTGTTATCCCGTGGCTACTTGGAAAGTGTCATTGGTGATCTAAGCGACCCTGACGGGGGAAGCATGGTTTGTGTGAGGAATAAATCACCAGCTGGTTAGGAATCGATTCGAATCGCCATCGCTCCTGGAGAGTGAGCACTTGACTCAAGCTACAGCATCGTAGTAAAATGATAGAACACGGATGGTTTTGTGAATGATGTTGGAAAAGCTAAACCTGATATGGTAACTTTTGATGTAAAGGGTTAATCAAGTGATTGCTCTAGCATAGGTGCTCACTTAGACTAATCAGGTATAATTAAGTTGATGCTTACAGTTTAAATGGTTCATAACTGATAACTTATGTTTTTCGCAAATGAGTCAAGCCAGTCCACTTTATAAAGGCCTTGCATACTCCTTGGTGTCTTTTATTTCTAGTTTATGACGGGTAAGTCTAGCTGAGTACCTTCTCATACTCAGGGCGTTGTTCCCATTGTTGTTGCAGATGGTCAGATGTACTATGGTTATTGCGTCAACTGTCTGTATCTGACGATGGGCGACAACTAGGACCAAGGGCAAATGGTCACTCCGTTCGTCTTATCTCATGCTTTTGTGGGCTATGACTACCTGTTGGCACTATATCTGAAATAAGTGTGTGTGTGTGTGTGGTTTAAAACTACTTGCTTCCGCTATGTTAATTGGAACTCGTGTTGTAATAACTTTTTATTCTAAACTCTGATGTATTCAACTCTCGTTGCGAACTTTATGTAGCATGTGACTGGCTGCTAAATCAGTACGATCTTGGTTGAATGTTGGTTGGTTTGAAATCCTTCGTGATTTCATGGAATCTTGTGTTGTATGGGCTTAAGTTTGGTAAATTATCTGCCTTGGTGGAAGATTTTCTTACTTAATCTCATATAATCATGTTGATCCGTTACAGTTGCACCCAACTGAGAACAATCACATTATTGAAACAAAACACTTCAAGCATTAGAAATCCAAGAAAATGGTGCTAGGGTTCATCGGGTAGTGGCATTTGCTCATAATTCCAAGAAAATGGTGCTAGGGTTCATCAGGTAGTGGTATTTTCTTAGCAAAAAAATGGTGCATCACAGGCAGCAATAAAATCAGCATCAAATCAAAGATACGTTTTAAATAAAATTGACATCATAGGCTAGGGTTCATCAGGACAGGGGATGAACCTCGGCCAGCCGGATTTGGAGCTGGTGATGACGGAGGAGAAGAAGGCTATGGCCGGGGTCACGGAGGGAGATGCAGACGATGGCGAGGAGTCAGCCAAAGAAGAATGCCCCAGAGCTAGGGTTCTGCCATCGGAGAAGAAGGGCCCGAGTCACGGACGACGGTGAGGGGTCGACTAGAGAAGAATGCCCCGGAGCTAGGGTTCTGCCGCTGGAGAAGAAGAGCCTAGGTCACGGACGGTGGCGAGGGCGCGGTCGGAGAAGAGAAGGCCCCGCGTTCACGGACGTCGGCGATGATGCGGTGGCCAGAGCTAGGGTTCCACCGCCGGAGAAGAAGGGCCCGCGTCATGGACAGTGGCGAGGGCGCGATGGCTGGATCTAGGGTTCTGCCACCGAAGAAGAAGGGCCCACGTCGCGGACGGGCGGCGAGGGCACGACCAGAGAAGAGAAGGCCACGGGGTCACGAGGGCGGTGACGTGCTAAAGCGCTACACGTCGTGGGTGGAGGCGCGCAGACGAGCTCGGCAATGGTGGTGTGTACGGCAGCGGGGAAAAATTTCAGCAGCCCTTTGGGGTGGTTTGGAACTGTGGCGAAGGACTTAGCCGTAGCGGGCGCAGGTTGGGGGTATTTATAGGCCACTGATTAACCGTTGCGGGCGACTTAGGGCGCCCACCACCATTAATATTTACCATGACGGGCGGCTTAGGTGGACCACAATGGTTAATGGAACATTAACCGTGATGGGCACCTTAGGTAGCCCACCACGGTTAAAATTTTGGTTTTTTGTAAATTTTCAAAAATGTAAGGTTTTACAACGTTTTTAAACTAATTTTAAATTTCTAATGGATTTTAAATTACATAGGAATAGTATTAGAAGTGTAGGAAGTGGTATTAGTGCAGAAGTAGTGGTGTAGTAGGAGTAGTAGTGGTGTAGTAGGAGTAGTAGTGGTGTAGTAGTAGTGTAGTACTAGTAGTAGGAGTGTAGGAGTAGTAGTACACTAGTGTAGAGTGTAGTAGTAGTGGTGGTGGTGGTGTAGTACTAGTAGTGTAGTACAAGTAGTGTAGTAGTACGTTGTAGAGTAGTAAGTAGTAGTGTAGTAGGAGTTCCATTATAACAAAAGTTAATTACATAAAAAGTTCTCTTAATCAAAAAGTGAGTTCACTATTACATAAATGTGAGGCAAACATACATATCACTTTTTTGCTAGAAGTGATCCTATGACGGACTTCTTCTCACTGTAGGGGCGAAACCAGGGCTTCATCTTGGTCTTGTTCAGGCGGTTCTTGACTTTCTTGATCTTGCGTGGATGATCGGTAAAGAGCGATGACTCATCGTAGTTGTTGTATTCTTTGGGACTCTGGACTCCATCGGCTCCCACAATCCTCTGCTTTCATGACACAACCACATGCCTCTTGGATTCTTCTAGATTCGCATAGTAAGCTACCTGCGCGACACGATTTGCGAGTACCCACTCATCATCTTTGTAGCCGACACTTTGAAGTTCAACGTTGGTTAGCCCATAACCGTCCATGACAACCGCCTTCGGCTTGACCCACTAGCACTGAAAAGATGGGTATCTCTAGGTCACCGCCGTAGTCAAGTTCCCATATCTCTTCGATCTACCCATAGTATGTCTTTGTCTCCCCCGTCGCCTCATCGATGTCCTCATATCGAGCACCACAGTTATGTGTCGCGCTCTTTTTGTTCTTCTCTTTCATGTGGAACCTGTATCCATTGATGTCATACCCTTGCCACATGGTGATTTGGCTAGACAGGCCAGATGCAAACCTCGATTCTAAGGTATCGTTCGGTATGTCCTGCTTCTGGATCCACATCGTGAAATACATCTTGTGTTGTCTCTGTACCCAAGCCTCCGTGCGTCCATCACTAGCACGGTAGATCTCGTTCAGGTGCTGCTCAACCCACTTCTCCATTGACACTAACTGATTAAGGGCGCTATGATGGGCATCTTGCACGATCTCATTCTCTATATCAGTGCGTACTTTCCTCCCCGTGCACCCCATCCCCATTGTTTTGCCTTCATGCTGATGGATGGGCAGCCCAATAGCATTTCTGTCCCGGACGTATCTAGTGCAGCAGTTAACGGCCTCCTCTGTTGTGCATGTCTCGATCATTGAGCCCTCTGGGTAAGCACGGTTATGGATGTATCCGTTGAGGGTGGACATGAACCGCTCGTACATCCACATCTGGTGCAAGTATATAGGACCCAGTTCCTGTATCTGATCGACCATGTGCATCATCAGGTGTGGCATAATATTGAAGAAAGACAATGGGAAGCACATCTCAAGCTGGCAAAGAGTCTCTGTGATGAACTCTTTCAGGACAGGCAGCTTAGCTTCAATGATGACCTTCTCTGTGATGTGGTTAAAGAAGTAGCACATGCGTGTGATGACCATCTTCACGTACTCAGGACCGATAACCCTGATCACAATCAGGAGGAACACCATCAGCATGATGTGGCAGTCATGGGAGTTGAAGTAGGTCATAGTGAGGTCCTTCATCGAGACCAGGCTCTTGATGTTGGAAGAGAAACCGGTGGGCACCTTCATAGCCCTAAGCCACTAGCAGAAAGCTCTCCTCTCATCCCTTGTCAGGTTGTAGCTCGCGCCCGAAAGGTCGACTTTATTTGCCCCCTTTTCCGCCTATGTCGAGTGGATCTCGTGCCTGATGTCCTGGTTCACAAGAACCAGACGTGACTTGAGACCATCTTTCATCTTAGTCTTGATGTCAAGTAGGACCCCGATCGTGCTCTCGAAGACATTCTTCTCCAGGTGCATGCAGTCGATGGCATGGGGTGTATCTAGCTCCTTCCAGTACAACAGGAACTTGTAGAAACACGACTGCTACTTGAATGGAATGGGGGCGGGGCAGGCTTTACTTCTTCCTCTGCCTCATCCCGCTTTCTCTTCTTAGTCCTTAGCTTCTTCGGCCCATCGTCCTCTTTCTTTTTCTTTCCAAACTCGACGTTTATGCCCTTGACCATGTCAAACACCTTTTGCCCGTACCCAGTCCTTGCCAGCTCATTAGTTTTAGGCTCTTCCTCGTTGTCGAAGTACGGTTTCATCGAAGGATGCCGATACTTGTGCTTCTTAGGGAGGAATCGCCTGTGCCTCATGTACACCATCTTCTTTGATGCACTAAGGTAAGTGTAGTAGGTACCATCAATGCAAACTACGCATCCGGTCTTACCTTTAATCTGCCCCGATAGTGAAAAAGACTAGGGTAATCGGTGATGGTGACAAAGATGATGGCTTTTAGAGTGAACTCCTTTAGGGACGCATCCATCATCTTGACACCTTCCTCCCATAGTTTTTGCATGTCCTCCATCAACAGCTCTAGGAACACATCTATATCATTGTCTGGCTACCTCAGTCCTAAAATAAGCATGGTTAGCAGAAGATACCAGCGCTTCTGACATAGGTACTAAGGTAGGTTGTAGATGGTGAGGGTGACCGGCCAGGTGCTGTGCGAGTTGTTCAGGTCACCAAAGGGATTCATCCCATCGGTACTCAACATGAACCTGACGTTCTTGGCCTCCTTCCCAAACTCTAGGAACCTAGGGTCGAAACGCTTCCATTGCCTGCCATTGGAGGGATGTCGCAGCTTGCCATCGTCCTTCTTACGTTGAGCTGATGCATACCAGGACATGAGCTTGGCATCCTGTAGGTTCCCAAATAGTGCACGCAGCCGATCGATGACGGGTAGGTACCACAACAACAGGGCAGGACTTTTCCTCTATGTGTAACCCTCTTCTTCATCATCCTCAAGAGGCAGCTGCTTCTTCTTGGCCGTATTCTTCTTCATCTTCTTCTGCCCTCTGAAGGGTCCCTCCTCATCATCCACATGATAACCGGCATTCTTCTTATACCAACTCACGCCGCAGTGTGGACAACTTTGCAAATTCTCATACTGCGCACCCCGATATAGAATACAGTGGTTAGGACATGCATGGAACTTCTTAAGCTTCATCGCCACTGGCCTGATCAGCTTCTTCGCCCGATAGGTATTGGCGAGCACCTTGTTACCCTATGGAAACGTGTCACCAAGGATATGTAACAGGTCATTGAAGCTAGTGTCGGTCCACCCATGGTGAGCCTTGCACATAAGCAACTGGAGGTTGAAACGCAGCACCGTCCAATGCTCTAGACATTTGTCACCGTCCTTGTAGAGGGGATCCATTGCCGCCTACTTCATCTCCCTGAAATTCTCGAGCCACTTCGGATTCCCAAACAGAATATCGTCGTGGTCCATACGGTTCGCAATCTCCTCAAGAAGCTCCGCATCCACGAGACGCAGCGTATCAATCATCGGGTCACCGCTCCCACCGCCATCGTCGTCTGCCACATCTTCGAGCAGATCAGCCATC
This sequence comes from Saccharum hybrid cultivar R570, assembly GCA_038087645.1. Classification (NCBI taxonomy): domain Eukaryota; kingdom Viridiplantae; phylum Streptophyta; class Magnoliopsida; order Poales; family Poaceae; genus Saccharum; species Saccharum hybrid cultivar. Next base: position 588,447 of record JAQSUU010000522.1, read on the forward strand.
GTGATGTAGTCATGACTCGCATTGTCTTCGCTGGCAGCTGCTGCTCCCGCTGAGGGTTGTTGTCCCCCGTCATTCGCCATCGTCGACGAGTTTCCCCGAGATGAATCAGTGACACTCGTCTCTTTTTCGCTGTGATACTTCCACACAAGGTACTTCGGGTCCTTGATGAAACCATACCATAAAAGGTAAGATTGCACCATGTTATCTTCCTAGGCAAGCCGATTCTTACAGTGATTGCACGGACAAATCATGCGATCCCGATCCAAACTCAGATGATGCTTCTGCGCAACGAGCATGAACTTCTTCCTCACATTTTCCAAGAAAGTCAGATCCATCCTAGTACATCCACTTGTCCCTGTCCATGACCGTGACCTTGCGAATGTAGCAAAAAGTCAAAATAGCAGAGTGTACAAGAAAAAATACATCAGAGTAGCTCTAGATCTGTTATTCTCTCTCCTCCCATTTGGATCTAGATCTAGATCTAATGAAAAAGCACGTAAATCATGTAAAAGAGAGGAAACCAGTGTTGGAGAGTAAAAATCAACCTCTTGTGGTGCCACCCTTCACCAAATCAGCAGAGCTGCAGAAGAAAAATGCATTAGAGTAGCTCTAGATCTATTATTCTCTCTCCTCCCATTTGGATCTAGTGAAAAAAGCACCTAAACCATGTAAAAGAAAGAAAAATGAGTATTGGAGAGTAAAAAACAACCTATTGTGATGCCACCCTTCACCAAATCCAAGAGCAAAACCTCCCCCCCTTAAAGTGGCCATTTTGAGGGTTTGGAGCTCAAAACCCTCAAAAATAGAGGTGGAGCCACGGGGAAGAAGGGTGGGTGGCTGCCCTTATATAGTGTAGACTTAACCATGGTGGGCAGCTTAAGGTAATCGCCATGGTTAATCTGCCATTAACCGTGGCGGTTGCTTTAGGTCGCCCGCCACGGTTAACAGATTAACGGTGGTGGTTGGCTTAATGGCGGGCAGCTTAAGGTAACCACCATGGTTAATTTGATTTTATTCTTGCATAGAATGAGTCCACTTATTTAAAGAAATCCTCCCACCCAGTATCCTACTACAATTGATGCATTTGCAGCTTGGTCAAAGAAATGAGTTCTACTGCGTTGACAATATCTTGATCCTTCTTTTGCAAGTCATGATTCAAATTTGCCATGAACCCTAGTACTGTTTGCGTCAAATGTGCCATGAAAACAAACCCATATGACTCAAATATTGCCAACATTGTTTGTTCCTGTGAGCACTCGGCACCTTAAGAACGATCATTGCCAACCTTTATGAGAACTTTCCAAACTGAAGGATACAAAGATATAAGATGTATAACAATTTTATAGTGAGATCCCAATGAGTATCTTGAGGCCTTCCCAAACCCAAGTAGTATTCTCGACATGAACACCTAGGAACCTCTCAACTACCCTTCCCTTTTTGTCAACATACTGCAAACAAAGAGCTAGATGTTCATTTTGGTAGACACCACTAGATTCATTGGCAAGTATTGCAAAATATTCACCATCAAGATCTTTCATGACAAACCTAATTGTTTCTTTGGCAAAACAATTAGCTACATGTCTTTGTATTCCAGGTGTAGTCAACTTACAATTTTTTGGGGGCATTGTTCAAAACCACCGTAGCAACCTCTTCAAAGTTTTTAGTTAGCATATTTAACAGCTCAACGAAATTTCCTTTTATTAAGTGAACTTTGGCTTTCATCATGTCCACGAGAAGCTAAACCTTGATGCAAAAGAATCTTGACACATTTAGCAGAATATGACAAACAGGACATATAAAGAGCATTTTCCTTATGATTTACCGCAACAAACTTTTCAACAATTGTTGCTTTAGGTGTAATGAAGGAATTATATCTCTCTTGAGCCATATTATGAAAACTAGTCATAGCTCCACAATGTTTAGCAATCCTCTTTTTTATGTGCCAGTTTCTAAACCCCCCTTTCACAAAAGCATCTCCACCAGAATTATTAATTTTATGCTTGAACAAAAGCAAACAAAACAAAATATGTCATCTTTCTCAACGCAGAAACTACTATAGTTTCTAAGTGCACTAGTTATCCTACCACACAACTGCACAAGTGATTTGCTGATAAGATTAGGCATGAGATTTATATTAAAGAGAAAGAGGAAAAAACAAAGAAGTCATCTGTAAAGAAGAAACCAGGTCTTCCTGTGTATCGAGGTAAGAAGAAACCATCAAAAAAACGCATGAAACTCGATAATAACAACAATCTAAAATATCTATCGTCCAAAATACATACCGAAAACTGTAGGATTCATTTATAAGAAGCGCAAAATAGAATTTATCTAAGACGAGAGGAATTGGATAATTTCTTACTACCAAACTACGCACTCGTCTAAATTTCTTCTCGTTGCAAATAGCTATCGTCAAACTAGAAAGGAACCCCCATGGTCAAAACTCAACACAAAGCGAAAAACGACCCGTTGGATGCCCCTCGGGATTACCAGTCCTGCGTAAACATCATTCCTGGAGTAGCCGCAGAGGCTGCAGGTAAAAAGAGCAGCTTTTACTTTTTTATCATCCGACAGGACAACAGGGCTATTAGCAAGCGACAACACTGTAAACCACCGTCAATGACTGTAACACGAGCTGACTCTGACGGCGATCCCTCTTTTTCTCCAGCCACTGCCAAAGAGGACGAGCCGTGGGCCCGCCCGGCTGGTCACATGCATGCGAGCGAATGCGATGTTGACGTGGCCACCAGATCCAATAATAGTTAGGCCTTGTTTAGTTCCTATTTAAAAACTTTTCATCCCGTCCCATCAAATATTTAGACACATATATAGATTATTAAATATAGATAAAAAATAACTAATTGCACAATTTGCATAGATTTTGCGAGATGAATCTTTTAAGCCTAATTAGTCCATGATTGTCACGGAACCGCCCAAATTATAAGAACAAAAGTACAAAAACAATCGCCGGAGCAATTAAATTCCTGTACTTAAGCTCCTATAACTCCGGTAGTCCAATAAAATCACGAGGGATTTCAAACCAACCAACACTTACAAGCCAAGATCGTAGTGGTCCAACATAACAGGTCATATGTTACATCCATTTCATAAGTAATTCAATATATATCGGAGTTCGGTAGAGTTATTACAACTCAAGTTCAAAAGTAGCGGAAGCAAAGTAGTTTAAAAACTAATATCACCTTAATTCAAATACATGCCAGTACCAAGGTCAATTTTCCATAAAAGCATGAGAGATAAGATAGCTCAGAAGGATCATGCCCATGATCACACTCCGTCACTACAGCCGGAGTCTTCCAATTCTTGCAGTAGCTATGATAAATCATAACCTGCAACAAGTGGGAATAAACCCTGAGTACGAGAAGGTACTCAGCTAGACTTACCCGTCATAAACCAGAAATAATGACACCAAGGAGTATGCAAGTCTTTCTTTCAGTGGGCTAGCTTGACTCATTTGCGAAAAGCATAAGTTATCATGAATAAACTAATTTAAGTATTTTTGCATCATCTTTATTATAACCTATTCAATCTAGGTAAGCACCTATGCTAAAGCAATCACTTGATTAACCATTAACATCAAAGGTTACCATTTCAGGTTTTAGCATTTCCAACATCATCCACATAACCATCCATGTTCCATAATCATTACTACGATGCAGTAGCTCGAGTCAAGTGTTCACTATCCAGTGAACGATGGCGATTCGAATCGATTATTAACCAGCTGGTAAGTTATTCCTCACACAAACCTCACTCACCCGCTAAAGTGAGGTGTTGGTCACCGAGTCAACCATTCAGGTAAAGTCGCGAGCTTGCCAGGAACCACTTGTACCCGGGGGCCGCCCGACTGCTCTTTGGCCTTATCATCGCGCCCCCGTTTCCTGCCACTACTGCTCCGGTACAGTGCGTTGCGGGCAATCCACTCGGCCCGAATAATCTCCCAGCTTCGCGGTCGAAAGGTACTTTATTCGGCCAGCTAAATGTGAGGCATGCGTTCAACATGACCCGAGGCCCAACAACGGACGGTCCTTAATCGACACAGGCGGAAACTACAAGCACCCCAGAACCCTGTCTGGTTGCCCCATCTTATTCCGCCCGGTCTCCAATTATCCATCAACACTTGGTTATTTCCAGGATATCATCCATTCCAAAGCTAAAGTATTCCAGTAACCACCTATAATTGCCGGTGACAGGAAATCACCGTTCGCTACCGGTCTAAGCAGGGCTAAGCAATATTTTCGATCCCGAACCAAAATAGGATTTCAGGCATATTTGCGGGACAAGGAAAAGGATATATATATGCAGCAAGTGTTTTCAATCAACTTCTATAACTTAATGCAACAATACATATAACTCATATATAGAAAGAATTGCTTTTATAAATTAGGAGACTTATAATGCTCCGGGGCTTGCCTGGGATCAAACACTGGGTTAGTGATTGACAGATGACACTCGCTCGGCGAGCATCTCCCAACCCGACACTTGTTTAGTCTTTCCATCTTCGGGATAGGTCCACCAAACACCGTCTTCAGGTTTGGCTTCAACATCTCATCCTTCACGTGATGCATCTAGCGAACCTAAATGAGATGCAAGATGCATGCGTATGAATATGATGAATGGTAACACAAGATGCATCACATAATCAATTAAAGAGGGCAAGCATATTAAGCATAACACAAGTTTAACAAGATCACAAGTATCTTAACTTGACTATCATCAAGGGTATAAGCCACACTTAGCAACACATGGAGTAAACAACCATGACTAGCATCTGACAATTTCTGGACTGCAAACAACATCTACATGTTTGGATCATAACTGGAGTTATACAAATCCAATAGCCATGCAACAAGACATTCTGGAAATCTTATGAAATTGTCTATAATTCATCTTTAATCATCTTAGCATGATTCTCAAGTTAACCAAGTCAAACATGCATAATTATAGAATCTAGTCCAGAGATTCCAGAGAACAACTATTTCTGGAACCCAACTTGAAACAGTCATTACTCACAAACTATAAGGCCAAATGCCACCAAAATTTAACACAAGCTAGATTAATAAGTTATTTACAACTTTGTTATAAACATGTTTCTCATCAAACATCATTTTCATGGTGCAATTACCAAAGTCCCAGAAACTATCCAGGAAAGCATCAATTGTAAGAATAAATATTAACTTATATTCCAAACATACATTTGGCCACAAACAATGTAACCATCATAAAGTGCATGTTAAATGATCACCAAAAAGCATAGTGCTCATCATTAAATAATTTCTTTTAATGCATTTCTTAATTTATTTAAATAGCAAGGTGAAATAATAAACATATACCAAAAGTCCATAATAAAATCTATAAAAATTACAGTAGCTCTTACATACACCCAATAGTCTACTGTACAAATTTCAAGCCATTTGGACATGTATATCAACATCTATGAAAAAGACAAATTGCTATTGCAAGAATTCACGTGAGAGAAAGATACACTAATAAATCACTCATATGGCAACCAAAATTCATGAAATAATTACCACACATTAAACATCACATGAGTAGCATGCCACAAAAATTTCACTTCATTTGGAGCCCTAGATCTACAGTTATGAAAATGACAAATACATCTAGCATTAAAAACCTAGCTGCACAATTCCATTTTTACAGAGAAAACTTTAAACTAAAATATGCCATATTATAGATCTACTGCATAGAGAATTTTACAAGGATTCCAAAAAGTCCTCATTTGCTATTTTACGATTTTTCTACAATTTATTATGATTTTCCAAAGTTTTAGTCATTTTTCTGCAAAAGAAAATTATTAAACCAAAAAGGACAAACACTTTTACAACGGGACCCCTGGAAGAAACTTTAATCAAACCGAGCGAACAAGTCCTTCTTGCACTATTCAAATGAGTCTGCGGCTTCACAGAAAGGTCCCTCCCTTTAGTCGAATTCCCCCCGCGAGGTCCTTTGTCGCGAATGAACAGAGGGGTCGTCGGGAGCTCGCGGTTCTCGGCCGGAAAGGCTCGTCAGCGCCGGTGGAGTTGCGGGGAAGGAGGAGGGGTGCCGTGCAAACCCGCTGGACAACCCAGCTCGACCCGAGGCAGGCCAGGTCGGCCTGGCCACGTGCACAGGCGTCCATGGCGGAGGCGGCTCCGGTGGCCATGCGCTACGGCGGCGAGGAGAGGCCGGGGATGGGCTCGGCCATAACAGCAAGCGGCGGCGAGGGTTCTGAGGCTCATGGCTTGAGCTGGGGAGGCGAGGGGCGGCGAGGAACGCGGTCGGCATGAGCTCCGTCGGCCGGCAATGGCGACGGCGCCCGCGAACAGCAGCCAAGAGCGAGGAGGGCGAGGCGAAGTGGGCGAGAGCGAGTGAATAGACTGAGGGCGAGCTCGGGCGCTTCAAATAGAGGCGAGGAGCGAGCACGGCGCGTGGCGCGGAGCTCGGACGCCCGGCGGCAATGAAGCGCGCGCTCTGCTGCATGGCTGCCACGGCGCCTTTTCGTCGAACACGTGGTGAGCGTCACTGTGCCCGCCTTGGAGTCCGTTTTTGGGCCACCTCCAGGCCGAATCAGTCCTTGGGCCAAAAATAAAGTTTGTTCACCTCAGCCTGCTCTACATTTTTCATTTAGAGACCAAGGTCATTAGAGCTCTTCAACAGCGGGTAATTAAGCCACAAACTGCTAGTGTCAGCGTATTGACAGCGACAAGCAACGTTCAAATTGATGGTGAAAACGAGGTCAAACTGGTGCCATCTTTTTACATGCTCTTCTCCATGAACTTAGCTCCAACTTCCATTTTGGGGTCAAGTCAAGTTGCTTAACGAAATTTGGAGAACGCGAGACGTCAATGCCGATGTCGGTGAAATCCGGACTGCAAACGCGGTCGGGTTGATTTCAGCTTTTCTCTTATACTTTGAGCACTGTTTTGATCTATTTCGAAGCTAAATCATGACTTGGTCCTTTAACAAAGTTTGTTATACTCAAACTTTTCTTCAACTTTCATTTTTGGTCAAACCTCATATCTGGTCCAGAAGTCAACTTTATTTCTCGGTCAACGCAAAGTCCTTTCTGCTACAAAATATAGGGTTTCCATTATTTTCGGACATTTTCTCCACCTTCGCTCAACACGAACCCTTCATAACTTTTTTTGTAGAGTTCAATTAGAGTTGTTTGAGCAAGGTTACAAGGTTTGGTTGACTTCATATGTTTCCAGTCACTTGATAAAGCAATTCATGCAAAGATATGACTTATCATTTCATGTGACTTTTTGATTCCAAACGTCATGAAACTTTTCCAGTGACCAATATAGATAGGTACTAAGGTGAGACACATGAAGATATTGCAATAACACTACCCAAGCATATATCTTGAAAACTGCATATATGTAAAGCAATGGTGCAGCATCCAAGTTTAGGTTGGGGCTCCTGTCCATAGGTTGACCTTGACATCCTCATCTCCACTTAATCTATCATGTTTAAGCTCAAACCCACTGCTTAACTAGTGGCAAACACCTCGGGTGTTACAGCCCTCCCCCCTTAAAAGAATCGCGTCCCGAGATTCGGTGCGAAGAACTTTCCAAGGGAAGAGAAATATGTTATCCAATTCCAACATCTGCAAGTGCATTAGGCTACTTAGCTTCAAGTAGCAGAGAGGCTAATTTGGAAGATAACTTTTTGGTACTCACTCTACACAGAAACTTTTGTCTAAAGAATTTCCTTCACTGACTTCCATGAAGCATTGTTATTTTAGGAGGAATCCAAGACAATACGGTACTTCGTTCACGGTGCACGGAGAGTACTACAAGCATGGGCTAATTACTCGTAGCATTTACTTTTCTAGTGGCATAGCATGCACACTTTCGATAAGGGTTGGATCCACATACGAGGTAAACATTCTTTGACGCTATCAGAAACCGTCTAGCCAATAGACAATATCTAAACCGGTCATAGATGACTCACTCACTTAGATGCCAACTGATGGAAAACTACATATTGCTCCACGTGTGTAGTTCTCTTTCTCTGATGCCAACACTGTATTATCTGAGTCTATTGAGGGAACTATGAAAGTGATAGCTGACTCTGTCGGTACTGGATTTCTGCCAAAAGTCACCTAAAAAGATGCTCTTATACAAAGGCAACAGTGATCTGAGTTGAATCAGATACAATCTCTTGGGTAAAAACACATATAAAGTACCATAGGCACGTCAGCACTAGAGAACCATTTCTGAATATTTTCTGTCATTTCATCCAATAGAACCTTGAACCAAAACTGTTCATGGTACTTAGGGGCACAATGATGCACATCAAAACTATGGACATGCTTTCTCTAGTTCTTCACATGGCTAATACAACATCTTGTACTATATACATGATTGTCCAAGATGGAATTAACTTGATAGCGCATTTGGAGAAGATGCAACACCTGCATTGCTGACCGGCTTCATGGCCTCTTTGCTTACTATTGTTCATTGAGACATAACCATCATAGCTATCGAGGAATCGTTACTTGACTGGAGATTAACCTTCTTACTGGTAAATAATCATTTGTCTCTCAATTCTTAAAGTTCTAACCTTTACTCTTGACCACCACAATAATTGCAGTCGAGGCACAAACAAATGGTCATCATCGAAGTCTACAGATAAGGAGTCACGCCAGATACGGTCGATTTAACTATATGACCATTCGCCACAAAAGGATCAAGACTTTGATAGTTAGGTCATATGCACCATGTGACGATCGGTTCTTTTCCAATGGATAACTTGTCCAATCATTTAGTGTTAGGTGCCCATTCGATTCAACAAGGATGACATACATTGCTCAATCGATGACCGACGTCGTACAAGGACACTTCGGAGAGTCACTTGTCTACCACCTCTTGCAGTCTGTTGATGTTTATGTCGGTGACTGTTCTTCAAAGGTCATCTTCTTAGCAACTTTAAGGGATATCTACTACATAAGGTCTAAGATATGAATCTTCAGATAAGATATAGGGAGATAACCAAAGAAAATGATCACGAGAAATAACACATCGGTTGTCGTTTCATAATGGATCATGACTAGCAACCCTGATACCAGCGCGTGCCGAGCAGCACAACCTTGTGTGCGCGCCCACAGGAGGCTCTCGGTTTCGTCGCGGCACCATAGAATGCTAATCGTAACACCATTATTAAACGCACAAACAAAGTGGAATTTCAAGTGGCACCGATTGGGTGGTAAGAACAAGTAGCAGACAAGGGAGGAGTAGCAAGCAAGGGTAGTTACAAGGTTTAGAGTCAACACGGAGGCGATCTGAGGATTAAAACACAGCGCAAGGGAACATAGCTTAATTGCCGAAGACAACTGAGCAAGGGTTCTCGGTCATGTTGGACAACAACATGAGATCAAGATTAATAACGTTGAGAGACGTTAGAAGTTGAGAGGGACTTTAGCAGACTTCTTAGAACAAAATGATACACCGATCAGAGATTGGGTTGATAAGATAGCCACTTGATTTCGCAAGCAAAGATTTCTAGATCATACGACGAGAGATTAGCGTTGCTCGGATCATCTGTAGGAGAGACAATCGGAAGGTCCAACATGGAATTGGTTATGGTCTCCAAAACTTGGCAAGCAACAACTGTGGTTAAGATCGACGTTCGTTAGGACTTAACTTGGTTGGTCAATCGAGCGAGGGCATTCTTCAAAAGGTAGCGGACGTCCAAGGCCTAAGCAAACATATAAGGGGACTAGGCTAGGGCCTAGGGTTCAAGCAAGGCATGGATACACAACATTCAAGGGCTAGCAACCACGTCTACAGGCTCTGGCTCCAACGAGAGAATCTATTTAGAGACGACAACCATGCGATTACGTAACATGAGCGTTGATCTAGGATAAAGCATCTTCAACACTCATATGCTCACCGAGGACAAAAGAGAGGTCAACTATGACACTACCTAGATAACAAGCGTCTACACAGCATCCTAGTTTTAAGCGGACACTTGAGATTATTAGTCAGGTTAACTTAAGCACCCAATACTAAGCAGAAGGCTCACACCTAACAAGCATTTATCCAACAAAAACTAACTACAAGTTTAACCAAAACAAAAGCATGCTAAAGTAACCAACTTAGTACATACATAGAGCATAGACAGCAACGCAGCAGACACGTGTTTTAAACAAAACATAAGTTGTAAGCATCAAACTAAGGTGGTACTAGACTTATTGGAAAGCTTACTAAGTTATCTATAACTTTCTTATTCACACTAAAGACTAATTCACAGATTACATTATTATGACCAAGGAAATATTACTACAACAGAAACTATTCTAGCAATCAAAGTTCATTACAGGCAAAACAATGTTTAACCTTGTTGTGTTAACAAGAGAGCACACAACCACATTATTCTAGTAACTCCAAACATTCTTACTTTAGACTACTCAATAATTTAGTTTATTCATAGGAATCACAAGTTACTTATTTATTAGGACAAAGGTGGGAGAAGCATAGTTATATGCACAAAGCAACAATCATGATGATGCATGCTTCGTCCAATTCGTCCTCACAAGATTGCCAGCCTAAGGTGGCAATCACGTTCTATGTTGGTGGCATAACACGTATTCTCTCGATATAGAGCTAGTCGTCAGCTATATTCAACTTACGCATTCGTGGTTAGCGTACCTACAGAAAAATTCATTGCAGCCCAACAATTCCCAATATAGCACACAATGAAAGCAGTAAACTAAATACTCTCCATACATACATCCCCTGATGCATATACTTCGGTATCATAGCTACCCAATAAATGTACCCACAATTAAGTACTTTCATAAATACATGGTTAAACATGTAATTATGTCAGTAACCATAGCTAACTCTCCCCTAGACCGATGGTTGAACAGTCATGCTCTCCCAGCTCACACTTACCTTGGCGTAGGTGCGACGTTGCAAGAATGTAACTCTAGCGACATATATGGCTATTTCATATATGAAGGTTACCTCTACCATTCGACCACAGGGTAACAGTGCGGTCAAGTTATCACTCATACATACCTTGGCTTGGGCGTAGATGCAAAAATTTAAAACCCCCAAGTTAGTACTTAATTAAGCCACCTAAGGGTCCTTAATTGGGCATAAAGGAAATGACCACTGGCATACTTAGATTTAAAATTCAGATTTGAACAAACCTATATATGTAGTAGCTATAAGTTGTTAAAAAAACATCATTTTGCAAACAAAAACTTTTGTTTTCAATACACATATGACATGTTTAGTGTTGAACCTTGCTCTGATACCAGCTGTCACGGAACCGCCCAAATTATAAGAACAAAAGTACAAAAACAATCGCCGGAGCAATTAAATTCCTGTACTTAAGCTCCTATAACTCCGGTAGTCCAATAAAATCACGAGGGATTTCAAACCAACCAACACTTACAAGCCAAGATCGTAGTGGTCCAACATAACAGGTCATATGTTACATCCATTTCATAAGTAATTCAATATATATCGGAGTTCGGTAGAGTTATTACAACTCAAGTTCAAAAGTAGCGGAAGCAAAGTAGTTTAAAAACTAATATCACCTTAATTCAAATACATGCCAGTACCAAGGTCAATTTTCCATAAAAGCATGAGAGATAAGATAGCTCAGAAGGATCATGCCCATGATCACACTCCGTCACTACAGCCGGAGTCTTCCAATTCTTGCAGTAGCTATGATAAATCATAACCTGCAACAAGTGGGAATAAACCCTGAGTACGAGAAGGTACTCAGCTAGACTTACCCGTCATAAACCAGAAATAATGACACCAAGGAGTATGCAAGTCTTTCTTTCAGTGGGCTAGCTTGACTCATTTGCGAAAAGCATAAGTTATCATGAATAAACTAATTTAAGTATTTTTGCATCATCTTTATTATAACCTATTCAATCTAGGTAAGCACCTATGCTAAAGCAATCACTTGATTAACCATTAACATCAAAGGTTACCATTTCAGGTTTTAGCATTTCCAACATCATCCACATAACCATCCATGTTCCATAATCATTACTACGATGCAGTAGCTCGAGTCAAGTGTTCACTATCCAGTGAACGATGGCGATTCGAATCGATTATTAACCAGCTGGTAAGTTATTCCTCACACAAACCTCACTCACCCGCTAAAGTGAGGTGTTGGTCACCGAGTCAACCATTCAGGTAAAGTCGCGAGCTTGCCAGGAACCACTTGTACCCGGGGGCCGCCCGACTGCTCTTTGGCCTTATCATCGCGCCCCCGTTTCCTGCCACTACTGCTCCGGTACAGTGCGTTGCGGGCAATCCACTCGGCCCGAATAATCTCCCAGCTTCGCGGTCGAAAGGTACTTTATTCGGCCAGCTAAATGTGAGGCATGCGTTCAACATGACCCGAGGCCCAACAACGGACGGTCCTTAATCGACACAGGCGGAAACTACAAGCACCCCAGAACCCTGTCTGGTTGCCCCATCTTATTCCGCCCGGTCTCCAATTATCCATCAACACTTGGTTATTTCCAGGATATCATCCATTCCAAAGCTAAAGTATTCCAGTAACCACCTATAATTGCCGGTGACAGGAAATCACCGTTCGCTACCGGTCTAAGCAGGGCTAAGCAATATTTTCGATCCCGAACCAAAATAGGATTTCAGGCATATTTGCGGGACAAGGAAAAGGATATATATATGCAGCAAGTGTTTTCAATCAACTTCTATAACTTAATGCAACAATACATATAACTCATATATAGAAAGAATTGCTTTTATAAATTAGGAGACTTATAATGCTCCGGGGCTTGCCTGGGATCAAACACTGGGTTAGTGATTGACAGATGACACTCGCTCGGCGAGCATCTCCCAACCCGACACTTGTTTAGTCTTTCCATCTTCGGGATAGGTCCACCAAACACCGTCTTCAGGTTTGGCTTCAACATCTCATCCTTCACGTGATGCATCTAGCGAACCTAAATGAGATGCAAGATGCATGCGTATGAATATGATGAATGGTAACACAAGATGCATCACATAATCAATTAAAGAGGGCAAGCATATTAAGCATAACACAAGTTTAACAAGATCACAAGTATCTTAACTTGACTATCATCAAGGGTATAAGCCACACTTAGCAACACATGGAGTAAACAACCATGACTAGCATCTGACAATTTCTGGACTGCAAACAACATCTACATGTTTGGATCATAACTGGAGTTATACAAATCCAATAGCCATGCAACAAGACATTCTGGAAATCTTATGAAATTGTCTATAATTCATCTTTAATCATCTTAGCATGATTCTCAAGTTAACCAAGTCAAACATGCATAATTATAGAATCTAGTCCAGAGATTCCAGAGAACAACTATTTCTGGAACCCAACTTGAAACAGTCATTACTCACAAACTATAAGGCCAAATGCCACCAAAATTTAACACAAGCTAGATTAATAAGTTATTTACAACTTTGTTATAAACATGTTTCTCATCAAACATCATTTTCATGGTGCAATTACCAAAGTCCCAGAAACTATCCAGGAAAGCATCAATTGTAAGAATAAATATTAACTTATATTCCAAACATACATTTGGCCACAAACAATGTAACCATCATAAAGTGCATGTTAAATGATCACCAAAAAGCATAGTGCTCATCATTAAATAATTTCTTTTAATGCATTTCTTAATTTATTTAAATAGCAAGGTGAAATAATAAACATATACCAAAAGTCCATAATAAAATCTATAAAAATTACAGTAGCTCTTACATACACCCAATAGTCTACTGTACAAATTTCAAGCCATTTGGACATGTATATCAACATCTATGAAAAAGACAAATTGCTATTGCAAGAATTCACGTGAGAGAAAGATACACTAATAAATCACTCATATGGCAACCAAAATTCATGAAATAATTACCACACATTAAACATCACATGAGTAGCATGCCACAAAAATTTCACTTCATTTGGAGCCCTAGATCTACAGTTATGAAAATGACAAATACATCTAGCATTAAAAACCTAGCTGCACAATTCCATTTTTACAGAGAAAACTTTAAACTAAAATATGCCATATTATAGATCTACTGCATAGAGAATTTTACAAGGATTCCAAAAAGTCCTCATTTGCTATTTTACGATTTTTCTACAATTTATTATGATTTTCCAAAGTTTTAGTCATTTTTCTGCAAAAGAAAATTATTAAACCAAAAAGGACAAACACTTTTACAACGGGACCCCTGGAAGAAACTTTAATCAAACCGAGCGAACAAGTCCTTCTTGCACTATTCAAATGAGTTTGCGGCTTCACAGAAAGGTCCCTCCCTTTAGTCGAATTCCCCCCGCGAGGTCCTTTGTCGCGAATGAACAGAGGGGTCGTCGGGAGCTCGCGGTTCTCGGCCGGAAAGGCTCGTCAGCGCCGGTGGAGTTGCGGGGAAGGAGGAGGGGTGCCGTGCAAACCCGCTGGACAACCCAGCTCGACCCGAGGCAGGCCAGGTCGGCCTGGCCACGTGCACAGGCGTCCATGGCGGAGGCGGCTCCGGTGGCCATGCGCTACGGCGGCGAGGAGAGGCCGGGGATGGGCTCGGCCATAACAGCAAGCGGCGGCGAGGGTTCTGAGGCTCATGGCTTGAGCTGGGGAGGCGAGGGGCGGCGAGGAACGCGGTCGGCATGAGCTCCGTCGGCCGGCAATGGCGACGGCGCCCGCGAACAGCAGCCAAGAGCGAGGAGGGCGAGGCGAAGTGGGCGAGAGCGAGTGAATAGACTGAGGGCGAGCTCGGGCGCTTCAAATAGAGGCGAGGAGCGAGCACGGCGCGTGGCGCGGAGCTCGGACGCCCGGCGGCAATGAAGCGCGCGCTCTGCTGCATGGCTGCCACGGCGCCTTTTCGTCGAACACGTGGTGAGCGTCACTGTGCCCGCCTTGGAGTCCGTTTTTGGGCCACCTCCAGGCCGAATCAGTCCTTGGGCCAAAAATAAAGTTTGTTCACCTCAGCCTGCTCTACATTTTTCATTTAGAGACCAAGGTCATTAGAGCTCTTCAACAGCGGGTAATTAAGCCACAAACTGCTAGTGTCAGCGTATTGACAGCGACAAGCAACGTTCAAATTGATGGTGAAAACGAGGTCAAACTGGTGCCATCTTTTTACATGCTCTTCTCCATGAACTTAGCTCCAACTTCCATTTTGGGGTCAAGTCAAGTTGCTTAACGAAATTTGGAGAACGCGAGACGTCAATGCCGATGTCGGTGAAATCCGGACTGCAAACGCGGTCGGGTTGATTTCAGCTTTTCTCTTATACTTTGAGCACTGTTTTGATCTATTTCGAAGCTAAATCATGACTTGGTCCTTTAACAAAGTTTGTTATACTCAAACTTTTCTTCAACTTTCATTTTTGGTCAAACCTCATATCTGGTCCAGAAGTCAACTTTATTTCTCGGTCAACGCAAAGTCCTTTCTGCTACAAAATATAGGGTTTCCATTATTTTCGGACATTTTCTCCACCTTCGCTCAACACGAACCCTTCATAACTTTTTTTGTAGAGTTCAATTAGAGTTGTTTGAGCAAGGTTACAAGGTTTGGTTGACTTCATATGTTTCCAGTCACTTGATAAAGCAATTCATGCAAAGATATGACTTATCATTTCATGTGACTTTTTGATTCCAAACGTCATGAAACTTTTCCAGTGACCAATATAGATAGGTACTAAGGTGAGACACATGAAGATATTGCAATAACACTACCCAAGCATATATCTTGAAAACTGCATATATGTAAAGCAATGGTGCAGCATCCAAGTTTAGGTTGGGGCTCCTGTCCATAGGTTGACCTTGACATCCTCATCTCCACTTAATCTATCATGTTTAAGCTCAAACCCACTGCTTAACTGGTGGCAAACACCTCGGGTGTTACAATGATTAGCCATAATTACTACAATAACACATATGCTAATACCGAATTACTTAGGTTTAATAAATTCGTCTCGCAATTTCTAGACGAGTTATGTAATTAGTTTTTTATTAGTATCAAACACCTCCTTCTAATGTCTCGTAAAACATCTGACATGGCACACAAACTTTTCGTCACGAACTAACCGCCTTCCTTTCGCGGCCCTATTTAGTTTCCAGAAAATTTTGCAAAATTTTTCAGATTTCCCGTCACATCGAATCTTTAGACACATGCATTAAGCATTAAATATAGATAAAAATAAAACTAATTACACAGTTTAGACGAAATGGACAAGACGAATCTTATAAGCCTAATTAGACCATGATTGGACAATATTTACCAAATAACAACGAAAAGAGCTACAGTGCCGTTTTGAAAAAAAAAACTAAACCGGCCCGTAGTATGCGCCGCCCGCCGGCAGTCCGTGAAAATTACTGGGCCACGCCGTACGCAGCACGCCTGAGCTGAGCCTGACAGACACCAGTCACCACGTTTACACACTAGTGGCTGTGTTTAGGCCCTGTTTAGTTCTCATAAAATTTTACAAAATTTTTCGGATTCCCCGTCACATCGAATCTTTGGACACATGCATAAAGTATTAAATATAGACAAAAAATAAAACTAATTACATAGTTTAGGACGAGACGAATCTTTTAAGCCTAATTAGACCATGATTGGACAATATTTGCCAAATAACAACGAAAAGAGCTACAGTGCCGTTTTGCAAAAAAAATTTGGATCTAATTAGGTGCTGTTTAGTTGGCAAATTTTTTGGCGAAACGCTACTGTAGCAGTTTCGTTGTTATTTGGTAAATATTGTCCAATCATAGTCTAATTAGGCTTAAAAGATTTGTCTCGTCCATTTCGTCTAAACTGTGTAATTAGTTTTATTTTTTATCTATATTTAATGCTTCATGCATGCGTTCAAAGATTCGATGTGACGGGGAATCTGAAAATTTTGGCAAAATTTTTGGCATCTAAATGGTGCCTTACTTGAAAAAAGCACTATACAAAAAAATTCTCCATCACATCAAACTTGTGATACATGTATAGAGCATTAAATATAGATAAAAAATAACTAATTTCACAGTTAGGTGCAAAATCGTGAGACGAATCTTTCGAACCAAAGTAGTTCGTGATTGGACACTATTTGCTAAATAAATCCAAAACATGCTACAGTACTTTTCGATAATTTCAAGGTAACTAAACACAGCCACCTATGAAACCGGATGAAGCACTCAACCGTACTCCCTCCACTCAGAATAGTTGACGTTATGGAACATGTGTAGATCAAACTTTTCCAACTTTAATTAGATTTATAAAAACTATTTTCCAACTTTAATTAGATTTATAAAAACTATGTGTAACATTTATATCTCCAAATAAATTTATTATAAAAGTATATTCAACGATCTATCTAATGATACTAATTATGTATTATAAATATTAATACTCTTTTATGTATAATAGGTCAAAATTTTAAAAAGCTGGTTTCTCAGGAAACGAAAACGACTTCTGTTTTGAGACAGACAGAGTATGGATTAAAACTCGGATGCCGGTACCGGACCGGATGGCCTCTTTATACCATGGTCTTAAAGGACCTTTACTGCTTTTTTGCTGCCCTGGCATGAATTCTCTTTCCAAAGTTTTTTTAAAAAGACGAAAAAAAAAAGTTTTGCCAACGGCCTTAGTCAAGTTTTTTAAAAAGACGAAAAAAAATAGTTTTGCCACCAGAATCTTTTTTCTGCATAATACTTTTTTTTGAGGAACTAAACACAGCCATGATATAGATTAGTGCACAACAAACACCGAAGAAGTGAAGCTCATCTTTGTGGCACTAAACGAGGTTCAGTGAAAAGCAAGAATGTCCACACTTCACCACCTACACATGTCAAGGCCATTTATTGCCATCCACTGCATCCGTTTCCTCACTCTTTTTACCTCACCACCCTGCAGCTGCTGCAGCTGCACCTGCAGCGGCGTTCACTCATTCACTCTCTCCCCTGGTCTCCTCTCCTCTCTCTCTCTCACACACACACACAACACACAAAATACAACCGGAACTGAACATGCAGGGGCGCAGCAGGGACGGCACCACCATTGCGGCAGCAGTGGTGTGCGCAGCTGTGCTGCTGCTCGGCGACGCCTGGGCCGTCTCCGCGCAGCAGGCGGCGTCGGCGGCGGCGGCAGCGGAGGAGGTCAAGATAAGCGCCCTGCCCGGGCAGCCGCCGGTGAGCTTCGCACAGTACTCCGGTTACATCCCGGTGGACGCCGCGGGGAAGCGCTCGCTCTTCTACTACTTCGCCGAGGCGGAGGCAGATCCGGCGGCCAAGCCGCTCGTGCTCTGGCTCAATGGAGGTAAACTTCACTTGATTGTCGGCACAACTATGTCACTGTGGCTGTGCTGTGCATGCTGCTGCATTATTACTTCATTGCCTCATTGCCTGCTCCCTGCTGTGGATGATGGATGAAGAAGGGAGCTCAGTTTTCAGTGCAAATGCACCTGTGGCCAAATCTTTTTTGTCTTGTTCAGTCCCTACTCCCAAAACAAACATTATAAAAAAGATCTCTTTTTTTTTAGTAATAGATATAGAGAGTTTAAAAGAGGGCCTGTGATTTTAGTAATTTTAAGAAAGTATTCCAATTGAACTTGTGGAATGAAAATAGTTTGCAAATAAGGAAAGCAAAAGGCTCCTAACATCTTTAGCTCTTTATTTAGGGAGGGAGGGTATAGGATGAAATCAGATTCCCTCTAGGGCCTTGTTTAGATAGCAAATTTTTTCAACTCTAGCTACTGTAGCACTTTCGTTTGTATTTAGTAATTATTGTCTAATCGTGGATTAACTAGGCTTAAAAGATTCGTCTCGTAATTTACTACTAAACTGTGTAATTAGTTTTTTTACCAACATTTAATGCTCCATGCATGTGTCCAAAAATTGATGTTAGAGAGTGGAAAAAACTTGAATTTGGGGCAATCTAAACTAGGCCTAGGATTCTTATCAGGATGACCTCCTTGTCCCCTCTCTTTGTTGTTTTCTGTTCTGCTGCCAATGCAATTTTTCTTTGGAGAGAGATTATGTTGATTCCCATGCATGTGAATGTAGGGCCTGGCTGTTCATCCGTGGGAGTGGGGGCCTTCTCAGAGAATGGGCCGTTCAGGCCTAGTGGCAATGCACTAGTAAGGAATGAGTATAGCTGGAACAAAGGTGAGCATTTCTTGCAAGTTGCAGGAACTGTACCAAAGCAAAACTTTTGGTTTCCTTTGTGGTTGGTCCTTTTTTGGTGAAAGAAGGCCAGAAAATTAGGAAGTAGTATTAACTTCCCTTTTGGTACCTGTTTGTTGTTGTTGTTTCAGAGGCCAATATGCTGTATTTGGAGAGCCCTGCAGGGGTTGGCTTCTCCTACTCCACTGATCCTGCCTTCTATGAGGGTGTTGGTGACAGCATGACAGGTGAGTTCTATGTTTAACAAATCATAAGTCATTTGTTTCTGTAGATTTTTTTTTCTTGCAGACCAATAATTCTTCTTTGGGTGTTTTGAATTTCTGAAGCCAGAGACAATTTGAAGTTCTTGCAAGGCTGGTTTGCCAAGTTCCCGCAGTACAAGGGCAGGGACCTGTATGTTACAGGAGAGAGCTATGCTGGTAAGTAAAGCATAGCATCTGAATCTGTGACTTCATGGTCCATCTCGATCCTGAATTAGCAGGATGTTTCTGTTTTCAGGCCACTACGTTCCACAATTAGCCCAGCGCATGGTTGAGTTCAACGGGAAGGAGAAGCTATTCAATCTGAAAGGCATTGCTGTAAGCAATTACTGACAAGCTTAATTCGCAGAACTACAGTAATCCTGTGAAAGAAACCTCGCTCAGTTTGTATATAGTATTTACTCCTCCCTTTTTTTCACCGTCATTTGATATCCTGTATCCATACAAAATAGCTTGGCAATCCGGTGCTGGAATTCTCCACGGATTTCAACTCGCGGGCCGAGTTCTTCTGGTCGCACGGCCTGATATCGGATTCCACCTACAACATCTTCACGACGGTGTGCAACTACTCGCGGTACGTGAGCGAGTACTACCACGGCTCCCTGAGCACGGCCTGTGACAGGGTGATGAGCCAGGTGACGAGGGAGACCAGCAGGTTCGTCGACAAGTACGACGTCACCCTGGACGTCTGCATCTCGTCGGTGCTGATGCAGTCCCAGATCCTCGCCCCGCAGGTCAGGGTCAGGGTATTGGCATTATCGCCATGGTTCAAGTTCAGCCTTAGCATGTGCATATACTCCTGTATATTGTGTTGCTGACATTGTATTTTCTTGTGCTGAATGATGACGCGTGCAGCAAGGGAGCAGGGAGCTGGACGTGTGCGTGGAGGACGAGACGATGAACTACCTGAACCGGAAGGACGTGCAGCAGGCCATGCACGCGCGCCTCGCCAACGGCGTGCAGAGGTGGACGGTCTGCAGCAGGTGAACTGACGCATAGTACTTCTGAACTTGCTCTCTGAATTCTGATTGATGAAGATTGACGGACGCTGCAATGCAATGTTTGGTCGGATTGATGCATGGGTAACCACAGTGTTCTGGAGTACAAGCAGCTGGACCTGCAGATCCCGACCGTCAACATCGTGGGCGCGCTGGTGAAGTCGGGCATCCCCGTGCTGGTGTACAGCGGCGACCAGGACTCGGTGATCCCGCTGACGGGCAGCAGGACGCTGGTGAGCCGGCTGGCGAGCAGGCTGCGGCTCAACACCACGGCGCCGTACCGGGCCTGGTTCCAGGGGAAGCAGGTGGGCGGGTGGACGCAGGTGTTCGGCGGCGGCGCGCTGTCCTTCGCCACGGTGCGCGGCGCGTCCCACGAGGCGCCCTTCTCGCAGCCGGAGCGCTCGCTCGGCCTCTTCAGGGCCTTCCTCGCCGGACAGCAGCTGCCGGAATCGTTCCAGTGACGACGGAATCCTATCCTATGTTGTAGCTTGTAAGTGTGCAGTGCAGGTGACGCAGGTTGCGTTGCATGTGTCGTCATCCGGCCGCTTGAGACTGGCAAACCCAATTGGGTTCTTCTCCAAGTGTAATCAGGATAATAGTATCATTGAAAGGGATGAGAATGTATTGCCAGATACGTATGTTGTAGAGATGGCTTTAGTAAATGCCAAGTACTGCAACCCTAACAAACAAAGGTGCCGCGCGGCATGGCTGCGACGGAGCTCGCTCGCTTGCGATGAAGCGAACGAACGCTTGTCCTAGGTGGGACAGACTCTGTCTCTGAAAGACGAGGGATGGAAGTCATGGAATCTAGTAAGCATATTCTTTAGTGGGACGTCTCTGAATCTACCGGCTTGTTCTAGAACCAAGCACTATCTCGAAATGAATATTCTACCTAGGATGTCCCTGTCTTTAGAACCAAACACTACCTACCTAGTGAATGGCGGTAGCATGTCGTCGTTTTCAACCTTAACAGGTTAGGGATCTCCACCCAATACGAAATGAATAAGTGAATAGGAAAAAACGATGGCATCCCCTAATTGCATGCTAATGGATTACAGTACGTTCCAAATTTTGATCAGCTCAAGGTTTGCAGAGACTTCTAAGCTTCATACAAGATGTACTAGGATGAATAGTTCAACTCTGGTTGAGATATACTAGCTCGGTTTCATCGCTTTTTAGAGTTTATATCTAATATTAAAGAGAGAAAATTCTAGTGCAACATGCGGTTTAATTCCATGATAGCATTTTGGGAGATTGACATGAGCTATGAAGTTATCACCATTGCAACATACAAGCATCTTTGCTAGTTCAATTAAAATCCAAAGTCCAATTCTACCACAATACAAAATGGTTAATGTCAAATCCAATTCAATGCAATTGCTTTTAAATCCAAAGTCCAATTCTACTGCAAGACAAAATGACCCTATCCGAATCAGTGTGTGCTGGTGTTTCTATTGGTATGTCAATTAGATTGTCACATCAGTAATGCTTTCGTAAGGGCGTCCGGGGACGTGGCTTCCCCACTAGCTGCCTTATCCGTCCACTCACTCCTGTCCGCACCCATTCAAAAAAAAACTCTCTACGTGCTTGGCCTCCACTGTAGCGGCCTTATCCATCGCTCCATCGGACCTCCGCGCCCGACTCCACCGCACCGCCCGCCTTCCCCACTCCGCGCTCCACCGCACCGCTGGCCTGCACCACGGCATCCGCCCACCACGGCCACCTCCGCTGCCCGCTTAGCGGCCGAGCAGGTGCTCGCCAAGGGTGCACTGGCCCAAGCCGCCAAGCAGGTCTTGCCCAGGGGTGCTCACGTAGATGTTCACCCAAGATGCTTGCGCGCCTCGCTCAGGTGCTCACCTAAGCCGCCGAGCAGGTCCTCGCCCTGGGGCGCACCAGCGACTCCATGTGCCGTCGAGCTCCATGATTCGTCCAAGTAGCAATGTGATATTACGGCTGAAAACATATGTTGCAAGAGTACGTTTCAAGTGTTTCAGATGTTTCATCTGGATGTTGCAAGTGTTTCATGTGGCTGCTGCAAAAGTAGATCGAGAAGTTGCATATGTTGCAATAAGTGTACATATGCGTTGCAAGCCTTTTGTTCCCAATGTTTTAGTTGTTTTTCCAGACGCATGTTGCAAGTGTGTTTATTGGATATTGCATATGTTTCACACATATGTTGCAAGTATTTTATTTTGATGTTGTGTATGTTTTTACATGGTTTTCAAGTGTTTTTCTGGTGTTTTAAGTGTTTTAATGCATGTTTCATTTGGATGTAGAGATGTAAGTAGCAAGTGTTGCATTTGGATGTTTTAAAAGTAGATCGGGTATTGCATCTCCCTTCTTGCTTTTCTGTTGCCTCGCCTCGGTGTCTCCTCCTCCTCTCGACACCTGCTAGGCATCTGCTGCCCTCTCCCCTCTTTCTCGATGCTGGTGACGTTCTAGGTGGTGCGGGCCGCGCGTGGGCGCGAGAAAACGGACTGCATGTGCGAGTGAGCGACCAGGGCAGAGCAGGCGCGGGCGTCCGTACGTGTGCAACCGTCCAGACGTCCGGACACTAGTCTTTCCGTTGTCACATTGCTTATTTGAACCAGCTTATGCTAGCGACACTTTCAGTGACACTTTCCTATTTGGATCAGGTTGTCCTAGTGCTGCTTCATTCAAGTGTGAATCAGATCAGAAATATGGTGCTGGTTCATTGCCTCTACTTTGAAAGCATCTAGGCCCCTAGAGTGGGTTTCGATGATTGATGATAACGGTTAAGTATCATGACTAACGTGTGTTTTGCAGAAATAATAGAGTGTTAGGTCATGGTAATGGCAATCATGGGCAATATGGTGATCATGCCCCTTATCGATGAAAATCATTTTCGGTTTTCAAAGGATGATCAACAAGGTTAAGGACGGTTAGTTCCAGACGTCGAGGAGTTGAGTTACGTTCAGAATAGTCATTAGGACTTTCGTTTTTCTCCTTTGGTCATACTATTAAGGGGGGCATGGATGAGTAGCTTGACCTAGGTAAGTCTAGTGGTTAGGTGTGGTGCACACTTGTCAAACTTAGCACTAGGTGGCTCTAAGGTGGCCCTAAGATTGTTTGGAATAAAAGTCGTTCAAGAAGCGTTTGAATCGGAAGTTGTTTCGACCCTTAAATGGGCGATAGACGCTGAGGACGAAGGGCGACAGACGCTGACGTCAGCATCTGTCGCGTGGTTTCTTACTGCAGAAAAGCATTAGACGTGAGGATGAAAGGCGACAGACGCGCCCTACGCGCTTTTGAGCGACAGACGCAGTAAGGGTTGAGCGTCAGACGCGTCTGGTGGTCAACAGACATGGTCCAGAATGCTCTGAAGTTCTTAGAGAGCATCAGACGCGTCCGTTGCTAGGGCGATAGACGCTGGCCAGCGTCTGTCGAGCCCTAACGGCTAGTGAACCAGTTTGATTCGTTTACATGCGACAGACGCGCTCCTCAGAGGCGTCAGACGCGTCCCTCCAGAGCGACAGACGCGTCTGTCAGTGGGCGTCATCGCGTCTGTCGATCACAAAAGTTGCTGATTTCGAAGATAACGGTTGGGGGAATTGAGGGGGAGTATAAATACTTCGTCTACCCCTCCATTTGAGTCACTCTTGCTCATTTGATCATCTAAGAAACTCCTTTTATGTGCAAGGAAGTGCAAGAGCCCTAGTGAGATTTGAGTCTTGAGAATTCAAGTGTGAGAGTCCTCACTAGTGTCTAGAGAGTAGCAAGTGTGCATCCACCTTCTCATTAGGCTTGTTGTGGTCAAGTGAGAGTTCTTGCTTGTTACTCTTGGTGATCGCCATCACCTAGACGGCTTGGTGGTGATCGGGAGCTTGGTGATCATCTAGCGGAGCTTGTGGATGACCCAACTCATCTTGTGAGCGGTTGTGGGTGATTTACCACGATGGAGTGTCAAAGAATCAGTCCGTAGAGAGCACTTGATCCTCACGTGGATCAAGGGGGAGCTACACCCTTGCGTGGGTGCTCCAACAAGGACTAGTGGGGAGTGGTGACTCTCTGATACCTCGGGAAAACATCGCCGTGTTCCTAACCCTTTACATTCAAGCATTTTACTTTCTCGCATTACTCTTGTTGCTTGGTTTACTTTTCTAGAATTGCCATGCTAGACTAGGATTGGAACTTAGGGTGCAAAACTTTTATCGGTAGAATCACTAGGAACACTTGTAGGCACTAGGGGTGAATTATGGCTTAGTAGGTTTTAATTCTTGCAATAAAATTTAGAAAAGCCCAATTCACCCCCGCTTTGGGCATCTTGATCCTTTCAATTGGTATCAGAGCCGAGTTGCTCCTAAATTAGGCTTTACCGCCTATAGAAAGATGTCTAATGGGGAAGGACCACCTCCTATCTTTGAGGGAGATGATTTTCCATATTGGAAAATCTACATGGAGGCATACCTCGAAGCCATAGATGTCGGGTGTCTTAGAGCCACCACCGAAGGGCTTCCGGAAGTCAAGGATCCCGCTAACCCCGTTGGTGACGAGGAGAAGTACGACTGGTGGAATGCAAAGGCAAGAAATGCACTCTACCGGGGCCTTGGCAAGGATATCTTCAATCATGTGCGTAATGCAAAAAACGCTCATGAATTGTGGGAAAACCTTTGTGCTCTCCATAAGGGAACTAAGAGTGAGCGTGAGAAACGCTACCATATTGCTTTAAAGAAGATTAATTCGTTTGAGATGCTTCCCAAAGAAAGTGCTAATGACATGTACACTCGCTTGAATGTTCTTGTAGAGGATCTTAATGCTCTCAGGCTCACTCAAATGAGTCCATCGGATGTTGCAAGGAGGATCTTGAGTGTTCTTCCCATTGAGAAGTATGGCCACATTGTCACCGTGCTTCACCAAAGCGATCTCTCCACCGCAACACTGACACAAGTATTGGGAAAGATCAATGCTCATGAGATGTACATGCATATCACTCCGGAAGAGGGTTCATCATCTTCCAAGAAGAAGGACTTGGCTTTCAAAGCTAGCCATGACAAGAAAAAGAAGAAGAGCCAAGCCATGATTGTGCATGAAAGCTCAAGTGAGAGTGACATTGATGATGCATCACTTGCTCTCATGGTGAAAAAGACCACCAAGATGCTAAAGAAGCTTAATAAGAGTGGCATCAAGTTCGATGGCAAGAAGAAGAAGTTCTTCACAAGTAGCAAAAGAAAGCCTATGATGTCGTCGTGGTGGAATGACCGGGGTCATGTTGGGTCAGAGCGCGGTTCCCATGCTCCTGTTCACTGTGCACGGTCATGTCCATCTCATCGGCGGGAATGGGTGCCATGGGGAGGGCCCCGTGGTTCCCTGCCTTGCCAGAGGGCTCCACGTGTCCCTCGGGCGAGGTTGAAATATGCCAAGGGGGTCAGGCGCTCCCGTGCTTACGTTGCAGGGATCACGCGAGGCGGAACTCGTTCCCGATAGGGCACATGGGTCGGGTGCTTTGATGACGTCATGGGGCTCGGGCGAGGCGGAAGGCGTCCCTAAGCCTCGGGCGATTTAGTAGCTGACACGCTATTAACGCCTTTGGTTGGGTATGCCTACTATTGATACCCGATAGTAGCCCTCGAGCCTGTGAAGGAGTGCAGCACTCCTTTAGAGGCTTGAGGATGAGTGCCCATGGGTAGTTGTGGTTTGTTTTCTTTGTTGGAAGTTGTCCGGTGGGTGCACGCGAGCGCACCCACCAGGTGTAGCCCCCGAGGCCTTGGAGGGATGAGTTATCCCTTCAAGGGCTTTGAATCGAGCGAGTGAGGTGTTTTTCGTGTGACTACAAGGAGTGCAAGGAGCCCCCAGGTCTTAAATTTTGACCATTCGCTAGGTCAGAATGCGGGAACAGCCCAAGCCCCTGTGCATTACAAGAGACTGACCAGGTGGCCTTTGCGTCCTTTAGCAAAACAGAGGGGTATGTGTGAGCCCTCGTAATCCCATCTGGGTGCGTTGTGGGGGGTGACCGTTTGTTGGGTCGTTCATAACTCCTGAGCCCTTGCTCGATGTAGGGTCATGGCCGTTTGTTGGGTCAGGACGCGTGTGCAGCGCCTGAGCCCATGCTCGTGTAGGGGTCTGATCGGGAGGCCACCCCTCTTTGATTTGATCCCTCACACGTTTCTTCGTGGAACGCGGGGGGTGAGCTGAAACCACGCAATCCTCGTTGGATGAACCATGGCGCTTGGTGGGCTATTAGCGTGTAGGTCTAATTGGAGTCTCGATCCCATTCGCTAGGTGCCGACTAGTGGTCAAGCTGGAGACGCACTCCAAACTCCCAATGGCTAATTCATATAGCTCTCGGAACCGTCCAACCGGTCTCGAGAGCTCGTCGCCTTCCTTCAAGGAATACCAGAAATCAGATGTCCATCAGGACTCAAACATGGGTCGGAACGCCCTTGATGCCCGCGCGTTGGGGTATTGACCCCTAGATTGTAATTGGGCCGGAGGAGCGCTTGTAGTTCCATATTCTTCTCTTTCCTGCCGAGGCCTATGATTGGCCCACGGAGAGGGGAGGTGCCCGAGCGCCGTATGGTGATTGGATAATGGTAGGTTCGGCATGCGAGGCAGATGGTGCGAGGTGCTAGAGTGGATTTGCAGGGGGCATGTGAACGGTTACCGAGATATTCGAGACATGATGAGATGTTTCTGCATCCGCATTTAATGCGGGTGGTTGGAGTCTCGAATCGCCCCGGCTTCTCCCCTTTTTAACCCGATGGTTTTTCCTTTTCCTTGCGCACCTCTGTCTTTTGCCTTCCTTGTGCTCGTGTTTCCTATCTGCCTTAGCAAAGAAGCGACAGAGAGAGAGAGAGATTGAAAACTCACCCTGCAGCCGCCGCAGTTATCGTTGCTGCTGGAGTGCTTTCTCACCCATCTCAATGGATCCGTGGGGTCATTCTAGCTTCACTGAGAAGATCACGTTGTGGCTCGTCGAGGATGGGCTCCTCCGTCCGGTGACGAATGTCGCGCAACCGGAGTGGATCATCCTCGGCAACGAAGACGAGCCGAACCCTCCTACTGGTTACGTCGTCAGCTTCGCGCACTTCCATGAGCAGGGGTTCAGGACGCCTGCGAGCAACTTCGTCCGTGGGCTCCTTCACCATTATGGGATTGAGCTACAGAATCTCAATCACAACTCAATTTTATAGATTGCAGTTTTCGTCGCCCTATGTGAGGGTTATCTAGGCATCAGGCCCAAGTTTGCCCTGTGGAAGGAAGTACTACTTCTGCGCTACTATCTTCCTCAAGACGGTGAGGAGGGGCGAGATGGTGCCGGTGCACATCAGTAGCTATGTGATCTAGCTCTGTCAGAGCTGAGCGGATGGGTACATCGCCATGAAGGGGTCATCATCTAACAAGGGGTGGCACCAGTGGTGGTTCTACTTTAGGAGCGACGCCGATGTGCCCCTGCCTTCGTACACTGGTCGCTTCTTCAAAGAAGCATCAAAACACTAGGGCTATGGTCCCATCGCCGCTGATAGGAAGAAAATCGATACCCTCCTCCAAGCAGTCAAGCGTCTGGTAGATGCGGATGTGATGGGAGCTAGGGTCATCGCCGCGTTCCACAATAGGAGGGTGCTATCGCTAATGCGGCGAGCACGCCGCCTGGACAAGATGGTGCCGAACATGCCCCTCGAGGGGACCGTGCTCCTAACAGGGGAGCTTGATTGTGACGAGATCAAGAAGCGCATCAAGTCAGCGCTCGGGAGTGTCCCTTTCGACGCTGTCCTTAATGCCAACCCGCTAATGCGTCCTGATGATGACTTCATCGAGATGGTGAGCGCTCCCCACTCTTCTTCTCCTTCCCTTTTCCCTTGGCCTCTTTGTGTCCCTTTTTGCCTGACCCGAGGCTCGGGCAGCTACAGGGGAATCTCTGCTTGGTCCCTGACTTCGACCCACCCCTTCCCGAGGACGTGATCCAGAGGGCGCAGAACTGGGCCTATGCCGAGGGGGTGAAGAAGAAGAAGGAAGAAGGGAAGAAGAAGGAGGAGGCTGAGAAGGCCAGGAGGATGATGGAGCGCGATAAGCACCGGAAGCTGCAGCGGTAGGCCGGAGAAGAGGAGTCATCGAGCATTGATGATGAGGAGGAGGAGAAGATCCACTAGTATGACTAGCTGGACTCCGTGGCCGAGGAGGGGGAGTAGCCGAGGGGTCATCCCTCTCGATCGGGGGGCGGTCGTCGCAGGCTCAACTGCTGTGCCGTGAATTAGAGGACCCTGACCTCGGGAGAGCTACAGCGACGGGTGGAGGAGAGGAGCCCCTGAGGCCATAGGGGTCGGCCCATCTTGAGGGGATGAAGGAATCCTAACCCTAGGAGATGGCGGGGTCACCGCCGCCACTTCCTCAGTCCGACATGACTGAGACCGTGGCGGCCGTGAAGAGGCCCTATCCCGTGACAGCGGGGTCAGACCCAAGTGAGCCGTCATAGAAATGCCCCCGTCCTACGACGCAGAGGTAGGGGTGCCCTTCTATGCTATTTGTTAGCACTAAGGCTTGCTAATGCTGACACCTGTTGTTCTTGCAGGAGGGTCTAGTCTGACGTCTCCCCGCTTGCGCCACGGAAGGCGCTGAGGCGGTGAGGCTAGGCCTCAGTTGGCAGTGTGCCGGGTTCAGATGTCTCCACCTTAGGGACGGCCAGTAGCGTTCCTCAGGCATCCACGACCGTAGGGGGACGTGAGGTGCTGGACACCCCTGCTTCACCTCCACCTAACCCCATCCTGTCAGCTGGGGCAGCGCTTTCGGAAGCGGAGGTGGAGAAATCCGTGTAGATAGGGATGGCGGCGCTAGAGCAGCTACTGCGGTTCAGGCCGGATCCTACTCTTGAGGGGGCACTCCCTCAGAAGAGTGAGGCACCGAGGCTCAGGAGGTGGCAAAGGAGGCTGCGCCCAAGGGCCCTTCGGGCTATGTGGGTCCGCTATGGGAGGCGGGTCCTAGGTAGAGGAGACAGGGACGGGTAGGCCTGATGTCATTGAAGTGGAGGTGGTGTCAGTCTCATCCGGCGAGCCCTCTGAGTTGGTCGAGGTGGCTCAGTCCTCCCACACCGAGGGGCCCGCAACCCTCATGCGGGTGGGGCGTGATCACTTCCAGTGGGGCGGTCCGCGCCTCACCTGGTCGGATTAGAATCAACTAGAGGCGCCACCGGTCTTCGTACTGGACGATGTCGAGGAGCTAAAACACTGGAGTCAGATTCAGGCGGGGTGCCAGACCTTAAACCAGGCTCTGTCCTCGGCATTGTCCGTCCTACACAATGACATCCGCCCAGCTGGCCAGGTGTGTCGAGCTAGGTGAATGCTTATCGTTCGGTGCTTTCCCCTTTTGGTGATCTTGATGTGGCTCCTTGCGCTGGCGCTACTTGAACGAAGTCGGGTGAAGTCAGAGTTTCTCCATCGCGAGCATGGCTCCTGGGGACGTTGGTCGGAGGAAATGTAGAGGACTGCTATGGATAAGGCGTGGCTTGCAGAGGCCTAACGGAAGATGGCCGACCTCAATAGAGACATGGCGGAACTCCATATCCGTTATGATGACGCGGTCACTGATGCCAAGGAGTCGGGGGAGAAGCTGGTGGCTCTCATCGAGCGCACTCGTAAGAATCAAGAGGAGGCCTAGAAGGTGAAGAGCGAGCGTGACATCACGGGCCTCGGAGTGGTTCCAGACCAAGCTTGACTCCATCCACCGTGAGCGCGAGCATGCTCTTGACGAGCACGACGAGGCTCGTCAAGAGTGCAACATAGCTCAGAGGGAGAAGAATACCGCAAAAGACCAGATGAAGGAGACTATGCATGCCGCCTCTCGGCTTGCCGAGGAGAACCACCAACTAAAGTCCGAGGTGGAATCCATCCGAGCCACGGTGGCACAAGGGCATCAGCAGGACTTGGCCAGGGCCCAGGAGCTAGAAGGCAAGTACCTTTGGCCGACCATTGTTGGGCACATTTTTGAAATATGCTTCTTATCTCCTATGATGATCAGGGCTGAAGAGTAAACTAGCCATGGTGGAGGCAGAGCTTCTATCGGTGCAGGAGGCCCTAGAGACGGAGCAGCATGAGCACTCCGAGTTGTGCACCGCCGTCGGGCTAGTGTGTGACGCCCTCGAGGTGGTCTAGGTGCGCCCCGGAGTGAGCTCGCTGCGGGGTCATCTCGGAGTCGTCTTCGAGCGGGTTCAGACTCGAGTAAAGGAGGCGGAGACCTTGGGATGCGGCGTCCGCTCGCTGCCTTCAGGTCCCACTACCAGAAGATTGACCTAGAGGCACTTAGTGAGGGCTATGTCGACATCCCCGAAGAAGAGCTTGACGCCATCAATGAGGACGTGTTGGAGCCGACAAAGACCCTGGCGGCCAAGTTTGAAGAAGAGGTCATCCCCCCGCCTTTGGATCTATAAGTAGTGTCAGGCAAGGTGCCCATGTAAAAACTTGCATTTATCTTTCGTTCTAAGTTTTTTATGCGTTCGTCCCGACCCTCTTAGTGCGCCTAGTCTTGCGGTGTTTGGAGTTGAGTCTGACGCCTTGGGTCAGGGTTAATGGGCGCGAGTATCGTAGCCGTGAAGGCGTAGGTTTTTTGTAGTCCGATTAACTCGACCTGAGGGATCCTCGTACTCTAACGCACTCACATTTCCCAGTTGCCATCAGAGGGCTCAGGTGGATATCTTTTCATAAAGTTTTTTGAGTGGTTGCCTGATTCCCACATCATGTTTAAGTTTATGGATTTTCTAGAAGTACGAGTCGACCCCTTAGGCCTAGACTAGTGACCAAAGGCACCATAACCACTAGGGTGTAGGTTTATCATAGTCCAACCGATTTGTCTCGA
Organism: Saccharum hybrid cultivar R570; assembly: GCA_038087645.1. Lineage (NCBI taxonomy): Eukaryota > Viridiplantae > Streptophyta > Magnoliopsida > Poales > Poaceae > Saccharum > Saccharum hybrid cultivar. The sequence continues at coordinate 619,670 of JAQSUU010000522.1, forward strand.
GGGGTGCTTCGCTTTCTAAAACATCTGCTTTCTTAAGCAACGCTGTAAAGGGTCAGGTGCGAAAACTTTTTCAAAAAGTATTGTGAAAATTTCGCATCGTTGGGGGGGTTCCCTCCTTTTAGCCCACAAGGGAGGCCCAACCCTAACTAAAGGTAGGGTCAGGTCTCTCTCAGAGTTTAGACAAAGTAAGAGACAGTGATGACTCTTTTTATTCTTTCAAGATTAAACATATAACAAGCCTAGAAATCTATGGGTAAAAACGACGTAGTTGTTCAATGTTCCAGGCATTGGTGAAGACTTCGCCATCTATGGTGGCTAGCTTATAGGTGCCATGTCAGAGTACTTCTGCGACAATGAACGGTCCCTCCCATGGTGGTGTTAGCTTGTGGTGGCCCCTGCTGTCCTGTCTAAGGCGAAGCACCAGATCCCCAACGTTGAACGCCTGACCCCGCACGCGGCAATGGTGATATTGACGTAAGGCTTGCTGGTACTTGGCGGAGTGGAGTAGGGCGACGTCACACGCTTCCTCCAGCTGGTCCACGGCGTCCCCAAGGGAGGCTTGGTTCCCTTGGTTGTCATACGCTCTGACCCTTGGCGCTCCATATTCCAAATCAGTGGAGAGGATGGCCTCAGATCCATAGACCATGAAGAAAGGCGTGAAGCCTGTTGCTCGGCTCAGGGTCATCCTCACACTCTAGAGGACCACGAGGAGTTCCGTGACCCATCGGCGGCCAAATTTGTTCAACCGGTTGAAGATCCTTGGCTTGAGGCCCTGCAAGATCATGTCGTTGGTGCGCTCGACCTACCCGTTCGTCCGAGGGTGTGCCACGACTGACCAATCCACGTGGATATGGTGATCATCACAGAAATCTAAGAACTTTTTGCTGGTGAACTGCGTGTCATTGTTGGTGATGATAGAGTTTGGGACCCTGAAGCGATGAACAACATCAGTAAAGAAGAGCACCACCTGCTCAGATTTGATTCACACGATGGTCGAGCCTCAATCCACTTCAAGAACTTGTCGATGGCGACAAGCAAGTGGGTGAAGCCCCCGGGTGCTATCTAGAGTGGCCCGACAAGGTCCACACCCCAAACCGTGAAAGGCCAAGTGATGGAGATCGTCTGGAGCGCTTGGGCTGGTAAATGAGTTTGTCGAGCATAGTACAGACATCCTTCGTAGAAGCGTACTACCTCAGTCGCGTTAGCCATGGTAGTGGGCCAGTAGATGCCCTATCGGAACGCATTTTTGACAAGGGTGTGTGGCACTGCATGGTGACCGCAGACGCTTCCATGGATATCCTGTAGTAGCTTCTTCCCCTGCTCTCTAGGGACGCAGCATTGCAGGATTCCAGTGGGGCTCCGCTTGTAAAGTTCCTAATCTGGCAGGACAAATGACTTGGTGCGGCACGCAAGGCGTCGAGCTTTGATCTTGTCAGTTGGGAGTACGCCGTGGACCAAGCAGTCAAGGTACGGGATTCTCCAGTCCGGCAGGGGGTTGGCCCTATGGCTGGGTTATCCTCAATTTGCATAATCTAAGGGTCAGTTGGGGCTGGGGTCGGATTAGCCTCCGAGGTTAGCCTGGGCGGCTCGCTGCCGTCCTGCGTTGACCCTTCGTAAGTGATCGAGGGCTTATACAGATCGCTGGCGAAGACATTGGCGAGAGCTGTTACCCGACCGGATGCCAGCTTCACCAGCTCATTTGCTACCTCATTAGACTATCTAGCAATGTGGTTGAGCTCAAGGCCATCAAACTTTTCCTAAAGGAGGCAGACCACTTGGTAGTATGCCGCCATCTTAGGGTCATGACAACTTGACTCCTTCATGACTTGGTCCACGATCAACTAGGAGTCACCTCGGACATCGAGCCGTCGGATCATAAACTCGATAGCGATGTGCAAACCGTTGATAAATGCCTCATACTCAGCGACATTGTTGGAGGCCGAAAAATGGATCCGAATCATATACCTCATGCGCACGCCGAGGGGGAGATGAAAATGAGTCCTGCCCTAGCTTCGCTCTTCATCAGTGACCCATCGAAATACATCGTCCAGTACTCTTGTTCCACCGGTGCCAGTGGTGTTTGGGTCTTGGTCCATTCTACCACAAAGTCTGCCAGCACCTGGGACTTGATGGCTTTCCGAGGGGCATAGGTGTTGCCCTCTCCCAAGAGTTCAACCGCCCACTTAGCGATTCTTCCTGTCGTCTCATAGTTCTGAATCACCTCCCCGAGGGGGAAGGATGACACGATCATGATCGGGTGCGGCTTGAAATAGTGGCACAGCTTCTCCGGGTGATGAGGACAGACTTGATGGCTTTCTAAGGGGCATAGGTGTTGCCCTCTCCCAAGAGTTCAACCGCCCACTTAGCGATTCTTCCTGTCGTCTCACAGTTCTGAATCACCTCCCCGAGGGGGAAGGATGACACGATCATGATCGGGTGCGGCTTGAAATAGTGGCACAGCTTCTCCGGGTGATGAGGACAGCATACAAGAGCTTCTGGATCTGCGGGTAGCGTGTCTTGGTGTCAGACAAGACTTTGATGAAGTATAGTAGGAGCGGTTCCCCTTTAGACGAGGGCACAAGGATCGGGGCCTTTGTTAAAAGTGCCTTGAGCCCGTCAAGCGCTTCTTAGGCCTCGGGCGTCCAGACGAAGCGGTTCGTGTTTCTCAGGAGTCGGTAAAGGGGCAGGCCTCGTTCGCCGAGGCATGATATGAAGCGGCTCAGCGCCACCAAACAACCTGTGACTCGCTGTACCCCTTTCAAATCCTGGATCAGGCCCATGTTTGCGATAGCAGAAATCTTCTTTGGGTTGGCTTTGATGCCACGCTCAGAGATGATAAAGCCAAGTAGCATTCCCCTTGAAATCTCGAAGACGCATTTTTTGGGGTTGAGCTTGATGTTCTTGGACCATAAGCACTTGAATGCCTGATCGAGATCAGCGACCAGATTATCAGCTCGTTTTGACTTGGCTACTATGTCATCTACGTAAGCCTCAATGGTTCGCCTGATGAGGTCCCCAAAAAACAGTGAGCATAAAGCGCTGATACGTAGCCCACACGTTCTTGAGGCAAATGGCATGGTTACATAACAGTAGGTCCCAAATGGGGTGACAAAAGAGGTCGCGAGCTGGTCGGACTCTTTCATCACGATTTGGTGGTAACTAGAGTAAGCATCAAGGAAAGAGAGAGCTTCACAACCTGAGGTGGAGTCGACTATTTGATCAATGTGTGGTAAGGGGAACGGATGTTTAGGACAAGCCTTGTTGAGACCCGTGTAATCAACACACATTCTCCATTTACCATTTTTCTTTTTTACAAGTACGGGATTAGCTAACCACTCGGGATGGAACACCTCCTTGATGAACCCGGCTGCCAGTAGCTTATGAATCTCTTCTCTGATTGCCCTGCGCTTCTCCTTGTCGAAGTGGCACAGTCGTTGCCTTACCGGTTTGGAGCTGGCCCGAATATCCAAGGAGTGCTCGGTGACTTCCCTCAGGATGCCAGGCATGTCGGAAAGACTCCACATGAACTTGTCACTATTCACGTGGAGAAAGTCGATGACACTGCTTCCTATTTGGGATCCAAGGCGGTGCCAATGCGCACCGTCTTGCTGTTAGAGCTGCTAGGGTCAAGGGGGACCTCCTTGACTCCCTCGACAGGTTCAAAGGAGCTGGTGGACCGCTTGGGGTCGGGTGCCTCTCTAAGGCATGCTTCTAGCTTGGCTGCAAGCGCCTCAGACTCAATGATGGCCTCAACGTACTCGCAGCACTCAACATCGCACTCGTAGGCATGCTGGTAAGTGGTGTGGACAGTGATGACCCTGTTGGGCCCTGACATCCTGAGTTTGAGGTAGGTGTAGTTCGGGATGGCCATGAACTTCGCATAGCATGGCTGCCCCAACACGGCGTGGTAAGTGCCGCCGAACCCCACCACCTCAAAGGTGAGTGTTTCCTTTCTAAAGTTGGAGGGATCACTGAAGGTGACAGATAGGTCAATTTGCCCGAGGGGCAAGGCCCACTTCCCTGATACAATACCGTGGAAAGGCGCTCTGCTCGAGCGGAGCTGGGTCCGATTGATCCCCATGGCATCGAGGGTTTTGGCATACATGATGTTGAGGCCATTGTCTCCATCCATCAGTACCTTGGTGAGCCGCGTATTGCCAATGATGGGGTCAACAACAAGTGGATATTGGCCCGGCTGAGGGACGCGATCCAGATGGTCGTCACAATCAAAAGTGATGGCCGATCTAGACCAGTCGAGGAAGGTTGGCGTGGCTGGCTTAGCGGCGTAGACCTCTCGGCGTTCCAGCTTGCGCTGGCGCCTAGAGTCAGGCCGCGGGGCCACCAAAGATCATGAAGCAGTTGTTGATGATAGGAAAGTTGTCGTCCTTCTCCTTGCCATCGCCCTTGTCCTCTTCAGGTCTCTTACTGGGGTCGCCCTTCCCCTAAGCACCCCCGGAGAAGTAGCATTTCATCATGCCACACTCCTTGAGAGTGTGTTTGACCGAGCCCCGGTGGTACGGGCATGGTTTATCGAGCATCTCGTCAAAAACTCCCGGGCCACCCTCGGGAGGGGCTCGAGGGTTCTTGCGCTCGGTGGTAGCTACAAGGGGATCCTTGCACAACTGCTTGGCCTTCTTCTTCTTCTTGGAGTTGCGGTTGGAGCCACCTTCATCGGCGTTCTCCTGCCGCTTCTCATTTCCCTTGGTGTTGTGAAAGATTGCCCCTACCGCCTCCTCGCCGGAAGCAAAGTTGGTGGCTATGTCCAGGAGCTCCTTGGTGGTGCATGGGCCCTTGCACCCCAACTCATGGACGAGCTCTTTGTAGGTGGTTCCCACGAGGAACACCCTGACGACATCAGTGTCAGTCACGTTGGGCAGCTCAGTGCATTACTGGGACAAGCGCCGAATGTACTCACGAAGAGTTTCATCCGGCTTTTGGTGGCAGCTCCTGAGGTCCCAGGAGTTACTAGGGCAGACATAGGTACCCTAGAAGTTCCCCATGAAAACCTTTATGAGGTCGGCCCAGTTGTGGATGCGACGAGCTAAAAGATGCTCTAGCCAGGCTCTTGCTGAGTCGGCTAGGAACAGAGGGAGATTAGGAATGATGAAGTGGTCATCATCCGTGTCACCTAACTAGCAGGCCAGGCGGTAGTCATCAAGCTAGAGCTCGGGGTTTGTCTCCCCGGAGTACTTGGTGACGTTGGCAGGTTACCGGAACCGTGCCGGGAATGGCGCGTTACGGATGTCTTGGCTGAAGACTCACGGTCCTGGGGGTTCAGGTGAGGGGCTCCGATCCTCCCCACTGTCATAGTGGTCACCCCATCGAGGGTGGTAACCGCGGCTAGCACCATCCTCCTTATGCCTTTTGCGCGCGTTGTAGTTGTGGCCAACGCGAGCGTGGACAAATGGGGGCTTATCCTCCGCTTTCTATTGTTCCAGGTGGACCGAAGCTTCCTTCTTGAGTGTCACCGATGGTGCGGGCTGGTCAAGCTCAGGCCCACACCATCGAAATGTGGAACTTTTGGCCTGCTGCACCGTGGCACATTCGAGAAGGGCACGTAGCTCCTCATGGGCTTGCCACCCCTCCAGAGTCGATGGTTCAGGCATCGTCCGGAGGAGGATTGTCACGACGGCAACATTCTGGCTTGCCCTGATGAAGAGAGGTGGATGATCATCACCGTTGTCATCATAGATGCGGCGGTGGATGTCACGAGCTCTACGTCGAGCCACGCCGCCATCATTGCGACTCTCGAGCTCCTGCTTGAGCACTGCGCTCAGTTGCACCAGCCGCTGTTGCTCCTCCTTGAGCTTTCTCTCAAGCTCCCGGAGTTGCTCTAGCTGGGGCTATGATTGCCCCACAAGTGCTGGCATGGCTGCACCGCCTACGCGCGTGGCATTACGAGTCACGGCATTGGGCTAGGTGTGTTCGCCCTCATTCCTATCGCACATGAAGTACTCTCGAAATGGGTCATGGCTCTCATTGTTGGAGTCAAAACCCTCGAGAAGGTAGTTGCTACTGAAAAGGAACTAGCGCAGAGCCTCCGGGTCATTGAGCCTAGAGAAATCAGCATCAACCCAACTGCCATCGTCCTCCTCGGAGTCGATGCTCGAGGATGTCACGGTGATCGCGAGGAGCTCCAAGAAGGACTCTAAGTGGTGTAGTGGCAAACCCGCGGAGGAATCCTCTGCGGGGCCGTATGAGATGGCTGTAAGTCCTCGCGGCATTGTGCAGCCCATAAAGCCACACCATTTGCACTGGTGTGGCGCTTATCTTTGGGGAGGGCAGTGGTTCCCCTATGAGCTATGACAAGGCATTGGCGGAGATGGAACGGAGGCGATGGAGATCTTCCTGGGACGGTCATGGCCCTAGGATGGCGTCAAGCTGATGCTCTAGCCTCGGGTGGTCGAAACCATGGGGTTGAACGCCCCCGGGAGCCCGAGCCTCGTTGGCATGTAGGCAAAGACCAACCATCAACTCGAAGATGGAGTCGATATTGGTAGGTGAGCCAAGTGACTCAACGCCGATGGGATTTAGGTCTTCGACAAGCTCGTCAGAACCTAAAAGGGTCGCATGGTCGATCGACATGGAAGGGGGGAGCTGGACCATGTCATGATCCACCCCCATGCAGAGAAAGTCTAGGCTCCCAAACTGGATATGGGAGCCCAAAGTGAAGCGAACGCGATGATCGGCCATCTGAAGCCTGACATGGATCATGATGCGCAGAAGGCCCCTATCTGGCACGCCAACTGTCAGTGTCTAGAAAAGCGGGGGTCTAGACAAAGCGATGAGTGAATTTGTATCTACGCGTCTAGGCCCGGATGGTGTGCAAAGTGGACACAAGGGTGTATACTGGTTCGAACAAGAATAGCCCTACGTCTAGTGGGTTCTACTGCTGCTCGTGTTGCCTTACACCGAGAGTGCTTGTAGTAGGGGTTACAATATTTCGAGAGAGGAAGCGTATCCCAGGTCTCTTCAGGGGAGGGGTGTATGTGTTGTTGTCTTAGCGAGGTGTGTGTCCCTCGTTTTTGTGTTAGTTGTCTAAAGGAGTCTGTTTCGATCCGTCTGTCTAGATGTGGCCCCTGCCTCCCCTTTTATAGTTTCCAAGGGGAGGGCTCAGGTTACATTTGTGGTAAAAAGGTGAAGCAGGGAAAAGACGAAAGAGAAAAACAAAAATATGGCCTCAGGTGCGGCTATCTTCCTCCTTATCCGGTGTTAGCAGTTTCCCCTATAGCGTAGAGATGCAATGGGCGTTGATATTTTGGCCTCTCTATCCACTGGTGCAACATGCTGTGGCCATGCTTCATCCTGTGTGCTTTTATGCCATCGAGGAAGGGCGGTACGGGCGCCCGGATTTGCATAGAGAGAGGGTAGGTGGTATAGTTGTCGTTACCCCGTCGTTGTAGAGGTATGGATGTCGTGGTGGTGGAATAACCGGGGTCATGCTGGGTTAGAGCGCGGTTCCCACGCTCCTATTTACTGTGCACGGTCATGTCCGTCCCATTGGTAGGAATGGGTGCAGTGGTGAGGGCCCCCATGGCTCCCTGCCTTGCCAGAGGGCTCCACGTGTCCCTCGAACGAGGCTAAAATATGCCAAGGGGGTCAGGCGCTCCCGTGCTTACGTTGTAGGGATCGAGCGAGGCGGAACTCGTTCCCGACAAGGCGCAGGGGTCGGGCGCTTTGATGACGTCATAGGGCTCGGGCGAGGCGAAAGGCATCCCTAAGCCTCGGGAAATTTAGTAGCTGACACGCTATTAATGCCCTTGGTTGGGTATGCCTACTATTGATACCCAACACTAGCATTTAGCCTATGAGGGCCTATTTGGAACAAATTAATCTAAAATAATGGAATGGAAAAAATATATGAACAAGATAAGGTGAAAAGCGAAAAAAAACTATGGGACTTCAAAACACAGGTATAGCAAGTTTCATGTTTGAAACACAAGAATCTATAACATAGGAATCATGATATGTTAGGAAAATATTAATACGAATCATATTTTAGTGATAACAAAATAAGATGAGCAAACTATAAATTAAGCATGTTTTTGCTACTACCTCCGCCCATAAAAGAATACAACTATGGTATCTGAGTTTGTCAAATTAGTTCAAGTTTGACCAAGGTTAAAGTGGCATTATTCACAATTATGTTTCAAAACTGATTTATGTAACACCCTCGGTGTTACTGCGTAAAACAACTCACTAAAGCATGTCATGAGCATCATGTTTATGTGTTGTTGCATGTGTTGAAGTGTGTTGTAACACTCCGGTGTTACGCAAGCATTTGCATTGCAATCATAAGCACAACATGTCATGGCATTCATAATCATATGTGCTTAGAGTGTACCTTTAGTAAAATAAAAGTGTGGAAATTAGTATTGCTTAACATGTTGTGATAATGTGATAATGACATTTATTAAATTTATGCAACTATAAATTTCATATCACTTAGAATGATAAGGAAAGTTTTTGGAGCCATTAAATCACTCAAAGTTTTGTCAAAGATTTGTTTAAAAATGTTATTTGAAAATATTCAAAAATCCTCTCTAAATTAGCTTTTATTCTAAAAATCAAAATCTATCAAGATTTGGACTTTGGTCTTAAAAGCAAAGTTGTAGAGAATTAAATTCTAAGCAACTTTTATTTTTGGGTCATTTTCAGAAAAGGTCCTTTTCTTGCTCAAAATGAGATTTGAAAGCTATTATTTGAATTTATTTGAAAATAATAATTTGAAAAACCAATTTCTCACCTAACCGGGCCGCCGCCTCGCTTTCGGCCCGCTGGCCGAAACGGCCCGCGCCACCCCGCGCGCGCGCCGCAGCCGCCGCCTCGGCCCGGCCCGCGTCCGCTCGACCTCCTCCTCCTCTCCCGCTCGCGCGCGCTCGCTGGCGCCCCGCGGCAGACTGCGCTCGCCGCGTGGCGACCGCATGCCGGCGACGCCCGTGGCCCCACGCGATCCGCCTCAAATCTCCGCGCGCATCCGGTCTCCATCCCACTCGCCACTCGCTCGCTCCCTCTTTCCCTTCCTCCGGAGAAACCGAGCGGGAGCGCCGCTCACCACCGCCATCCTCGCCTTCACCACCGTGTTCCGACACCGGTGGACCACCACCGTTCGATTGGCCGTGCACGAAGCTCCGCCACCTTCTCCTCTCCTCCGAACGGACCTCCATTTGCCTTGCTCGCCGACGGTAAGGCTCAATCGAGCTCTTCCCGCCGCGCCACCACGACGGGGTCGCCGAGCTCGCGCTCCGCCCACCGTCTTCCTCGCTCCCTCTCCATCCCCCTGAGCTTCTCTCTCGAGTTCGCTACCTCCTCGCGAACACGGTGCACGCGCTCGCTGGTCGGGTCGTGGCCGGAGATGGCCGTTGGCCGTCGGCCACCGCCACGCCGTCGCGGCTCCGAACGCCGACGAGGACGCCCTGTTTCCCCCCCCGTCGGTCGTCGCTGGGCCACGCCCTGTGGGCCGCGCCTCCGAGCGGGCCTGCTCACTTTTCCCCCGCGCGCGTGAACCAGGCCGAGAACGGCCATGGGCCGGTTTACTTCCCCGGGCCGGCCCAGTTTTAAAAATGAAAAATCGTTTTCTGTTTTCTTTTATAATTCATAATAAAAGATGTTGTGGAAAATGTTTTTGTATTCATTTGAGCTCCAAAAATTGTGAAATAAATTTCTATGAACTCATTGGAACCAGATATACAATATAAAAATATTGCATGTCATTTTTGGGATACTTTTCTGTAGGATTTTAATTAATCATGTGTATTGCTGATATCTTGTAAAATGGCTAGTAAATCCTATATGTATCAGAAAAATATGATTTCAAGTTTGTTAATCTTCATATATCATGTACTTCCTAGAAAAAATATGTTTCATGCATGTGCTGTGGAAAAGTTTTGAGGTGTAGTTCAAGTGCCTTTAATGGCTGATTTTTGTTATTTTTGCTAGAGAGCAAACTTTGTATAAAACATGCATGTGATAATTTTTGTACAGTCATAGTATGCTATGAAGAACCTAGGAAAAATATTAATCTGTTGTTTGACACTTTTCATAGTACAAAGTAATTTCATGCTCGTTTTTATGCTATAGCTTGTCATTTTTGTATAGGATAGTTTACTTATCCAAATGCCATGAAATTTTTATGATAGCCTGTTTAGGGTAGTATTATGCTACTGTAATTTTCTCAGATTTTTTGGAGCATCAAAAATATATGTTACTATTCAAACCTATTGTTATTTAGAGTTTAAGCAAGTGTTGCTTTAAGTATGATTAAGAAATTAGTAAAGCTTTGGTGTATCTTTGAAGCATTTCAAAAGATATGTTAACTTAACATAATAATAGTAAAAGAGAATGCAGTAGATGACATGTGCTTGTAGTATATAGTTTCTTGGATGATGTTGACTACCTGGCATTTCAACATATCCATTGCATTCATCTCCTTCGATGCACGTTTGCATAATCACTTACGTGCATTGCATCATACAGGATCGCAAACCGAGAACCCAGTCGTCATACCCGAGGAGCTAGAGGAGCAGCTCGAGGTGCAGCAGCAGGAGGTGACAGAAGCCGAAGAGGAGGTCGGTGAAGGTCTCCCGGAGTGCCCCGATCACCGTCCGAGCTCCTTCGAGAGAGGCAAGCCCCGGAGCATTTCTCTCCTGGTTTGCAAATAATTTATTATTAACTTTACTTAATTTGATGCATTACGTTTAGGAGTTGTTTGCAAACGTTGCTGCATTATACCTTGCTTACCTTTGTTATACTATATCCTTGTTACCCTGGTATCCGCAGTCGAGTCAATGCTTAGCTTGCTTAGACCGGTAGAAGTCGGTTGATTTCCTGTCACCTGCGAGCTATAGGTGGTTACCTAGATCTGTTTGGATGACTATGAAGTCATGGTATAACTAAGTGTGAAATGAATTTGAGACCGGGCGGAAACTTGCAGGGTTTCGGACTGTAGTGTTTTCCGTCTGTGTCAATTAAGGACCGTCCGTTGTTGTCCCTCGGGTCATGTTGAACGCATGCCTTACATTTAGCTGGTCGGATAAAGTACCTTCCGACCGCAAAACTGGGGGATTATTCGGGCCGAGTGGATTGCCCGCAACGCACTGTACCGGAGCAGTAGTGGCAGGATACGGGGGCGCGATGATAAGGCCAAAGAGCAGTCGGGCGGCCCCCGGGTACAAGTGGTTCCTGGCAAGCTCGCGACTTTACCTGAATGGTTGACTCGGAGACCAACACCTCACTTTAGCGGGTGAGTGAGGTTTGTGTGAGGAATAACTTACCAGCTGGTTAATAATCGATTCGAATCGCCATCGTTCACTGGATAGTGAACACTTGACTTGAGCTACTTCATCGTAGTAATATTGATGGAACACTTGGACAGTTATATGAAATATGACATAATGGAAGTTGTTAGTGATCATTGGTTATCATTACCTGTTTAATTATATGTTACTCTAGTACAGGTGCAAATGTAGTTGACAGGTTAATAAAGATTTAACTTGATGCAAAGCTTTTGTAAAGATTTTCTAAATACTAAAAATGCCTTTTTGCAAATGAGTCAGCTATCCCACCAGAAAGCCTATCATGATTCCTTGGTGTCTTTTATTTCTGGTTTATGATGGGTAAGTCTAGCTGAGTACCTTCTCGTACTCAGGGCTTTATTCCCACTTGTTGCAGATGGGCAGATGTATTACGGTTATTGTATCAACTGCCTCTATCCTGCGATGGGCGAAGCATAGGACCATGGGCAATGGTCATTCACTACTTCTCGCCTGATGCTTTTGCTGGAGATGATCACAAGCTGGCACTTTATTTCAAAATGTTGTGTGTGTGCGTAATTTGAACTACCGCTTCCGCTACTTTTATTCGAACCTGGTTTGTAATAACTATGTTTAAACTCCGATGTATTTTATGCCGCGAACATTTATGTAACTTATGATGGTGACCGCTAAACTTAGTACGATCTTGGCTGTTATGTGAAATGGTTTGAAATCCATCGAGATTTCACGGACTATCGGGTTATACGGGCTTAAGTTTGTTAAATTGTCCTCCCGTTGGATGATTTTCCTACTTAATCTCGTATAATTGGGCGGTTCTGTTACAGCTGGTATCGGAGCATGGTTTAGCGTGATTACTGTTCATAAGTGTATTTAAAACAAAATTCTATTTAAAAAGTGTGATTTTAAAACTAAATGTGTGCCAGTGGTCATATCCTGTATGCCCAGTTAAGGACTCTAGGTGGCTACTTAAGTACTAACTTGGGGTTCTTGCACCATATTTCTCTTTCGTTGCTCATACGGCGTGCTATTGTATGAGTGCCACTTAATTGAGTGGTAATGTATGGATCAGTTACCTCTACGCTTTGGTAAGTGTGAGCTGTGAGAGCATGATCGGATACACCGCTGATCTAGGGAGAGTGCTTATGTGATACTAGAATAATTACATGTTTTACACATGTATTTATGAAAGTATCGCATGTGTGGGTGTTTCGTCCGTTGAGGCGATGCCGTCAATAGGACGATGTGTTTGGGTAGATACTACCGTTGTACACGCATCTGGGGATTCGTGTAGAGCGTGTAGGTAGATTTACTGCTTTCATGCATTCATGGGGAATGGGCTGAAATGAATTTTTTGCAGGTACATAACAGCGTTTATCGTGTAGATCGAATTAGTTACGTATATGAGAGATCATTTGTATGCCACCGAATTCATCGTTAGATGTCTTTATTTTTCTAAGTTTGTGAGAACGTAAGACTCGCGCATGCATCATATTGCCTGTGCATTTCATCCGTAACCTGCATTCCTCCCCTTATAAAAGGATTATCCCAGTTTGATAAAAGTGACATCAACTTAAAATATGTCTCACCGGGTAATTTAAAACTTGTGCTACAGATGGCCCGCACGAAGAAGACTGCCCGTAAGTCCACTGGCGGAAGAGCACCCCGTCACCAGATGGCCCCGCGGGAGCGCCGTAGCACGGACGCTTTTCTAAGTGAGTTTGGCATGCCCACCTTGCTTTGGAGAGTGCTCCATGATGTGGGGTACCCAGAGGGTCAAGAGCCAGTGTACTCTTAGAGTGAGAGCCAGTTAGCTGAGGATGGACTTGCAATAGTGGAGATCACCGTCCCTGCCCTTGGTGATGCGCCAGAATGGGATGGTTGGCATTTGGAGTTTGAAGGACGCACTCCAGTTGAGGGTGCAGAGGGCACAGCCTTTCACGTCATCCGAGACATAATGAGCAGGTTTCCTAATGAGTTGGCAGCAGCTTTGGCCGGTACTTTCCCGAGAGATGATCCTCGTGATGCCATTTGGGTGCAACCGCAAGGAAGTGCCCTGGTTAGAGGCCTAAGTGAAGGACAGGCTAGCGACAACCACACCATGAGTGCCATGTATGCAGCCATCAGAGCATACCAGGGTCTTGAGAATACCTATTGGACCTTGACTGGTCTGAGAGGTGATGACTGGCTTGAAGCAAGGAAGCAGAAGAAGAAGCAAGCACGTGCTATAGCTAGCTTGCAGGAGCAGTTGGCTGACATGAGCTTATAGCGAGACCGGGCTCTCGAGAGAGGTGAAAGTGCTATGCAGCGGGTGCAGATGTTGACCCAGGCCAACAAAAATGCAGATCGCATGATGGGACAGCTAGTGCAGGAAAGGAATAAAGCCTGGAACGAGAGGGACCTTCTGAGGCAAAGGGTCGAGGAGCTAGAAGGGTATAATGCCAACTTGCATGAAGAGTTCCATGCCCTCTACAACGGGATAGGCCCGTATGCTCCTCCGGACGCTGCCCAGATGGACGTCGATGACGACGCCGCTACTGATGGTAGCGATGGTGACGCCTCCGACCTCGACGATGGCCCCAAGGAGTAGACTAGTTGCCTTGCGTTAGTGATAGGCTCTGTCGCGATGGCCTTCTTTTGGTTTCCATGTATCGTGTTGTATCCTGTTCGATCTTGAGACTGGCGATCTTTTGGATCTTGTATGCGATGCTCGAAAGCATAAAAGTCCAGTGTATGTATGCTAGCAACGTGGTTGTATGGAACGCGATGTTGCATTCGAAGTAATTTGATTAGTGATGTTGTTTTAATTGGAATGTGATTATTGTGCCTCTGTTTATTGCATGACTTGTTCTCTCCAATAAATTCAGTATGGCATAATTGTTCATTCGGATACAATTACTACCACTTCGCTCAATTATTACTTGTTGCTGAAATATGCAGATGGCAAACACTCGCCGTGCCACGTATGAGGCCGCTGAAACTGGTGGCAACGGTGCAGGGGCTGGTGGGGGTGGTGCAAACAACGTCAACCACCAGGAGCCACAGCCAGAGCCACAATTGCCCCCTCCTCCACCGCTCACTGCAGAGGTTTTCTTCGCACAGTTCCTTGGAAGCCAGCGTAACGCCGAGCAGTCACAAAAGAATATGGAAGATTTTCTGCGTACCATCGCTGGAAATGTTCAGAGAGGAAATAATCAAGGTGGTGGCCATGGAGTGAACCAGTACAGCAATTTCAAGGATTTCATTGATACTAGGCCACCTATTTTTAAGGAAGTAGCCGAGCCACTTGACGCTGAAGAATGGATCAACACTTGATCCTCACCCCATGGTGCATGATAACCCTTCTAATGAGGTGTGAAGAAGCTTGCCCTTGGATCAAATCGAAGTATTTTATTTATGCAAGCAATCTAGGTTGAATCATAAACTTGATCCTCACCCCATATTTCAACATGATAATCTATCTAAAGTTTACTCCTTGTGGTAAATTGGTGCCAAAGGGGGAGAAATTGTTGTTCACAAAGATAGAACTCAAAGAGGAAGAAGCACAAAGGGGGAGAATTAATAAAAGAAGGGGATCAACTAAAATTTTGAGCACACAAGTAGGGGGAGCAATGCATTTACATGTGCACTTCATATGTATGATGCATAGTTATGCATTTCTTTTTCTCTGATACTTTGCTTGTGTGGTGACTTGCTAGTATACAATTGAAAGGTGTATTGAGGTACTAGCATGAATAGGAAGTAGTAAGATTTTTCTTACTTCATGTTTTTCAAAGTGGTACTAGAACTTTGCTTATAATATTGATCTCACAAGGTTTCTAGTTATATTTGTGTTTTTACAAGTGGTATCTAACTACACAAGGTGCTAAGATGGTGTTTATCGCTACTCCGATGGTATCACGCTTCAAAGGTCTATAATCTTAAACACTTAGCACTATTGGTAGTCAATGCTCCTAATCTTTCCTATCTAACATGTATGCTTCCAAAATCCAAACATATAGCATACATGTAGGGGGAGCCATTGCTATCAATTCAAATTCATGATCACATGTCCATAATTCTTACACATGGTAATATACTTGGACACTGTGACATGGGTTCAATCAAAATTTTATCATAACATCTTTGTGAAAGGGTTGTCACCAATTACCAACAAGGGAGAGATTGAAAGTCCTATGTTTGGTGTTGGTAATTAGTAACAATGCCTAAGTACTAATCCTATGCCTAAGTTGTATGTAGCATATGAGGATTAGTACACTCCAAGGTTGGTGGCAAGATGGACATGGTGATCATGATGGCCACACTTGGATTTGGACGCAACCCTACGTGATCAAGGCAAAGGTATATGCTTAAGGGTTGTGCTTTAGTAACCAAGACACCTAGTGGGTGTGGTTACATTATAGGATAGATAGTCGTACTATAAAGAGGGGAATGACGTGGCTATTGAACTCCTAAGTGCCTCTAGGTGTGCATTTCATAATCATATGCATTTGGATAGAACTAATATGGCGAGATCACTTGGTGGTGTTAGCACGTTTGCGAAGGTGGTGGAGTTTGAGCGGTAGAGAGGGTTTGGGATCCTCTCTCCCTCCCGCCGAGCTTGCGAGGCGGGATTCAGGCGTTTTCGAGGAATTGAAACGACTATTTTCCACTACGTCGGAAGTCTGGAAAAGAAACGGAGGCGAACAGAGGTCACAGAGGTGATCGGACGCTGAACCGGACGCGGTCTTTGCATGACCGGACGCGTCCGGTCAGTGTTCAGTGTCTGCACATTTTTCAGTTCGATGATCGGACGCGCAGCGCGTCCGGTCACTAATGATCGGACGCGTCTGGTCATTCAGGGAGCTTACTAGACTCTGACCGGACACGGGCACTGTGGCATCCGGTCATTTTTCTTCAGCGCATCCGGTCATTGTTCCGTTGAGCGCTGCTCAGGCGACCAGCGTGTCCGGTCACTCACGGGACCAGCGCGTCCGGTCATTTCCAGCGCGTCCGGTCTACGCGATGAGCGCGTCCGGTCGTTGCTTCGCAGTTAGCCGTTGGGCGACCGGCGCATCCGGTCGTTTGGACCAGTGCGTCCGGTCAGTACTTCATGAGTTAGCCGTTGCGCGACCGGCGCGTCCGGTCAGTTGGACCAGCGTGTCCGGTCAGCACGATTTCGGCTGTTTAAGTTTCTAACGGCTATATTCGAAGGGGTACATCTATAAATACTCGTTGGCCGGCTCAAGACTCTATCTCTCGAATATTTTGACATACTTGTGAGCACTTTGAGCTAAGCAACTCCCCTCCCACTCATCTCTCTTGCTTCTTTACATATTCGAAGTGAGATTGAGTGATCCAAGTGCATTTGCATTGTGAGATAGCATCTAGTTGGCACTTGGTGGTTGATTTGCTGCGGGATTCTTGTTTCTCTTGGTGGTTGCCGCCACCTAGACAGTTTGGAGCAGCTTGGAGGCATTGGCAAGAGTTGGTGATTGTTCTTGGCCACCTCCGGGGATTGTGAGGGGTTTGTGCCTACCTCGGCGAAGCACCAAAGGCAACGTTAGTGAATTACTTGTGTCATTGCAACCTTTTGCCATTTGGTAGGTTCTTGTGGTGCCTTTTGAGAGGCTCGGTGTGTGACCGATTAGCCACCGAACCACGTGGTGAAGAGGGACACAACGGGGACTAGCGGCCGGCAAGCACGTGAACCTCAGGATAAATCTTCGTGTCATCACTTTCATATTATGATTGATTGATCTAGGTGTTTGGTTATCTTGGTATTCATTGTTGATCATATTGGTTGGCTCAATACTTTGCCCCTCGGTGATACCCTCCTATCTCTCTCTTGTATTAATTTCTTAGTTATCTTTGCTAGCTAGTTAGCTTTGCTAGAGTAGTTCTTTTATGTAGTTTGCTAGTTGTAGTTGTAATTACCTTCTCGGTTTGACTTGTGCGGTTGAGTGCAAATACTAGAATTGTGAATTGGATAGGTGGCTTGCAAACACCCCAAAGGCTAAGCAAAACTCGCATCTCACTATTTGTTATATTGATAAACTTGTTTAGCTTGTCTTTGTAGAAATTTTTAATAGGCTATTCACCCCCCCTCTAGCCATGAAGACCTTTCAAGTGGTATCGGAGCCGTGGTCACCGTTTGTAAGGCTTAACAACCTCGGTGTAAGATGGCTCAAGTTATGTTCAACCATGTCAATGGCAAGCCTCCATTCTTTGATGGTGTCTCTTCCTTTGATCATTGGAAAAGGAAGATGAAGCAATATCTAGGCAATATACATGAGAAGGTTTGGGATGTGACCAAAGAAGGATACATCATTCTTGATGAGGAAAACCTCACTCCTAATGACCGCATCAACAAACAATGCAACACGGCGGCACTTGACACAATCTACCGTGCCATTGATGACAAAGTATTTGAGCAAATCAAAGATCTTGAAAAGGCAAATGAGCTCTAGATAAGGCTTGAAGAAACATATGAAGGCACTTCAACGGTAAAAAGTGCCAAACTATACATGCTCAAGGACAAGTTCTCCACTTTCAAGATGAAGGATGATGAATCCATCCCGGAGATGTTCTATAGGCTCCAAGTCATTGTCAATGATCTCAAGGGGCTTGGGGAGAAGGTTGAGGACAAGGACTTCTCACACAAGTTCTTGATGTGCTTACCTAAGAAGTTTGCCACCTTGAGAAGAATGATCTTTAGAGAGGGATTGGACAAGGTCAAACCAACCAATATGCTTGGAGATATAATGACCGATGCCCAATACAATGATGATGAAGATGAGGTAGAAGAGAAGAAGGAGACCAAGGTCAAGCAAGAGAAGCCCATTGCATTCAAGGCTTCATCCTCTAGGGGCAAGAGCAAGGTGGAGAGTGATGATGATGATCCATTCGATGATGAGACCATGGCCCTCCTCGTGCACAAGATGGGAAGGTTCATGAAGAAGAAAGGATATGGGGCAAGGAAGAGGAGAGACACTATAAAGGCAAAGACCCTTTGCTATAATTGCAATAGCCCCGATCACATAGTGGCGGATTGCCCCTATGAAGATAAGAGATTTCATAATGGGGACTTGAAGCTCAAGAAGAACAAGAAGGATAAGAAAGAGAATGAGAAGAAAGCAAAGAAGAGCTTCACTTTCAACAAGAAGAAGAAGGGTGGTGGTTATATAGTCACTTGGGATAGTGACAACTCCGATAGTGATGATGATGAAAGCTCTAGTGATGATGAGAGGACCACTCGGCGAGCCATTGCAAACATCGCCCTCTCCAACAAGCCATCCATCTTCGACACTACATCAACATGCCTTATGGCCAAGCCTACAAAGGTAAAATATGATGATAGTGATGATGATTCTTGTGCTAGTGATGATTGTAGGAGTGATGATGAGGAGGATGAGGACTACTCCAAGGATGATCTATTGGGCATAATAGATCAAATGAGCAAGGGCTACAAGAGGACCACCAAGAAATATAAAATTTTGGAACAAGAGCTCATTGCCAAGAGCAATAAAAATGATTCCTTGATGGAGGAGCTTGTTGCTCTCAAAAAGAGTAAGGAGTGCAAAGGAATTGAACAAGAGCTCAAAGCTCTTAGGAAATCCTTTGATGAGCTAGAGGCCTCTCGTGAGTGTCTAAAGGAAGACCACGAGGATCTTGAAATTGCTCACACTAGGCTTAAGGAAGCCCACTCCACTCTACTTGAGCTCATCAAGGAGAAGGACCTCAAGTTGGAGAAGCTCATGAAGGAAGCTAAGGAGGAGCAAGTGATTGTCACTTGTGACATTGGACTAACATGTGATATTATTGATGATTCTTTACTTGTTGGTCCTACTAATGCTTCATGTAGCTCATTATCATCCACCACAACCAACTCTACCTCTACTACTAGTGATTTATCACTTGTGGTTGAGAATGAGACTCTCAAGAGAGAGGTGGATGATCTCACCCGCGCATTAGGCAATGCCTATGGTGGGGATGCCCGCTTGTTAAAATGCTTAGGTAGCCAAAGGTTCTCTCTTAACAAAGAGGGTTTGGGCTATACTCCCAAGAAGGGCAAGGCGGCCTTTGCTACTCCAAAGTCTCACTTTGTGAAGGGCAATGGTCGTTATTGCAATAGATGCAAGCAAGTTGGGCATCTAGAGATTAATTGCAACAAAATGAACAAGAACAAGAAAAATGCTAATGTACCTTACATTCCTTTTGATTCTTGTTATGTGCTTACCAAGGGTGAGAAAGGTGTGCATGCTAAGTTTGTTGGTACACCAATTGTGGGTCCAAAGAAGAAGGCCATTTGGGTACCAAAGAGCTTAGTGACTAACCTCCAAGGACCCAAGCAAGTATGGGTACCTAAAAGACATTAATTTATTTTGTAGGTAAATTACAAGGCCGGAGGAAGGTATTGGGTGCTTGATAGTGGGTGCTCTCAACATATGACCGGTGATTCAAGAATGTTCAACTCTCTTAAATCAAATGATAGTGGCATTGATAGTATCACATTTGGTGACAATAGCAAGGGTGATGTGAAGGCTCTTGGAAGGATTGCAATCTCAAATGATCATAGCATTTCCAATGTGCTCTTAGTTGAAAAGTTGAACTTCAATCTTCTCTCGGTTGCTCAATTGTGTGATCTCGGTTTCAAGTGCATATTTGGTGTTGATGATGTGGAGATAGTTAGTGTTGATGGCTCTAACTTGATCTTCAAAGGCTTTAGATATGAGAATCAATACTTGGTTGATTTCAATGCTAGTGACACTCAACTTTCAACATGCTTGCTCACCAAATCAAGTATGGGTTGGTTATGGCATAGAAGACTTGGTCATGTTGGCATGAAGCAATTGAACAAGTTAGTGAAGCATGACTTAGTTAGAGGCTTGAAGGATGTCACATTTGAGAAAGATAAGCTATGTAGTGCATGTCAAGCCGGAAAGCAAGTAGGCAACACTCATCCATTGAAAAGCATTATGAGTACTTCTAAGGCATTTGAGTTGTTGCACATGGATCTATTTGGACCAACTACATACACAAGCATTGGTGGCAACAAGTATGGCTTTGTGATTGTGGATGATTTCACTAGATATACATGGGTATTCTTTCTTGGGGACAAAAGTGATATATTTGACATATTCAAGAAGTTCATCAAGAGAGTACAAAATGAGTTTGAGACCACAATCAAGAAAGTGAGAAGTGACAATGGAAGTGAGTTTAGAAACACAAGAGTTGATGAGCTATGTGATGAGCTTGGAATCAAACATCAATTCTCGGCCAAGTATACACCTCAATCAAGTGGCCTAGTTAAGAGGAAGAATAGAACCTTAATTGATATGGCAAGATCAATGTTGAATGAGTATAATGTGAGTCATTCATTTTGGGCCGAAGCAATCAACACGGCTTGCTTCTATAGCAATCGCCTCTATTGCCACAAGTTCTTAGAAAAGACACCATATGAGATCTTAAATGGAAGAAAGCCCAACATTGCATATTTTAGGGTATTTGGTTGCAAATGCTACATCTTGAAGAAGGGCACTAGATTGAGCAAGTTTGAGAAGAAATGTGATGAAGGATTCTTACTTGGATACTCCACTACTAGCAAAGCTTATAGAGTTTGGAATTTGGCTAGTGGTTTACTTGAAGAAGTTCATGATGTTGAGTTTGATGAAACAAATGGCTCTCAAAATGAAGAAGATAACTTGGATGATGTGAGAGGAACTCAATTGACCAATGCTATGAAAGAAATGGATATTGGTGATATTAGACCAAAGCAAGTGATTGATGTGGATGACAAAGATCAAGTGCTCCAAAGTCTAATTACACAAGCTAGTGGTTCTCTAATGCAAAATCAAGCTAGTACATCATCTCAAGTGCAACAAGATCAACAAGTGGCTAGTTCATCATCTCTAACTTATGATCAACATCAACATCCAAGTAATCAAGTCCAAGTGCTTCAACCAACTAACATTGCAAGAGACCATCCTTTGGATTCTATCATTGGTGACATACAAAGAGGAGTTCAAACTAGATCAAGATTGATATCATTTTATGGTCACTCTTCTTTTGTGTCAATGGAAGAACCCAAGGACATTGATAGAGCATTAAGAGATCCGGATTGGGTAAATGTAATGCATGAAGAGCTCAACAACTTCAAGAGAAATAAAGTATGAGAATTAGTTGAGAGGCCTAAGGATCACAATGTCATTGGAACAAGATGGGTCTTTCGCAACAAGCAAGATCAAGATGGGATAGTAGTAAGAAACAAAGCAAGACTAGTGACTCAAGGTTACACACAAATAGAGGGTCTTGACTTTGGTGAAACTTATGCCCCGGTTGCAAGATTGGAAGCAATTAGAATTCTACTTGCCTATGCTTGTGCTCACAATATCAAGCTATATCAAATGGATGTGAAGAGTGCATTTCTCAATGGGTACATTCAAGAGGAGGTGTATGTGGAGCAACCTCCCGGTTTTAAAGATGACAAGAAACCCAATCATGTATACAAGTTAAGGAAGGCTTTGTATGGATTGAAGCAAGCACCTAGAGCATGGTATGAAAGATTGAGGGACTTCTTGCTATCCAAAGGATTTGTCATGGGCAAAGTTGATACAACACTATTCACTAAGAAAATTGAGAAAGACTTGTTTGTATTGCAAATATATGTTGATGATATCATATTCGGTTCAACCAATCAAGATTATTGTGATGAGTTTGAGAAAATGATGGCAAAAGAATTTGAAATGTCAATGATTGGTGAACTTAGTTTCTTTCTTGGACTTCAAATCAAACAAATGAAAGAAGGTACATTTGTGAGCCAAACTAAGTACATCAAAGATATGCTCAAGAAGTTTGGCATGGAAGATGCAAAGAGTATTACAACCCCAATGGGCACTAGTGGAAG
The DNA here is from genome assembly GCA_038087645.1 of Saccharum hybrid cultivar R570. NCBI lineage: Eukaryota > Viridiplantae > Streptophyta > Magnoliopsida > Poales > Poaceae > Saccharum > Saccharum hybrid cultivar. The sequence continues at coordinate 641,825 of JAQSUU010000522.1, forward strand.
TTTGGATAGTGACAAGAGTGGCAACATGGTGGATCAAAAGCTATATAGATCAATGATTGGTAGCCTACTCTATGTGACGGCATCAAGGCCCGATGTGATGTTTAGTGTGTGTATGAGTGCAAGATTTCAAGCCTCACCAAGAGAAAGTCATTTGAAGGAAACAAAGAGAATATTGAGGTACTTAAAGCATACACAAGATGTTGGATTGTGGTATCCCAAGGGTGCAAGTTTTGAGCTAGTTGGATATTCGGATTCTGACTATGCCGGTGACAAAGTGGAGAGAAAGAGCACTTCCGGGACTTGTCAATTGTTGAGAAGATCACTTGTCTCATGGTCATCCAAGAAGCAAAATAGTATTGCATTATCTACCGCCGAAGCCGAATACATCGCCGCGGGTAGTTGTTGTGCACAAATCTTGTGGATGAAGGCAACATTGAAGGATTTTGGAATCAATTTCAAGAATGTGTCATTGCTATGTGACAATGAAAGTGCTGTAAAGCTCACCAACAATCCGGTTCAACATCAAAGAACAAAGCATATTGATGTTCGTCATCACTTTATTAGAGATCATCAACAAAAGGGTGACATTGCTATTGAGAGTGTGGGCACCAAAGATCAATTAGCCGATCTATTCACCAAGCCACTTGATGAGAAGAGATTTCACAAGCTAAAGAATGAGTTGAACATACTTGACTTCTCCAACATGAGTTGATGCACCCCATATATGACATGCCTCTCCTTCGAGCCCCAAGGTATAATTGGTTGACATATCATACATTCTATGCTAAGGACTTGTTTAGTGCATCTAGTCATAATTTACATGTTCTAGGCTCATTCATGAAAATCAAATGAATTTGAAGTTTATATGGTGCCACTATTGTTTCCATGACTTGTATGATCTAGTGGTATCATATAACTTGTTTAAGTAGCTTGTGATCCTAAGTGTTTAATCTAGAAAACTTGTCTAAATATTTGCTTCAACATGGTACATGATAACCCTTCTAATGAGGTGTGAAGAAGCTTGCCCTTGGATCAAATCGAAGTATTTTATTTATGCAAGCAATCTAGGTTGAATCATAAACTTGATTCTCACCCCATATTTCAACATGATAATCTATCTAAAGTTTACTCCTTGTGGTAAATTGGTGCCAAAGGGGGAGAAATTGTTGTTCACAAAGATAGAACTCAAAGAGGAAGAAGCACAAAGGGGGAGAATTGATAAAAGAAGGGGATCAACTAAAATTTTGAGCACACAAGTAGGGGGAGCAATGCATTTACATGTGCACTTCATATGTATGATGCATAGTTATGCATTTCTTTTTCTCCGATACTTTGCTTGTGTGGTGACTTGCTAGTATACAATTGAAAGGTGTATTGAGGTACTAGCATGAATAGGAAGTAGTTAGATTTTTCTTACTTCATGTTTTTCAAAGTGGTACTAGAACTTTGCTTATAATGTTGATCTCACGAGGTTTCTAGTTATATTTGTGTTTTTATAAGTGGTATCTAACTACACAAGGTGCTAAGATGGTGTTTATCGCTACTCCGATGGTATCACGCTTCAAAGGTCTATAATCTTAAACACTTAGCACCTATTGGTAGTCAATGCTCCTAATCTTTCCTATCTAACATGTATGCTTCCAAAATCCAAACATATAGCATACATGTAGGGGGAGCCATTGCTATCAATTCGAATTCATGATCACATGTCCATAATTCTTACACATGGTAATATACTTGGACACTGTGACATGGGTTCAATCAAAATTTTATCATAACATCTTTGTGAAAGGGTTGTCACCAATTACCAACAAGGGGGAGATTGAAAGTCCTATGTTTGGTGTTGGTAATTAGTGACAATGTCTAAGTACTAATCCTATGCCTAAGTTGTATGTAGCATATGAGGATTAGTACACTCCAAGGTTGGTGGCAAGATGGACATGGTGATCATGATGGCCACACTTGGATTTAGACGCAACCCTACGTGATCAAGGCAAAGGTATATGCTTAAGGGTTGTGTTTTAGTAACCAAGACACCTAGTGGGTGTGGTTACATTATAGGATAGATAGACGTACTATAAAGAGGGGAATGACGCGGCTATTGAACTCCTAAGTGCCTATAGGTGTGCATTTCATAATCATATGCATTTGGATAGAACTAATATCGCCTCGAAAAATGATTGTGAAAATGCTAACACACTCACACATGACGAGATCACTTGGTGGTGTTAGCACGTTTGCGAAGGCGGTGGAGTTTGAGCGGTAGAGAGGGTTTGGGATTGAAACGACTATTTTCCACTACGTCGGAAGTCCTGAAAAGAAACGGAGGCGAACGGAGGTCACAGAGGTGATCGGACGCTGAACCGTACGCGGTCTTTGCATGACCGGACGCGTCCGGTCAGTGTTGTCTGCGCGTTTTTCAGTTCGATGATCGGACGCGCAGCGCGTCCGGTCACTAACGATCGGACGCGTCCGGTCATTCAGGGAGCTTACTGGACTCTGACCGGACGCGGGCACTGTGGCGTCCGGTCATTTTTCTTCAGCGCGTCTGGTCATTGTTCCGTTGAGCGCTGCTCAGGCGACCAGCGCGTCCGGTCACTCACGGGACCAGCGCGTCCGGTCATTTCCAGCGCGTCCGGTCTGCGCGATGAGCGCGTCCGGTCGTTGCTTCGCAGTTAGCCGTTGGGCGACCGGCGCATCCGGTCGTTTGGACCAGCGCGTCCGGTCAGTACTTCACGAGTTAGCCGTTGCGCGACCGGCGCGTCCGGTCAGTTGGACCAGCGTGTCCGGTCAGCGCGATTTCGGCTGTTTAAGTTTCTAACGGCTATATTCGAAGGGGTATATCTATAAATACTCATTGGCCGGCTCAAGACTCTATCTCTCGAATATTTTGACATACTTGTGAGCACTTTGAGCTAAGCAACTCCCCTCCCACTCATCTCTCTTGCTTCTTTACATATTCGAAGTGAGATTGAGTGATCCAAGTGCATTTGCATTGTGAGATAGCATCTAGTTGGCACTTGGTGGTTGATTTGCTGCGGGATTCTTGTTTCTCTTGGTGGTTGCCACCACCTAGACGGTTTGGAGCAGCTTGGAGGCATTGGCAAGAGTTGGTGATTGTTCTTGGCCACCTCCGGGGATTGTGAGGGGTTTGTGCCTACCTCGGCGAAGCGCCAAAGGCAACGTTAGTGAATTACTTGTGTCATTGCAACCTTTTGCCATTTGGTAGGTTCTTGTGGTGCCTTTTGAGAGGCTCGGTGTGTGACCGATTAGCCACCGAACCACGTGGTGAAGAGGGACACAACGGGGACTAGCGTGCCGGCAAGCACGTGAACCTCGGGATAAATCTTCGTGTCATCACTTTCATATTGTGATTGATTGATCCCAGTGTTTGGTTATCTTGGTATTCATTGTTGATCATATTGGTTGGCTTAATACTTCGCCCCTCGGTGATACCCTCCTATCTCTCTCTTGTATTAATTTCTTAGTTATCTTTGCTAGCTAGTTAGCTTTGCTAGAGTAGTTCTTTTGTGTAGTTTGCTAGTTGTAGTTGTAATTACCTTCTCGGTTTGACTTGTGTGGTTGAGTGCAAATACTAGAATTATGAATTGGATAGGTGGCTTGCAAACACCCCATAGGCTAAGCAAAACTCGCATCTCACTATTTGTTATATTGATAAACTTGTTTAGCTTGTCTTTGTAGGAACTTTTAATAGGCTATTCACCCCCCCTCTAGCCATCAAGACCTTTCACCGGTGCCACGTGTCGACCCCTAGGTGAGCACCGGCCCCCTAACTAGGCTTGTGCGGGTTCCTGTTGGCCGGCATGGTGGCTCCATGCCGGCCGTGTGGCGCCGGCGAGCGCGGGGAGCTGTGAGGACCTCCTCGTTGTGAAGGAGAGATAGTGCGGGGCCTTAGTGCATAAACACTGACTGGAGAAATAATATGTTTAGCGTTCGCGTAAAACAGCTTAAGTCCGAGGACTCTTTGGCAAGTTTGCCAGCGCGCGCGGGCTCCCCCGCTTTGGGCCGCTTCCGCGCGTGGGCCGTGTCACGCGGGACGTGCCTTGGTGGGCCGCGCGGATGAATTGGTTTTTCCTTTTATCTAGAATTAGAAACAGCGTTATAATTCTAGTTGGAGATGATCTTTGATAATTAATATCGATTCACATAGGTGCCCAAAAATTGTGAAACCAATTCTGTTAGGTTCATGAAAAGGTGATCGATCGGTTGATGTATTTAGTTTAGGCTTATCTGTGATGCTGCTGAGACATATAAAACCATTTGGAAATGCTTAATATTACTAGGGTAATATTTGTAGTATTTGTTGTGGCAAATTGGTAGTAGCTGTGATCATGAAATTTTTACAGCGGTCTTGTTGTATTATTATGTGCTTGCTGTAAATTTTGTAGCACCAGAATAGACGGTTTAATATGGTAGCTAAATAGCCATTGAAACTAATATGAATAAAAGCATGAGGTTGATTTATAAAATAAAGAACATGTATGATGAGCTTGATCTTACTTAGTGAAGATGATAGTTAGTTTCTGTCTTAGGCATTAAAGCTAGCTAAGTAGCTTACCATGTGTGTTCTTATTTTAAGAGTTGTTGTTGTCTATATGCTAAAATGTTGCATCGTCATCGCATGCATGTAGAGAATGATCTGGTGGAGTTTGTGACCGTCGATAATCAGGAGTACGAGGAGACCATCGAAGAGTACGAGGAGGAGATCCTCGAGCCAGAGGAGTTCCTGGAGCCGCCCGTGATTGACACTAATGTTAGCTCTGCGCCTGCCCAAGGCAAGCCCCGGTGCATAACCTGTATTTTCGAATAACCATTATATATATGTTATGCATTTATGTTGCAGGAATTTATGATACCCACATGCATATATATATATATATATATATATATATATATATATATATGAGTCTTACTAGTGCAGGATCGCATAGCTACTTTGCTTATGTTATCGGTAGCATGAGTAACCTGTCCACAATAGGTGGTTATTATAATTATCTCTCATAATAAAAGAAGGGAAAGGAAAATGGTGATCAGACAGGAATATGGTATGGATATTAGTGGGTTTAACAGGTTGTGTCCCGCGGCCACGGGGTTTAGCTTGGTTGCATTGTTTTCCCTGTCCGTGTCGATTAAGGATCGTCCGTTGTATTGGACACTAGTCAAGTCACAGACTTATTATCCCGAGCACATACTTACTTATGGGAGTAGGAAGGCTTGTTACTCTCTTATCGTGGGTTCCTGCTCTTTTCGGACCGACTGATTAGAGGTGGGGATAGGTGGAGGTCTAAGCACCGCGCTGAGACCGGGTCTCAAGCGTGGAGGCTTGGAGTCCAAGTTTAGACGGAGACCTGGACCCCTCGACAGGAGTGGAACGGGTTAGTCTTGCTTGTGCCTGAGGTACAAGTGAGGCGTGTGTTTTTCGGGGTACCTAGATGGGTACATTGATTTGCGAATCGCCGTTTCTACATGACGGTACAACTTGACTACGGCCTAACACCGTAGTAAGAACTAGAATATGAAAGATGGTAAAAGAATACCAATGGCTTAACCCTTACTTAAAGTAGATCAGGTGCTTATGTAGAATGTTGGATAATGAACTAATCATGACTGCTAATAATCTAAGCAAATAAGGACACACTGTTAGTATTGCTTTCCGTAAACCAGAAACCCACAAACCATAAAGCCTATCATATTCTTTAAGAGTCGGGAAATATATCCCCTAGTCGGATAAGTCTTACGAGTACATTGTATACTCAGGGTTTATTTTACCCTTGTTGCAGGTGCCCCTTGAGGAGTAGTTCTTGTGTGGAGGATTCTTCTGGTGGGCACAGACGGATCCTTTACCACTACACTAGATTTTATTTTTTTCCGTTGTTCAATTATCGCACTCTAAACTCTGATATTGTAATAAATAATTTCTGAGACTATATTGTATGAAATGGATTAATTATTGTAAGCTCGTATTTGTTGTTGGATCCTGGATGTTAAACATGGAGCGTTTCGAGTTCTTCCGTTGGGTGTGCTCAACGGAACTACTCGAACTAGTTCACTTTCGAGATACTTAGTGTCTAGTGGGGAGCGTGCTATTTTGGACGGTTCTGCCACAATTTATTATGAAAATATATTCTATAATTAATCTAATGATATTTATTTTGTATTTTAATGTTAGTATTTTTTATATAACTTTAGTCAAACTCTAAAGTATTTGACTTCTCGATAAGATGGCAACATGTGTTCGGAAGGTGGCTTCAGAAGTGTTTGGCGTGAGTAGGGAAGGCAAACGGGAAGCGAAAGACACATGGTGGTGGAATGACGAGGTGCAAAGGGCTATTAGGGAGAAGAAGGAGTGTTTCAAGCGTCTCCACCATGACAAGAGTGTAGCCAACATCGAGGGCTATAAAATAGCGAAGAGGGTTGCAAAGCGAGCTGTGAGTGTAGCAAAAGGTCAGGCGTATGATGGCCTTTATCAGCGGCTAGGCACGAAGGAAGGGGAGAAGGACATTTATAGGATGGCTAGAATCCGCGAGAGGAAGACAAGGGACATCAACCAAATAAAATGCATCAAGGATGGGACAGATCGACTTCTGGTGAAGGATGAGGAGATCAAGGACAGATGGAGAGAGTACTTCGACAAGCTGTTTAATGGGGAGAATGAGGGTCCTACCCTTGAGTTGGATGACTCATTTGACGATACCAACAGACGCTTTGTGAGGAGAATTCAGGAGGCAGAGATCGGAGAGGCTTTGAAGAGGATGAAGGGAGGTAAAGCGATGGGCCCTGATGGTATCCCCATTGAGGTGTGGAGATACCTAGGCGCCAGAGCGATAGTATGATTAACTAAACTTTTTAACCTTATTTTTCGGTCTAACAAGATGCCTGAAGAATGGAGGAGAAGTATATTAGTACCTATCTTCAAGAACAAAGGAGATGTTCAAAGTTGTACTAACTACCGTGAGATTAAGTTGATGAGTCATACGATGAAGCTCTGGGAGAGGGTTATCGAGCATCGCCTAAGGAGAGTGACACATGTGACCCAAAATCAGTTTGGGTTCATGCCTGGTAGGTCGACCATGGAGGCGATTTTCTTATTACGACAATTGATGGAGAGATATAGGGAGCAGAAGAAGGACTTGCACATGGTCTTTATTGACCTCGAGAAGGCATATGACAAAGTACCGAGAAATGTCATGTGGTGGGCCTTGGAAAAGCACAAAGTCCCAACTAAGTACGTTACCCTCATCAAGGATATGTACAGGGATGTGGTGACGTTTGTCCGAACATGTGATGGCGACACCAGTGACTTTTCAATTAAAATAGGACTGCATCAGGGGTCAGCTTTGAGCCCTTATTTATTTGCTTTGGTGATGGATGAGGTCACAAGGGACATACAAGGTGATATCCCTTGGTGTATGCTCTTTGCTGATGATGTGGTGCTAGTTGACGACAGTAGGGCGGGGGTTAATAGGAAGTTAGAACTATGGAGGCACACGTTAGAGTCGAAAGGGTTTAGACTTAGTAGGACTAAGACCGAGTACATGAGGTGTGATTTCAGCGTGACTAGGCACGAGGAGGGAGACGTTAGCCTCGATGGGCAAGTGGTGACCAAGAAGGATACTTTTCGGTATTTAGGGTCGATACTACAAAAGGATGGAGACATTGATGAAGATGTTAGGCATAGAATTTTAGCCGGCTGGCTGAAATGGCGTCAAGCTTCTGACGTTCTCTGTGACAAAAGTGTGCCTCAGAAGCTGAAAGGTAAGTTCTATAGGACGGCGATTCGTCCGGCGATGTTATACGGTGCTGAGTGTTGGCCTACAAAAAGGCGACATGTCCAGCAATTGAGTGCAGCAGAGATGCGTATGTTGCGTTGGTGTTGTGGGCACACAAGGAGGGATAGAGTCCAGAACGACGATGTTCGGGATAGGGTTGGGGTGGCACCAATTGAGGAGAAATTGATTCAACATCGGTTGAGATGGTTTGGACATGTCCAACGGAGGCCTCCTGAGGCGCCGGTGCGTAGTGGAGTTCTAAAGCGGGCCGATAATGTAAAGAGCGGTAGAGGTCGACCTAAATTAACTTGAGACGAGTCCGTTAAGAGAGATCTTAAGGAGTGGAATATCTCCAAGGATTTAGCTATGGACAGGAGCGCTTGGAGATTGGCAATCAACGTGCCTGAACCGTGACCTTTTTTTGTCTTGTGCCATTTATGTCCCTTTATGTGTCTCGCTGTTTTTCGTCTCTTTTGGGTTTCATCTCTAGCCTACCCCAACTTGCTTGGGACAAAAGGCTATGTTGTTGTTGTATTTAACTTCTCGATAAATGATAATTTCATTCTTTTCTAGACGTACCTCTTAGATACTTATATGACCCCACAAGCTATGTGTCTCATAATTGTTGCAGTAACACAAAATGTTGTTAGCTACTCAGGTTCTTGTGTTAGCCGCTCGTTTCCCCCTCATCACATGCGTTGCCCCGGGCTCCCGAGAGCCGAGAAGGGAAACAAAATCACGGGTCGGAGTGAATTCTTTCTTTCTTATATGAAATTGCTTGCCAGCTACAGTATTCCGAAGGAACGGGTTCAGCGGATTTCTTTCCTATGAAATTGCTTGCCAGCTAGTACAGTATTCCAGAGGAATGCAGTTCTCTTTCCTCCGTCCTATGATGATGAAACACCTTGCTGAGGGTGGTTGTTTCATTAATTAGCAGTTCCGCACCTCAAACCACGAGATGAAACATAAACACGAGATGAAAGAAACAACCTACTGAGATTTGTGTAAAGGCTGGTCTACACCTCACCCAAAGACTAATAGATACTCCCTCCGTCCTTCATTCACAGGCGTAATAGCATTTTTCATCAAGACTAAGGAGAACTTAATTGCTGCAACCTCCAATCGCAAACACTGCAAATCCCTTCGTATCCTACGCTGACCATCACTCCCTGCATGGCTGCATGCAAGAGCATTCGCGAGTACACAAGATAGAGTTGCAGGCTTCCAGCGGCGGTAGGAATAAAATAGGGAGGAAAGTTGAGAAGGGAAGAGCAAGTTGCATGCATGCATGCAGGTGGTACTCTGGAAGCGAGGCGTCGTAGTTACTCCGCCACGGGAATGCAGAACGTGCGCGCAAGCTCCCGATGTAGCAACGGCTTAGACGCCGGTGATTTCACAAACCTTTTTCCAAGTCAATACACCTGTGAATGAAGGACGGAGGGAGTACTGTACTAGACTTTGTGAGTTATTAATCTCCGGTAGATTTTAAATGAACATCCAAATCCACACCCCACACAACCACCACCACCCCACCCAAAAAAAAAACCCTTCATCCAAGTGTATCCAAAGCAACTGGAGTATAATTGGACTTTCTCCAATCCACTTCCACATCTACGTAAAACCAAACAGGACGAACAGTGTATCTCAACAAGAAGATACAGTGCAGACAAACAGAACAGCTGCAGCACAAAGACTATATTGTTACTGAAGTTCAAAATTTATAACCTCCGAGGCAAATAAATGATTCCAAATTTGAAATCTGCAGACCAAAAGGCAGAATGTAGCAATTCACCACTGTTATTCGAAACTTGGATAAGTGATATCCATACATACAGGATATAAGTTACTAAAGTACAATATCAAACGTAGAGACATCCGTATCTCATTGCTAGCACGGCCTAATAATACAAGTGCATTAAACTGAAAATTCCAAGTTTCTTCCAAAAACAAGGCAACTCAAAGTCTAGCACGTATTTCATTCGCTAAATGCCTCTACATCTATTCATTCCATAGCAACCCTACTGCCTCACTTCCAACAAAAAAAGAAAATCAATGAAAGATACAGCAACTAATGGGGCGGCCAAGTAATGTCAGTCTAGTTTTACCATCACGAGGAGCCCAGCTGACTTGTAAAGAAGGCCATATTTCGAACCAAAGATTTTGACCCTGCTTAGGTACTGAGAGCAGGCTCCAGTGGCTCAGCAACACCGCTGCCACCGTTCAGGACTATTACCTTGCCATCTGAATCCACATCAACGATGGCAGAGTCACCTTCTTTCACCTCACCAGCCAGCATCTTCTCTGCCAGACTATCCTCCAGAAGCCTCATGATAGCACGCCGCAAAGGTCTGGCACCATAGCTCGGGTTATAACCTTCGTCAACAACTCTATCCCGGAACTTCTCCGTAACCTGGAGATTAATGTCCTTGGCCTTCAGCCTGTCAAACACTTCTTTCAGCATAATGTCTGCAATCTCCTTCACCTCCAATTTAGTCAGCTGCCGGAATACAATCATCTCATCCAATCTGTTCAAGAACTCTGGCCGGAAGTACTGCTTCAACTCCTCAGTCACAAGGCTCTTGATCCTGTTATAGCTCGTGTCTTTCTCATCATAGTCAAGGTCGAACCCAATCTTGCGACCTCCCTTCTCAATGACACTGCTCCCGACATTAGATGTCATGATCAATAGTGTGTTCTTGAAGTCAACTGTGCGCCCCTTGCTATCAGTTAACCGCCCATCTTCTAAGATCTGAAGCATCATGTTGAAAACATCTGGATGTGCCTTTTCAATCTCATCAAAGAGAACAACTGTGTACGGGCGGCGACGGACTGCTTCAGTTAGTTGGCCTCCCTCAGTGTACCCAACATAACCTGGAGGTGATCCAATGAGTTTGGAGACAGTATGTCTCTCCATGAACTCACTCATGTCAAGCCTGATCATAGCCTCCTCCGAGCCAAAGTAGTAAGCCGCCAGAGCCTTTGCTAGCTCTGATTTGCCTACTCCAGTCGGTCCAGAGAATATGAAGCTGGCAATTGGCCTATTTGGATTCTTGAGGCCAACACGAGCACGGCGGATAGCACGGCTAATAGCTTTGACAGCCTCATCCTGTCCAATGATACGTGTATGCAGCGTCTCTTCCATCTTTAGGAGACGGTCAGACTCATCAGATGACACTTTCTCCACAGGAATTCCAGTCCAAGAGGAGACAATATGTTGAATGTCCGCCTCAGTAACAAGAGGACCGACTTCACCAGATTCAGTCTCTGCTTTAATCATTTCCTTGCTCTTGTCAATAATGGCTGTAATTTGAGCCTTAAGCTCCATTTCTCGGTCCCTTAATTCGCCAGCCTATCAAGAAACAATTATGATAAGATAACAGGGATAACATTTAGAGGTAGTACAGCTAGTTGAGGATTCAGGTAAAATTCTGATTGCACTAGAGCCTTTGTGCAGCATTCAGAGCTTTTTTTTCCCATGGCCCAGGCATAGTCAAAATGATTAGTTCAACACACTTAAACAATAATGGTAAGATAGCATTGGAGACACTAGAATTGGTTCACAGACCATGAAAGATCCAGACTGGATGTTTGCTTTATAAATCAAGATTGAAATTCATCTGACAAATCAAGATTGAAGAATCACAAGTCATACTGTTAACACATGACAAGCAATGCCAGATTGACTGCTTGTCTATTTTGTTTATTGACATCTTGAGCGAATTTGAAATTAAAGTTTCAAGTGTACCTATCTTTTTGTGCAACACAATGTTTTTATGGATTTTTGTAACATTGCAACATGTCGTGTTTGCTAATGGGGATGTTGGAACCCAGGAACACAAAATCCATAGTCAAACAATAGTATACCTTCTCAAAATCTTGGCCGCGTACAGCCTCATTTTTCTGCTTGGTTATCTGCCGCAGCTCTTTGTCCAGCTCTTTGGCTTCATCAGGGAGCTGTAACACCAAAGCTCACAATCAGCAAGAACAATGCAGCAAATTGTTTGTAGTCTGAAAAAAATCATCGTTCAAGACCTGGGCATGCCTCAGCCTAACACGGGATCCAGCTTCATCAATCAAGTCAATGGCCTTGTCAGGTAGGAAACGATCACTGAAAGAAACAAAAGCAATATAAATTTCTGTTTAAATCACAATCAATTGATTGACCTGCTTGATAAAAAAAAACAAATGTCGTTTCTCTAGAAAGGAACAAAGGATACACTATTTTCTCAAAAAACTAAACTACTCTCCATCCATCCCTCTGTTTTTGTTCAGCCATAATCAATTTATCATAATATTTGACTGGCCCAGAAAAATGTACATGGATCCTTGAAGGTGGCAAATATAAGTTGCTCAAAATCCAAACCGATAATTCAAATTAGCATTTTGGTAATAAATTATCAAGCAAAAATATATAACACCACCATTGCCGAGTTCATGTGACTTCTTAAAAAGGTAAAATTAAAGTGGATATATAACAACAACAACAACATAGCCTTTTGTCCCAAGCAAGTTGGGGTAGGCTAAAGTGGATATATAACACACTACTTAAAATTTTGGTGATTTGCAAACCTGATATACTGATAAGACAGCTGTGCAGCAGCAATTAAAGCATCATCTGTGTATCGCAGTTTGTGATGGAGTTCATATCTCTCACGAAGTCCTCTTAAGATCTGTATTGTTTCATCAACAGTAGGCTCTGGAACCTTAACTGGTTGAAACCTTCTTTCCAAGGCAGGATCTTTCTCTATATGCTTCCTATACTCATCCAGCGTTGTGGCACCAATGCACTACACAGATAAAATAATCAGGAGTGTTGTTATTTTGGGAAAATTACAAAACTCTGGAGTCAGTCAAGATGAAGGATTTGGGAACTTATCCTTCTCCAAATAAACCATACATATGAGCTAATAAGACATAATATAATGCTAGAAGCACCAGAATTCAGAGTCAGGAACTATACCTGCAGTTCACCTCTTGCAAGAGCTGGCTTCAAAATATTAGCAGCATCAATCGCACCTTCTGCTGCACCTGCTCCAATCAGTGTGTGCACTTCGTCAATAAAGAGAATAATGTCTTCATTTTGCTTAATTTCCTCCATAAGTTTCTTTAGTCTCTCTTCAAACTCTCCACGGTATTTAGTTCCAGCAACAAGGAGCCCCATGTCAAGAGTAATAACCTAACCAGAAAAAAGAATAAATACTGATTAGTCCTTGAAACAATAAAAGGATAAACAGGAACACCTGATTATAAGTTGCAAAAAAAGGCTTATTTTCTTTTTGCTAACATCAGATATCACAGAAATAATACAGATCCAAGCAATCCCACTAATGGCAGCCAACCCAGCAAAGTAAATTCACAAAACAATGTGGGCATGTCACATATGTAGTAGCCCGGCAAAGGAACCTTTTTATACATTATTAACTACTTTTGTAAATTAATACTACAACACTATCTACTACTACTGTAAATGAATACAATGAATTCAGCCCCAAGGGACAGTACTGCTACTTATCTACACAAGAATAGACGAAAAGGACATTTGAAGCACCACAGATGGTCCAAACTAACCTTCTTTCCTTCAATTGTTTCAGGAACATCCCCATTGGCAATACGTTGAGCAAGCCCCTCAGCAATAGCAGTCTTTCCAACACCAGGCTCTCCAATTAGGCAGGGGTTGTTCTTTGTCCGCCTGCCCAAAATCTGAGTAACACGCTCAATTTGATCTCGTCTACCAACAACTGGGTCCAATTTGCCCTGCAGAAGAAGACAGTGATAATTATTTGTCTTCACTATTTACTTGCACAAAAGAACAAGTAAACTGGGGAAAGTGGAAATACCTCTTCTGCTAATTTCGTCAAATTAGTACCATATTCTTCAAGTGTGGGCATCTTCTGGCTACTGCTTCCTCCACCAACTCCAGCCCCAACAGCTTCTGTGCTTTCCCCAACCATTCTTATGACCTGAACATCATATCAAACATCAGTCCCTGCAAAATTTTGGTTCAAAAAAAATTGGATAACAAAAACATCAATAAAAGAGAATTTCCTGGGTACGGATGTTGTTTGGATCAGCGCCAAGGCTTTCAAGCACACGAGCAGCAACACCTTCACCCTCACGAAGTAGCCCAAGGAGTAAGTGTTCAGATCCTATATAGTTATGCCCTGAGAAACCAACATAGAAGAACATGTGTGAAACAATTATGCCCATATTATTTTGTAACAAACAATTAATCCCTCTCACCGGTGGCAAATTTTGAACTTGGAAATAGTAAATAGCTAACCAACTCGCAATGCTTGTTTTAATCATTTAATGACAGTATGTATCAAAAGATCTGGTATATATCAATAATTTAGTATGATAGTGCCTGATTTCTACTCAAACCCCACATGATTTAATGGTCCCCATACTAACTTGGCATCATTCTGAATCAATAATTAGTCACGGATTCAAGCATATCTGCACATGTTAGTGATCAATCTACAATGTATCATTATCAAGTATCAACAAACATACACTCAGTATGAGAAAGTGAGAACAGGGTACCATACCGGGAACAGAAAAACAAGAGTTTAATTTACACTGACCAAATTAAAAATTTAGAGGCAACAAAATCCACAGACAATTCATGTGTGTTTCTTACGACAAACATCCTAGTCTCATAGACTCAAAAATGAACTATAGACAAGTAGCAAGCGTTGTTTAAGGACCAGACAAGCCCATTTGGTATCACTTGGTTTCAACTGAACTAAAACAAATATAAATCAGCATCATCTTCAAGAACAATAAAATAATTAACATTCCATGCTTCTTCACAACTTATAGTGCAATGCTATATAAATGGACATCAGAGTGTGTATTACAATAAGCTATTATGGTAGTGCTTTCTTTCTACTCAAATCACATACAACAGACACCCTTTTCATTCATATTTTTTTAATGGCAATCAGTAAACAAACATACACTAGCATTTTGCATGTCCAGTAAAAAATGGGGAAGAAGAATACAATGCCATACCAGGAATTAAAAATACTAGAATTTACACTGATTTGATTAAAATTTTCAAGGTGTGTTAACAAAGCCCACAAAAAGTAAAAAAGGGCAGACCCAGTGCCAGAGGCTCCCACACGAGTGGGGTCTGGGGAAGGGAATAACCGAAGCAAAGTAGTCAGATAAAATTATAGGTGAAGACATTAATCAACCAAACCTAACACAGAATGAGCTAACGTAGATAGGTGAAGATAATACCAAGCTGACGAGCTTCTTCAAGGGACAATTCCAATACACGTTTTGCACGAGGTGTGAATGGGATTTCAACAGCCACAAACCCACTGCCACGTCCAATTATCTTCTCGACTTCAACTCGGGCATCCTTAAGATTGATTCCCATAGACTTCAGAACCTTCGCAGCAATTCCCGTGCCCTCACCAATAAGCCCCAGCAAAATCTGCTCTGTCCCAACAAAGTTGTGTCCCAGGCGCCTTGCCTCCTCCTGCGCGAGCATAATCACCTTGATTGCTTTCTCGGTGAAGCGTTCAAACATGGCACGAACAACCCCTCTTGAGGCCGACCCGCGTGGCCTCGCAATCTGACTTGCCACAATCGATCCAAAGTCACGCTTAATCACGGACCTTGTATCCAAAAAATTTGTCTGACGCAGCCCTTGGAAGCCACCAAGAGTAAGAGTCCTTGTTGGCATATTCCGCACCATTGTAGCATTTGTTCTGGCCCTTGCACGCGGGCGGAGCCGACCTGAGCTGCTTCTGTAAACGGTTGGAACAATCGCAGACTGAACTAGAGCGCCCTCCATGTTGAACTAGCAGAAGGCAATCCCAGGCCTGTATCTACCAAGCCCTGCAAATTTGTAAAGGGAACTGAGTAAAACTGTAAATATCACAAAATGTTTGTGCAGATGCAGCTAACCAAACTAATTCACAAGGAAGAAAAGAGTTTGCATCTAAATCTGAAGGTGGCAAGGATTCACGTAAGTATCAAATACGCAACCACCATACTGAAACGATTGCAGGTCACCAATAGATTATATTTCCTCGAATCGACTCTACAGCCTTTCTGTGCCGACACAGGCGCGCTCACTTTAGAATCCCACATCGATTTACCCCTCAAAAGCGACGCCGCCGGAGCCATCCGCGCTACCCACTAGGAAAGCACCCGCGGATGCGCCGTGCAGGCCAGCCAGAGGATGAGCCAGCGGGACCTAATTCCATCCAGCAAGTCCTCGCCGAGAGACACCCTTCACAAATTCAGACGGGGAAATGGGAACGGGGAGATTATTACGGCGCCGAGTTTCGGTCTCCCAGAGAGGGGTCGTGGAGCGCGCGCCGGCGGAAGCGTCCCGACCCTGCGCCGGCGAGGCGGGCGCACCCTAGGCGGGGGAGGGGAGGAGGTGGCGGAGGAGACGAGAGGGAGGGGGTAGCTGCCTGCCGCGGTAGTGGGGAAATGGGAATGGAGAGGAGAGGGGAAAGTCAGAAGATAAGGAGAGGAGGAAGACGACGAGAGCTTGCGCTGCGTTGGTGGAGTGGGTCGTACGTCACCCCATCCCAACACGGGCCTTTTCTCTTTCTCGTATTTGCCCGCGTGCAGCCCACTTAGCCCAACGACGGCCCTAGTTTGTCCAGCGGGCCACATTGCCATCCTTTTATTTCAGTCTGGTTAGGCGAAAATTTGCTAAAAAAGAAGTCATTTTAACCTCCGCAGCTATTCACAAAGTCCAATTTTACTTTGCTAAAAAAAACAAAGGCCAATTTTTCTCTCTTGTACTTCCCTCCGTTTTCATTTACTTGTCACCAACCTTTTACTGTAGCAAATTTGATCATCTATTTTTTCTTCTAAAAATCTTAGAAACTTCAATGTATATAACACTAATGAAGTATGTTCAATAAAGAATCATATATGTGAAAACTTGATGTATCTATAAATCTTCTGCAGAAAAAACATACGGTCAAAATTGCTGACAAGTAAACGAAAACAGAGGTAGTATATAAGATTCCGGTTTTCGTCCCATCAACTTTTAGAATCATTTATTATTGCACTCTGTAATTTAGATAACGACATTTTCTAAGGGTTTGTTTAGATTCATTAACTAAAGAGTAAATTGCACCGTATGTCCTTAAACCTGTTATAAATTTTTGTTTGGGTCTTCGAACTAAAAATATTACCATCTAGGTTCTCGATTTATCTGTTCCGTGCACTAGTGGTCCAAAAGACGCCACGTGTGCGCTAGGAGCCTATGTGGACATGCCACCATGGAGCCCAAGGGGAAGGCCTTCGCGGCTGAAAGGTCCTTATTTGATTTTGGTAATTAAGTAACAAGCTTAGGTGGACTAATTGTGTTTATATAAGATACATAAGTGATTAGTCCACAAGTATATGTGTGTGAGTAACATATGCCATGACGGTGAAGATAGCTCGAACATGTTGCAAATCTCACACATGTGATGAAGGAGCTCATTGCACATGAGACATGACATTGAATCATGTGATTAAGGTGGAGATGATCAAGACATGACTTAGCTCGATGGATCGGTTACAAGTGTGAAGGGCAAGTCAGAAGCTTTGAAGCGAGGGACCGCGTATGACGGTGAAGCTTGAGCAAGACTTGGGGCCGATGGACCGACGCAATGGTGAAGAGCAAGTGAAGTCAAGATCGATGAACCAATATGGTCACGTGATGATATAAAGTGGATCATATCATTAGTGATTGGTTGGTGCATGTGTTGCATCAACGATGGAGGAAATGAAATGAAATGCGCAAGGAAAAAGTATATTTGTAGGGCTTTCATTTCACTGGTCATAGATGTGTAAAGAAGTTTATGACCGGGTTTAGGATAGATGGTTGTACTATCAAGAGGGGCAAACTTGTTTGCATATCGATCATCTAGTGCCACTCGAGTGATCTAACTTTGTATTGTTGCTAGGATCGAGTGGCGTGACAAGTTAAGTGGCTAACTCCTTTTTGGGAAAATGTTTGTGAAAATACTAACACACTTGCACGTGATAGTGATACACTTGGTGGTGTTAGCATATTTGCAAAGGTAAAGAAGTTGGTGAAGAAGAGAAGACGAAACCGGGTTCGGGGTGCTGCCTGGGTGGCACTGCCACCCCCTGTCCGGTGCACCGTCACCCCCCATGGCAGTGACCATCTGGACTTGGTCGAGAACGAGCTGAGTGGGAGCTGGCACTGCCACTTATGGTGTACACTGCCCCATGAGTGACGGTGCACCGTCGGTGTGTGTCCGGTGCCACCATCCCATTTCTCTTGAGGCTAGGGAAAATGGGGGGCTGGCCTGGGGTAGCACCGCCACACCCTGTCTGATGCCACCGCCGCCTGCCCGGTGACCACGGCTAGTTAAACTACCCGTTGGATTCGACCGTTGGGGGCCACCGCCATGTCTGGTGCCCTCGCAGAAAGTGCAGCTTTGCTCCAACAGCTCTATTTGGCTTGGGGGCTATAAATAGAGGTGGAGCTCGGGCATTTGGCTAGTGGAGCACCTTGGGAATGTGTTGCCCTTTTGTGTGCTTGGTTTGAGAAGCCTCTAACTCACCTGTGCTTGCGAGAAGTGCGAATCCATTTCTAGTGAGTGATTCTAGTGTGTTGCATCGGGAGGTTGCATCGAGTGGCACTAGGTGATCAAGTTGCAAGGTGGTGGTGTTTGTTACTCTTGAAGGTTGCCTCCTCCTAGACGGCTTGATGGCGTGATCTCCGTCGAAGCCCGCAAGAAGCTTGTGCGGTGCTCTAAAGAAGAGATTGTGAGGGGCATTATGCTCGTCCCGAGGGAGCCACGAAGAGCAACTCTAGTAAAGTAAGACATGAAGGGCGACAAGTGGTCCGGCCAGTTCAAGTGCTAGAGCTTGTGGTAAGCACTCCACGTGAGAGAGTGTGACTTGTGGGTCACCACTAGCAGGAGGACCGGTGGCAACCTTGGAGCTTGTCTCAACGGGGACTAGTGTGTTGGCAAACAAGTGAACCTCGAGATAAAAATCATCGTGTCAATCTTGTTCATCCCGTTGGTTTACAATCACTAAAACACAAGTTTGTGTTACTTTCATATACATTGTGCTTTGTGTAGTTGCTCTTGTAATTAGTTAGCTTGTGTAGCTTGCTAGTTACCTTCTTTCTTGTGTAGCTAGAAGTAGCTCCCTTGCATGGCTAATTTAGTTTCAGTAACCTTGTTAGTCACATTGCTTAGTTTGTGTAGCTAAGTAATTTGCGCTCTCTAATTTGGCATTGGTTGCCTTGTTATTAAAACATTGCTAGTGAGCTTAGGAGCTTTATGCCTTTGCTTACTAGTTATGTAAGAGCTCCCCCGGTTGGCAAAGTACTAGTGCATAAGTTTGTGTGACCTTACTCTAGAATTGATTAGGTGTGCTCTTGCTAAGTGTAACACCTCTGGTGTCACGAGCCGCTTAGCACCTCGCTTAAAACCCAAGAGAAATTATCACAAGTTCTCAAGGTTTACAATTTTACCTCACATAAAATGATAAACGAATAATGTAAGTTAGCTTGTTTCTTGTGAAATCATGCTGATGAGATCTAAGTTATTGAATTAATTGACACGAAAAACAATTTCTCTAAACAAAAATAAAATATGAAATCAAGTTAAGCCTTTTTCGTTAAGTCGGCAACACTCGAACTTATGATCAAAAGCATCCTTTTTGGGGGAATTCTAGTAAGCAAAGTAATTAAAGAAGTACGCTAATGTTTGATCCCAGAGCTTAGCATAGCGTATGGGCTTTTGTTTGAGATGCTTGTTGGGTGAAATCGTTAAGGTTTACATCTTGTAAAAAATCGAAGTTAAAGTGATTATAACGGTTAGCTCGAAATGAACCCTTAGTTCTTCCTAAGTCTGAAGGAGCAATGGACGATGCTACTTTGGCATTTAAATTCTAGCAAAAATGTTCAAGCAATGGCATCATGTTTCGACGTTATCGATTGCCTCTAAGTAAGTATTCGGGCATGGTTTAGGTTGGGGTTTGCGTTGGGGTCACTTTGCTCTCTTGTAAATTGACTGAACATCGCTAGAACGTGCTGTTGGTCAGCTAGTTCTTGACCTTGGGCACTGGTTGGCAGTCCCAAGTTGGCACGTCTCCACCTTCCTCTCTAGTTCATCTTCGTCCAAGTCTATTGCTTCTACTAGTAGCCGTGTATACCTTCTTGAGCCATGTCGGGTTGGTTTAGTATCAACCGAGTTAGCTTAGCTTTTGGGGGTGCTCTAGGAAGTGTGCACTGCACTGGTTTCGGCCGTTCGGCCCTATGGCCACAGTCACCGCACATGCGCGGACACTGCTGGTGCTAGGCTCCAGCCATGTCTTGGCCGCTGTCACTGGACGGCTCGCAGGCCCGCTCTGTGCCGCGCGGCGTCCGTGGTCTCGCGCTGGCTGGCCCTACTCGATGGCCCCGCGCGGCTGCTCGCGTGTTGCGCATGGCGGTCCCGCTGCTCTAGCGCATCTGCTCGGTTGCGTGCCGACCCCAGGTCGATGCCGCGGCTGACGCTGCGTGGTCAACGGGGCGCTCGCCCCGCCCTCCATTCACTTGTCTCGACGAGCTACCGAACATGTGTCACTATCGTTGTGGTATGGTCGTCTGGCCCCGGCCGTAGTGGCGATGCGATACGACTCTGCTTGTTTGCCCTCGCTAGCTGACACCGATGAGCCCCGCTCAAGCTCTGCCCTCCCTTCGTGTGTGTCACGTCAAGTCCCTGCCCCCTCACGAGTGCGCCCAAGTTCGTATTACCGCTAACGATCGGAGCCGCCCAAATCGCTCATGTGTCCTCTCCCTGGCCACACCATGCGCCGAGCCGTTTCCCTTATCCCTCCTCCAATTGCTAGTTCGGGCCGCATAGCTTGATTCCTTGCCTCAGCATGTGGCACAGGAGGGAGGCTAGACGTCCCTGTTCTCTTCTAGCCGGCCAAGCGCCACCAGCTGCCCATGTGGTGCCTTGCTCGCCGCCGGCCTTGGATGTCACCGCGGCCAATAGAGTTTGGGGGTAAGCCCCTCCCTCAATTTTGTCTAATTAACTCATACGCTAGGTTACCCTTCACCTCGCCTTTACCTTGCGCACGTAGGCTTGGCTAGAGACTCCTTCGGCGATGGCGTGACGCTGCCTTGCCGCGCTCGGAGCGCCGCCACGCGGTGCAGGCGCATGTGCCTAGGATTCCTCGGTCGTCCTCCACCTCAACCGGTTGCGCGGCTGGCTCCTTGGTAAGCTCCTAATGCTCCCCCGCAACCCCTACCGCCTCATTAGGCCATAGGATAGCCGAAATGGCTGAGCCTTCATCGTGAACTGCCGCCCGCCGCTACAAAGCACCCATGGGTACCTCCTAGTGCTCCACCGCTACCCATCATCATTGTTGGAGCCCTAGTTGGAGGCTAGCCCATTGGTGGGTCAGGCCAAGCTTCCCGGCACTCGACGCAACCGGGGTCTGCCAACCGGTGTCGCGCCGCCGTGCGCTAGGGCGATGGGGACTGCCTTGTTGCGAAGGTGAAGTGTTTCAGGGACCTTAGTGAAAAGGTGAAGTCTGGTGGAATAGTAGTTCACTCTATCACGTGTTTATCTAAGAACACGTGTCCCCTTTTGCATAAATGCGTGAGTGCGCGGGCTTCCTGGCCTTGGGCCGTGTTTGGGCCGGCCTGCGGGCACGCCGCCTCGCCCCGTGTGGGCCGCTAGGAGCCTTGGGCCGAAGTAGTGGTCGCTGGCCCTTTTCTTTTCTAAAGCAAATTCTTAATTTAGTTCCTAAGCTAAACTTGTAAATTCAATATCTAAATGTGTAGAAGTTCAAAAATGGTGAAACCAATTTTGTTAGGTTCATAAAATCAGGATCTATCTAAAGGTGCAATGGGTTCATGATTTTTTAGGGTTGCTCTAATTATTTTGAGACGCTTAACATTATTAAATATAAACTTGTAGTGA
Organism: Saccharum hybrid cultivar R570; assembly: GCA_038087645.1. Classification (NCBI taxonomy): domain Eukaryota; kingdom Viridiplantae; phylum Streptophyta; class Magnoliopsida; order Poales; family Poaceae; genus Saccharum; species Saccharum hybrid cultivar. Next base: position 663,540 of record JAQSUU010000522.1, read on the forward strand.
TTTTTGGGAGGTGATGGTGATGTTGTGGACTCTAAAAATCATACAGTTGGTCCCTAATATCATCAGGTGCTCACTGTAATTGTGGTAGCTCTAGAACAATCAGTTGTTAGAGTAGCTAATGAACCCTAGTTCGAAAATAGGTATTAAATCAATGAAATAAAGAAACACCTTGTGGTTTTGTAACTAAATACGGGTTAGGAAATGACGCATTATTCGACAGCAAGGATACATGGCTTAGTACGTTAGTCTCTACGCTAGTTCGTTAGCTTGAGAGACAAAATCATATTCTAAGTTGCGACTGTCGTGTTTATTTACGTCTCTGCATTACATCCACGAATGTCGTAATAGGAGCGATGATGGATCGTGGAGTCATCCGGAGGTAGCAGAAAAGATGGTGCCTTGATGATCGTGTCACCATGGTGGAATGCTAACCTTGGTTAAATCATACCCAGGCAAGCCCCAGTGCATGATCTCTATTATTCTGCACTTTATTTCATGCTTGTGCGTTAAAGTTTAAAGGAGTTGAATGAAACCCACTTGCATACATATATCCCTATCCCATGAGTCTTACTAGTATAATAGGATCGTGTAGCGTGCTAGGCTATAAGATTTTGGTAGAAGTCGAGTGATTTTCTGTCACTCGCGAGAGATAGAAATATATTATTGTTACTATTATCATGTTACTATCACATGGAATATAAATATATATAGATAATTGGAGACCAGGCAGAACAGGTTGGATGGACTTGGACTTGGTTGGACAATAGAGCGGGGCTCTGATTACATTTGTTCCGCCTATATCGATTAAGGACCATTCATTGCATTGGATTCCATAGTCAGGTCACAGACCGACTTGTCTCGAGCATATACTTGCTTATGGGAGCAGAAAGACTTGTTTTTCTCTTGTCAAGGGTTCCAACTATTTCCAAACTAGCTTTTTAGGTGGTTATATATATTGGGTTGAGGAGGTCTAAGCACCATACTGAGGCGGGGCCTACAGTGTTGGGGGCTTAGAGTTCGAGCTTGGACGGAGACTGGACCCCTTGATAGGAGTAGAACGAGTTGGTCTTGCTTGTGCCGGGGGTACAAGCAAGGCGGGCTTAGAGTTCGAGCTTGGACGGAGACTAGACCCCTTGACAGGAGTAGAACGAGTTGGTCTTGCTTGTGCCGGGGGTACAAGCAAGGCGTGTGTTTTCAGGGCACCCAGCTGGGCATATTGATTCGTGAATCACCATCAATTTGATGGTCCGACATGACTATAATCTAGCATCATAGCAAGAACTATGGAATATGATAAAATAGTTCTGATTGCTTACCACCTGCTTGAATAGCCTTGGTGCTTACATAGGATGGTTGATTAATGAACTAATGATGACTGCTAATAAAAAGAAATATAAGGATGCACATTTAGTTATGCTTCTTGCAGATGCATTAAACCCACAAGCCAGAAAGCCTTGCATAATCCTTAAAGTCCTTTTTCTTTCCTCCTAGCGGGTAAGTCTTGCAGAGTACAATTGAGTACTCAGGGTTTGTTCTACCCTGTTGCAGGTGGCAGGTGCTGATAAGTTGACACTTATGTGAGAAAACCTCCTAGTGGGCTCAACAAGGATTTCCTTTATGATGTGGAGTAGAGTTTAATTAACAAAAATCTCACCAACAGTTTTACAAAGAAAATGCTTGTAACTTGTTACTATTTCATGTTTATAAAAGTTCATCGCATTAATGTTTAACTTAACATAAATGATTTTATTTCCGCTGCACTCTGATAACATTTTATATTTCGCTATTATAATCAAATAATAAATTACTTTGATGTCATACTAAAAGTGATGTAAGAAATGGCAAGGATGTTGTAAGCTTTACTCTCATTTGTGATCCTAATGTAAAAATGTGGATCTTCGAGTTCTCCCTTATGGTATGCTCGACGGAATTACATAGTTTCGTGCTCTCTTAGATACTTAGTGTCTAATGGAAGATAAGTACCCTTGGGAGGGCATTAGATTATGCGGTTCTGCCATAGGTGGTATCGAAGCATAAATGAGACAATAAAGCTTTGAAATCTTCCCCAAATTAAAAATTTGACAACCAATTCTTTTCAAAAAGTTAGGACATTTCATGCGAAGTTATATGAGTATGCCCTATTACTATGGTTATGTATCTAGGATAGATGACACTCTGTTGATTTAGTTAGGTTTAATCAAGTTTTCTGCAGGTACCCTAACCCCGAGCCTAGTTCGATAGCGTCGACTAGCTACAGGGAGAGCATGATGTACCAAAAATCTGAGAACGGTTGCCTTATATGTCAGTAATAGTGTGAGGACGGATAGGACATGCATTCATGCATACCCTATTTGTGCAATTGTTGTTTAGGTCGACCAATCTTTGTCCATGTAGCCACGATGGTACTGTAGCCTCGTGCGTCGCATACACCTGTTGGTTCACGTTTGCCTTGGCTCATAGGTTTTTCGTGCCCTTTCTGCACTTTTGTCGGACCTCTGCCTTACAGCCGTACTAACCCTTTATGACCTCGAATACCGCTCGTCGTGTGCACATATGGGTCTTGCTATTTGCTTTTACTAGCCCCTGTGCAAGGCTCGAGGGTGGACTGCGTCAGGACCACTGGTTGTGCTGCCTTTTAAAAAGGGGCAGGCCTAGCCACTTGGAACCATCATTCGAAGCATTCTAGCTCACTTAGCCCTTTTCCCTTGAGCCAGCTTCTCTTCAAGCCTTCCTTGCAACCACCACCCACCAAGGATGGCAGGAGCCTGGGTTAGCAGCTACTGCCTGAACACCAAGGGTTTTCCCAAAATCCTGTATGTCACCCTACAAAAGCTCGAAGTCAAGGATCGTCCTAGGTATGAGGGCCGCGAGTACATGAAGCATGACACTGAGCGATGCAAGGTCACCGTTTATATTGGCAAGAGTGAGGAGTTTCTCGACGTCACTAAAGCCTGGAATGTGACAGCAACCGGGTTTCGCTTCAGCGACACCTACCAAGTTGTGGCCCGCAAAGCACTGCGGCATCTGTGCCAGATCTATGAGAAGCCCATTGCTCATACCCCCATGCGGTTCTTTCCACCTTTGGACAAGAATTGGCGGGTATGGAGGGCTCGCATGGAGGCCTTGCAGGGTCAAGACGTGCAAGAAGACAACCCGACCATGGTGCACCTGACCACGTACTTGCTTGCTCTGGATGAGCAGTATGGCCGGCAGGCCTCAGAGTTGAGGGAGTGCCTCCACCGTGCTGAGGAAGCTGAGATCTTCTCCAGGATGCTCGAAGTGCAGCTTGCTGAAGCCCATGCCAATATAGCAGTCGTTGAGAGTCGAGAGACTGCCATGACAGAAGCCATCAAGGTGGACCGAGATCGATTTGTCCAGGAGCTGGAGGACGCCTATCTCATCACAAGGACCAAGTGTAAGACGCTTGCCACAGAAAAGGCAGGAACCCTTGATCTTAGAGGAAATCCCTGTCCATCCGCTAGAGAGGGGGAGGACTGGTGTTGCAGTACCGCCAGCACCTCCACCCACGGAAGCCTCAGAGATGGAGCTTTTCCTTCCTCTCACTCAGCCACTACTAAGAGGAGAAGCAGATCCACAACCCAGTGCAGCTGAAGAACCCCAAGAGCCTAGGAATGAAGTCGTTCGGCCCGACGAAGTGGATTAGTTAACCTAGGGGAGATGTAACCATAGTTGGTAGTGCTTTTCATCACCATCCTCCAGTGTTGTAATCCCTTCCTTGGGCTTCTCCCGTAGTTGTTAAGACCATCTGGTTGTAGGGTGCTAGTGTTGTGTCAGGGATGGGAGAGTGAATGCCTGTATGTTGCACCCATGTAAGACCGTTTGGAATGAGTATTTGCTCTATTCGTTGTGTTTGTTATGTCAATTTTTCCCTTAGGCCTCGTAGATTTGCTCTTAGTTCTTGAGATGACAATAAGAGGGTTAAAAGAGGAACAATTATTCAGATACAACAGATCAGTCGTGATTGGATGGCAGAGGACACTGTATCAACTAATTATGGATGTCCTAGTAGAACACTTGAATCCCCTTGATTTAAATCCGCCTTGGGATTTAATTTCCTTCTTACTTGTTTTGAAAAGGAACCCTTGTTGTCTAATTTTTTTTGCACTACTTTTCTAATTCTGTGGCCTACCTACGACCCCACTATCTTTATTGCGAGTAAGTTGGTAATAGTTGCTTAGTTAATTGTTTATGGTGCCGCGATGGAACCAAGGGCCACCTATGGATCGTGGCCACATGCTTGTGCCGCTCGGCGCGTGCTGGTATCGAGGTTGTTGGCTAAGCACTTTTACCAAGTTACCCCGCAATATTGCTCTTGCTACATTCTCCTTGGTAAAAATATCCTTGTGTTCTAACGGGAAATCCACAATGGGTTGGTGGAGTAGTGCTCTCACAAATGGGGTTGAGATAGCAGGTTTTGGAAGAAGCACGTATGTCCTGATCTCAGTCTATACGAAAGGCTGGTGCATGTTGGATTCAAAAGGAAAAAAGAAGAGAGAGAAGAGCGACAAGGAAAAGTTAGCCACTAGTGGTCTGGATCAATTGGAACACCCGACTTGATGTCATCCCTATGATTGGTTGGACCACGCTGCGCATGTCGGGTTGTCGTCGTCATATGCCCTGCGAAAGCTGTCAGTGGCAGGCCCCCCGTGTGCCATGCTCGTGTGTCCATGGTGTGGCACCACACTCACCTCGTCCCCATACCGGACCCCCTCTTTTCTTTTCTTGTGGGCACGTCACTCACACGCCTCCTTGTCGAGCGAACCCCGTCCCCTCCTTTTCTCCTTTTCCCCACTCAAGCTCACACAGGAAGCGCACCATGGCCAATGTTTTCCCCATCTCGTGACCCACTGGTGATTCCCCTCTTGAAAGTCCTATGTTTGGTGTTGGTAATTAGTGATAATGTCTAAGTACTAATCCTATGCCTAAGTTGTATATAGCATATGAGGATTAGTACATTCCAAGATTGGTGGCAAGATGGACATGGTGATCATGATGGCTACACTTGGATTTGGACGCAACCCTACGTGATCAAGGCAAAGGTATATGCTTAAGGGTTGTGTTTTAGTAACCAAGATACCTAGTGGGTGTGGTTACATTATAGGTTAGATAGCCGTACTATAAAGAGGGGAATGACGCAGCTATTGAACTCCTAAGTGCCTCTAGTTATGCATTTCATAATCATATGCATTTGGATAGATCTAATATCGCCTCGAAAAATGATTGTGAAAATGCTAACACACTCACACTTGATGAGATCACTTGGTGGTGTTAGCACATTTGCGAAGGCGGTGGAGTTTGAGCGGTAGAGAGGGTTTGGGGTCCTCTCTCCTTCCTGTCGAGCTTACGAGGCGGGATTCAGGTGTTTTTGAGGAGTTGAAACGACTATTTTCCACTACGCCGGAAGTCAGAAAAGAAACGGAGGCGAACGGAGGTCACAGAGGTGACCGGACGCTGGATCGGACGCGGTCTCTGTTTGATCGGACGTGTCCGGTCAGTGTTCAGCGTTTGCGCGTGTTTCAGTTTGATGATCGAACGCACAGCGCGTCCGATCACTGTCGACCGAACACGTCCGGTCGTTTAGGGAGCTTACTGGACTCCAATCGGACGCTGACACTGTGGCGTTCGGTCAGTTCTGCAGCGTGTCTGATCACTGTTTCGTTGTGCGCTACTCAGGCTTGACCAGCGCATTCGGTCAGTCACGGGACCAGCGTGTCCGGTCAATCCCAGCGCGTTCGGTCTGCGTGATGAGCACGTCTGGTCGGTGCTTCATGACTTAGCCATTGTGCGACCGGTGCGTCCGGTCAGTTGGACCAGCACGTCCGGTCAGCGCGATTTCGGTTGTTTCAAGTTTCTAACGGCTCTATTCGAAGGGGTGCGTCTATAAATACTTGTTGGCCAGCTCAAGGATCTCACTCTTGAACATTTGACATACTTGTGAGCACTTTGAGCTAAGCAACTCCCCTCCCACTCATCTCTCTTGCTTCTTTGCATATTCGAAGTGAGATTGAGTGATCCAAGTGCATTTGCATTGTGAGATTGCATCTAGTTGGCACTTGGTGGTTGATTTGCTGCGGGGTTCTTGTTTCTCTTGGTGGTTGCCGCCACCTAGACGACTTGGAGCAGCTTAGAGGCGTTGGCAAGAGTTGGTGATTGTTCTTGGCCACCTCCGGTGATTGTGAGGGGTTTGTGCCTACCTCGGCAAAGCGCCAAAGGCAACGTTAGTAAATTGCTCGTGTCATTGCAACCTTTTGCCATTTGGTAGGTTCTTGTGGCGCCTTTTGAGAGGCTCGGTGTGAGACCGATTAGCCACCGAACCACGTGGTGAAGAGGGACACAACGGGGACTAGCGTGCTGGCAAGCATGTGAACCTCGGGATAAATCTTCATGTCATCACTTTCATATTGTGATTGATTGATCCCGGTGTTCGATTATCTTGGTATTCATTGTTGATCATATTGGTTGGCTCAATACTTCGTCCCCACTACTAGATTCTGACCCTAATGCATCCAGACCTTGGGCATCAAACACAAATCTGGTGCAATAGGTGCCTGCTATTGCATCAATGTTTAGATTTTGATGCAATATGTGGTCGTTATTGCATCACAAACGAGGTTGATGCGATAGCAACTCATGTGGATGCAATAGGTTTGATCTATCGCATCATATAGAACAAGGGATGCAATAGGTAGGAGTTATTGCATCAGACACATTGGGTTGCATTAGTATTGATTTTTTGATGCGATATGTAGATGGTATTGCATCCATTAAGATTATGGATGCAAGTGGGAAATACTATTGCAACGGATTTGTGTTTGATGCAACCGATATGTTGTGAGTAACGCGAAAATACCTTGTGCGTACCTAATAAGTGAATTGCTAATTTTAATTAAAATGACACGTGTAATAAGTAAATTGTTAAATTTTGTTAAAAAAACTTGAACCTAATAAGTGAATTGTTAATTAATAAAAAAACTATGAAAAAGTGCTGGAACCTAATAAGTGAATTGTTAATTAACAAAAATACTATGAAAAAGTGCTGGTTAGAGGAGTTGAACTCGCGCAACCTGGATTGTCCAGGTGGTGGAGTAACCACTACACTACTTGCAAGTTGTTGTGTGAGGTAGTATATATTTTTGTTTTGACTCTATTTTTAGCGCCGTACACAGATTGGTTTCCAGAAACCGATGGTGATCGATCTGGACTCCTGGATCGTTACGTAGTATGTAGTCCGTCCGGCACAAGGCTGCACGGATCAGCCGATCTTCCGTCTTCACAAGGCACAAGGCTTCACGTGCTAGGGCACAAGGCTGCACGGAGGACGGCAGCACTCCACCACGAGCGCTGGTGAACGACGTCGCACACGCGGAGACACCTGACGACCACGACGAAGGACGGACGACCACGCGGTGACGCCCTTCGCCGTTCGCGTGGACTCGATGCTGCCGGCCGCCGTTCACGTACGGGATCAAGACGTCCTTCGTCGCCTGGACTGAACTCCGCCGGACGCTGGGACCGAAGGCCGCCACTACCTTGCAACCCCCATAGTCACGCTCGCACGCTGCTGAGGCCGAAACGACGACGGTCGACGACGCATACGCGGGCACGCGGGAAGCCAAGGACCGACGCTCTCTCATTGCACAACCGGCAACAAGGACAGATTGCACAGGTGAGTAATCAACTGGCCAATACACATGATCGATTAGCAAGGTATCATTAATATCCATACTGATTTAGCATATGATGTGAAGATATATTTATTATAATTCCTACTATTTATTCCCAATACGTGAGTAAGCAACTGATTTGTACTTTACAGTAAAGCATTTTTATGTCGTAACCGGCAACGACGTGACGTGTGTAAGTACCAGATCGACCACCATGCATCATAGATTTTTTGTTTTCTATGCACGGTAACATATAGTAGTGTCTTAGGGTTATGAATTAATAGTTCTATGTTTTTATTATTTGAATATGTTAGAAATATTGATCGGAGTAAGTACGTGGGTAGGGCATTGTGAAGGATTTTATTTGGGCATCATTAATATCCATACTGATTTTTCATTTGAAGAACTTGAAGACATTTATCTTTTTGTGTGTTTGTCAGGACTTCAATTCAATGTCGTCACAGCGAGGTACAAGTTGGATGCGTCTGGATCAGACATCTGCAGAGTGGCAACAAGGTTTATCTGAATATCTTGACAGGGCCTTTGGAGGCAGCTCGAAAGGAGGAACGGCACCATGTCCATGTTCACAATGTCGTTCCACATCATATAGAAAATTTTCTGATGTTCAGAAACATTTGCTTCGGAGAGGTTTCGACGAAGGCTTCATCCGCGAGGAGGAAAGTATATGTGAAGGCTCAGCTGTACATGACCATGATGATGATGATGTCGATGATAGGGCTGGTACCACGAATTTGATACATTCTCTGATCAAGGGTACGATACGCGGTGAAATTACTGATGAAGAACAACCTAATGAGATGGCACAGAAGTTCTTTAATTTGCTAGAAGAGGCCAGGAAGGAGTTGTATCCAGGCTGCACGGAAGCTACCCAGGTGTCTTTCATTGTCAAAATGTTTCAGATGAAGTGCATGTTTGGTTGTAGTAATGCTTGCTTGGAGTACGTACTTGCTCTGTTCTTGCTTGTTCTTCCTAAAGGTCATTGCCTCCCAGATACTATGGATAAGATGAAAAAGATTGTTAGAGATCTTGGTCTTCATTATGAAAAGATAGATGCATGCTATAATGATTGTGTGTTATTCAGAGGGACAGAATATGAGTCCCTGGATAATTGCCCAAAATGTGGTGAGACAAGGTGGAAGCAGTCTAAAGAGGAACAGGATGATGCCACCAGTTCTGGGTCAAAAAAGCGAGTTCCACGTAAGATTTTGCGGTACTTCCCACTGATTCCGCGGCTCCAAAGGATATATATGTCAGTGACTAGAGCAAAATACATGCGTTGGCATAAGGAAGAATTGGTGGATGATGGAAAATTGCGACATCCTGCGGACTCCAAAGCATGGAAACATGTGGACAGCAAATATAAATGGTTTGCAAAAGATCCACGTAATGTCAGGCTAGGTCTGGCATCTGATGGATTCAATCCATTTGGTATGATGAATGTGAATTACAGTTGCTGGCCTGTGATTTTAATTCCTTACAATCTTCCACCATGGTTGTGTTTGAAACAGTCGTATTGGATGTTGTCGATGGTGATACCGGGACCAAAATCGCCTGGTGTTAGCATTGATGTGTACTTGCAGCCTCTAATTGATGAGCTCAAAGTTCTCTGGAAAGATGGTGTGAAAGCCTGGGATGCAGTGGAGAAGAAGGAATTCGATTTGCATGCAATTCTACTGTGGACAATCAATGACTTTCCAGCATATGCCATGTTGTCTGGATGGAGTACGAAAGGCAAGTTTGCATGTCCATACTGCCATACAGAAACAGACTACTTATGGTTGAAGCATGGGAAGAAGATGTGTTACATGGGGCATCGTCGCTTTTTGCCTATGAACCACAAGTGGCGCAGAAACAAGGTTAGTTTCAACAACCAGTTTGAATATAGGGGGGCTCCACAACCACTCACTGGGGAAGAGGTGCTGCAACAGTATGAAACTTTTGACCAGGTGAAATTCGGCCCTGAATCAAGAAAAAGGAAGCAGCGTGACGAAGAAAAAAGATGGCACAACTGGAGGAAGAAGAGTATTTTTTTGAGCTTCCGTACTGGCAGCACTTGCTTATTAGGCACAACTTGGATGTGATGCATATCGAGAAAAATATATGTGAGAGCATATTGGGGACTTTGCTAGAAATAGAAGGTAAAAGTAAGGATAATGAGGAATCCCGGCTTGACATGCAGCATATCGGTACAAGGAAGGATCAGCATCCAGTGCAGCATCAGAATGGTAAGTTCACCTTACCACCTGCTTTGTACAAATTGGGGAAAGAGGACAAGAAACTTTTATGCAAATTTCTTCATGAAGTTAAGTTGCCTGATGGATACGCATCCAATATCCGAAGATGTCTGCATGAGGATCGGATATTGCTCTCTGGTCTGAAAACTCATGATTTTCACATTATATTCCAGAAACTTTTACCATTAGTTCTACGGAACATTCTGCCTCAAGAAGTTGTTGTCCCATTGATTAACTTGAGTAGGTTCTTCAGTTCACTTTGTTCGAAGGAGCTGGATGTAAACGAGCTTGTCAAAATGAGTGCCTCCATCAGGGAGACTCTATGTCAGCTGGAGATGATATTTCCACCTTCTTTTTTTGACATCATGGTACATTTGCCAGTTCATCTTGCGGAAGAGGCTGCACTTGGTGGACCTGTATGCTATAGATGGATGTATCCCGTGGAGAGATATTTGCGTACGGTAAAAGGTTACGTGAGGAACAAAGCACATCCTGAAGGCTCAATAGCGGAGGGATATATCACAGAAGAGTGCATGACATTTTGTTCTTTGTTCTTCAAAGACATGCCAAGTCGCCCAGAGCGACATGAAAGTGCGGCTGTGGCTGAACCACCATCGGGTTTGAGTGTTTTTGCTGACCTTGACTACAGTAGGAAAGGCTACACTTTCGAGGTCTTGGACGAATCGGAATTGCTAAGAATAAGGCACTACATAATCACTAATACTGATGAATGTAGTGCTTTGCCTGAGTGAGTTTTATTTAATATTGCAGCTTGCTATATTTTTTTGACAGCATATATATTTCTTATTATTTGTATATTGTTTGGTGTGCCACTGCAGTGTACATAAGGCTTCACTGAAGAAATTCAATCCGCATAATGTTGAGAGAAGACACAAGCAACATTTTGCTGGTTGGTTTGAGGAAAGAGTGAGTCACCACAATTTTGATATTTGTTCACATTGTATTGCACGTAGTGAAAAGTACTTACTTTTTCTATTGGAATTACAGACCAAACAAGAATATGACCAAGGGAAAGCTACTGAGGACACGCTAAACCTTGCTCGAGGACCAGATGAAATTGCTCGTGTTTTCAATAGATGTTTCATCAATGCCACACTATTTCGGACGGTGTCGGCAGAGACGAGCTTGATCACACAAAACAGTGGTGTCCTTGTCAAGGGCGATGAAAGTACTGGTAATATGGACTGGTATGGAGTTATTAAGAAAATTATGTCCGTACAATTCACTGGTCGAAAGGAAGTGATTATGTTTCAGTGCGATTGGTTCGATGTCCCCGCTCCAACAAAGAACAAAGGTAAAGGGTTCAACAAAGATCAATATGGAATTATAGATATTGATACTACCCGTCTCAGATATTCAGATGATCCCTACATTTTGGCGACACAAGCAGAGCAGGTGTTTTATGTGAAACACGCAAAGAAGCTAAATTGGTGTAGTGTTGTTCGGATCAAACCAAGAAACATTTTCTTGATGCCGGAATCAACAGTTGCTGAAGATGAAGCCGAAAATAATCCGCTAGATGTCGACTCATTGGTTGTTGGGGTGGAGGACATGGCTGTTATCGACCAGGCGGACGTAATGAACTGGCGACGAACGGACATGGAGGGGGAAGCAATTGATTCTTCTGTTATTCAGAAAGCAATTGCTAATTCTTCACCAGAACCAGATGATGAATATTTTACTGATGAAGGTGAAGACGACGTGGAGGCATATATTGACGATGGAGTTGTCGCACCAGCCGTTGCCACATCTGATGAACCTGATGATGATTTTTTTGTTTAACTATTTTTACATCGCTTCCTACTTTAAATGACATTTTCGATGTTCTTAGGACATGATGATTATTTTTTTGTTTAAGTACTTGTACATCACTTCCTACTTCAAATGACATTTTGGATGTATTAAAGGCTCTTGGTCGATAGACAACATGCATATGTAAAAGTCTTTGATTCATCTATGTGTGTGTAATCTGGTACGTCACTCCTATTTAGCAACAGATCAGTTTGGATAACTTCATCTCCCAATGCCCACAACAGAGCAGAGCGTCCCAGTAATGACGGGCAGTACACAACCACACCCACATACTAGAAACAGCCCCAAACCATAGGCACTTATATGAAAATTAACTGACGTGTAAGCAAATAACACGAAATTGAATAATGCATGCAAGCCAACAACATATATAACTAGCATTATATAACACTGACTTCATTAGTGGTCCAACACAGAGGCAACTCCACATTAGTGGTCTTAGCATTTAAGCAGTATCACATACTAGGTGGATCCACAATCAAGCACATAAAGTTTTTGTGGACATTAGGAAACTACGACTGCTCATGGACATTAGCAAACTACCAGTAGTCCTGGACATTAGCAAACCACCAGATAATATTTACTACCAGCACGACATGAAGTGCGCACACACAGTTCCAGTCACTTGTGCTCCTTCATCTTCAGTTCCAGTGGCTTGAGCACGCTGAGGACCACGTTGGTCAAGAGTTTTTCGTAGCAATCATCAATGTCCTTCAACATCTTGTTGGCCTCGTCAAGGAGCAATTTCTTTGCTGCATCCTTGGAATCATCAAAGTACTTCCTCAGCGCTTGTATAGAACTGTTGTCGGTCCACCCAACTTGTTCCAGCACTTGATAGTTGACATTGACCAACAGATTGTCCATTTCCTTATTAACTGCATAGATCAGCCTGTTTGCTCGCCGATTCAGAAACTTGTGCTACTGTGTTATTGTTCTTAGGTTTTCTAAGCACCTAGGAGTAAGTCACCGAGCATCATAGACTACCAAGATAAGAGCTTTTTTACAAGCTGTTGGGCTGCACTCTGATAAATTGATAAACTGGACAAACGATTCCAGGTTCTCTGTTTTTACACTTCCAAGATCATGACTAGCGCCGACCTTAGTGGCCATAGCACTGGATCCGCCAAGGGCCTTGGCCTTACACTGCCTCTGACCATGTAATTCTAAATCTCTAGAGCAGTAAACGAGTTTAATCCAATCAAAATGTATACCTCAGTTTGTAATACATTAACAATGAGTAGGGGAAAGGCAGATCTGACCTTGTTCTTCCCCTTCTTGCTAGGGTTTGGATCCTTCGTCGTCGTGCATGGGGGAGTGGTCGGCGCCTCCTTTTTGGGCTTGCTCTTCGCCTGGATTGGAGTCGAAGCCTCTCCTTTGGTGCGCTTCACACGGGGCTTGGTCACCTCGTCGTCGGAGCTGATGTAGACAACCTCGTCAGCTCCGACCTTCACTCCGGCTGCGGCAAACTGGCCTCGCGCGTTGCGAGCCTGGTCCTTCGCGTTCCAGCCGCGGCCCTTGCCGCCGGGAGCCATGGCGCCTCCGATTGAGTCGCCGCCGGCTCCGATGGACTCCGCCACCGTCGCTCGTGAGGTCAACGCTGGGATGCAGTGGAGATACAAGCGGAGAAGGGGAACGGAGTGGGCGAGAAGGTTCACGGGATGGGGAGGGGAAGGGGGACTTAAGTCTCTTCGGCTTCGTTGCCAAATGGGCCGGCCCATTAGCACCCCGAAGTGCAAAGGCGCCCACGCAGTATAGAAGAGCCGGTTCTTTTGCACCACCTCGCCAATTCTAGTCACCCAAACCCAGCATATAGTCGCAGCCATCCTCTTCGCCTTGAACTCCTTGTAACAAACACACCATTGAGAGGGCTTGCTTGGGCTGGGCCTAACTGGGCTCCCGTTTGCAATTGATCTGCTTATAATCCTTCATACGGTTGAGCTTGGTTAGGCCCATCGCCCTTGTATACCTCTCATGGGTTTTTTTTTTATTTTTGTTAAAAATTTGTTTTGTGTAATTTATCTTTTCAAATTTCAGTGTAACTTATCTTTTCAAATATCATTTTACATTTTCAGTATTACTACTACCATTCCTACGACCAAAATTATATTCCTCTAACATGTATACTAGTGTATAGTACTACAAATAGTAGAACTACCATTGATAGCAATTTTCCTACTACTACTATTACTACTAGTCCTACTACTACTACTACTACTACTAGTCCTACTACTACTACTCCTAGTACTCCTATTCCTACTAGTCGTACTACTACTACTACTAGTCCTACTACTATTACTACTACTACTACTACTCCTCCTCCTCCTCCTCTTCCTACTTCTACTACTCCTACTTCACGTACTACTACTATCCCTACTTCTACTACTCGTACTACTCCTACTACTACCACCCCTACTTCTACTACTCGTACTACTCCTACTACTACTTCCCCTACTTCTACTACTCCTACTTCTACTACTACAAGTACTAATCCTACTAGTACTACTCCTCCTCCTACTTCTACTACTACTCCTACTACTTCTACTACTCCTAGTACTCCTACTACTACTTCCCCTACTTCTACTACTCCTACTTCTACTACTACAAGTACTAATCCTACTAGTACTACTCCTACTACTTCTACTACTCCTACTACTCCTACTACTAATACCTTGTATACAAAATCTTAAAGTCATGGAACGGTGAAAGTTTATCTTATTTTGACACTGTAAGCATGAATATGGTTCATACGTTGTTTTTCAAGGTGAAATACAAAATAATAAGTTAACTTATTGTGTTTCATTCACAGAGGTCACATTCAATGAGGTGAAATTCTTAATGGACATTTTGAAGATTAACACGAATGAATGTATACATAATGTGACTTAAAATATATATAAAACTCGTTGTCTTATTTATCTTCATATTTAGATCCAATCCTCAAGTGTCGCCGTTGCGTTAGCACGGGCATATTACTAGTTTTTATAATTGATGGCACGAGTTTAGTTTTTATTTATTATTTGGCTTAATGAAAAAGTTCCATATGTTTAGCTGAAAAAAGCGGCGCCCGAAAAAGTTGATACCGCCAAAATTTTCAGCTTAAGCGCCTAAACCCTCCACTCCCGATAATTATGCCCCCTCCCTAATAAAATTGATGGCAGAGCGGTTCGCATCCCATCTAATCCTACTCGGAGCCGCTATGGCGAAGGCCGCACGCACGCCGTCTTCTACTCCCGCTAGGTCTCCGTCGCCGCCGCCGGCCCCGAAGCCCTCCGCCAAGTCATCCACGTCGCAGCCTCGACCCCAAAGGCCCTCCGCCAAGTCATCTCCGTCGCCGCCGCCTGCCCGGAGGCCAACCACAAGGACGAATCCGTCGCCGCCGGGAGCCCGGAGGCGCCTACCAGAGGTGTCGCCGTCGGCGCTGCCTGCACGGAGGCCCTCCAGCAGGATGTCACCGTCGCCGCCGGGAGGCCGGAGGCGGCCCGCAGGGATCTCGCCGTCGCCGCAGCCTCCCCGGAGGCGCTCCACAAGGCGTTCGCCGTCGCCGTCTCCTCCGTCCAAGAGATTGGCGTCTCCTCCGACAAACAGGAGGAGGACCAGAGGTTCCAGCCCTGAAGATGCCCATGGCCAAGAAGATGTCCCTGACAAGATCACAATAGAACCGCCGCCCAGGTCAATTTTTTAAATCTATTTGTTCTATTTAAGCTCTGCCTTGAAATTGCTTATGCACGTGTTACAAATTATATTATCAAAGTTGTTTACAGTAAGATGCAGATGATATTGCTTACGCATTAGCAGGTTCCTATCACAAATTGCATTTTTTTAACATCTGATGGTGTATGTATCAATTAGAGGTCATTTTTCTTCTCAGTTAATTCTTAAGTATAAACAGAATTATGTTCTTGTAATTGTCTATCCAATGAATGGTATGTTGTGTACTGATGAGTCAATAAAAATGCAGACCACTGTTTTACATATCCTAATACAATATCTTAAATGATTTGCGGTTTACATTATTTTGTAGTAGAACGGGAGAAATATGGAAAGTATATATTGTTTTCATGGGGGGGAAAATGGACCAGCATCGAGGCATATTGGACATGGACCGTTCTAGAATTACCTTTGCAAACTTAATAAGACACAAAGTTCAGTGTGGTTATTCGGCGAGGGACTTCATGTTCTATTTGAAGAGAAATGGAAACGATACAGCTGAGCTGCATCCTGTAGATCACGAAGAAGATGTATTCACAATGGTACAGCAAGGGATAGAAGAGAAGACATGTAGGTTAATAGTTTCCATAACAGATATAGATTACCATGGAGAATATGCAGTCACACCGCTTAAGAAACGTAGAACACATGTGACTGATAGTGGAGAAGGAGATGAGGATGAACAGGAAGAAGGAATTGATGCATACAAAGTGTGGCTTAGTAATCTGGAACAGGATAAAGATAACCCAGGTACTAATGCACTAGAAAAATACATCTCAATGATATATATACACTTATCTAAAACTGTCAGTATATATATGACATGCATATGTGCATCTTGCAGAATTTACAGATGACACCCGCAAGAGTACAGTTAAAACATATCAAGAATGGTTGAGGACGGAAGGGCTTCTTCAAGATATATGTAAGATCATCTTGTTTGATGGTTTATTTGTGTAAGCACTATTATATATCTAACTGAACTGTAACTGAGTACTTTGAACATTTTGTATGTGCAGATGCATATGTAGATGATCAAGCCAATGAAGATGACAGAAGTGGTGACAATAGTGGAACACCTATGAAGTTTCCAGCTCATGCTCGTAGGCCCAAGCCTTCTCAGAAAGGTATGCAATGGTATACACTGTTCGGACACTAGTATGACATAAAAATGCTGATTCATAATGATTACATTCTTTCCATTATATGTACTCAATTTCACAGCTGGGATTGGCCAGAAGAGGAAGGGTGCGCGTGGAACCGTGAAAGGAGTAACGGTCGAAGCAAAGAGATTTAAACTTGCCACTGAAAAACTTTCTATAGAATTCTCATCGACGAAGGGCGGTCCTATAGGAGATAACTATCGCTCCTTTGTTGATGAAGTTGTTCGGTTTACAAGAAAGTGGACTCCGCTTATTGGAGTTCAGAAGTGGCGACAAGTGAAACAGAAAGCTAAAGATAACATAATAACAGAAATGATGGTAGGTTACAGGGTTGCTACCGCATATGATCAACTAATAATCTGTAATATCTTTTTTGTTGACACTTTATTGCTATCCCATTTAAACAGGCAAGGTGGAACATTGAGGAGAATGATGAGGAGAAGGCTAGGATTTGGAAGATAGCACAAAATCGTTACAAGGGATGGCGAGCCCAATTGAGTGCCACATACAAGGCATACAATAGTTATCATGAGCGAATGAGACATAAGCCAGATGATGTCGACATTGTGGAGTGGCACTACTTGGTGCTGTATTTTTCAAGTGACTCATTCCAGGTTGCAATTCTATTACTTATATGTGTTTATTGTCAGCATCTTTGATGAGAAACTAACTTATCTTTGTTTGATTTAGCGAATGAGCAAGAAGAACTCTAGCAACTCCCAGCATCGACAGACAATACATCTGACTGGATCAAAACCTTATTCACAAGTTAGTTTTGAGCAGGTAATGATATGGAACCTAAACTTGTTCTTTAATTTAAGTTCCTAAACAGTAACAATGTTCTATTAACTCATATTAGAGAGACCTAAAGACTGGTGAAGAGCCAAATGATTTGGCATTTTGGAGGAGTACACGCACCAAGGAGGGCCGATGGTCTTCTGATGCTGCTAGGGAAATATATGTAAGTGCTACTTTGCTCACTACTACTTAGAGATGCTTTTCATATTATAGTCATGGTCTTCCTTTACCTGATTGGTTGTTCAAAGGTCATCATCTCCTTGTAATTTGGAACATCGTTAATTTGGAAATTGAGATGTTGTTACAATCTGGGCAGATCTGGGGAGTTTGAGAAATTGTCCTGTATAACTTTGTTTCCTGGGAATCTTGTGAATACCAAAGTTACTACTGTGTTGTCATATGTATACCTGCTGATGAAATTTGAGGTCTTTTGGAGCAGTTCAGATGTTTGTAGTTAGCTACAAGTTTTGTGTCCTCCCTCTTTGAGCACAGAAGTTTCTGTAATTTGCTTGTTTCAAATTAGTCCAGTTCTCAAACATTCTTTGATGTCTGAAAATGAAATCTGGACAATTTAATAATCTTTCCAGAATGTCCTCTTCTAAGTCATTTGGACTAATCTCCTGAGATGATTTATTTTTTTGACAAACTGATGCCTGCCCACAAGTTATATCCGTACATCATCAGTGTCATACTAATTGTGTTCTTAAACTTAGGAAACCGCCTTCTCCAAAATCACAGAAAAAATTGAGAAGGAAGCTTGTGTGATATCAGAAGAGCAAGAAAGACAAATTCTTCGTGAAACCTACAAGGAAACCACTGGCTGCAAGAGCCGGAAAGGGCCTGGACATGGATACATGGCAAATTATCCGACCCGAAGCCAACTTATGAATGAACGAATTGAGCAGCAAGCTCGTTTCGCTGAAATAGCAGCAGCAGCACAAAAGAAGAATAGTGAGATGCAAGCTGAGGTAGAGAAGTTAAAAGAACAACTTACCGTTCAAGCCGCTGAGAGGGAGAGTGACAAGGAACAAATTGTGCTGTTGAAAGAAGAATTGAAGAGTACAAGTCAAATGATTAGAGAAGAACTAAGGCAAGAGTTTTTCTCACTATTGAAAGAACGCCATGAAGCACCGCCTTTGGTAATATTACTAATTCTGAATTGTTAGCAGCATCATTGTTTATAGTAAAACTTGATTGCTAATGTTTCTCCTCATTACACCAATGACAGACTGCTGCAAAAACCACAGCATCCCCTGAAACTGCAGAAACAACCACTCAACCTTCAGAATTGACAGCTAATGCTACTGGTATTGAAAATATAGTTCATGGTTTCAATGTTGCAGATTCAGCAAAGGTATTATTTTGTTGATTAATACAACCTGAAATGTAATGGATAGGTACATGTATTCTGAAATAAAGTGTGAATATTTTTTTCCTCATATGCAGGTTGCCACAAACTCTGACTTGCCCACTCAGAGTGATCCTTCAGACACACCTAATGGTATTCCCACTCCCATCCAAGAATCTGAACATGTGGAACAGGTAATTTAGTTCGAAACCATCACCTGCAGCTCAACAGTTCGCCTAGTGCTGATTGGTCTTTGAAAATTCTGGTTTGTACAGGTTCTACAGGACAGTGAATTGTTGCCGGAAAAAAATAGTAACGTACCTACTATCCGCTTCACTCGCGGGAGTGCGAACAGATCTCTTTTCCCAATCCCAAATGAAAAAGATAGCAATGAGACAGTGTCATATATTCAATCACAATCACTTAGACAGGTTGTTGACAGAAGAAAGCGAAACAACAAAAAATAAATGAGAAATGGTATGATCAATCAGCTCTCATTTAAAGTATCCATTGTATTTGTTAATCCCAACAGTATTGTTACATATCATGTGTTGCCTATGCTTCAATCCAACTGTGTGATTTGGACTTATTTCAGGAAGATCACCAATGAGGGAGTCTTGGCAAGCTGAGATGAAACCAAGATTGTGCAACAAGAATTTTCCATGTTCTGTGCTAAGACACATGTCTTCCTCTTTATGAGTAGCATCTATTAGTAGCATAAGATAGTGGGTTGTAATGCATTCGGACCTTCCAATTTTCTTTGCAATTAGGAATCCATGAGAATTCCTTTCATTGTACAAACTATGGAATGCTTTTTATGCACGTTATTAATATAATTGCCTTTTGTGCCATTGAATTTTCTAATTTTATGATTTCCTGTGCAATGAATTCAACGCTATTATTGGTCGCTCTACAAATTTCTTGTGGATGCAATAGCTTTTATCGCATCTACGGTCAAGTAGATGTGATACTTTGTATTGCATCAAACCTTATGTTGATGCAATACATTCAATTGCATCCATCATATCCTTGATGCAAGTCATTCTATTGCATCAAATAAAATGGGGATGCAATAGTACATGTTGCATCAAACAAAACGGTGATGCAATAGTACTTCTTGCATCAAACAAATTGATGATGCAATATAGTCTATTGCAGCGTACCAAATCCGATGCAATATATGTACTACATCAACATGATTTAGATGCAATATGTTAATGCATCGGACATTTTTGATGAAACATACAACGACTATCCGATGCAAAAGCAGCTTCGCATCAAGATGATTTAGATGCAATATGTTAATGCATCGGACATTTTTGATGAAACAGACAACGACTATCCGATGCAAAAGCAGCTTCGCATCAAGATGATTTAGATGCAATAAGTTAATGCATCGCACTTTATTGATGAAAAAGACAACGACTATCCGATGCAAAAGGTGCTTTGCATCGACCACAAGAAACCGATGCAAAAGGCTATTGCACCTCGGAATAATGCATCGGCCGAATCGACCGACAAATTGATGCGAAAACAAGCTATTGCATCCATTTTAGACCTATTGCATCAACTTTGGCCCGATGCCATAGGGTCAAAACTTAGTAGTGCCCTCAGTGAAACTCTCCTAACTCAACTCCGCATTACCTTCTTAGTTATCTTTGCTAGCTAGTTAGCTTTGCTAGAGTAGCTCCTTTATGTAGCTTGCTAGTTGTAGTTGTAGTTGTAGTTACCTTCTCGGTTTGACTTGTGCGGTTGAGTGCATATATACTAGAATTGTGAATTGATTAGGTGGCTTGCAAACACCTCGTAGGTTAAGCAAAACTTGCATCTCGCTATTTGTTATATTGATAAACTTGTTTAGCTTGTCTTTGTAGAAAATTTTAAAAGGCTATTCACCCCCCTCTAGCCATCAAGACCTTTCAAGTGGTATCGGAGCCGTGGTCACCGTTTGTAAGGCTTAACAACCTCGGTGTAAGATGGCTCAAGCTATGTTCAATCATGTTAATAGCAAGCCTCCATTCTTTGATGGTGTCTCTTCCTTTGATCATTGGAAAAGGAAGATGAAGCAATATCTAGGCAATATACATGAGAAGGTTTGGGATGTGACCAAAGAAGGATACATCATTCTTGATGAGGAAAATCTCACTCCAAATGACCGCATCAACAAACAATGCAACACGGCGGCACTTGACACAATCTACCGTGCCATTGATGACAAAGTATTTGAGCAAATCAAAGATCTTGAAAAGGCAAATGAGCTTTGGATAAGGCTTGAAGAAACATATGAAGGCACTTCAATGGTAAAAAGTGCCAAACTATATATGCTCAAGGACAAGTTCACTTTCAAGATGAAGGATGATGAATCCATCCCAGAGATGTTCTATAGGCTGCAAGTCAGTGTCAATGATCTCAAGGGGCTTGGGGAGAAGGTTGAGGACAAGGATTTCTCACACAAGTTCTTGATGTGTTTACCCAAGAAGTTTGCTACCTTGAGAAGAATGATCTTTAGAGAGGGATTGGACAAAGTCAAACCAACCGATGTGCTTGGAGATATAATGACCGATGCCCAATACAATGATGATGAAGATGAGGTAGAAGAGAAGAAGGAGACCAAGGTCAAGCAAGAGAAGCCCATTGCATTCAAGGCTTCATCTTCTAAGGGCAAGAGCAAGATGGAGAGCGATGATGATGATCCATTCGGTGATGAGACCATGGCCCTCCTAGTGCACAAGATGGGGAGGTTCATGAAGAAGAAAGGATATGGTGCAAGAAAGAGAAGAGACTTCATGAAGGCAAAGGAGGTGCTTTGCTATAATTGCAATAGCCCCGATCATGTAGTGGCAAAGTGCCCTTATGAAGACAAAATATATCATGATGGGGAGTTGAAGTTGAAGAAGAGCTTCACTATCAACAAGAAGAAGAAGGGTGGTGGCTATGTGGTCACTTGGGATAGTGATAACTCCGATAGTGATGATGATAGCTCTAGTGATGATGAGAGGACCACTCAGCGAGCCATTGCAAGCATCGCCCTCTCCAACAAGCCATCTATCTTCGACACTACATCGACATGCCTTATGGCCAAGCCTACCAAGGTAAAATATGATGATAGTGATGATGATTCTTGTGCTAGTGATGGTTGTAGGAGTGATGATGAGGAGGATGAGGACTACTCCAAGGATGATCTATTAGGCATAATAGATCAAATGAGCAAGGGCTACAAGAGGACAACCAAGAAGTGCAAGATCTTGGAGCAAGAGCTCATTGCCAAGAGCAATGAAAATGATGCCTTGATGGAGGAGCTTGTTGCTCTAAAAAAGAGTAAGGAGTGCAAAGGAATTGAACAAGAGCTCAAAGCTCTTAGGAAATCCTTTGATGAGCTAGAGGTCTCTCGTGAGTGTCTAAAGGAAGACCACGAGGACCTTGAAGTTGCTCACACTAGGCTTAAGGAAGCCCACTCCACTCTACTTGAGCTCATCAAGGAAAAGGACCTCAAGTTGGAGAAGTTCATGAAGGAAGCTAAGGAGGAGCAAGTGATTGTCACTTGTGATATTGGACTAACATGTGATATTATTGATGATTCTTTATTTGTTGGTCCTACTAATGCTTCATGTAGCTCATCATCATCCACCACAACCAACTCTATCTCTACTACTAGTGATTCATCACTTGTGGTTGAGAATGAGACTCTCAAAAGAGAGATGGATGATCTCACCCGCGCATTAGGCAATGCCTATGGTGGGGATACCCGCTTGCTAAAATGCTTGGGTAGCCAAAGGTTCTCTCTCAACAAAGAGGGTTTGGGCTATACTCCCAAGAAGGGCAAGGCAGCCTTTGCTACTCCAAAGCCTTGCTTTGTGAAGAGCAATGGTCGTTATTGCAATAGATGCAAGCAAGTTGGGCATCTAGAGATTAATTGTAATAAAATGAACAAGAACAACAATAAGTTTCATGCTAAAATAGATTGCATTCCTTTTGATTCTTGTTATGTGCTTACCAAGGGTGAGAAGGGTGTGCAAGCTAAGTTTGTTGGTACACCAATTGTGGGCCCAAAGAATAAGGCCATTTGGGTACCAAAGAACTTAGTTACTAACCTCCAAGGACCCAAGCAAGTATGAGTACCTAAAAGACATTAAATTGTTTTATAGGTAAATTACAAGGCCTGAGGAAGGCATTGGGTGCTTGATAGTGGGTGCTCTCAACATATGACCGGTGATTCAAGAATGTTCAACTCTCTCAAATCAAATGATAGTGGCATTGATAGCATCACATTTGGTGACAATAGCAAGGGTGATGTAAAGGCTCTTGGAAGGATTGCAATCTCAAATGATCATAGCATTTCCAATGTGCTCTTAGTTGAAAAGTTGAACTTCAATCTTCTCTTGGTTGCTCAATTATGTGATCTTGGTTTTAAGTGCATATTTGGTGTTGATGATGTGGAGATAGTTAGTGTTGATGGCTCCAATTTGATCTTCAAAGGCTTTATATATGAGAATCCATACTTGGTTGATTTCAATGCTAGTGACACTCGACTTTCAACATGTTTGCTCACCAAATCAAGTATGGGTTGGTTATGGCATAGAAGACTTGGTCATGTTGGCATGAAGCAATTGAACAAGTTAGTGAAGCATGACTTAGTTAGATGCTTGAAGGATGTCACATTTGAGAAAGATAAGCTATGTAGTGCATATCAAGCCGGAAAGCAAGTAGGCAACACTCATCCATTGAAAAGCATCATGAGTACTTTCAAGGCATTTGAGTTGTTGCACATGGATCTATTTGGGTCAACTACATACACAAGCATTGGTGGCAACAAGTATGGCTTTGTGATTGTGGATGATTTCACTAGATATACATGGGTATTCTTTCTTGGGGAAAAAGTGATATATTTGACATATTCAAGAAGTTCATCAAGAGAGTGCAAAATGAGTTTGAGACCACAATCAAGAAAGTAAGAAGTGACAATAGAAGTGAGTTTATAAACACAAGAGTTGATGAGCTATGTGATGAGCTTGGAATCAAACATCAATTCTCGGCCAAGTATACACCTCAATCAAATGGCTTAGTTGAGAGGAAGAATAGAACCTTAATTGATATGGCAAGATCAATGTTGAATGAGTATAATGTGAGTCATTTATTTTGGGCTAAAGCAATCAACACGGCTTGCTTCTATAGCAACCATCTCTATTGCCACAAGTTCCTAGAGAAGACACCATATGAGATCTTAAATGGAAGAAAGCCTAACATTGCATACTTTTGGGTATTTGGTTGCAAATACTACATCTTGAAGAAAGGCACTAGATTGAGCAAGTTTGAGAAGAAATGTGATGAAGGATTTCTACTTGGTTACTCAACTACTAGCAAAGCTTATAGAGTTTGGAATTTGGCTAGTGGTCAACTTGAATAAGTGCATGATATTGAGTTTGATGAAACCAATGGTTCTCAAGATGAAGAAGATAACTTGGATGATGTGAGAGGAACTCAATTGACCAATGCTATGAAAGAAATGGACATTAGTGATATTAGGCCAAAGCAAGTGATTGATGTGGATGACAACAAAGATCAAGTGCTCCAAAGTCCAATTACACAAGCTAGTGGTTCTCTAATGCAAAATCAAGCTAGTACATCATCTCAAGTGCAACAAGATCAACAAGTGGCTAGCTCATCATCTCCAACTCATAATCAACATCAACATCCAAGCAATCAAGTCCAAGTGCTTCAACCAACTAACATTGCAAGAGACCATCCATTGGATTCCATCATTGGTGACATACAAAAGGGAGTTCAAACTAGATCAAGATTGATATCTTTTTGTGCTCACTCTTCTTTTGTGTCAATGGAAGAACCCAAGGACATTGATAAAGCATTGAGAGATCCAGATTGGGTAAATGCAATGCATGAAGAGCTCAACAACTTCAAGAGAAATGAAGTATGGGAATTAGTTGAGAGGCCTAAGGATCACAATGTCATTGGAACAAGATGGGTCTTTCGCAACAAGCAAGATCAAGATGGGATAGTAGTAAGGAACAAAGCAAGACTAGTGCCTCAAGGTTACACACAAATAGAGGGTCTTGACTTTGGTGAAACTTATGCCCTGGTTACAAGATTGGAAGCAATTAGGATCTTACTTGCCTATGCTTGTGCTCACAATATCAAGCTATATCAAATGGGATGTGAAGAGTGCATTTCTCAATGGGTACATCCAAGAGGAGGTGTATGTGGAGCAACCTCCCGGTTTTGAAGATGACAAGAAACTCAATCATGTATACAAGTTAAGGAAGGCTTTGTATGGATTGAAGCAAGCACCTAGAGCATGGTATGAAAGATTGAGGGACTTCTTGCTATCCAAAGGATTTGTCATGGGCAAAGTTGATACAACACTATTCACTAAGAAGATTGGGAAAGACTTATTTGTGTTGCAAATATATGTTGATGATATCATATTTGGTTCAACCAATAAAGATTATTGTGATGAGTTTGGGAAAATGATGGCAAAGGAATTTGAAATGTCAATGATTGGTGAACTTAGTTTCTTTCTTGGACTTCAAATCAAACAAATGAAGGAAGGAACATTTGTAAGCCAAACCAAATACATAAAGGATATGTTAAAGAAGTTTGGTATGGAAGATGCAAAAGGGATCACTACTCCAATGAGCACTAGTGGAAGCTTGGATAGTGACAAGAGTGGCAACATGATGGATCAAAAGCTATATAGATCAATGATTGGTAGCCTACTCTATGTGACGGCATCAAGGCCCGATGTGATGTTTAGTGTATGCATGTGTGCAAGATTTCAAGCCTCACCAAGAGAAAGTCATTTGAAGGCAACAAAGAGAATATTGAGGTACTTAAAGCATACACAAGATGTTGGATTATGGTATCCCAAAGGTGCAAGCTTTGAGCTAGTTGGATATTCAGATTCCGACTATGCTGGTGACAAAGTGGAGAGAAAGAGCACTTCCGGGACTTGTCAACTGTTGGGAAGATCACTTGTCTCATGGTCATCCAAGAAGCAAAATAGTATTGCACTGTCTATTACCGAGGCCGAATATATCGCCGCGGGTAGTTGTTTTGCACAAATCTTGTGGATTAAGGCAACATTGAAGGATTTTGGAATCAATTTCAAGAATGTGCCATTGCTATGTGACAATGAAAGTGCCGTGAAGCTAACCAACAATCCGGTTCAACATCAAAGAACAAAGCATATTGATGTTCGCCATCACTTTATTAGAGATCATCAACAAAAGGGTGACATTGCTATTGAGAGTGTGGGCACCGAAGATAAATTAGCCGATCTATTCACCAAGCCACTTGATGAGAAGAGATTTTACAAGCTAAAGAATGAGTTGAACATACTTGACTTCTCCAACATGAGTTGATGCACCCCATATATGACATGCCTCTCCTTCGAGCCTCAAGGTACAATTGGTTGACATGTCATACATTCTATACTAAGGACATGTTTAGTGCATCTAGTCATGATTTCTTATGTTCTAGGCTCATTCATGAAAATCAAATGAATTTGAAGGTTATATGGTGCCACTATTGTTTCTTTGCTATGTATGATCTAGTGGTAGCATATAACTTGTTTAAGTAGCTTGTGATCCTAAGTGTTTAATCTAGAAAACTTGTCTAAATATTTGCTTCAACATGGTGCATGATAACCCTTCTAGTGAGGTGTGAAGAAGCTTGCCCTTGGATCAAACCGAAGCATTTTATTTATGCAAGCAATCTAGGTTGAATCACAAACTTGATCCTCACCCTAGAATTCAACATGGTAATCTATCTAAAATTGGTCCCTTGTGGTCATTGGTGCCAAAGGGGGAGAAAATGTTGTTCACAAAGATAGATTCTAAGATTCTAAAGGGGGAGAAAATCCTAAAGGGGGAGAGGAGAATTGATAAAAGAAGGGGATCAACTAAAATTTTGAGCACACAAGTAGGGCGGAGCAAGCTCTTAAACATGAATGTTGCATTTCCTTGTGCATTTCATATGTATGATGCATAGTTATGCATTTCTTTTTCTCCGATACATTGCTTGTGTGGTGACTTGCTAGTATAATTTGAATGATGTATTGAGGTACTAGCATGAATAGGAAGTAGTTAGATTTTTCTTGCTTCATGTTTTTCAAAGTGGTACTAGAGCCTTGCTTATAATGTTGATATCACGAGGTTTCTAGTTATGTTTGTGCTTTTCCAAGTGGTATCTAACTACACAAGGTGCTAAGATGGTGTTTATCGCTACTCCGATGGTATCACGCTTCAAAGGTCTATAATCTAAAACACTTAGCACCTATTGGTAGTCAATGCTCCTAATCTTTCCTATCTAACATGTATGCTTCCAAAATCCAAACATATAGCATACATGTAGGGGGAGCCATTGCTATCAATTTGAATTCATGATCACATGTCAATAATTCTTACACATGGTAATATACTTGGACAATGTGACATGGGTGCAATCAAAATTTATCATAATATCTTTGTGAAAGGCTTGTCACCAATTACCAACAAGAGAGAGATTGAAAGTCCTATGTTTGGTGTTGGTAATTAGTGACAATGTCTAAGTACTAATCCTATGCCTAAGTTGTATATAGCATATGAGGATTAGTACATTCCAAGGTTGGTGGCAAGATGGACATGGTGATCATGATGGCCACACTTGGATTTGGACGCAACCCTACGTGATCAAGGCAAAGGTATATGCTTAAGGGTTGTGTTTTAGTAACCAAGACACCTAGTGGGTGTGGTTACATTATAGGTTAGATAGCCGTACTATAAAGAGGGGAATGACGCGGCTATTGAACTCCTAAGTGCCTCTAGTTGTGCATTTCATAATCATATGCATTTGGATAGATCTAATATCACCTCAAAAAATGATTGTGAAAATGCTAACACACTCACACTTGACAAGATCACTTGGTGGTGTTAGCACGTTTGCGAAGGCGGTAGAGTTTGAGCGGTAGAGAGGGTTTGGGGTCCTCTCTCCCTCCTGCCGAGCTTACGAGGCGGGATTCATGCATTTTTGAGGAGTTGAAACGACTATTTTCCACTATGCCGGAAGTCGGAAAATAAACGGAGGCGAACAGAGGTCACAGAGTTGACTGGACGCTGGACCAGACGCGGTCTCTATTTGACCGGACGCGTCCAGTCAGTGTTCAGCATTTGCGCATGTTTCAGTTTGATGATCGGACGCACAGCGCATCCGGTCACTGTCGACCGAACGTGTCCGGTCATTCAAGGAGCTTACTGGACTCTAACCGGACGTTGGCACTGTGGCGTCCGATCAGTTCTGCAGCGCGTCCGATCACTGTTTTGTTGTGCGCTGCTCAGGCTTGACCAGTGCGTCCGGTTAGTCATAGGACCAGCGTGTCTGATCAATCCCAGCGCGTCCGGTCTGCGCGACGAGCACGTCTGGTCGGTGCTTCACGACTTAGCCGTTGCGACCAGCGCGTCCGGTCAGTTGGACCAGCGCGTCCGATCAGCGCGATTACGGTTGTTTCAAGTTTCTAATGGCTCTATTCGAAGGGGTATGTCTATAAATACTTGTTGGCCAGCTCAAGGATCTCACTCTTGAACATTTGACATACTTGTGAGCACTTTGAGCTAAGCAACTCCCCTCCCACTCATCTCTCTTGCTTCTTTGCATATTCGAAGTGAGATTGAGTGATCCAAGTGCATTTGCATTGTGAGATTGCATCTAGTTGGCACTTGGTGGTTGATTTGCTGCGGGATTCTTGTTTCTCTTGGTGGTTGCCGCCACCTAGACGGCTTGGAGCAGCTTGGAGGCGTTGGCAAGAGTTAGTGATTGTTTTTGGCCACCTCCGGTGATTGTGAGGGGTTTGTGCCTACCTCGGCGAAGCGCCAAAGGCAACGTTAGTAAATTGCTCATGTCATTGCAACCTTTTGCCATTTGGTAGATTCTTGTGGTGCCTTTTGAGAGGCTCGGTGTGAGACCAATTAGCCACCGAATCACGTGGTGAAGAGGGACACAACGGGGACTAGCGTGCCGGCAAGCACGTGAACCTTGAGATAAATCTTCGTGTCATCACTTTCATATTGTGATTGATTGATCCCGGTGTTCGGTTATCTTGGTATTCATTGTTGATCATATTGGTTGGCTCAATACTTCGCCCCTCAGTGAAACTCTCCTAACTCAACTCCGCATTACCTTCTTAGTTATCTTTGCTAGCTAGTTAGCTTTGCTAGAGTAGCTCCTTTGTGTAGCTTGCTAGTTGTAGTTGTAGTTACCTTCTCGGTTTGACTTGTGCGGTTGAGTGCATATATACTAGAATTGTGAATTAATTAGGTGGCTTGCAAACACCTCGTAGGCTAAGCAAAACTCGCATCTCGCTATTTGTTATATTGATAAACTTGTTTAGCTTGTCTTTGTAAAAAATTTTAAAAGGCTATTCACCCCCTCTAGCCATCAAGACCTTTCACCTCTACACCGCCTCCACTTTCGGTGCACTGCACCACTACCTCCGTCCACCAGGCTATAAAGTGCCACCTTACTTGCCTCTCCCCCATCCCACCCCCTAGGTCCGAAGTAGAGCACGTAGAGTCACTCCCCTCCATTAGTGCTCAGTGCTCAGGCGGAAGAAGCTTAGGAAGCAGTCTGGAAGGAGTAGTTGGGGGCAGAGCTACGAGATCCAGGCGTTGCTCGTAGATCTAGGGTCGCCAATCAAAGATGATGGTGTAATTTGAGAAGAAGAAGGGATCAGGTTTTTGATGAAGTTCAAGTCAACCTCTGTTTAGTTTTGGTCTTAGGGTTCACAATGATCTATTTATCTGTCTCCTATTTCTGGATCTGTTGGACATATGCCATGTTCTAGATAATCGTTTTCCTATTGCTCTTCCACTGTCCCCATCTTCATTGATTTCTAGAGAGGTTGTGAGTTGTATCAGTTTGTTCTTAGCCGTGATGCCTCTAGATCCCTGAGTGGCTGGTATTCGAGGTCGTGTAATCTCCTATTGTAATCTCTGCTCTAAGAAGTGAAATAATGTTTTCCCCTTTTCTATTCTTGCTTCGAATCTCAGGACAAGATTTTTTTAGGGGCGTTGATTGTAACACCTCTGGTGTTACGAGCCACTTAGCACCTCACTTAAGACCCAAGAGAAATGATCACAACAAGTTCTCAAGGTTTACAATTTTACCTCACATGAAATGATAAACGAATAATGTAAGTTAGTTTGTTTCATGTGAAACCATGCTGATGAGATCTAAGTTGTTGAATTAATTGACATGAAAAAAATTTTATATAAACAAAAATAAAATATGAAATCAAGTTAAGCCTTTTTCGTTAAGTCGGCAACGCTCGAACTTATGATCAAAAGCATCCTTTTTGGGGGAATTATAGTAAGCAAAGTAATTAAAGAAGTGTGCTAATATTTGATCCTAGATCTTAGCACAGCGTATGGGCTTTTGTTTGAGATGCTTGTTGGGTGAAATCATTAAGTTTTAGATCATGTAAAAAAATCAAAGTTAAAGTGCCTATAACGGTTAGCTCAAAACGAACCCTTAGTTCTTCCTAAGTCTGAAGGAGCAATGGACGATGCTACTTTGGCATTTAAATTCTAGCAAAAACATTCAAGCAATGGCTTCATATTTTGACGTTATCGATTGCCTCTAAGTAAGTATTTGGGCATGGTTTAGGTTGGGGTTTGAGTTGGGTCACTTTGCTCTCTTGTAAATTGACTGAACGTCGCTAGAACGTGCTGTTGGTCAGCTAGTTCTTGACCTTGGGCATTGGTTGGTAGTCCCAAGTTGGCACGTCTCCACCTTCCTCTCTAGTTCATCTTCATCCGAGTTTGTTGCTTCTACTAGTAGTCGTGTATACCTTCTTGAGCCGTGTTGGGTTGGTTTAGTATCAACCGAGTTAGCTTAGCTTTTGGGGGCGCTCTAGGAAGCGTGCACTGCACTGGTTTCGGCCCTTCGGCCCTGTGGCCGCAGTCACCGTGCGTGTGTGGATGCTGCGGGTGCAAGGCTCCAGCCGTGTCCTGGCCGCTGTCGCTAGATGGCCTGTGGGCCTGCTCCGTGCTGCGCGGCATCCATGGTCTCGCGCTGGCCGGCCCTGCTCGATGGCCTCGCACGGCTGCTCGCATGCTGCGCACGGTGGTCCCACTACTCTAGCGCATCAGCCCGGTTGCGTGCCAACCCTAGGCCGGTGCCGCGGCCGACGTTGCGTGGTCAATGGGGCGCTCGCCCTACCTTCCGTTCACTTGTCCCGACGAGCTACCAAACATGTGTCACTATCGCTGCGGTTTGGTCTTCTGGCCCCGGCCGCAGTGGCGATGCGATGCGGCTCTGCTTGGTTTGCCTCCGCTAGCCAACACTGGTGAGCCCTGCTCGGGCTCTGCCCTCCCTTCGTGTGCATCGCGTCAAGTCCCTGCCCCCTCACTTGTGCGCCTAAGTTCGTTTTACCGTTAACGATCGAAGCCGCCCCATTTTAAGCCGCCTAAATCGCTCGCGTGTCCTCTCCCCAGTGGCACCATGCACTAAGCCGTTTCCCTTCTTCCACCTCTAATTGCCAGTTCGGGCCACACAGCTCGATTCCTCGCCTCAGCATGTGGCACAGGAGGGAGGCTAGACGTCCATGTTCTCTTCTAGCCGGCCAAGCGCCACCGGCCGCCCATGTGGTGCCTTGCTCGCCGTCGGCCTTGGATGTCACCATGGCCAGTAGAGTCTGGGGGTAAGCCTGTCCCTCGATTTTGTCCAATTAACTCGTACACTAGGTTACCCTTCACCTCGCCTTTACCTTGCGCACGCAGGCTTGGCCAGAGACTCCTCCGGTGACGACGTGACGTGGCCTTGCCGCGCTCGGAGCACCGCCACGCAATGCTGGAGCATGTGGGTAGGATTCCTCGGCCATCCTCCACCACAACCGGTTGTGCAGCTAGCTCCTTGGTAAGCTGCTAATGCTCCCCCGCAACCCCTACCGCCTCGTTAGGCCGTAGGATAGCCGGAACGGCTGCGCCTTGGTCGTGAACTGCCGCCCGTCGCTACAGAGCACCCGTGGGTACCTCCTGGTGCTCCACCGCTACCCATCGTCATCGTTGGAGCCCTAGTTGGAGGCCGGCCCGTTGGTGGGTCAGCCCGTTGTTACTATTACCATGTTACTATCACATGGAATATAAATATATATAGATAATTGAAGACCGGGCGGAATAGGTTGTATGGACTTGGACTTAGTTGGGCAACAGAGCGGGGCTCTACTTGCATTTGTTCCGTCTGTGTCGATTAAGGACCGTTCGTTGCATTGGATTCCATAGTCAGATCACAGACCTACTTGTCCCAAGCATATACTTGCTTATGGGAGTAGGAAGACTTGTTTCTCTTGTCATTGGTTCCGGCTCTTTCCAAACCGGCTTTTTAGGTGGTTATATATATTAGGTTGAGGAGGTCTAAGCACCATACTGAGGTCGGGCCTATAGTGTTGGGGGCTTAGAGTCCGAGCTTGGATGGGGATCTGGACCCCTTGACACGAGTGGAACGAGTTGGTCTTGCTTGTGCCCGGGGTACAAGTAAGGCGTGTGTTTTCAGGGCACCCAGCTAGGCATATTGATTCATGAATCACCATCAGTTTGACGGTCCGACATGACTATAATCTGGCATCGTAGCAAGAACTATGGAAGATGGTAAAATGGTTCCGATTGCTTACCACCTGCTTGAATAGCCTTGGTGCTTACATAGGATGGTTGGTTAATGAACTAATGATGACTGCTAATAAAAAGAAATATAAGGATACACATTTAGTAATGCTTCTTGTAGATGCATTAAACCCATAAGCCAAAAAGCCTTGCATAATCCTTGGAGTCCTTTTCTTTTCTCTTGGCGGGTAGGTCTTGCGGAGTACAATTGAGTACTCAGGGTTTGTTCTACCCTGTTGCAGGTGGCAGGTGCTGATAAGTTGACACTTATGTGAGGAAACCTCCTGGTGGGCTCAACGAGGATTTCCTTTACGATGCGAAGTAGAGTTTAATTAACAAAAATCTCACCAACAATTTTACAAAGAAAATGCTTGTAACTTGTTACTATTTCATGTTTATAAAAGTTCGTTGCATTAATGTTTAACTTATCATAAATGATTTTATTTCCGCTGCACTCTGATAACATTTTATATTTCATTGTTATAATCAAATAATGAATTACTCTGATGTTGTACTAAAAGTGATGTAAGAAATGGCAAGGATGTTGTAAGCTTTACTCAGTCATTTGTGATTCTGATATAAAAATGTGGATCTTGAGTTCTCCCTTGCGGTGTGCTCGACGAAACCACATAGTTTCGTGCTCTCTCTTGGGTACTTAGTGCCTAATGAAAGACAAGTACCCTTGGGAGGGCATTAGATTAGGTGGTTCTGCCAGACTAAGCTTGGCACCTTAGTTGCTTAATTAGTATCTTTGCGAGGTGCTAGAGAATTAAGATAGAGGAGTGTAGCCTTGGCTAGATCAATAGTTTTAATTCCGTATTTGTTTCCGTTAGCCGACACGATTAAGCTTTAGAAAGGACTATTCACCCCCTCTACACTACTATAGATTCAGTCATCACTGCCGAAATTAAGTGAACTGGCAGTGATGACCTTTACTGTCGGTTCTTGGCTCTGAAAACCAAAAAATGTTGGGCGGTGTGACCGAACCAGCAGTGATGACTACTATCACTGCCGGTTTATGTCTCTAACCGACAGTGACTGGGCCACTACCTATCACTGCCGGTTCTAACCAAGAACCAATAGTGATTTGGTACTATCACTGTCGATTCTTACTTTGAACCGACGGTGATAATCTGGCAGCACAAAAGCTAGCGCCGTTCCTACCTAAATATATACCCACCTCATCCAGTGTCCTCGCACCCAAGACATAGTGGTTTTGCTTGTTTAGCCATGTTCATATGTTCTTGCTTGGGGGAGCAAGCCAACACTCTCGGCCGCCGGCTCCGTCCTCAATCTTCTAAAGTTACCAACTTTTTTTTCTAATCTTTTGTTGCTAACAGTGTACTTCATTTCATGCTTTAGTTTTAAGCATCAAAATTATGTGGTTTTTTAGATTAGGAATAATAATGGTGGATTTTATTTTTAATACATCATTTCTACATAACCTTTGTTAGTAACAAGCTTATGTTTTTCTACATCTGTGTTAGCAACATTATATCTTGATCTTTGTTAACAACATTATTTTTATTTATAAATCATTTCTACATAACCTTTCTTAAACAATATTTATTGTATTCTAGGACTTTGTTAGCAATATTATTTCTTGATGATTTATTGTTTATATGTTTCTCTAATATATATTGTTGCCTGGTATATTTATACCAGGGTTCTATATTTATTGAGATGTTTTTTCAGTTTTTTTAGTTATGATGAATGGTGGCGGACTTCCCTAGGCATAGGAACTAGGTTTACACTTCGGCGATCTTCTATTCGCGCCATCGCCAGTGTGGGCCGTCCCGTGTTACCCAGACCCATCAATACTATGTAATATTTTAAGTTTTTCGTGCTAATATAATTTTTGCATATATACATTTATTTATAATATGATTGTTACATATGTCATAAACTATAAAACCGGTCAAGTGGCTGGAAACAACATTATGGCTGCTCGGGGTGTGGGACATCTTTGAGAACACGATAAGTGAGGTTGTCGGTGTCTAGAGGACCGGGTGTCTAAACAGAGCGACTAGTGAATTTGTATCTGCGCGTCTAGATCCTGATGGTGTGCAAAGCGGACACAAGGATGTATACTAGGTCAGGCATGAACGGCCCTATGTCTAGTGGGTTTCGCTGCGGTTCGTGTTGCCTTGCACTAGGGTGCTCATAGTAGGGGTTACAAGCTTTCGAGAGAGGGAGCAGGTCCCAAGTCTCTTAAGTTGTAGTGGTGGTGGTTTCGAGTGGTGTGTTCTAGCTGTTGTTGCCTTGTTTGCCCGCTTCATCACTCTGGCCCCTGCCTCCCCTTTTATAGCTTCTAAGGGGAGGGCTCGGGTTATATTTTGCGGTAAAGTGGTGAAAACAGGGAAAATGAAAGAGAGGTAAAAAGGTGGCCTCGGGCTTGGCCATCCTTCTTCTTATCCAGTGGGAACAGTTCCCCTGTAGCATGGAGTTGTACGGGGCGTTGATCTTTTGGCCTCTCCATTCGTTGGTACGACGTGTCAGGGCCATGCCTTGACCTGTATGCCTCTGTGCCATGAAGGTGGACGACACGTGAGTCGGGATTTTGTAGCGAGGGGGTTAGGTGGCACAGCTGCCGTCACCCCGTTGCTGTGGAGGTATGGATATCATCGTGGTAGAATGACTGGGGTCGTGTCGAGTCAGGACGTGGTTCTTATGCCCCTATTGACTATGCACAGTCACGTCCATCACGTCGATGGAGCGTGCACCGTGTTGGGGGCCCCCCGTGGCTCCCCGTCTTGCCTGAGGGCTCCATGTGCCCCTTGGGCGAGGCGGAAACGCGCCGCAGGCGGTCGGGCGCCTTTGATGACGCCACGGGGGCTCGGGCGAGACAGAAAAATATCGCTCGAGATGCCTATCGTGCCCAAGGCCTCTCCATAAGGTTCGGGCAAGATAGATTTTGTCGTTTGCGGCTTGAGCGGCTGACATGTTGTCAGCGCTTTTTGGGCCCCTTACGGTGGGCCTACAAACATGTAGGGTGCTGTATTTCACCCCCTGTTGGATACCCTGGGTATTTTGATACCCGACAGAGGTCATGAATGATGTAGGAGACAAGCTATGGAAGTACAGTCTCGGCTTTGAGATCCTAATTAGGAATAATAATGAGGTGCGCCAGGACATCATGCAGGTTGGACGACCCACGCCGACCAAGGTAGGCGCGCAAATCGATGTCGTGATGTCTTCTTTGCACGCAATTCAGGGAATTGGCTATCATATACCTGATTGGTCAGCATTAAAGATACAAGCTTTACAGTAGCACAGCCTAGACGTGCCGCGAATAAGCGAGAGGCATGCTACATTCAACTATATGGATGGGTACGTCGTGCATGATATGAGAGTAATGCTTATTTATTCTTATTATTATATGAGCGCTTCCTGATATTTTTGGTTTGTCCACTTGCAGGTTTTACCTTATGATTTCACCTATGCTACATTAGGCTTGCAGCCCATTCTCTCACAAGCTCTTAAACGTCTAGGGGTATGCCTAGGACTTCATGGACGCGATGGGCCAAAGGATGACAACTGACATCCAGTATTGCGTGAGAATTAGTCAGAACTAGGTCATCCATAGTCCGTTAGTAGGATATATCTATGAGATGCCATGTGCTCGGCGCTGTGAGGCAATTGAGAGTGTTGTAGTGCGGGCCTTGCATTACATAGACAATGAGCGTGGTTACACCACCGAAGACATGCGCTACTGACAGTGGAGACGGACTAGGGATGCACCCGGTTTTTAGGATTCATGTTGGTTTATTCGTACTGTTATGTTTAATCAGGTTTATTCAAATAATTAGGTTTATTTTTATGGATATTTTAGTTATGTTGGTATGAACAAGTTAATTATGTTTCATTGGGTTTTTATTTGTATGGACATTATAATTATGTTTGCATGGATTAATTATAGACCATTAATTAATTATCATAGAATTAAATAATAAATTCATAATTTTTTTGTCTTATTTTAGAATATAAAGTAATTACATTATGTCTAGTAATAAATAGAAAAGGAACATCTTTCCTACCTAGCTTAGTGGCTAAATAATAAAACATATTAAAAACAAACCTATATGAACTCCCTCGCTCACATTTTTTGTGTTTTCTTTTATTAATTAATAGTGTTATTATCATATAAAAAAACGAAACAAAGGAAACTGAACTCCCTACCTAGCCCAGCGGTTAAAGCCGTGCAGTCTGAACCCTCCCACCTGCGATCGAATTGCCATACGGCCAAATTTTTTCTTTTTTTCTTTTATAATTTACTAAACAGGGTAAAATAAAAAAATAAAATTAAACTAACTGCCTCGGGCCACAATATATTTTTCTAATTTTATTGAAAATTTGTTATCTAAAAAAGCCAAGACTATTTTTTTAAAAAAGGCTGAGCCCTCAACAATGGTGCTGCTTTTAAAAAGGTTGAGCCCTTGGCATTGGCGCTGCAGAAGCATGCCAGAGACATCACTGCCGGTTTTTGCTTGGTATCACTGTCAGTTTATTAAACCGGCATAGATAGGTACTTTTACTGTTGGTTTTTGAGACAAAACCGACAGTGATGTGTTCTCACGGGCCAAACATCGCTCCCGCTGACCACCACAGCAGGAGCACTGCTCCCACCTACTCCGACAGCTTTAATTCAAAAAAAAGAAAAACCTAGCACGACTGCTAGCCCCTATAAAATGGCCCTCGGCCAGGAGCCTCGCAACGGCCAAGTCTTGCCACCGTTTGCTGTTTATTTCTCACTTGGTTCTCTTTTAGTTAGTATTCACAGCTCTGGCTTCTCTGTGGGAGAAATCCCTCCACATACAAATTTCAACAAGTCTGGTCATCCGCAAGGATGATACATACAAAAAGTACTAGAAGAATGTTTATGAAGATAGATCCACATCGAGGCTTGAGGTGCGACGAGGTTGATAGAGCTATCCGAAGAGGCATTGGTTCATCGATCCTCGTCAACCGTCCGATGTGCTTAGGATTGTCTGGCTGAAGAGGCGCGGGTTCAACAGTGCACGGCAACCTCCCCGTTCGTCTTCCGGCTTAGCTCTCGCCAGCTATCTCTATGGCATTCTCGCGTTTCTTCGATCTTAGGGTGCTAGAAGAATGCTTATGAAATGGTTGTATTATAATGTGTTAGTACACTTCGATGATAACATGAACCTAGACTGTAATAGGTTTTTTTATCATACATTTAATTCTAGTGTTAGGTCTTTATTATTGTATATGTAATTTTATTCCTTTCTATTATTTTAAGTCATTATTTGAGCATTAAATAAAGATAACAACATTAATATTTGCAAGCTAGGGTTAAGTTTAATTCGGCTTGTCATGTAATCCATGTGTTGTGCAACAAGAACACTAAATTCTAGTGCCATATTAATCTTAAATTTTTCTCAGGCTCGCACGTGCCACGTATGAGGGAAGCACTAAGTTTGGGATTTTTCTGGGATGGTTTAATACTTTCTTCGGTTTAATTGATTTTTCGCGCGATATCACCTGTTAATTAGAGGTTGAACTGGGCCTACCCGGAAACTATCCGAAATGGTACCAAACTTTTCCACAGGGTCTCACGTGGCTTAGGGACCAAATTTTAGTCCATGTGAATGCAAAATTCTAGTGTGCTCAACATGTAGGTGGCCCTCTTTTGTCTCGTGTAGCGTAGAGAAAAATATAATAATATTAAAAATAATAAAAAAACCTAAGATCTTATGTGGGGTCATAATTTGGGTGTACATGCTTGTCAAAAAAATTTCAAGCCAATTCGACATAGGCGGATTATACTTGCTTCACAAAGGTATACAAGCTGTCTAATGTTGCAATGACTAAACACTTGAGCTCTCAACGTTTCTATGGTTCATATGCATTCCATTGCCACATTGGTTTTAAACTTTTTCTCAGGCTCGCACGTGCCACAGGTGAGGGAAGCACCAAGTTTGGGATTTTTCTGGGATGGTTTGGTACTTTCTTCGGTTTAATTGATTTTTCGCGCAATATCACCGGTTAATTAGAGATTGAACCGGGCCTTCTACCCCAAAAACCATCCGGAATGGTGCCAAACTTTTCCATAGGGTCTCATGTGGCCTAGGGACTAATTTTTGGTCTATATAGATGCAAAATTCTAGTGTGCCCAACATGTAGGTGGCTCTTTTTTGTCTCGTGTAGCACAAAGAAAAATATAATAATATTAAAATAATCAGAAAAACCTAAAATCTTGTGTGGGGCCATAATTTGGGTGTACATGCTTGCTAAAAAATTTCAAACAAATTCAACATAGGCGGATTATACATACTTCACAAAGGTATACAAGCCGTCTAATGTTGCAATAACTAAACACTTGGGCTCCCAAGGTTTCTGTAGTTCATATGCATTCCATTGTCGTATTGGTCTTAAACTTTTCTCAAGCTCGCACGTGCCACGGGTGAGGGAAGTTCCAAATTTGGAATTTTTCTGGGATGGTTTGGTACTTTCTTCGGTTTAATTGATTTTCCACGCGATATCACCGGTTAATTAGAGGTTGAACTAGGCCTACCCCGGCAACCATCTGAAATGGTGCCAAACTTTTTCACAGGGTCTCATGTGGCTTATGGACCAATTTTTGGTCCGTGTGGATGCAAAATTTTGGTGTGCCCAACATATAGGTGGCCCTCTTTTTCTCGTGTAGCATAGAGAAAAATATAATAATATTAAAAATAATCAGAAAAACCTAAGATCTTGTGTGGGGCCATAATTTGAGTATACATGCTTGCAAAAAAATTTCATACCAATTCGACTTTGGTAGAATAGGAATATTAATACGTGAATTTATTAATACTATCACCGTCGGTTCCTAAAACCGATAATGATGATAAGATCACTGTCGGTTTCTCATTTCAAACCGACAGCAATAACAATAATAAGAAAAAATTTAAAAAAAATGTTCCAGGTCTTGGGTTTGAGCCCGGGTCTACGGTTCCAGACAGCTGAGACTTAACCGTTGCACCATTAGTAGTATTTCGAACACAATGCAAAATAAATTTTATTTGTACAATAGTTGTTTCCCTCATCAGTGCCAGTTGTTAGCTAGAACCAACAGTGATGGTACTGATCACTGTCATTTTTTTGTTAACCGGCAGTGATGGTACTAATCACTGTTGGTTTGTTTTGTTAACCGGCAGTGATGTGTCTCATCAATGTCGGTTTGTAGTTAGAATCGGCAGTGATGATGCATCACTATATATAGGATGAGCGCGCGCGGGCGAAATATTTCACACTCTTTTGAACTGTCGCGCGCGCCGCTCTGTTCCTCCACGCCGGCGAACGTCCGCTGCCATCGGGCCCTCGTCTTCCTCCACGCCGGTGGCCTTGCTTCACCGTGCGCGTGCCTGAGCAAGCAAGCTGCCCGATGCCATCGTCTTCCCCGACGCCGCCGGACCACGGACGCGCCCGCGCCATCGTCTTCCCTGACGCCGCCGGAGCACCTCTGCCGCGCCCGCGCCCTCTTCTTCGTCGTCGCCGCCGTAGCACCGACGACACCTGCGCCCTCGACGTCGCTGGAGCACCTCAGGAGCGTGCGGAGAGCTGCCACCGCCGTCCAACGGTGAGTGCCTTCGACCATGCCCCTTAGGTGTTCGCGAAAATGCTCGTGAGCTATAGCAAACCATGCATGTCTATCTCTACCATCAGCAATGAATTATAGATAAAATATGACTCTCTTTTTTGCATTGATGTTGATCTAGCTATAGCAGACCATCTCTAGCATTAGCAATAAATAGATTATAGATAAAATACAAATGTTTTGGTTTAGTTTTAAACATTTCTTTTTTTTTGTTCAATAAGAACTATATAGTTTTTTGGACTATATATTTTTAGCACTTTATAAAGACATTTATGGCATTAATCTTGGTATAGACCATGCAGTTCTATAGCTAGTGATATGGTTTGGCATGTGAAGTCTCCATAGGTATGTGTAAGTTTGTATGAATTGAATGTACTAGGTCTGCAAGCATATACAAACATATTTGGGGTCCTACTTATTTAAAGACTCCATTTTGCATTGCCATTTTTATATAGATAGAACTTAGAGACATATGACATCATTACATCCATCCATTTTGCAAGCATATACAAACATATTAGGGGTCCTACTTGTTTAACAACCAAAATATATGGAGGATTATATTAAAGATGAAAAAATCAATATTTTATCAGTGGATTTTAAAGTAGATTTTATTTAGCCAGCTGCCCCTAAAAATTAATTTCTAGGGATGTTTTCTAATATACACTACTATAAATGACTTTTGGAGGCGGTCTTTGAAAAAGTAGTATGTGATTGTAAACCTCATCTATCTAGTAGTATAGATACACTTATGTCGCTGGCTTGTTTCCACTGTCACTTAATAAGCTTTTTATGCTATATTTGAACATAGCCATGACTCGTAAACTACCTGTTACCCATCGCCTAAGAGAAGATAGGAAAGCAAAAGAGGTTGATATCAGTGGGACGGGAGATCCGCATGATCCGACAAACGGTGACAGTGACAATCAGGGCGGTGAGAACGAGGTACCATGGACCCCTACCTCTTGTCTCCAGCTAGATCAAGATGACCAGGTAACTTAGGTATCATTTGACTAAGTAGTTATACATGTTAATTAATTCAGACAACTTTAGCTTACTTGGTATCTCTAGCAGGAGGTTCAGCCAACCAAGCAGCCAGAAGGTTCGGACAGCTGCAGGGCTACAACCAAGCGAGGTATGTGTAAGATTCTTGGACCCAATGATAGTAAATGAGAAAACATGCAGAGGTGATCCAGGGTATGACAAGGCACATATGACAGACGTGGTGACCACGACTGTCAAAGGTTTTGTCAAACAGGGCAAAACGAACATCTTTCTAGCCTACAATTGCGAGTATGTATTCTCATCCTTTATTTTGGTCATCACTGCTGTGTTTTTCAAAATTTTGATTAGGACTCTGTGATTGCAGTTCCCATTTCATCTTCGTCGATATCAAACTTTGGCCTCTACGTATCGAGGTGTGCGACTCCAAGATGAAGCCACTTTCTTGTGTCGATCCCCTATGAGCAGTGCTAAATGAGTAAGTGAACCCAATAACATATTTTTTTAATCACATAGCAGATTCTCATATTTTTTATTTTACACATTATATGACAGTGTCAAGGCACGAGCGGATGGGCTCCCAACCTCACCATTCAAGGTTGCCCGCATGGAAATGGCTATCCTACAGCAGCCGATGGGGAACAACGAATGCGGGTTCTACATAATGTGGGCAATGTACCATTACATCGGCGGGAGAACAACAGCCTCACATGAACTGGTGTGTATGCTTCTCATCTCATGTATTTCAATAAAACAAACT
Source organism: Saccharum hybrid cultivar R570 (assembly GCA_038087645.1). NCBI lineage: Eukaryota > Viridiplantae > Streptophyta > Magnoliopsida > Poales > Poaceae > Saccharum > Saccharum hybrid cultivar. The sequence goes on from JAQSUU010000522.1 coordinate 705,338, forward strand.
AATGTACATTTTGTCTAACATTTGTTGATTCCGAGACAACGGAAAAAAATTGAAGCACCACTGGTAACTAGAAGGTGAGATTCGAGGATTTCAGGATGCGCTAGCAACCTTCATTTTGGACAAGGTGTGTAGCAAGAAAGGGTTATTCTTCTTTTGACGGGCTGAGACCAAGGAAAACAAGGAATATGCAAAACTTGCCGCCAATAGATTATTGTAATAGCTCATCTTGATGGACTTGTGAACATATAAATCTTGTCATTTTTTGTAAAGTCATTCTTGTAAATGCTGACGGATTTCTAATGTTTAATTTGTTATATAAATTGTGAATACCGATTCCACCAAAAAAAATTATAAAATAAATTATATACAACAAAATGCTAAAAATACATCACTGCCGGTTAGCATCGAGCCGACAGTGATGGCTTCAACAACACTGTCGGATTCAGATTGGAGCCAGTAGTGTTGCTGAACCTCTCACTGCCGGTTCGAGGAAAAAGCCGACAGTGATATCTTGAACATCACTTCCAGGTTGAACCACAAGCCGACAATGATGTCTTAAGCATCACTGCTGGCTCGAGCCACAAACCGGCAGTGATGGTTATAATATCACTGTCAGCTCGATCCACAAACCGGTAGTGTTGACTGAATTAAACTCTGTCGGGTTGTGTAAAGGACCGACAGTGAAGTCTCAGTACAGCGCCGGTTTTTAAAAACCGGCAGTGATACCTAACCCTCGTCACTGCCGGTTTGATTGTGCCGATTGAAAATTCGACAGTGATGGGGGATTTTAAACCGGCAGTATTGTTAATATCTGGGGTAGTGCTAGTCCGCTATCTAGGTCCTGAACCTATCTCTCCTGTGGACCATCAGTCCAAGATACGCCAAGTGCCCGCTAGGAGCCCAAGTGGACATGGCACCGTGGATCTTCTTGCATGGATCTTCAAACGCACACACGCATGCGTGCTGGGCACAAGCACCATGCATTTACGTTGGCTTCGGTTCGCGCCCAGGAGCCACATTGCAGGCTCCGCCTCCGGTCTTTGCGCGCGTACAGCAGCCAGGTCTAGTCGTATACATGTGCATGAATGCTGCACTTGCTAGCTTCTTCCATTTAACATTTTTGGACTGATGGTCCACAGGAGAGATAGATTCAGGGCCTAGGTGGTAACATTTTTAGTTTGAGGACCTAGAATAGAATACACCAAAAGTTTAACTAAACTTTAGCTGGCTAAATTTAGTTGCTAAGCATCCAAATGACTAAGCTAAAAGACTAGCTAAAATCTAGCTGAGTTTAGCTACTTCAATCCAGCTAAACCCAGCTAAAGTTTAGTTAAGTTTATTAGGTAGAGGATCCAAACATCTTAGCTAAAGTTTAGCTGGAAAAATTTTTAGCTGGCCAAAATTTAGCTTTTAAATTTTAGCTACCTATAAATTTTAGTTTGATGGATCCAAACAGGCCCTAGGAACCACATTAGCCGTGAAGGGATAATCAAACTACCATTGATAGTTCAAGAGTAAATTGGACTGGAAATATTTTTTTAAAAGAAAATATCCCAATATTATTTTTAAAAAATATATATAATTGGACTAGAAATTGAGCATACAATCATCCACTGTTAATATCTCCTTGCATAAGCTTTCCTTGCAACTTAAATTTCACCTTATCAACAGCAACGCAGGTATCTCTTTGCATAAGTTTCCCTTGTAACTTAACTTTCGCCTTATCAACAACAATGAAGGGGTGGAGTCCAAGAAGTGACCGCAGTTTGCCTTATCGACGCCTATCCGGTTTGGATGTTGCCTCCCAGGCAACGGGCCGTGGGCTGACAAAATCCTAGTGCAGCATGCCAATTTTCAGGGTGCTAAACAAACAGGCCAATATTCGCTGCGTAGTAAAGCTTCAAAAAACGAGGTAGAGCCGAGGGCTGCTAGCGTCCGTCCGTTCGGACGAAAGCTGCGCCCCGACATTGTTTTTCTTCCTCGCCTCGCCCTCTCCCGCTTGGCCCACCCGGCCACCCTCCCTTCGCGGCCCACTTGCGCACGGCCCTAGGTACGGTTTTTCTTCCTCTGCTCGCCCTCGCCCTTGCCGCAGCGCAATAGGGTCTCGCCAGAGCTCCGTGGCCGTGTCAATGAAGCACCGACGAGACCCTACCGCCCCTGCGGCGGCCTCCTTCTTCCCCTCCTCGGCCCCCACTCCCACCGCCACCGTGGCCATGCTCGCTGACGCCACTGCCAGGGCCCCTAACCGCCCTGCCACCATCCCCACTTCCTTCTAAGCCCGCTGGAGTTGGAGAGGAGGAGGAAGACGAGGGAGGGAGGGAGCTGTCGGAGATGGAGACGAAGGTGTGGCGCTGGCGACCTCGGTTGGGGGCGCATGCGTAGTGGGGCGCGAGTGCGGTCACGGGCGCGGTCACGGGCTGGCCGGAGCAGGAGAAGAAGGAAGGGGAGAAAGAAAGGGAGCGGTACTGTTCAGACGGAGCGTCAGGTCCAAACGTTTGGACCCAATGATTAATCCGCCCAACGTGCCTTTGTCACATTTGAGTTCCCGCCTAAAATGGAACTAAAAAAGTCTCTTTTTTGCTTGGTCGATGACCCTGAAATGAACGAATTTGCTGACTCAAGCACCATAAAAAATTCAATGTGATCGGAAAGCACTTCTCGCCATGTAAAAAAGCTAAAAGACTTATCGTGATGTGTTAAGACTTCTACATATCTCGCACTCGGAGGAGTCAATAAATCTCAAGTTTAACTAAATTTATAGAAAATAGTATCACCATTTACATCTCTACATAGGTTTACTATAAAAATAAATATTTTCATATATGTTTGATTAATCTTAACGGCTACTTTGGCAGCAGCTATTCCCGCCGGGACCCGGGCCTTTCCCGCGGCGATTTTCCCCGCGGCAAATTTCCACGGGCCACCGGTTGGGTCGATTTGGAAGCACGCTGCACGGGTGTCTCTGCCCCGCAGGAACCGGGTTTTGACTGGGAAACCTGTCCGGCCTCATGACACCGGGCGCAATTCCCCTCGCGGCTCGCCTCTCGCGACTCGCCTCCCACTTCTCCGTCGCCGCCCCTCCGCCGTCGCCTCGACTCTCTGCCGTCGCCGCCCCTCCGCCCTCAACTCGACACTCCTCTTCGATCCCCGTCACCGTCCCAGCCACAGTCCCCTTCCGAACCGCCGTCGTCCCCGCTTCCACATCGGCTTCGTCCCCTCGCTGGAGAGACGTGACCACTGCAACAGCTGAAAGGTGGGCTCCAAGATCCACTCCAGTTCTTCTCGGATTTGTCTTCCCTCCGAACAAAGGAAGGCACTCTCGATCTGGTGTGCACCCGCTCGATTCGTCCCCCTTCTCTATGGTTCTGTTGTATAGTGTTGAATTCAAGTGACCATCTGCCTAGATGGTCGTCATCATCTGTGACGTGCTTGTTTCATGGTTGATCCAGTTTGCTTGCCCAAATCTGGTTGATCTAGGGTTCACTAAATTGTTGATTCACAGGTGCCCAAATATAGTCGATCTAGGGTTGTCTTGCTTCTTGGATTTCTTGTTTCTAGCACTAACTGGTTCCGGTAGATCCAGTTTACTGGTTCATGAATGCACTAGTTGATATGTAAGAAGTCTTTAGCTGATGTGTAAAACAGAAAGAACATGAGTTTGATCATCAATCCTGAAAAAAAATGTAGCAAGTGTTGGCACTAGTAGTTGGTAGAGACATCCTGGAAACTGAGGGAGGGATGTTCTCCTGGTGCCCAATTGATAACTATAGTAGTATTATTCTTCTACGGTGTTCGGGTTTTGACTGGGAAACCTGTCCGGCCTCGTGACACCGTGCGCAATTCCCCTCGCGGCTCGCCTCTCGTGACTCGCCTCCCACTTCTCCGTCGCCGCCCCTCCGCCGTCGCCTCGACTCTCTGTCGTCGCCGCCCCTCTGCCCTCAACTCGACTCTCCTCTTCGATCCCCGTCACCATCCCAGCCACAGTCCCCTTCCGAACTGTCGTTGTCCCCGCTTCCACATCGGCTTCGTCCCCTCACTAGAGAGACGTGACCACTGCAACAGCTGAAAGGTGGGCTCCAAGATCCACTCCAGTTCTTCTCGGATTTGTCTTCCCTCCGAACAAAGGAAGGCACTCTCGATCTGGTATGCACCCGCTCGATTCGTCCCCCTTCTCTATGGTTCTGTTGTATAGTGTTGAATTCAAGTGACCATCTGCCTAGATGGTCGTCATCATCTGTGACGTGCTTGTTTCATGGTTGATCCAGTTTGCTTGCCCCAATCTGGTTGATCTAGGGTTCACTAAATTGTTGATTCACAGGTGCCCAAATATAGTCGATCTAGGGTTGTCTTGCTTCTTGGATTTCTTGTTTCTAGCACTAACTGGTTCCGGTAGATCCAGTTTACTGGTTCATGAGTGCACTTGTTGATATGTAAGAAGTCTTTAGCTCATGTGTAAAACAGAAAGAACATGAGTTTGAGCATCAATCCTGAAAAAAAATATGTAGCAAGTGTTGGCACCAGTAGTTGGCAGAGACATCCTGGAAACTAAGGGAGGGATGTTCTCCTGGTGCCCAATAGATAACTATAGTAGTATTATTCTTCTATGGTGTTCGGGTTTTGACTGGGAAACCTGTCCGGCCTCGTGACACCGGGCGCAATTCCCCTCGCGGCTCGCCTCTCGTGACTCGCCTCCCACTTCTCCGTCGCCGCCCCTCCGCCGTCGCCTCGACTCTCTGTCGTCGCCGCCCCTCTGCCCTCAACTCGACTCTCCACTTCGATCCCCATCACCGTCCTAGCCACAGTCCCCTTTCGAACCACCATCGTCCCCGCTTCCACATCAGCTTTGTCCCCTCATTAGAGAGACGTGACCACTGCAACAGCTGAAAGGTGGGCTCCAAGATCCACTCCAGTTCTTCTCGGATTTGTCTTCCCTCCGAACGAAGGAAGTTACTCTCGATCTGGTATGCACCCGCTCGATTCGTCCCCCTTCTCTATGGTTCTGTTGTATAGTGTTGAATTCAAGTGACCATCTGCCTAGATGGTCGTCATCATCTATGACGTGCTTGTTTCATGGTTGATCCAGTTTGCTTGCCCCAATCTGGTTGATCTAGGGTTCACTAAATTGTTGATTCACAGGTGCCCAAATATAGTCGATCTAGGGTTGTCTTGCTTCTTGGATTTCTTGTTTCTAGCACTAACTGGTTCCGGTAGATCCAGTTTACTGGTTCATGAATGCACTTGTTGATATGTAAGAAGTCTTTAGCTGATGTGTAAAACAGAAAGAACATGAGTTTGAGCATCAATCCTGAAAAAAATATGTAGCAAGTGTTGGCACCAGTAGTTGGCAGAGACATCCTAGAAACTGATGGAGGGATGTTCTCCTGGTGCCCAATTGATAACTATAGTAGTATTATTCTTCTACGGTGTTTGGGTTTTGACTGGGAAACCTGTCCGACCTCGTGACACTGGGCGCAATTCCGCTCACGGCTCGCCTCTCGTGACTCACCTCCCACTTCTCCGTCGCCGCCCCTCCACTGTCGCCTTGACTCTCTGTCGTCGCCGCCCCTCCGCCCTCAACTCGACTCTCCTCTTCGATCCCCGTCACCGTCCCAGCCACAGTCCCCTTCCGAACCGCCGTCGTCCCCGCTTCCACATCAGCTTCGTCCCCTCGCTAGAGAGACGTGACCACTGCAACAGCTGAAAGGTGGGCTCCAAGGTCCACTCTAGTTCTTCTCGGATTTGTCTTCCCTCCGAACGAAGGAAGGCACTCTCTATCTGGTATGCACCCGCTCAATTCGTCCCCCATCTCTATGGTTCTGTTGTATAGTGTTGAATTCAAGTGACCATCTGCCTAGATGGTCGTCATCATCTGTGACGTGCTTGTTTCATGGTTGATCCAGTTTGCTTGCCCCAATCTGGTTCATCTAGGGTTCACTAAATTGTTGATTCACAGGTGCCCAAATATAGTCGATCTAGGGTTGTCTTGCTTCCTGGATTTATTGTTTCTAGCACTAACTGGTTCCGGTAGATCCAGTTTACTGGTTCATGAATGCACTTGTTGATATGTAAGAAGTCTTTAGCTGATGTGTAAAACAAAAAGAACATGAGTTTGATCATCAATCCTGAAAAAAAATATGTAGCAAGTGTTGGCACTAGTAGTTGGCAGAGACATCCTAGAAACTGAGGGAGGGATGTTCTCCTGGTGCCCAATTGATAACTATAGTAGTATTATTCTTCTACGGTGTTCGGGTATTGACTGGGAAACCTGTCCAGCCTCATGACACCGGGCGCAATTCCCCTCGCGGATCGCCTCTCGTGACTCGCCTCCCACTTCTCCATCGCCGCCCCTCCGCCGTCGCCTCGACTCTCTGCCGTCGCCGCCCCTCTGCCCTCAACTCGACTCTCCTCTTCGATCCCCGTCACTGTCCCAGCCACAGTCCCCTTCCGAACCGCCGTTGTCCCCGCTTCCACATCGGCTTCGTCCCCTCGCTGGAGAGACGTGACCACTGCAACAGCTGAAAGGTGGGCTCCAAGATCCACTCCAGTTCTTCTCGGATTTGTCTTCCCTCCGAACAAAGGAAGGCACTCTTGATCTGGTATGCACCCACTCGATTCGTCCCCCTTCTCTATGGTTCTGTTGTATAGTGTTGAATTCAAGTGACCATCTGCCTAGATGGTTGTCATCATCTGTGACGTGCTTGTTTCATGGTTGATCCAGTTTGCTTGCCCCAATCTGGTTGATCTAGGGTTCACTAAATTGTTGATTCACAGGTGCCCAAATATAGTCGATCTAGGGTTGTCTTGCTTCTTGGATTTCTTGTTTCTAGCACTAACTGGTTCCGGTAGATCCAGTTTACTGGTTCATGAATGCACTTGTTGATATTTAAGAAGTCTTTAGCTGATGTGTAAAACAGAAAGAACATGAGTTTGATCATCAATCCTGAAAAAAAATATGTAGCAAGTGTTGGCACCAGTAGTTGGTAGAGACATCCTGGAAACTGAGGGAGGGATGTTCTCCTGGTGCCCAATTGATAACTATAGTATTATTATTCTTCTACGGTGTTCGGGTTTTGACTGGGAAACCTGTCCGGCCTCGTGACACCGGGCGCAATTCCCCTCACGGCTCGCCTCTCGTGACTCGCCTCCCACTTCTCCGTCGCCGCCCGTCCGCCGTCGCCTCGACTCTCTGCCGTCGCCGCCCCTCCGCCCTCAACTCGACTCTCCTCTTTGATCCCCGTCACCATCCCAGCCACAGTCCCCTTCCGAACCACCATCGTCCCCGCTTCCACATCGGCTTCGTCCCCTCGCTAGAGAGACGTGACCACTGCAACAGCTGAAAGGTGGGCTCCAAGATCCACTCGAGTTCTTCTCGGATTTGTCTTCCCTCCGAACAAAGGAAGGCACTCTCGATCTGGTATGCACCCGCTCGATTCGTCCCCATTCTCTATGGTTCTGTTGTATAGTGTTGAATTCAAGTGACCATCTGCCTAGATGGTCGTCGTCATCTGTGACGTGCTTGTTTCATGGTTGATCTAGTTTGCTTGCCCCAATCTGGTTGATCTAGGGTTCACTAAATTGTTGATTCACAGGTGCCCAAATATAGTCGATCTAGGGTTGTATTGCTTCTTGGATTTCTTGTTTCTAGCACTAACTGGTTCTGGTAGATCCAGTTTACTGGTTCATGAATGCACTTGTTGATATGTAAGAAGTCTTTAGCTGATGTGTAAAACAGAAAGAACATGAGTTTGATCATCAATCCTGAAAAAAATATGTAGCAAGTGTTGGCACCAGTAGTTGGCAGAGACATCCTGGAAACTGAGGGAGGGATGTTCTCCTGGTGCCCAATTGATAACTATAGTAGTATTATTCTTCTACGGTGTTCGGGTTTTGACTGGGAAACCTGTCCGGCCTCGTCACACCGGGCGCAATTCCCCTCACGGCTCGCCTCTCGTGACTCGCCTCCCACTTCTCCGTCGCCGCCCCTCCGCCGTCGCCTCGACTCTCTGCCGTCGCCGCCCCTCCGCCCTCAACTCGACTCTCCTCTTCGATCCCCGTCACCGTCCCAGCCACAGTCCCCTTCCGAACCGCCGTCGTCCCCGCTTCCACATCGGCTTCGTCCCCTCGCTGGAGAGACGTGACCACTGCAACAGCTGAAAGGTGGGCTCCAAGATCCACTCCAATTCTTCTCGGATTTGTCTTCCCTCCGAACAAATGAAGGCACTCTTGATCTAGTATGCACCCGCTCGATTCGTCCCCCTTCTCTATGGTTCTGTTGTATAGTGTTGAATTCAAGTGACCATCTGCCTAGATGGTCGTCATCATTTGTGACGTGCTTGTTTCATGGTTGATCCAGTTTGCTTGCCCCAATCTGGTTGATCTAGGGTTCACTAAATTGTTGATCGCAGGTGCCCAAATATAGTCGATTTAGGGTTGTCTTGCTTCTTGGATTTCTTGTTTCTAGCACTAACTGGTTCCGGTAGATCCAGTTTACTGGTTCATGAATGCACTTGTTGATATGTAAGAAGTCTTTAGCTGATGTGTAAAACAGAAAGAACATGTGTTTGATCATCAATCCTGAAAAAAAAATAAGTAGCAAGTGTTGGCACCAGTAGTTGGCAGAGACATCCTAGAAACTGAGGGAGGGATGTTCTCCTAGTGCCCAATTGATAACTATAGTAGTATTATTCTTCTATGGTGTTCGGGTTTTGACTGGGAAACCTGTCCGGCCTCGTGACACCGGGCGCAATTCCCCTCGCGGCTCGCCTCTCGTGACTCACCTCCCACTTCTCCGTCACCGCCCCTCCGCCGTCGCCTCGACTCTCTGCCGTCGCTGCCCCTCCGCCCTCAACTCGACTCTCCTCTTTGATCCCCGTCACTGTTCCAGCCACAGTCCCCTTCCGAACCGCCGTCGTCCCCGCTTCCACATCGGCTTCGTCCCCTCGCTGGAGAGACGTGACCACTGCAACAGCTGAAAGGTGGGCTCCAAGATCCACTCCAGTTCTTCTCAGATTTGTCTTCCCTCCGAACAAATGAAGGCACTCTTGATCTAGTATGCACCCGCTCGATTCGTCCCCCTTCTCTATGGTTCTGTTGTATAGTGTTGAATTCAAGTGACCATCTGCCTAGATGGTCGTCATCATTTGTGACGTGCTTGTTTCATGGTTGATCCAGTTTGCTTGCCCCAATCTGGTTGATCTAGGGTTCACTAAATTGTTGATCACAGGTGCCCAAATATAGTCGATTTAGGGTTGTCTTGCTTCTTGGATTTCTTGTTTCTAGCACTAACTGGTTCCGGTAGATCCAGTTTACTGGTTCATGAATGCACTTGTTGATATGTAAGAAGTCTTTAGCTGATGTGTAAAACAGAAAGAACATGTGTTTGATCATCAATCCTGAAAAAAAAATAAGTAGCAAGTGTTGGCACCAGTAGTTGGCAGAGACATCCTAGAAACTGAGGGAGGGATGTTCTCCTAGTGCCCAATTGATAACTATAGTAGTATTATTCTTCTATGGTGTTCGGGTTTTGACTGGGAAACCTGTCCGGCCTCGTGACACCGGGCGCAATTCCCCTTGCGGCTCGCCTCTCGTGACTCACCTCCCACTTCTCCGTCACCGCCCCTCCGCCGTCGCCTCGACTCTCTGCCGTCGCCGCCCCTCCGCCCTCAACTCGACTCTCCTCTTTGATCCCCGTCACTGTTCCAGCCACAGTCCCCTTCCGAACCGCCGTCGTCCCCGCTTCCACATCGGCTTCGTCCCATCGCTGGAGAGACGTGACCACTGCAACAGCTAAAAGGTGGGCTCAAGATCCACTCCAGTTCTTCTCGGATTTGTCTTCCCTCCGAACAAAGGAAGGCACTCTTGATCTGGTATGCACCCGCTCAATTCGTCCCCCTTCTCTATGGTTCTGTTGTATAGTGTTGAATTCAAGTGACCATCTGCCTAGATGGTCGTCATCATATGTGACGTGCTTGTTTCATGGTTGATCCAGTTTGCTTGCCCCAATCTAGTTGATCTAGGGTTCACTAAATTGTTGATTCACAGGTGCCCAAATATAGTCGATCTAGGGTTGTCTTGCTTCTTGGATTTCTTGTTTCTAGCACTAACTGGTTCCGGTAGATCCAGTTTACTGGTTCATGAATGCACTTGTTGATATGTAAGAAGTCTTTAGCTGATGTGTAAAACAGAAAGAACATGAGTTTGATCATCAATCCTGAAAAAAAATATGTAGCAAGTGTTGGCACCAGTAGTTGGCAGAGACATCCTGGAAACTGAGGGAGGGATGTTCTCCTAGTGCCCAATTGATAACTATAGTAGTATTATTCTTCTACGGTGTTCAGGTTTTGACTAGGAAACCTGTCCGGCCTCATGACACCAGGCGCAATTCCCCTCGCGGCTCGCCTCTCGTGACTCGCCTCCCACTTCTCCGTCGCCGCCCCTCCGCCGTCGCCTCGACTCTCTGCCGTCGCCGCCCATCCGCCCTCAACTCGACTCTCCTCTTCGATCCCCGTCACCGTCCCAGCCACAGTCCCCTTCCGAACCGCCGTCGTCCCCGCTTCCACATCGGCTTCGTCCCCTCGCTGGAGAGACGTGACCACTGCAACAGCTGAAAGGAGGGCTCCAAGATCCACTCCAGTTCTTCTCGGATTTGTCTTCCCTCCGAACAAAGGAAGGCACTCTCGATCTGGTATGCACCCGCTCGATTCGTCCACCTTCTCTATGGTTCTGTTGTATAGTGTTGAATTCAAGTGACCATCTGCCTAGATGGTCGTCATCATCTGCGACGTGCTTGTTTCATGGTTGATCCAGTTTGCTTGCCCCAATCTAGTTGATCTAGGGTTCACTAAATTGTTGATTCACAGGTGCCCAAATATAGTCGATCTAGGGTTGTCTTGCTTCTTGGATTTCTTATTTCTAGCACTAACTGGTTCTGGTAGATCCAGTTTACTGGTTCATGAATGCACTTGTTGATATGTAAGAAGTCTTTAGCTGATGTGTAAAACAGAAAGAACATGAGTTTGATCATCAATCCTGAAAAAAAAATATGTAGCAAGTGTTGGCACCAGTAGTTGGTAGAGACATCCTGGAAACTGAGGGAGGGATGTTCTCCTAGGCCCAATTGATAACTATAGTAGTATTCTTCTTCTACGGTGTTCGGGTTTTGACTGGGAAACCTGTCCGGCCTCATGACACCGGGCGCAATTCCCCTCGTGGCTCGCCTCTCGTGACTCGCCTCCCACTTCTCCATCACCGCCCCTCCGCCGTCGCCTCGACTCTCTGCCGTCGCCACCCCTCCGCCCTCAACTCGACTCTCCTCTTCGATCCCCGTCACCGTCCCAGCCACAGTCCCCTTCTGAACCGCCGTCGTCCCCGCTTCCACATCGGCTTCGTCCCCTCGCTGGAGAGACGTGACCACTGCAACAGCTGAAAGGTGGGCTCCAAGATCCACTCCAGTTCTTCTCGGATTTGTCTTCCCTCCGAACAAAGGAAGGCACTCTCGATCTGGTATGCACCCGCTCGATTCGTCCCGCTTCTCTATGGTTCTGTTGTATAGTGTTGAATTCAAGTGACCATCTGCCTAGATGGTCGTCATCATCTGTGACGTGCTTGTTTCATGGTTGATCCAGTTTTCTTGCCCCAATCTGGTTGATCTAGGGTTCACTAAATTGTTGATTCACAGGTGCCCAAATATAGTCGATCTAGGGTTGTCTTGCTTCTTGGATTTCTTATTTCTAGCACTAACTAGTTCCGGTAGATCCAGTTTACTGGTTCATGAATGCACTTGTTGATATGTAAGAAGTCTTTAGCTGATGTGTAAAACAGAAAGAACATGAGTTTGATCATCAATCCTGAAAAAAAAATATGTAGCAAGTGTTGGCACCAGTAGTTGGCAGAGACATCCTGGACACTGAGGGAGGGATGTTCTCCTAGTGCCCAATTGATAACTATAGTAGTATTATTCTTCTACGCTGTTCGGGTTTTGACTGGGAAACCTGTCCGGCCTCATGACACCGGGCGCAATTCCCCTCGTGGCTCGCCTCTCGTGACTCGCCTCCCACTTCTCCATCACCGCCCCTCCGCCGTCGCCTCGACTCTCTGCCGTCGCCACCCCTCCGCCCTCAACTCGACTCTCCTCTTCGATCCCCGTCACCGTCCCAGCCACAGTCCCCTTCTGAACCGCCGTCGTCCCCGCTTCCACATCGGCTTCGTCCCCTCGCTGGAGAGACGTGACCACTGCAACAGCTGAAAGGTGGGCTCCAAGATCCACTCCAGTTCTTCTCGGATTTGTCTTCCCTCTGAACAAAGGAAGGCACTCTCGATCTGGTATGCACCCGCTCGATTCGTCCCCCTTCTCTATGGTTCTATTGTATAGTGTTGAATTCAAGTGACCATCTGCCTAGATGGTCGTCATCATTTGTGACGTGCTTGTTTCATGGTTGATCCAGTTTTCTTGCCCCAATCTGGTTGATCTAGGGTTCACTAAATTCTTGATTCACAGGTGCCCAAATATAGTCGATCTAGGGTTGTCTTGCTTCTTGGATTTCTTGTTTCTAGCACTAACTGGTTCCGGAAGATCTAGTTTACTGGTTCATGAATGCACTTGTTGATATGTAAGAAGTCTTTAGCTGATGTGTAAAACAGAAAGAACATGAGTTTGATCATCAATCCTGAAAAACAATATGTAGCAAGTGTTGGCACCAGTAGTTGGCAGAGACATCCTAGAAACTGAGGGAGGGATGTCCTCCTGGTGCCCAATTGATAACTATAGTAGTATTATTCTTCTACGGTGTTCGGGTTTTGATTGGGAAACCTGTTCGGCCTCGTGACACCAGGCGCAATTCCCCTCGCGGCTCGCCTCTCGTGACTCGCCTCCCACTTCTCCGTCGCCGCCCCTCCGCCGTCACCTCGACTCTCTGCCGTCGCCGCCCCTCCGCCCTCAACTCGACTCTCCTCTTCGATCCCCGTCACCGTCCCAGCCACAGTCCCCTTCCGAACCGCCGTCGTCCCCGCTTCCACATCGGCTTCGTCCCCTCGCTGGAGAGACGTGACCACTACAACAGCTGAAAGGTGGGCTCCAAGATCCACTCCAGTTCTTCTCAGATTTGTCTTCCCTCCGAACATAGGAAGGCACTCTCGATCTGGTATGCACCCGCTCGATTCGTCCCCCTTCTTTATGGTTCTGTTGTATAGTGTTGAATTCAAGTGACCATCTGCCTAGATGGTCGTCATCATCTGTGACGTGCTTGTTTCATGGTTGATGTAGTTTGCTTGCCCCAATCTGGTTGATCTAGGGTTCACTAAATTGTTGATTCACAGGTGCCCAAATATAGTCGATCTAGGGTTGTATTGCTTCTTGGATTTCTTGTTTCTAGCACTAACTGGTTCTGGTAGATCCAGTTTACTGGTTCATGAATGCACTTGTTGATATGTAAGAAGTCTTTAGCTGATGTGTAAAACAGAAAGAACATGAGTTTGATCATCAATCCTGAAAAAAATATGTAGCAAGTGTTGGCACCAGTAGTTGGCAGAGACATCCTGGAAACTGAGGGAGGGATGTTCTCCTGGTGCCCAATTGATAACTATAGTAGTATTATTCTTCTACGGTGTTCGGGTTTTGACTGGGAAACCTGTCCGGCCTCGTCACACCGGGCGCAATTCCCCTCACGGCTCGCCTCTCGTGACTCGCCTCCCACTTCTCCGTCGCCGCCCCTCCGCCGTCGCCTCGACTCTCTGCCGTCGCCGCCCCTCCGCCCTCAACTCGACTCTCCTCTTCGATCCCCGTCACCGTCCCAGCCACAGTCCCCTTCCGAACCGCCGTCGTCCCCGCTTCCACATCGGCTTCGTCCCCTCGCTGGAGAGACGTGACCACTGCAACAGCTGAAAGGTGGGCTCCAAGATCCACTCCAATTCTTCTCGGATTTGTCTTCCCTCCGAACAAATGAAGGCACTCTTGATCTAGTATGCACCCGCTCGATTCGTCCCCCTTCTCTATGGTTCTGTTGTATAGTGTTGAATTCAAGTGACCATCTGCCTAGATGGTCGTCATCATCTGTGACGTGCTTGTTTCATGGTTGATCCAGTTTGCTTGCCCCAATCTGGTTGATCTAGGGTTCACTAAATTGTTGATCACAGGTGCCCAAATATAGTCGATTTAGGGTTGTCTTGCTTCTTGGATTTCTTGTTTCTAGCGCTAACTGGTTCCGGTAGATCCAGTTTACTGGTTCATGAATGCACTTGTTGATATGTAAGAAGTCTTTAGCTGATGTGTAAAACAGAAAGAACATGTGTTTGATCATCAATCCTGAAAAAAAAATATGTAGCAAGTGTTGGCACCAGTAGTTGGCAGAGACATCCTAGAAACTGAGGGAGGGATGTTCTCCTAGTGCCCAATTGATAACTATAGTAGTATTTTTCTTCTACGGTGTTCGGGTTTTGACTGGGAAACCTGTCCGGCCTCGTGACACCGGGCGCAATTCCCCTCGCGGCTCGCCTCTCGTGACTCACCTCCCACTTCTCCATCACCGCCCCTCCGCCGTCGCCTCGACTCTCTGCCGTCGCCACCCCTCCGCCCTCAACTCGACTCTCCTCTTCGATCCCCGTCACCGTCCCAGCCACAGTCCCCTTCTGAACCGCCGTCGTCCCCGCTTCCACATCGGCTTCGTCCCCTCGCTGGAGAGACGTGACCACTGCAACAGCTGAAAGGTGGGCTCCAAGATCCACTCCAGTTCTTCTCGGATTTGTCTTCCCTCCGAACAAAGGAAGGCACTCTCGATCTGGTATGCACCCGCTCGATTTGTCCCCTTCTCTATGGTTCTGTTGTATAGTGTTGAATTCAAGTGACCATCTGCCTAGATGGTCGTCATCATCTGTGACGTGCTTGTTTCATGGTTGATCCAGTTTGCTTGCCCCAATCTGGTTGATCTAGGGTTCACTAAATTGTTGATTCACAGGTGCCCAAATATAGTCGATCTAGGGTTGTCTTGCTTCTTGGATTTCTTGTTTCTAGCACTAACTAGTTCCGGTAGATCCAGTTTACTGGTTCATGAATGCACTTGTTGATATGTAAGAAGTCTTTAGCTGATGTGTAAAACAGAAAGAACATGAGTTTGATCATCAATCCTGAAAAAAAAATATGTAGCAAGTGTTGGCACCAGTAGTTGGCAGAGACATCCTGGACACTGAGGGAGGGATGTTCTCCTAGTGCCCAATTGATAACTATAGTAGTATTATTCTTCTACGCTGTTCGGGTTTTGACTGGGAAACCTGTCCGGCCTCATGACACCGGGCGCAATTCCCCTCGTGGCTCGCCTCTCGTGACTCGCCTCCCACTTCTCCATCACCGCCCCTCCGCCGTCGCCTCGACTCTCTGCCGTCGCCACCCCTTCGCCCTCAACTCGACTCTCCTCTTCGATCCCCGTCACCGTCCCAGCCACAGTCCCCTTCTGAACCGCCGTCGTCCCCGCTTCCACATCGGCTTCGTCCCCTCGCTGGAGAGACGTGACCACTGCAACAGCTGAAAGGTGGGCTCCAAGATCCACTCCAGTTCTTCTCGGATTTGTCTTCCCTCTGAACAAAGGAAGGCACTCTCGATCTGGTATGCACCCGCTCGATTCGTCCCCCTTCTCTATGGTTCTATTGTATAGTGTTGAATTCAAGTGACCATCTGCCTAGATGGTCGTCATCATTTGTGACGTGCTTGTTTCATGGTTGATCCAGTTTTCTTGCCCCAATCTGGTTGATCTAGGGTTCACTAAATTCTTGATTCACAGGTGCCCAAATATAGTCGATCTAGGGTTGTCTTGCTTCTTGGATTTCTTGTTTCTAGCACTAACTGGTTCCGGAAGATCTAGTTTACTGGTTCATGAATGCACTTGTTGATATGTAAGAAGTCTTTAGCTGATGTGTAAAACAGAAAGAACATGAGTTTGATCATCAATCCTGAAAAACAATATGTAGCAAGTGTTGGCACCAGTAGTTGGCAGAGACATCCTAGAAACTGAGGGAGGGATGTCCTCCTGGTGCCCAATTGATAACTATAGTAGTATTATTCTTCTACGGTGTTCGGGTTTTGATTGGGAAACCTGTTCGGCCTCGTGACACCAGGCGCAATTCCCCTCGCGGCTCGCCTCTCGTGACTCGCCTCCCACTTCTCCGTCGCCGCCCCTCCGCCGTCACCTCGACTCTCTGCCGTCGCCGCCCCTTCGCCCTCAACTCGACTCTCCTCTTCGATCCCCGTCACCGTCCCAGCCACAGTCCCCTTCCGAACCGCCGTCGTCCCCGCTTCCACATCGGCTTCGTCCCCTCGCTGGAGAGACGTGACCACTACAACAGCTGAAAGGTGGGCTCCAAGATCCACTCCAGTTCTTCTCAGATTTGTCTTCCCTCCGAACATAGGAAGGCACTCTCGATCTGGTATGCACCCGCTCGATTCGTCCCCCTTCTTTATGGTTCTGTTGTATAGTGTTGAATTCAAGTGACCATCTGCCTAGATGGTCGTCATCATCTGTGACGTGCTTGTTTCATGGTTGATCTAGTTTGCTTGCCCCAATCTGGTTGATCTAGGGTTCACTAAATTGTTGATTCACAGGTGCCCAAATATAGTCGATCTAGGGTTGTATTGCTTCTTGGATTTCTTGTTTCTAGCACTAACTGGTTCTGGTAGATCCAGTTTACTGGTTCATGAATGCACTTGTTGATATGTAAGAAGTCTTTAGCTGATGTGTAAAACAGAAAGAACATGAGTTTGATCATCAATCCTGAAAAAAAATATGTAGCAAGTGTTGGCACCAGTAGTTGGCAGAGACATCCTGGAAACTGAGGGAGGGATGTTCTCCTGGTGCCCAATTGATAACTATAGTAGTATTATTCTTCTACGGTGTTCGGGTTTTGACTGGGAAACCTGTCCGGCCTCGTCACACCGGGCGCAATTCCCCTCACGGCTCGCCTCTCGTGACTCGCCTCCCACTTCTCCGTCGCCGCCCCTCCGCCGTCGCCTCGACTCTCTGCCGTCGCCGCCCCTCCGCCCTCAACTCGACTCTCCTCTTCGATCCCCGTCACCGTCCCAGCCACAGTCCCCTTCCGAACCGCCGTCGTCCCCGCTTCCACATCGGCTTCGTCCCCTCGCTGGAGAGACGTGACCACTGCAACAGCTGAAAGGTGGGCTCCAAGATCCACTCCAATTCTTCTCGGATTTGTCTTCCCTCCGAACAAATGAAGGCACTCTTGATCTAGTATGCACCCGCTCGATTCGTCCCCCTTCTCTATGGTTCTGTTGTATAGTGTTGAATTCAAGTGACCATCTGCCTAGATGGTCGTCATCATTTGTGACGTGCTTGTTTCATGGTTGATCCAGTTTGCTTGCCCCAATCTGGTTGATCTAGGGTTCACTAAATTGTTGATCACAGGTGCCCAAATATAGTCGATTTAGGGTTGTCTTGCTTCTTGGATTTCTTGTTTCTAGCACTAACTGGTTCCGGTAGATCCAGTTTACTGGTTCATGAATGCACTTGTTGATATGTAAGAAGTCTTTAGCTGATGTGTAAAACAGAAAGAACATGTGTTTGATCATCAATCCTGAAAAAAAAATAAGTAGCAAGTGTTGGCACCAGTAGTTGGCAGAGACATCCTAGAAACTGAGGGAGGGATGTTCTCCTAGTGCCCAATTGATAACTATAGTAGTATTATTCTTCTATGGTGTTCGGGTTTTGACTGGGAAACCTGTCCGGCCTCGTGACACCGGGCGCAATTCCCCTCGCGGCTCGCCTCTCGTGACTCACCTCCCACTTCTCCGTCACCGCCCCTCCGCCGTCGCCTCGACTCTCTGCCGTCGCTGCCCCTCCGCCCTCAACTCGACTCTCCTCTTTGATCCCCGTCACTGTTCCAGCCACAGTCCCCTTCCGAACCGCCGTCGTCCCCGCTTCCACATCGGCTTCGTCCCCTCGCTGGAGAGACGTGACCACTGCAACAGCTGAAAGGTGGGCTCCAAGATCCACTCCAGTTCTTCTCAGATTTGTCTTCCCTCCGAACAAATGAAGGCACTCTTGATCTAGTATGCACCCGCTCGATTCGTCCCCCTTCTCTATGGTTCTGTTGTATAGTGTTGAATTCAAGTGACCATCTGCCTAGATGGTCGTCATCATTTGTGACGTGCTTGTTTCATGGTTGATCCAGTTTGCTTGCCCCAATCTGGTTGATCTAGGGTTCACTAAATTGTTGATCACAGGTGCCCAAATATAGTCGATTTAGGGTTGTCTTGCTTCTTGGATTTCTTGTTTCTAGCACTAACTGGTTCCGGTAGATCCAGTTTACTGGTTCATGAATGCACTTGTTGATATGTAAGAAGTCTTTAGCTGATGTGTAAAACAGAAAGAACATGTGTTTGATCATCAATCCTGAAAAAAAAATAAGTAGCAAGTGTTGGCACCAGTAGTTGGCAGAGACATCCTAGAAACTGAGGGAGGGATGTTCTCCTAGTGCCCAATTGATAACTATAGTAGTATTATTCTTCTATGGTGTTCGGGTTTTGACTGGGAAACCTGTCCGGCCTCGTGACACCGGGCGCAATTCCCCTCGCGGCTCGCCTCTCGTGACTCACCTCCCACTTCTCCGTCACCGCCCCTCCGCCGTCGCCTCGACTCTCTGCCGTCGCCGCCCCTCCGCCCTCAACTCGACTCTCCTCTTTGATCCCCGTCACTGTTCCAGCCACAGTCCCCTTCCGAACCGCCGTCGTCCCCGCTTCCACATCGGCTTCGTCCCCTCGCTGGAGAGACGTGACCACTGCAACAGCTGAAAGGTGGGCTCCAAGATCCACTCCAGTTCTTCTCAGATTTGTCTTCCCTCCGAACAAATGAAGGCACTCTTGATCTAGTATGCACCCGCTCGATTCGTCCCCCTTCTCTATGGTTCTGTTGTATAGTGTTGAATTCAAGTGACCATCTGCCTAGATGGTCGTCATCATTTGTGACGTGCTTGTTTCATGGTTGATCCAGTTTGCTTGCCCCAATCTGGTTGATCTAGGGTTCACTAAATTGTTGATCACAGGTGCCCAAATATAGTCGATTTAGGGTTGTCTTGCTTCTTGGATTTCTTGTTTCTAGCACTAACTGGTTCCGGTAGATCCAGTTTACTGGTTCATGAATGCACTTGTTGATATGTAAGAAGTCTTTAGCTGATGTGTAAAACAGAAAGAACATGTGTTTGATCATCAATCCTGAAAAAAAAATAAGTAGCAAGTGTTGGCACCAGTAGTTGGCAGAGACATCCTAGAAACTGAGGGAGGGATGTTCTCCTAGTGCCCAATTGATAACTATAGTAGTATTATTCTTCTATGGTGTTCGGGTTTTGACTGGGAAACCTGTCCGGCCTCGTGACACCGGGCGCAATTCCCCTCGCGGCTCGCCTCTCGTGACTCACCTCCCACTTCTCCGTCACCGCCCCTCCGCCGTCGCCTCGACTCTCTGCCGTCGCCGCCCCTCCGCCCTCAACTCGACTCTCCTCTTTGATCCCCGTCACTGTTCCAGCCACAGTCCCCTTCCGAACCGCCGTCGTCCCCGCTTCCACATCGGCTTCGTCCCATCGCTGGAGAGACGTGACCACTGCAACAGCTAAAAGGTGGGCTCAAGATCCACTCCAGTTCTTCTCGGATTTGTCTTCCCTCCGAACAAAGGAAGGCACTCTTGATCTGGTATGCACCCGCTCAATTCGTCCCCCTTCTCTATGGTTCTGTTGTATAGTGTTGAATTCAAGTGACCATCTGCCTAGATGGTCGTCATCATATGTGACGTGCTTGTTTCATGGTTGATCCAGTTTGCTTGCCCCAATCTAGTTGATCTAGGGTTCACTAAATTGTTGATTCACAGGTGCCCAAATATAGTCGATCTAGGGTTGTCTTGCTTCTTGGATTTCTTGTTTCTAGCACTAACTGGTTCCGGTAGATCCAGTTTACTGGTTCATGAATGCACTTGTTGATATGTAAGAAGTCTTTAGCTGATGTGTAAAACAGAAAGAACATGAGTTTGATCATCAATCCTGAAAAAAAAATATGTAGCAAGTGTTGGCACCAGTAGTTGGCAGAGACATCCTGGAAACTGAGGGAGGGATGTTCTCCTAGTGCCCAATTGATAACTATAGTAGTATTATTCTTCTACGGTGTTCAGGTTTTGACTAGGAAACCTGTCCGGCCTCATGACACCAGGCGCAATTCCCCTCGCGGCTCGCCTCTCGTGACTCGCCTCCCACTTCTCCGTCGCCGCCCCTCCGCCGTCGCCTCGACTCTCTGTCGTCGCCGCCCATCCGCCCTCAACTCGACTCTCCTCTTCGATCCCCGTCACCGTCCCAGCCACAGTCCCCTTCCGAACCGCCGTCGTCCCCGCTTCCACATCAGCTTCGTCCCCTCGCTGGAGAGACGTGACCACTGCAACAGCTGAAAGGAGGGCTCCAAGATCCACTCCAGTTCTTCTCGGATTTGTCTTCCCTCCGAACAAAGGAAGGCACTCTCGATCTGGTATGCACCCGCTCGATTCGTCCACCTTCTCTATGGTTCTGTTGTATAGTGTTGAATTCAAGTGACCATCTGCCTAGATGGTCGTCATCATCTGCGACGTGCTTGTTTCATGGTTGATCCAGTTTGCTTGCCCCAATCTAGTTGATCTAGGGTTCACTAAATTGTTGATTCATAGGTGCCCAAATATAGTCGATCTAGGGTTGTCTTGCTTCTTGGATTTCTTATTTCTAGCACTAACTGGTTCTGGTAGATCCAGTTTACTGGTTCATGAATGCACTTGTTGATATGTAAGAAGTCTTTAGCTGATGTGTAAAACAGAAAGAACATGAGTTTGATCATCAATCCTGAAAAAAAAATATGTAGCAAGTGTTGGCACCAGTAGTTGGTAGAGACATCCTGGAAACTGAGGGAGGGATGTTCTCCTAGGCCCAATTGATAACTATAGTAGTATTATTCTTCTACGGTGTTCGGGTTTTGACTGGGAAACCTGTCCGGCCTCATGACACCGGGCGCAATTCCCCTCGCGGCTCGCCTCTCGTGACTCGCCTCCCACTTCTCCATCACCGCCCCTCCGTCGTTGCCTCGACTCTCTGCCGTCGCCGCCCCTCCGCCCTCAACTCGACTCTCCTCTTCGATCCCCGTCACCGTCCCAGCCACAGTCCCCTTCCGAACCGCCGTCGTCCCCGCTTCCACATCGGCTTCGTCCCCTCGCTGGAGAGACGTGACCACTGCAACAGCTGAAAGGTGGGCTCCAAGATCCACTCCAGTTCTTCTCGGATTTGTCTTCCCTCCGAACAAAGGAAGGCACTCTCGATCTGGTATGCACCCGCTCGATTCGTCCCCCTTCTCTATTGTTCTGTTGTATAGTGTTGAATTCAAGTGACCATCTGCCTAGATGGTCGTCATCATCTGTGACGTGCTTGTTTCATGGTTGATCCAGTTTGCTTGCCCCAATCTGGTTGATCTAGGGTTCACTAAATTGTTGATTCACAGGTGCCCAAATATAGTCGATCTAGGGTTGTCTTGCTTCTTGGATTTCTTGTTTCTAGCACTAACTAGTTCCGGTAGATCCAGTTTACTGGTTCATGAATGCACTTGTTGATATGTAAGAAGTCTTTAGCTGATGTGTAAAACAGAAAGAACATGAGTTTGATCATCAATCCTGAAAAAAAAATATGTAGCAAGTGTTGGCACCAGTAGTTGGCAGAGACATCCTGGACACTGAGGGAGGGATGTTCTCCTAGTGCCCAATTGATAACTATAGTAGTATTATTCTTCTACGGTGTTCGGGTTTTGACTGGGAAACCTGTCCGGCCTCATGACACCGGGCGCAATTCCCCTCGCGGCTCGCCTCTCGTGACTCGCCTCCCACTTCTCCATCACCGCCCCTCCGCCGTCGCCTCGACTCTCTGCCGTCGCCACCCCTCCGCCCTCAACTCGACTCTCCTCTTCGATCCCCGTCACCGTCCCAGCCACAGTCCCCTTCTGAACCGTCGTCGTCCCCGCTTCCACATCGGCTTCGTCCCCTCGCTGGAGAGACGTGACCACTGCAACAGCTGAAAGGTGGGCTCCAAGATCCACTCCAGTTCTTTCTCGGATTTGTCTTCCCTCCGAACAAAGGAAGGCACTCTCGATCTGGTATGCACCCGCTCGATTCGTCCCCCTTCTCTATGGTTCTGTTGTATAGTGTTGAATTCAAGTGACCATCTGCCTAGATGGTCGTCATCATCTGTGACGTGCTTGTTTCATGGTTGATCCAGTTTGCTTGCCCCAATCTGGTTGATCTAGGGTTCACTAAATTGTTGATTCACAGGTGCCCAAATATAGTCGATCTAGGGTTGTCTTGCTTCTTGGATTTCTTGTTTCTAGCACTAACTAGTTCCGGTAGATCCAGTTTACTGGTTCATGAATGCACTTGTTGATATGTAAGAAGTCTTTAGCTGATGTGTAAAACAGAAAGAACATGAGTTTGATCATCAATCCTGAAAAAAAAATATGTAGCAAGTGTTGGCACCAGTAGTTGGCAGAGACATCCTGGACACTGAGGGAGGGATGTTCTCCTAGTGCCCAATTGATAACTATAGTAGTATTATTCTTCTACGGTGTTCGGGTTTTGACTGGGAAACCTGTCCGGCCTCATGACACCGGGCGCAATTCCCCTCGTGGCTCGCCTCTCGTGACTCGCCTCCCACTTCTCCATCACCGCCCCTCCGTCGTCGCCTCGACTCTCTGCCGTCGCCACCCCTCCGCCCTCAACTCGACTCTCCTCTTCGATCCCCGTCACCGTCCCAGCCACAGTCCCCTTCTGAACCGCCGTCGTCCCCGCTTCCACATCGGCTTCGTCCCCTCGCTGGAGAGACGTGACCACTGCAACAGCTGAAAGGTGGGCTCCAAGATCCACTCCAGTTCTTCTCGGATTTGTCTTCCCTCTGAACAAAGGAAGGCACTCTCGATCTGGTATGCACCCGCTCGATTCGTCCCCCTTCTCTATGGTTCTATTGTATAGTGTTGAATTCAAGTGACCATCTGCCTAGATGGTCGTCATCATTTGTGACGTGCTTGTTTCATGGTTGATCCAGTTTTCTTGCCCCAATCTGGTTGATCTAGGGTTCACTAAATTCTTGATTCACAGGTGCCCAAATATAGTCGATCTAGGGTTGTCTTGCTTCTTGGATTTCTTGTTTCTAGCACTAACTGGTTCCGGAAGATCTAGTTTACTGGTTCATGAATGCACTTGTTGATATGTAAGAAGTCTTTAGCTGATGTGTAAAACAGAAAGAACATGAGTTTGATCATCAATCCTGAAAAACAATATGTAGCAAGTGTTGGCACCAGTAGTTGGCAGAGACATCCTAGAAACTGAGGGAGGGATGTCCTCCTGGTGCCCAATTGATAACTATAGTAGTATTATTCTTCTACGGTGTTCGGGTTTTGATTGGGAAACCTGTTCGGCCTCGTGACACCAGGCGCAATTCCCCTCGCGGCTCGCCTCTCGTGACTCGCCTCCCACTTCTCCGTCGCCGCCCCTCCGCCGTCGCCTCGACTCTCTGCCGTCGCCGCCCCTCCGCCCTCAACTCGACTCTCCTCTTCGATCCCCGTCACCGTCCCAGCCATAGTCCCCTTCCGAACCACCGTCGTCCCCGCTTCCACATCGGCTTCGTCCCCTCGCTGGAGAGACGTGACCACTACAACAACTGAAAGGTGGGCTCCAAGATCCACTCCAGTTCTTCTCAGATTTGTCTTCCCTCCGAACATAGGAAGGCACTCTCGATCTGGTATGCACCCGCTCGATTCGTCCCCCTTCTTTATGGTTCTGTTGTATAGTGTTGAATTCAAGTGACCATCTGCCTAGATGGTCGTCATCATCTGTGACGTGCTTGTTTCATGGTTGATGTAGTTTGCTTGCCCCAATCTGGTTGATCTAGGGTTCACTAAATTGTTGATTCACAGGTGCCCAAATATAGTCGATCTAGGGTTGTCTTGCTTCTTGGATTTCTTGTTTCTAGCACTAACTGGTTCCGATAGATCCAGTTTACTGGTTCATGAATGCACTTGTTGATATGTAAGAAGTCTTTAGCTGATGTGTAAAACAGAAAGAACATGAGTTTGATCATCAATCCTGAAAAAAAATATGTAGCAAGTGTTGGCACCAGTAGTTGGCAGACATCCTGGAAACTGAGGGAGGGATGTTCTCATGGTGCCCAATTGATAACTATAGTAGTATTATTCTTCTACGGTGTTAAAATATGGTAGTTTAGATTTGAAATTGTAAGGTCAGAAGTCCTTGTAATTTTTCCCTTTGTTAACAAGGAGAACACAAGCTTATTTATCTATCTTTCACACTGAATTTTGCAGACAAAAACATAAGTGCAGATCCACAAAATACATAGTCCATAGCATTCTAATTTGTTCTCTGAATGTGACATTGAACTCCTTCAATCAATTAGCATGACTACTTAATTATATGTGCATTCTCTGGTGGTGAGCAATGAATAACTAAGGTCCGATTTTCATGTGTATGCTATCAGTGCTCTGTTCACTTATTTAGTGCTAGCCTTGTCAGCTGTGCTCCGATATGCTGCATGCCTGAATCTTTTTTTTCTTTTTTGAGATGTTGCATGCCTGTATCTGTCAGATTGCTTCATGTTTTGTCGAGCACAATCTGTAGGAGTTGTTCATCTTTTTGCCGTTCCCTCTATTTGATGCTCTGTTCGCCTTTGGAAACAGAGCACTTGTTTGTTTGCATCTTTGTTTGGAACAGAGTACGTACCAGTATGTTGCTAGTATATTCAGGTTAGCAAATGCAGCTAGCTGAATCTTCTTTACAATCATTGAGAAATCATTGTGTGTTCTATTTTCCCCCATTCAAAGGTAGCTGCTACCCTTGAGAAATCATTGTGTGTTCCATGCCTGATAGTTTAATTATTAGTTTAAGCTACTAGCATGTGTGTTCAGATAACTGTTCAGGAGTGTAACTGTTACATATGCTATATCATTAGTTTAATGATAGCCATATGTACTATATCACTAGTTGAGCTGCATGTTTTCAAGTCAACTTTGAGGAGCTATTCTTTGTTTTTGGGAGGAGCATGCTAGGAATTTTCTCAAAGTCAGCCCTTGACTTTCAGAAAGTTCCTACCATGTTCCTCCTAAGAGCATGCTCTCTCTAGTGCTCAGTTTTGCCAATTGTGGTTGTGGATTTGTAGTACTTAGCAGTTTTTTTATATAAATGTATGTAATAATATAATTTCATATATGTAACACTAGATGGCTTCTTGGGAAGAGCTTGCTAGAAATTTTTTGTTGGAAGAGGAAGAAGAAGATGAGGAGCTATTCTTTGTTCTTCTCCTAGCATGTTCCTCCTTTTCACCTTCACTAAGGTACCATGAACCCGCTTTGTATCACTGTAGTCGAATAGGCCGAATAGTTGAGTTTCCCTTTGCTCAGCAATGTTGAAAGAAATGTTTCAGATATTACATAAAAGCTTGAAGTATGCCTGCACCTGAAGTATGATTGTGCTCAATTACTATGCAATGCTTTCAGTTCAAGTTATAGTATGCCTGTGCTTGAAGTATGATTGTGCACTTTTTTTTGCATAGGAAGTGTTGCCACAGGAGATCTAAACTTCACATCAACTGAGCACTTGCAGCCTTCTCCTCTTGTTCCTATTGTTGCTCCAGCTGCTCTAGCTGCTCCGGCTGCTCCAGTTGCTCCTGCTGCAGTCTCTGATAGCACAAGTCTATGTGCAACTTTTGATGGGTTAGACGTCTCAAGTGCACGCAATGAAGCTCAGTCTACAGGAGATTCTATGCAAGCAGCGAGTGGTGGGAGAAAACATAAGCAGAGTCACATTGGTGCTGCTATTGATGGTTTTGTACAGTTTAAGAAGATGCAAACAAGTAAAACTATGGAAGCTCTCAATGAAAAGAAGAAACAAGACGAACAATTTTCAGTCGACAAGTGTCTCGATGAAGTTGATACAATGCAACTTACTGATGTGGAGAAGGCATATGCTATGAATATCTTCAAATCTGAGATTGACACGGAGGTATTCATGAAAATGAAAAACAAAAATGTTCGCTTGATTTGGCTCAAACAGCAGATTAGGTTCTAGTAATAAGTGATACAAGGTGCTAAAGTTGACTACTGATTACAACATCTTAATCTTATCTTACTATTCAGAACTTGATTCTAGCACTTTGGCACGTTCTTGGTCTTGTTTTCTTCTGGAAACAGTCTGTTCAGTACAGAACTACTCTGTTTTAACCCTGCTGTTTGGCTGAATGCAAAATATACATGTCTGATCTGAATGTGTTTGGATGGAAATTTAGTATGAGCAGTACGTACTAGTTGATTCCTTTTGCTCACGGTGCATGATTTAGGAGATCCTGATTTGTATTAGCTGCACCAATACTTAACAACTTTTCCACATTTGTAATTTGCTTGTTGTGCCATGCCACATGTTTACCCTTGGTTCAAGCTGATGTATCCTAGCAGCACTAGATTAGTTCATTTTAGGTATGTCTCTAGCTACTATTGTATTTTCTTGTTTACCTGCCGGGTTCTTGGTGTGGAAGCAAATGTATGATTTGAGAAGAAAATTGTTTTTACTAGCTGAAGTGCCTATGGGAGAAGCTTATGCAAAGGAGTTCTTTTTTTTCTCTCTCGAACACTGCTTATGAAAGGAGTTGAACCATATTTTTTTTTCATATGTGTCTTGGATATCTGGATGGAGATGATCTATGATTTGGTGATGAATGGATTAGCTAGGTTGAATTTGCCACTTGAATTAAATTTTCTATATATTGGACTATGTCAAATAATTTTGGTATTATGATTTTTCATGCATTATGTGCATGAAAATATTGTGGTTGGCAATTGATCTGTGGTGATTTTCTTATTTTATTGAAAAAAAATCTGTTTTTTCTTGATTTTCTAAGACATTGTTTTCAATTTTCTAAGACCAAGGTTCTGCTGCAGTGGACCTTCTAAAGTTGCAGCAGTTCAGTGCAGAGTGCAGAGTGAAGTGCAGAGTGCAGCAGCCCTTTGTTCAGTTTAGTGCAGTTCTGCATACCAAACGGCAGCAGGGAAACTCCCCCACGCAGGGCTTTCTTCCCAGGGTTAGAGGCGGGAATCAAAGTTACAAAATATTCCACCTGCAGGGCTTTCTTCCCAGGGTTGGTTTCCATCTGCTCCCAAAGTAACCCTAAGATTGGTTGACTTCCCAAAGTGCAAGATGCACACTTATTTAGAAAGGATGGGAATAAGGATGGAGTACAAAACAGAGGGCCTGGACCAGTACAAACTCGTTATATTATTATCACAGCATCATGAGGCAGAGGTAAACTTAAGTCTATAAGAAAAAAAGACTTTAAAATTCAATTCTAGCATCAGTCTTGTAGAATATGCTGCTGGAACTAGAATATGCTGCTTGATAAGTTATACTCGTACATAACTGGAAGGTTACGTACAGGTAACTGCAAGCAAAGCCCTAGTAATGCAGGTAGCTGCAAGGACCAAAATTCCAACATCCTTCCAAAAAAAAATCCTGTATCCTAAAAACAAGACAACTCAAATCTAGCATCCATTTTGCCTCTATTCATTTCCATGGCGTTTCTACTGACTAATTTCCATATCATTTCTACTGACTAACTGGCGCACTTCTAAAAAGGAAAAAGAAAGAGAAACCTAATGGAAGGGCAAGCCGTGTCTATCTAGTGTTACTATCTTCATAACGACCTCAGCAGAGGTGAAGAAAACCTCACAGGCCGAGTAGTTCAGGTTCACCTACACTGAGAGCAGGTTCGAGTGGCTCAGCAACACCACTACCACCGTTCAGGACTACTACCTTGCCTTCTGAATCGACATCAACAATGGCAGAGTCACCTTCTTTCACCTCGCCAGCCAGCATCTTCTCCGCCAGACTATCTTCCAAGAGCCTCATGATAGCACGCCGCAGAGGCCTGGCACCATAGCTCGGGTTGTAACCTTCATCAACAACCCTATCACGGAACCTCTCCGTGACCTGGAGATCAATGCCCTTCACCTTCAGCCTATCAAATACTTCTTTCAGCATGATATCAGCAATCTCCTTCACCTCCAACTTTGTCAGTTGCTGGAACACAATCATCTCATCCAATCTGTTAAGGAATTCTGGCCGGAAGTACTGCTTCAACTCTTCAGTCACTAGGCTCTTGATCCTGTTGTAGCTTGTGTCCTTCTCGTCATAATCAAGGTCAAACCCAATCTTGTGGCCTCCCTTCTCGATGACACTGCTTCCAACATTCGATGTCATAATCAGCAGGGTGTTCTTGAAATCAACTGTCCTCCCCTTACTGTCAGTTAGTCTGCCGTCTTCCAAGATCTGAAGCATCATATTGAATACATCTGGATGTGCCTTTTCAATTTCATCAAAGAGAACAACCGTGTATGGACGGCGACGAATAGCTTCAGTAAGTTGGCCACCCTCAGTGTAGCCAACATAACCTGGAGGTGACCCGATGAGCTTGGAGACAGTATGTCTCTCCATGAACTCACTCATGTCAAGCCTGATCATGGCTTCCTCTGAGCCAAAGTAGTAGGCTGCTAGAGCTTTTGCTAATTCTGACTTGCCAACACCAGTCGGTCCAGAGAATATGAAGCTAGCAATTGGTCGATTTGGATTCTTGAGGCCAACACGAGCACGGCGGATAGCACGGCTAATGGCTTTGACGGCTTCATCCTGGCCAATGATCCGTGTATGCAGTGTTTCTTCCATCTTAAGGAGACGGTCAGACTCGTCAGATGAGACTTTCTCCACTGGTATTCCAGTCCAAGAGGAGACAATATGTTGAATGTCTGCCTCTGTAACAAGAGGGCCAACTTCGCCAGATTCAGTCTCTGCTTTAATCATTTCCTTACTCTTGTCAATAATAGCAGTAATTTGGGCCTTAAGCTCCATTTCACGGTCCCTTAGTTCCCCTGCCTGTCAAGCAACAATAATTATGAGATAATATGGACAAGTTCTAGAGAAGGTATAGTTATTTCATGATCATGACAATTTCTGATTGCATTTTTTTTTGAGGAAAAATCTCTGATTGCATTAGAACCTTTGTAGCATCTAGAGCAAAAAAATCACAAAGCAAAGCGAAAATGGGTAGACCAATTTCTATCTTTGCCCAAAAAAACATAGTTCTTACTAAGCAATCCATTTAATCTTTGTATGTGACAATTTTCAGAAATCTTAATATACCTTCTCGAAATCTTGGCCACGTACAGCCTCATTCTTCTGCATGGTTATCTGCCTGAGCTCTTTGTCCAGCTCTTTAGCTTCATCAGGCAGCTGTAACATAGACAGGAAATGCTCAGATAAGAACAATGCAACTAACCGTACTGTTTCGCATCTCACCAATTCACTGGTAGTACCTGCGCATGCCTCAGCCTAACACGGGATCCAGCTTCATCAATCAAGTCAATAGCTTTATCAGGCAGGAAGCGGTCACTGGAAAAATAAAAAAATCACAGAAGTTTGTTAAAAGTGAACTTGAATTATATAGTCGAATCCCAAAAACATTAATCCCATGTACAAAAACAAAAAAAAATTAATCAACAAACTAAGCTATAACCATATGTTCTTGGAACCAAGAAGTTGGTTAGCCGAAGTTGGACACACCATAAAATAGATAATTGTACTTGACATTTTGCTTCAAGAAGAGACAGTAAACCAAGTCAATGGATGAAGGAGAAAACAACAAATTTCAGGCAGCTAAATCCTCGCATACAATGTGAACTCGTAAGAACTGACGGTAATGAGACTAATCAATAATGGATACTACAATCAAGTATTCTTACTGGTGATGGAAAATCTATAAGTCTCTGCAGGCCATTTTCACTTACTAACCTCAGAATATCCAAGGGAAAAGCAACAAAACTGCCACTTTACGAATAAGTGATTCCCACAGATGAAAGCGCAATATATGTCAACAACACCACGGCCAAGTAAACCTAACTTTTGAAAAAGGTAAAAGTGCAGCCACTAAGGAAAACCTACTGCCTGCAATGATGCAGATTCGTACCGACATGATATAAGCCAAAAAAATTATAAAAGTGCATGCTAATAAAAAGTATAGTGCATTGCAAACCTGATATATTGATAGGACAACTGTGCTGCAGCAACTAGAGCTTCATCTGTGTATCGCAGCTTATGATGGAGTTCATATCTCTCACAAAGTCCTCTTAAGATCTGTATGGTTTCATCAACAGTTGGCTCTGGAACTTTAACTGGCTGGAATCTTCTCTCCAGTGCAGGATCTTTCTCAATATGCTTCCTATACTCATCCAGAGTTGTGGCACCAATACACTAAAGAAACAACAGTATCATAAAAGTTGTAAATTAGGGGGTGAATATGCATGAGCAGTTCATATGTTATTTGCGGGCACAGTCTGCTCCCTGAGACGAATTGCCTAGTGTGGGTAGCCAATCAGGGTTCAATTTGCATCCTCTACCTATTAAAAATGCTAGGGCGGACGTCTCTCCCCCTAGTCGAGTTCTTAATAAAGTAGAAGGAACTACTCAATTCTTAGAGTCGGTTAGATAAGGGCTATGGTGCCATCTTTGCACTACCTCCGTTTAGAAAAGGATGCAATTCTAGCTTCATTTTTAGCCAAACTATCTAAAGTTTGGCCAAATGTACAAGAGTATGAATATTTATGACATCAAATAGGTGTATTATGAAAATATATTCCATAACGAATCTAATGGTACTAATCTAGTATTATAAATATTTTTTTGACCGAATATCTGGTACTATAAATATTGATACTTTTTTGTATAAACTTGGTCAAACTCAAGACAGTTTGGCTTGATACTATGCTAGAATTGCATTCTTTTCTGGATGGAGGGAGTACTTATAACAAGACGTATAAGACAAACAACATAATGCCAAATAAACAACCTATACCTGCAGTTCACCTCTAGCAAGAGCGGGTTTCAAGATGTTAGCAGCATCAATTGCACCTTCAGCTGCACCTGCTCCAATCAGTGTGTGCACTTCATCAATAAAGAGAATAATATCTTCATTTTGCTTGATTTCTTCCATAAGCTTCTTCAATCTTTCTTCGAACTCTCCACGGTACTTGGTACCAGCCACAAGGAGCCCCATGTCAAGAGTAATAACCTGGCCCAAAGAAAAGGTATTCAGTTTTCTGAAGCAACATGGAGGCAATTAGGAAGACGTATTTTACTCCCACTAGTGTTCAGTTTGCAAATAATGATTGTTCATATTCCATCTACATCTGGTAATAACAGAATAACACTTCACACTAATGGCGTCAGTCTAAGTATTATATTCACAACAAAAGCCTGGGCATGTTACATAAAGAACTTATACTGGACAAAGACCCAGTATGTTTTGTCACTAGAAACTACATGATTTTGAACTGAAAATTCTGAATTCCCTCAAACAGGGCACGTGTAGGAGCACTTCGCATAATGAAGCCACCCATTGACAATTACTAGCATTAGGGATGCAATTATGAGTTATGACACAAATGGGTATTCCAGGTCAATTAATCTATTTTATCACATTTTCTTTCCTTTGAAATCCAGATTAATTCAATAAAAAATGAGTGTTGGGTTGACCCCGTGGTCCAGAGAAAGCAAACTTGCATCCTAATCAGCATGGAACAAAACCATGTTGATTCAAACAAACCTTCTTTCCTTCAATCGTTTCTGGAACATCCCCATTGGTGATACGCTGTGCAAGCCCCTCTGCAACAGCAGTCTTGCCAACACCAGGCTCTCCGATTAGGCAGGGGTTGTTTTTCGTTCGCCTGCCCAAAATTTGGGTTACACGTTCAATCTGGTCCTGTCTGCCAACAACTGGGTCGAGTTTTCCCTGCAGAAAGAAAAAAAGATGCTTAGACTTGTTTTCTTTACTAACTCACTTATGCAATAGAGCAAACCAAAGGGGAGAAAGAAAAATACCTCTTCTGCTAATTTTGTCAAATTAGTACCATATTCTTCAAGTGTTGGCATCTTCTGGCCACTGCTTCCTCCTCCAACACCAGCACCAACAGCTTCTGTGCTTTCACCAACCATTCTTATGACCTGCACATCATGTTAAATATGATTGCCTGCACAATTTTGACTTTGAAAGAGTTGACCACAAACAAGAACAGAAAATGATAATTGCCTGGGTACGAATGTTATTTGGATCAGCACCAAGGATTTCAAGCACACGGGCTGCCACACCTTGACCCTCACGAAGTAGGCCCAGGAGTAAGTGCTCAGATCCTATATAGTTGTGCCCTGAATATGTAGCACTGAAGAATATTAGCAAAAAGGAAATGTACCTCTCTTAACATCCACAAACTAGTCTTCCAAACTTGGAAATGAACAGATGTAAAGGCTAGCCAGAAGTGGTAAGACTGTTTTTGGTACTACAGATTCAACAAATAATGCCTCAAGGTTTGACCTGAGCTCAAGACATACTAAAATTTCAACACCACCTTAATGAACAATGTGATAGTTATCATTTCACAATCTTTCCATGTGCTACCAGCACTGATGTAGTTGTCAAGGGTGCCAGCTTTTTGCACAAACACTGTATGGCATTATTGCCTTTTTTACAATATAAGTATACTTCTGAATCAATACTTAGCTACAAATTCAAAAATTATAAATACTAGTACAATCCACTTTGCATAATCATGCATCCATGCAACAATCACCACAAATGTAAGCTAAAGGTTTTCATGTCCATCAAGTAGATATGAGGAAGTCAGAACAGGATTATTTTTAAACTAAAAAGAAACTACAGTTTAGGCTGATCAGATTAAAATTTGGACTCATGTCTACAGAGCCCATGAACAACAGCAAGCAATCAGAAAATTGAGGATAAATATGCCTACTTAGAAGAGATTACAATATGAAACTAAATGAATTTGTGGATAGATGAAGGATTACCTAGCTGGCGAGCTTCTTCAGCTGTCAGTTCCAATACACGCTTGGCACGGGGTGTGAATGGGATGTTAAGAGGCATGGACGACCCACTACCTCGTGCAATAATCTTCTCAACTTCCACTCGGGCATCCCTAAGATTAATTCCCATAGATTTCAAAACCTTCGCTGCAATCCCGGTCCCCTCACCAATAAGCCCTAGTAACATCTGCTCTGTCCCAACAAAATTGTGGCCAAGACGTCTGGCCTCTTCCTGCGCAAGCATAATTACCTTGATGGCCTTTTCAGTGTAGCGTTCGAACATGACCCGAACCACCCCTCTTGATGCTGAACCCCGTGGCTGCGACATCTGACTTGCTACAGTAGATACAAAGTCACGCTTTATCACAGACCTGGTGTCCAAAAAGTTCGTCTGCCGCAGCCCTTGAAAGCCACCAAGAGTAAGGGTCCGTGTCGGCATGTTATTGAGCATCGTGGCCCTCGCACGCACACGAGATTGACCAGACCCGCTCCTGTGTAATGTGGCAGGAACAATCCTAGACTGAACTAGAGACCTCTCCATATTAAATCAGCCAAATAATCCTGAGCCAGTTATCAATGAAGCCTGCAAGAGAGACTGTATTGTATAAGAAAACATAATAACTGCACGACGACAGCAGTTCACAAATCATTAAAAATCAAAGCAAGTTAGCAACCACACCTAAAAATACAAATAGAAAATGCATATAAGCCTCACATACAAAGGAGAAAAGACTGCCTTCTCTAAAATCAACTCTATTCATTTCTTTGAGTATAAATATTTTCCCATAGAGGTTCTGAATACTAAACCAACGTTCCAAACGGGTTCATCATCTAACAAGTGCTTGTCGAGGTGCATACCCAAAAAAACACGTATTCTTTAGGACTGAGGGAAGCACCATGCAACAGGAACATAAAACAGAGGGTAATTAGCACAACCACCCAGAAAAAGCACAAAACAATCACTTCCTCTGATTGCAAATCAGACATCAACATGATCTCCAATGTATCTCGACCTATTGAGATGAACCTTTATATTGTGACATGTGAGTTTTTTTTAGTACTGATGGCCAAAGCCTAGTTTAACTTAGGACAAATCTAGATGAATTTACATTTATGATAAAGGATCAGTATTAACCATTGCAGATTGCAGTTCCTTTAGACAAAGCAACTCGAAAATATCTTGTCAGTTTCTATCCCCAATAGATGGGCGCATTTTAGTGCTTGTCGATTCAATTGACTAGCCGCCGCCTTAATCCTATCCACTACGGAACATCGAACGCTGCGGTAGAGCTATCGCAGCCGCTACCCGCTCGGAGAAACATCAGCAGAGCTCAGTCGAGCCGCGATTCATCCGCAGACGCACAGCATGATAGTAGCAACCCAAATAAACCAACGAACAAATAAAGCACAAAACGCGATTGGTTCGGCGGTAGAGAGAGATTACGCGCGGAGACTCACCGAGCGGCGGCGGAGCGAAGTAATAAGAAGTCGTGAAGCGAGCGGAGCCAAAGCTGCGTAGAGACTCTGCGCCGGCGCGGCGACCGAGCCCTAGATAAGGAGACGAGGCCCTAGATATGATGCCGGAGCGGTGGGGGCAGGGGAGGCTGGGGAGGGAGGGCCACGGTGGGGGCGGGGAGGGGCAGGGCGGTGCGGTGGGAGCGAGGCACGGTCGGGACTCGGGAGGCACGGAGACGGCTACGAGCCTAAACAGAGAGAGGGGGAGAGTTCGCGTCGAACGTGAACTGGTTCCGTAAGATCAAGAACGTCGAACGCGATTATCTGAAGTTCCTTGCACGCTTCGTTAAGGGCTTAAGGCTGCGTTGGATCAGGAGATATCTATATATCTAAACTCTACGAGGGTGAACCGCTCGCCGATCAGCCACGTTATCCATGTTAGCAAAATTTTTTTTAGCCGTTTGATCTCCATCCGGTGGCTCCGATTCTCTCCACCGGTGAGTTACTGTATTCATCACGTCGTGCGCTTCCACTGCTGGAGGCAAAAATATCTCCTTCTGGAACCGTCGCTCACTCCATCGATAAAAAAAACTTCTTCTCTCGCCCTCTCCGTCTCTGCCGAGGTCGCGTCGCTCGCCCTCCTCCTCCGGCGACGGCGCGCCTCGGCCCCCGGCTGCCCCCCTCCCTTCCTCCCACCCCTCGAATGGGCAGAGGCCCGCGGCATGTTGTGTCGCGGCCAGCGCGCGCGGCACGGCGGAAACAAACAACGCTCCCTCTCCCCTCGCTCTCTCCGTCTCCGCGGCGGCACAACGGGCCGACCCCGGCGAGGACGCGCGCCGGCGCCTCAGCCTCCGCCGCTCCCGCCCCAGGCCCCGGCCCTGGCCCCGGCCCCGCCCCTTCCTCTCCCTCTCTCGGGACGTGGCGGCGCAGCAGGATGGGAGGGCTCTAGCACGGCGGCGCCCAGGGTGACGGCGCCACCGGTGTGCGCCGCAGCCGCACCACCGGGCCTCCAGCCTGTCCGCTATCCCCTCCTCCCCCTCCTCTTTCTCTGCATCTCTCAACCTCTCTCTCCCGATGTGGTGGATGCACCGGCGGTGCCCGGCCTCTGGCGCGGCGACGCGGCCGGCCTCTGCAGTGGCCACTGATGCGGCCTGGCGGCCGCTGCCCCACACCGCGCGCTCATCTCTCTCCCTCTCTCTCAATTTCTCTCCTTCGATTGGGAACGCGTTCTTGAGCACCCAGGGTGGCCATGGTAGCAAAAAAATATTTGACCCGTTTGATGTGGTGCCATATGCATGGAGGCAAGGTCAATTTCGCCCTAGAACTACTGTTCTCCCCCTTCCTCTTACAAATTTGCAACGGAGCTGCATGCTTGTTTTTTGGTGTTCTGTAATCTATGACGTGCTCGGTTCAGTTTGATCTTGACAGCAGGCAGGTATTGTGCCATACATCTAAGCACATGACCATATCAGTGATATTGGTTTTAGTTCTTAGTGTGAGACAAAAATTGAGAACGTGTTCACTGCGGTGGTGGTGGTTTTTGGATTATTGTTCGTATTCGGGCCATGTGCAGTGATGATTACATCTTCATCTTTCTGTTATGTTTTCATTTGAGGGAATGGGCCAGTGTTGTGATGATTCAATGCCAATGACCATGGTCTATCTTTGAAAAGGTAAATCTCTTTCTTGTTTTAGTGAATTCAGCCGATGCTCCTGATCTATCATGATTCTTCCTCTTACATCTCTCTGCCATGTTGACAGCTGAGGCAATGATCATAACCAATGCTGATATAATTTTTGGCATCTCTTTCTACCTGCTCCATGATACCTGAGGCAACGACAAATTGGTTGCTTCTGTTTTGTTGCATTTCGTCGTACCTGTTTTGTTTTGTGTGGTTTGGAGCCACCGATGACAGTTGTTGTTTGTTGTTTATTTAGTAACATACTACGTGGCTGGAATTAGTTCTCCATTATGAGATCTGAGCTTCTAATGCCATTGCCTCTGATGATTTCATCCTTTGTCTAATCTGATCATTGCCTTTTGTTTCGCACTCTTACTTGCTTCTGATCGCTATCTGTGATGATTGTCTGTGATGTCAAATTATATATTGTTCATTCTGAGCACATGGCCCCTTCTCAAGGATTACATTGTGAGGCACTTTCATTGTGTGCAAACCACATTTGGTTTTACTGTTTCTTTGAGCTTTGAGAATAATTTCTATGTGCAATGGTATTTTTTAGCTCCAGTGAAATATCTGTAGAATTGGACAAGAGATATGACAAAGGTCTGTGCACTGTGTGCGATTATGTATGATGCTGGGTTGAGCATTTAAATATTTGATGTTTCCTTTTCATCATAGGTTATACAGGCCATTTTTCCCCTGCCAACCATTTTTTCCCTGCCAAAGCCACCTCAATATTAAGGTACTCTGATCATTGCTCTTTCTTTAACCATTCTTTTCTTCTTTGCAATTGGTATGTACCTTATGTGCCTCATAAGAATTTGGTTCTTCGTTTCATTGCAGACTCTACATCAATCATAAACAGAAGGGTTATGGCTATGACTTGAGAATATGTGCAATCATTTTTCAACTATGAAGTTAATCTGCTGCAATCAGGTAACTCCTTAGATAAATATGGGATTTACTGTTACTTATTATTGCAAATATCTCTGTCTTCAAATTGGTAGGAAACATTGTGTCTATGATGTCCCCTCCAGTTGATAGGATGAATGGCAGCACAATCTAAAGATGAAGGCAATAACTCATTATGCTGATGCCTTCATCTTTAGAATGATCAGTGTCTCCACTCATGCAATCGTCCTCATATTGGAGGCACATCACCTCCTACAGCCCCCGTCCCAAATTGTAGAGTACTTAAATTATGACAAATAACATATTCCTAATTTTGGTAATTCCAGCCTTCATGGGATGGTTTGAACTAGACAGCTTAGCTATTGATTTCTCCCTGTTTAATTTGTAGACATTGATTGTTGCCTCTTCTTTGATCCATCCTACATGTCTGTCGTTTTACCGTACCTAAACTTTCTGGCTCATCTTCCTCACATCCCACGTGCAAGGCAGCAAATTGCCAGGCGGACCTACAACTATGATTCAAGCACTCCACCCCTTCTGAACCCAGGTCTCCTCTGTAATGCCCCCTACGTACTTTTCCATCTCCATCTTTCTTTCATGCATTTCGAAGGTTACACAAACCTAGGATTTGAGTGGTGGACTTTTCTATTGTCATGGCAAAAGTAATGCTAAAAAAGGGTTACTAATCATACGAATTGATGGCTCCCATTAAAGTTTGATCCATTAACTTTAGAAATAGTTTTATTTATGTATGCCCATGCATTTTACCCAACAATATTATGAGTTAGAGTGCCTTTGCTATACAATATTTCAGAGAGGCTAGTTCCAGTCATTTGCCTTTATCTTCTCATATGCCATCTATAATCCTACATTCATATGTCAAGTTATATCTATGCTAAAGATCCGCCTCACCTACAACCTACAATACTCTCTGTATATAGCCTGATTTCAGATCCAGCGCGTATCCTCTTCCTCGCCGGCAGCGGCGGCGACCCAGCTCCAGGGCTGGATCTACCGGTGCTTCACTCTTTTATGCTCCTCCTCGTCCATTTCATAGCTCCTCCTCTGGATCCTTTCTCCCTCCTTTTTTTCCCTTTGCGCAGGTGATTGGCCGTGTGCACGCAGCGGACACAGACGACCAAGCACCAGTGACACTCCAATGTAAGCTCGCACTAAGGCATGGGTTTTCCTTGGGCCATTTGATATAAAAGGTTATGCTTCCTTTTTATAATCAAGCTATGAATATAGGATTCCCTCAGGATTATTATGAGTCGGCTACTGTTCTCGAAACGTCGTAGGAATTCTTGTGAATAAAGGTCGTCATCTCTGCTATTTTCCCCTTTTATGTGCAGTTACAATATAGTTGCCATCGGAGCAGGACATGTCTATCACTTTTGCAAATTTGTGCCCTTCCATCTACAGTACACATAAGATGTGGTCAACAAATTGCTTACATAATTTTTTGTGACCATAAATTGCACGAAGAAGTTTCTGTAATGATGTCTTACAAATCTAAATAGGTTCAATTGTGTTTGGCTATTTCCAGATTAAAATGATTGCGGGTTCATAGCAAAAACTGGGTGGGTTCATTTGTATTCGCACATGCAAAATGAATTGATGTTTAGGGGGATGAAATTTTAGGGTGTTTGCTGCAAGTTTGCCTCTCACTTTTTTTTGCCTATATCATCTGCTACATGCAAGCCTTGTTTTTTGAGAAGTCCCATTCACAATTTTATCTGCATACAATAGGGCTTGTGTTGTTTTATATCTAATTGCCTATTTTAGGATGATAAAACGAAAATTATGAATTAGAAGTCAAGTCAACCATAAATTAACACGGTGGTCATTTCCCTGTTCATTGGTGTGTTTATTGATTCGATTTCAGTTACAAAGATGCAATATGTAGGCAATAAAACTGCACTTTTGTTCATCACTCTACTGTCTTCCTTTAGGTCTACAGCATGGTGTCACGTGAGATGATAGCTACAGCTAAAGCACTGGAATCGTACATTGGAAAAGGAAGTTTTGGAGTCAGAAATGTTCAAACACATTGTACTCTGCTTTTTTTCCCTGCCCTATTGCTCTCCATGCTATATTTGGTTCCAAACTGTTAATCCATCTGGGGTACACCATTACTGCTATGTTTGATTGATAGTGGTTTATGCCAGCAGATGGAGATGGCTGCCAATATTTCTGTACAAGATTGTTTATACAATTTTTGTGTTCTGAATCATGAAACTTTAACCTGAGCTTGCTTCGGTTGCTTCATATATATTTTGATCTCTTCATGCAATCAGATATGCTGATTGTTAGGTAAACAGGTACCATGTACCTACAATCTTCAGAGACTTCTGGTTTGTGAACACTTACCTTACCTGTCTACCACAGCTTAATAATTTCTTTGCCTCATAAATTTCCTGTTGTCTTACCATATATTAACTTTTACAGCTGTTGTTTATCACATCCGGCGTGCAAG
The DNA here is from genome assembly GCA_038087645.1 of Saccharum hybrid cultivar R570. Classification (NCBI taxonomy): domain Eukaryota; kingdom Viridiplantae; phylum Streptophyta; class Magnoliopsida; order Poales; family Poaceae; genus Saccharum; species Saccharum hybrid cultivar. Next base: position 744,823 of record JAQSUU010000522.1, read on the forward strand.
CCAGCAGGTTTGCAATGGGAGCTACAGCTATGGTACAAACTGTCCCATGAATACACTGAACCCAGGTAGGTACTTTCCCCTTTCCATCTTCCTTTCATGTATTTCGAAGGCTACCAAAAATAGATTTGAGAGTGGCTGACTTTTCTATTGTTAAAATTTATCAAGAAATGGGTTACTAATTACACGAATTGATGGTTCCCATTCTAAAGAACAATCCGTTAACTTTTGAAACCAATTTATTTAGCCAAATTTGGGGGACACACCACTGATTGTATGGTCATGCATTTTTCCCAGAGATACAACATCTTTGTTTTGCTAACCTGTGTTCCCTGCGTTGTGTAGTTTTAAAGATGTAGGTTCTAATTGCTTGAGGATTTAATTTACATATCATCTTCTACCTATGGATATGTTGGAGGAATATTTTTAGGGATTCTACACGGCTTCTGATTAGCATGGAACAACTCTTCTATCTTCCTCCATGTATTTTTTCAAAAGGTAAACATGATTGATTGAAATTTTATGCATTTCACCTAATGGAATGAATCAGTAAGAAATTGTATGGCTCCTGCATATCCAGTCCTCCAATTAATAAACTGCTCTTGTGTATATATTCATGGCCTACTTCTTAATGTTTTTTCTCCTCCATCCATTATCGCAGCCTCTATTTTCCTGCTGATGTATATATTCCTCAAGCGATTGTTGTACTATTTCTGTCTAAAAAGGACCAACAACATTGTTCTGCTGCCCATGCCAACAGGGATGCAATACAAAGACTCCGCTGCTGCTGATCTAAGAATGGTGGAGCTCTTCACGCACATTCCTTTGATGGGCTCAAGAGGCTTTCCTCCTGTCTACGGTAAGGTCAAATTCCTTGCCTTGATGCTTGAGATTTGCCTAATGCTTTGGTATAACTTTGATAAGAAAAATTGCTATATGCAGGTCAAACAGATACTGCTGTCCTTCCTCATTGATTGAGGATTAATGAGAGGGCGGGGTCTACACAGGCTCTGGCCCCTGTGTATGATAAGGTGAAATTTCTTGGCTAATGCTTCAGATCTGCCTAATGCTTAGGTTAACTTTGACAGTAAATATGACCATACACAGGTTAAATAGATCGTTGTACCACTACCTTTCGTAAATTTGGGCTAAAGAAAAGTCGGGTTCCAGCTTCTGAAAATAGGATGTTGGTGGTTTGCCAGAGGATTTCACAATGACAAAGTGAAAATCCAAAAAATGGAAGGTGTGTGTTTCTCTCCATTCTTGTGTCTACATGTTGCCTCTCATTTCACTTAATTAACTCAAGGTATCCATATAGAATTGTAGACTAACTGAAAACATGGTACCAAAGTAGCAATTTTGCATCATCTGCGTATAATCTTTCATCTTCTTTTCTCTGGGACATTTTTCATTTTGTTATCTACAACTTCCTAGGCACGAAGTAATCACATCAGCATTGCATCTACCCTGTACCTGATAATGACCATAAATTGCGGACTAACATATAGCGAAAACATGTTGCTTCTAATTCGACATTTCGAGTGACGACGAACAAGGGTGGGGATCTGATCGTAGCATGAGCAACACCTGATGCTCGTCTGTGAATCGCGCCGCACCAAAATCTTCAATCCAGACCTTCCTGCTTTGTATAATACTTAGGCCGCACACAAGCGGATCTATTTGTACCCTACATCTGACATGCTATTCTGTACCATGACCACCTACTGCCGTACGCTCCTTTCATGTGTAAAACCAATATTACTATGTACTGAACCTATTACCATGCCCTCAAGTCTCATATTCATTATAGGCATAACCATATACTAGGTGCATATCCAAACCCACTGCGCCTAGACCATTGTCAGGTAAGTTTATCACACCCTTAGCAATCGCGCGCAGGGGCGCGCGTTTCCACTAGTACTCTTATAAATATAACCTAACTAAATGATTTCTCTCTTCATACGAGGTGTCTACGTCATTCTCCATTATTTCTTCATGCAAGATGTCCATATCATTCCTCACTAAGTACATGTCATCCCTTATTAATTATAAAAATATTCATGTCATCTCAATCATATGAAATATTTTAAATCTTTAATCTATTAACATATAAGTTATCTACATACACTATTTGTTTCATCACCTATTCCTCTATATGTAATCAAATATTCTATTGGTTTTTCTTCAGTCAACTTATCGATTTTTACCAGATCTGATACAATAAATAACATGCAAAGTCAAATTCATATATATGTATATACAGTATATAGAATACCATATAGTAATGCTATGGACATGACAGAATCATTTTTAAGAAAATCTCGCGGCAACGCGCGGGGTATACTTCTAATTTATATGATGGAACAGTTCTATTTTCATTTTTAGAGAATTTTATTTATGCCATCTGAAATTCCGAGCTCACTTCCATTAGATTGTGTTAGGTTAACAACCATTATGGGATAGGTTTACAGAGAACTAGAGATAGACAATTCTTTTTGTGTTTGGAATTGGTTGGGTAAACAGAACTATTTCTGTCTCTGTTTGGTTTACAAGCACCACAAATGAGATTAGTTATATGACATACATATGGTCTTTTTTTCTTTCCTTCTTCTTTTCTCATCTCTCCTCATGGTCGGGCGAACTTCCTCAATGAGCGTCCGCGCTGGTCCTCCCTACAATCGTGAGCTTCGTGGCCGTCCTCCCTACAATCATGAGCTTCATGGCAGTCCTCCCTTGGCAAGCACCCGCGGTCGGTGTCTAGGCCCAGCAGACCCGCTCCTCCACAACCGCGACAATGCTCATGGCCGCCCTCGCTTGGCGAGTGCAGGCTCCAAGGCCCTCCCTCCCTTCAGGAGTGCCCACGGCTTGGACCTTCTCGGCCACCCTCTCTCCTCTTCTCATCCCTTTGTGTCGCCTTGCTTCGTGTTCACGGCGTCATGTCCCTAGTGGGACGGACGGATCCACTCAAATTTGGGTGATGATGTTGCCTAGGATCTTCAAGGAATATTCTCATGAGGGATGACTCTGTGTCATGGTTGTCTCCAAACCAAACTCTAGGGCAAGGTGGGATATCTCACCTAGAATCCCCACCAATCCCTAAAAATCAAATACTACCTTAGCGTGTCTTTGGTTCATGGTAGAAATGCAAATTGTTGGATATCTACGGATACGAATGCATATATCTATATTTTTTGTTGGATTCGAATTCGAATATGGATGGTGTTACATGTGCCGGATAGAATACGAATGATATCGGCATCATATATATTCCAATATCTCAATATTGTTGTCATTGACATGTGGGTCCCACGTAATAAAGGGGATAGGGTATTCACAACCTACTACAGCAGTCCTCCCCTATAACTTGCAATTCAGTTTTTTCAATCCTCTATAGGAGATTTTTAGGGAAAATGAATACTCAATCAGGTAGAGATGCTCTAAGAGCAGTCCGCATTAAAATCCATGTGTAGTGGCATACGGACTCCATTTACAACGTTCTACATATTCACGAAATGTTAACTAAGGAGATAAGCTTTCTAATGACGCTAGTCTCATGTCCAAAATACTTATGAGTCAATGAAACTTGTCGAAACAAGTGAACATACATACAAAATAACAAAAATCAAGTAAGTTCATACACTCCATATGTAACCAGTGGATGGAATCATGATGAACCTAAACAATGTCAACAAGGATGTGAACTTAACATTTTACCAACCGTGTACGAGTAAAGTATTGTTGAACTTGTTTTAGATATTGCCCAATTGCGAGGCGAAAGGAGGCTGGCAATTTTCTTTGCTCTTAAGCTCTTTGCTTCAACAATTACTATTTGATTGAGAGGTTTGAGGAGCCTCAAAATTTTCTTGAGACAGCTCCAACAACTTTATGCTTCATGTGTTAATTTGATTATAAAGGGATTCAAAATACTTAACTATATATAAGTTTACAATTTAGAAGTCCATATTTGGTTACATAATCTTGTGGGCCTGCAACATTATGCTGTTTTTACTTTTGTAGCTCTGTTAGAGCTTTAGTTCGACCTGGTGAACCTTGTACATTGAATTATTTTATAAATAATTATACGCCAAGGTGTTCTTTATCTCCAACATTGAGACGATTTCCCATCGAAAACTATGAACATTTGTAGGCCTCAAAGATATGCCATCAATATTATATCATCAGGATGTGTCTTGTCATAGTTCTGAATAAGGTAGGTAAATGACATGTAGTGGACAATACCATGTGATTTTGACAGTCTCCATTTCCCATATAAAGCTATTTTGGGCTGATTATTGATGAATGTCACAACACCCTCATATAAGAGTCACTACTACACAAATCTTAACCGTGGCGGGCAAAAAGGGTTAACCGAGACGGTTTTTGTAACCGCTTCGGACTAAAGGTCACGGTTAATCGTGGCCTTAACCGAGGCAGTTGCAAAAAACGCCTCGGTTAATCGATTAACCAAGGTGGTTAATGCTATTATCGGAGGCGATTGAGTTATGTAGCCCACCACGGTTGTCTGTGGTAGGATCCACGCCCCCGAAGCCTTCGATGGCTGGCCGCTCGGTGGTGGCCGGATTTGCTCCCCTATAGCCTCCGGTGGCCGGATCCGCGCCCCCGCTGGGGCCACGCCTTCACGAGCTGCCGCTGACGCGGGGCCCTCGCTTGCCTTCTCCTTTGATCTGTTGGGTCCCACATGTCGTGCCGCTAGAGGTGGAGGTGGAGGTGGAGCTGGAGGGGGCCAGAGTTGGAGCTGGAGCTGAAGGGAGCGCAGTGGAGGTGGAGGGGGCCGCTGGAGCCGGAACCGGAGGTGGAGGGCGCCACCGGAGCCAGGAGTGGAGGATGCCGCTGGAGCCGGAGGGAGAAGTGGAGGACGCCACTAGAGCCAGGAGTGGAGGACGTCACTGGAGCCGGAGGGAGAAGTGGAGGGCGCCACCGGAGCTGGAAGTGGGAGGAGCCGCCGGAGCTAGAAGTGGGGGGCCCGTGGGAGCCGGAGGTGGAAGGGTAGCTCAGGGTAGGGAAGAGCGCCGCTGAAGTTAGAGGGAGAAGGGCCGGCCCTCAAGTGCGAGGGAGACGAGAGAGGAGTTGCTCGGGCGTTCAAAGATATTCCACGATTCACCTGGACGACACATCTTGTAGGGTCCGCTCGTTGTTGGCGGTCCTTAACTCATATTTTCACCCGCCAACTTTACACAAAATTTATATAAACAAACACCAAAACTTAGTAAATAGGGTTTTATGCTAACATATTCCACGAGTTTTGGTACTTGTATGTTTTGCAGGCACAAATATAGAAATACACTAAAATGTGCTTTTCCAGAAGGTGTATTTGAGCAAAACAACAAGCAAGCCCATCCAAACATCGAACTGGGCCGAAATACCAGCATGGCAGGGGTCCAGGCCCATGTAGCAACCGACCAGAGGAAGGCGGTCGCGGGGCACTATATAAGAAGAGCTACTCCCCCCTCCATTCGTGATCAAGGAAGAGCAACACAAGATACACAATGTAGCAAGAAGTAGAGCCACACTCATATCTTAGCTTCCAGCTAGTTGTAGTAGGGAGTGAGTGAGTAAGAGTGGAGAAGTAGCGGAGTTGTCGGCTACCCCGTCTTGTGTACTCGGGTACTCGTGTACACTTAGCGGAAGGAATGTGGGGAATATCGGTTTCCTCTACACTTGTACCTCGATGAATCTAGTACTATTTAGAGTACAAATGTTCGTGTTCTTCTATGGTGGTGAGCTCTTACTTTAAGTTAGTCTTGTTTACTATTTATTTATGGGTTTGTCGTTCGTCCCTATGGCGGATACTCTACTAGAGGGCTCCTGATAAAGATGGATAACCCTATACGACACTAGAGTAGTAATCGATAGCGTAGACATGGTGTCTAGGCTAGAGGCTACCTTCGTTTGTCTCGTGCCATATGGTTGAGGGGTAGACGACAAGTGGTGACAGCCCTGTCCATCCCTTGTAATCCCCCACGTGGTGGTTTGGCGTAGAGCCATAGGCTGGCAGTGCTTGGTAGACCAAGTGTTATTCGGTGCCCGAAGCAAGTCTGTAGTGGCAAAGCTATCTTAACTTAGGATCTCTATCCCTAGAAAACCTCACTACCCGAACTATCTTTCTTCTTGTTACCTTAGGTGAACTAGCTAAGAGACTCTTATACATCCGTTCCTCGTGAAAATACGATACCCTGAATACTTCCGGGTGAAATGCTACCACGGTAATTTTGTGCGCTTACGGATTATTTCTGTATGCGTTAAGAAATATCAACAAGCATTTCTGGCACCGTTGCCGAGGAACGGTTGTCGTAATTATCTCTAAACCTAGTCCACCCATGTATCCTTGTGTTTTATCTTCCTTGTCAAAAAAAGTTATTCTCTTTTATTCTTTTCACCATGAAGCCTTTCCTTTTAAAAAAATCTATCTACTCCTAAGAACGAGTTTAGAGCCACCACCATTGAAGCTAATCACAACTTCTGGTTATAAACTCCGTCCTAGCTTTGACGGTCAAGCTTATGACAATAAACTAAGCACTGCCGGGAGAAACTCCGAATTATCATAAAAAATACTTTTCTTATCAATAAAATTAAGAACATGTTTTCAAGCAAATATGCACCTTCGTGTATTCTTTTTTGCTAACCATTTCAGGTTAAGAACAAAAAAACAGGAGACAAACGATGCCTGAAAACATGGGAGCTTCATCCATTATACACCATGATGTTCTTTGGTGATAGAATACACTCAAGAGGAGACCCTGATCCTGCACACTTGACTTTTACACAAAAGTTCAAGTTTGGAGGAGGATAATGAGAATCTCAAAGTTCCATAAACATCAAAGGATAAAAAGAAAAAAAAGATGATGTCAGCTCTACCTTGCTATAAAAAAAGAGAGAGAAAAAGGAGAACTATAAAAAAGAAGAGAAAAAGGGCTAAAAAAGTGATAAAAATATATGAGATATATATAAAAAAAAGAGAGAAAAAGTATATGATAAAAATATATAAAAATTATATATATATATATATATATATATATATATATATATATATATATATATAAGAAGAGAGAGAAGCCGCAAGACGGGTGCTCCTCCTCTATGCCTTTGCTGCTACCATCAAGGCCCGTGGTCCATACACACTATTTGTGTGTGGCCTAGCCTTGTTGCTCGTCTAGGTGGGGCCGTCAAGTCACCGCTGCAGCAACTCCAAAAGCTTCCATCAATGCTGCTGGAAAAGTACACCTAGGTATGTAAAGGTAAATAAATGTTCACCAAACTTCTTTACTCATGTTTGTCTCCATGAAAAATAAAATCATGCTTCTTTTGTTCATGTCATATGCTCTGGTTTGGATGCATTCGCTAAGCAATGCATCTATAGGCATTTTAAATTAAGCATGGTGCTTAGGTTAAAATAGCCTTCTTTAATCAAAACTTGACATGGTGTTAAATTTTAGTTAATGAACTTGGAGTATTATTTTCATAAACAATGGAAGTAATTTATAATGGAGATAAACCAAGGCTAAGTTTATTCTGCAAGCTTTATCTCTACACTTGTTTGAGTTATGCTAAAAGATAAAAGGTTGGGTAAATAAATAAAATAAAACAAATAATAAAATGATTTTTTTCAAATGCATAAAAAAATATAAATAAATATAAATAAATATAATAATCATAAATAATAAATATTAATAAAATAAAATTTAGGCTCCTAGTGTTTAAGCTGGTAGGGCATTTGTTTGTTTCGTTTTCTTTGTTTTTCTTTGTCAAACAAAATAGGTACAAAAATAACTGTGGGGGAGATCACTCATGCATAACGAACACACTTGTGAGATCTTTTACCAACACGTTGCACAAATATCAAACAATCCAACATGCAGGAAGGACAGGACAAATGGCTACAGAGAGGATTGGTTGAACTTATAGTTCTGCCAAACCATCTCTGATTCTGCTCAGTCCCTTCTTCTCTTCAACGATGGTTTGTGCAACACTACTCTCACTCCCTACATTAAGTAAAGATTAAAATTAAATAAATTTAAACTATAAAACAAATGATGCTCCATCTCCATGCTATCCTTTGATGAGACATTTGCATATACTTTATTTCTCGCCAATATTCCTAAGCTTGTGAACAACTTATCATATGGACCCTATTTTATCTAGGTAATTGGAATATGAGATATAGTAGGATGAAAATGAAACTTGCTCACTTTGGCAAAGCACCTGGGATTTATTTTACAAAATCAAAATTCAAATAGCATGCTCCTCTATGATACGCAAATTCCTACCAAAGTCATATTTAGTGTTTAGAACTTAAAACCTCTAATTTCGTGCTACTTATTCCTACATTGAGTTTTGTCAAGTCTTGTTGACCCTTGTTGAGAGAGTTATCATGCCCCAAGATGAAGATCACGTACACCCACATACATAAGCTATTCCTACACTGGGAATACGCTAAAACATGCCTCCATCCACCCAAAACTCTACTCCTACACTAGGAGTAGACAAAAAATATTTGTTAGAAAAATACTCCATATTTTATAAGATAGTGATCCCTCTCAATATGTGGTTTAAGAGACATGAACTATGCAAAAGTATGAAAAAAGAAAAAAAAAATATGGACACATGAAGGTCCAAGAAATAGGGACACATGAAGGTCCCAAGGTATTAAAAAAAAGATGAGCACATGAAGGCTCATAGAAAGAAAAAAAAATGATAGCCATGTATCAAAATAAAAAGCTAGAGAGAGATCACTCATACAAAAGGAGTATAGTATAGATTTAGAAAAGTTTTATCCACATACTTGCACTTCTTGATCTAAGGGTATGACATCTTTCTCCTTAGATCCAAGCATTGACTCAATAAAATATGTAGAGTAAGTATGTCTTCATATCTTTCCCTGTCCAAAGATCCATATAAGCGTTTTAGAAGTAGGAAAGAAAGAAGGCAACACTATAATATGCCTTGGTGAGGAACCAAACACATATATGAGCGATTTGAGAGAATCATTTGAGGAGCTAAGCTATGTTTACATTTTTAAAAATCAAATGAAAAACCCAACTTTCCGAGCTAATTGATGTAAGGGGATTTGAATCCCTGCTGTTCCATTATCCAATCACTCAAGATTTTATGGTAGACACTCAGAATGTTCATAGGTGAAGATGAGGCTTGGAATAACTGGTATGCAGATATCGTATCTAGGAGATGACCCATCTTAGTCCCTTAAACTTTACTCAAGGACGAGCAAAGGGCTAAGTGTGGGGGAGTTGTTGGCCATCCTTAACTCATATTTTCACTAGCGATGAAAATGGACGGAAACAGACGGAAAAACCCTATTTCTACTTTTGTTTCTATATTTTTTGGCGAAAACGGGATCGGGTTCGGAAAATGTGGGTTTAGAAACGGAATCGGGATATGCGGATGCACATAAACGAACAAATACGGATGGAGAGCCGGAAAATTAAGTTAGAATAATATAATTAAATATTCATGAATATACATGAGCAAAGTCACAAGTTAATATACACATACGAAGTTATTGGTCTAGTATTCACTAGCATGCCATGTGTTAACATGCATAATTGGTGATTAATAGGTTTATGAACAAATTAATTTCTACACATCTCATATAGATTTAAAACAGAATGAAAAGCGGAATAAATACGGGCCAATTTTAGGTGAAAATGGGATCCCGCGGAAACGGACGGAAAAACCCCTCTCCCATTTCCGTAAATACGGAAACGGGACCCTGCAAATACGGAAACGAACGGACAAAAGTGGAAAATGGAACAGGTCAGGACAGGAATTTTTCCGTCTGTTTTCAACGCTAATTTTCACCCGCCAACTTTACACAAAATTTATACAAACAAACACCAAAACTTAGTAAATAGGGTTTTATATTAACATATTCCACGAGTTTTGGTACTTGTACGTTTTGCAGGCACAAATTCAAAAATACACTCAAATACGCTTTCCAAAAGGCGTATTGAGCAAAACAACAAGCAAGCCCATCCAAACATCGAACTAGGCCGAAATACCAGCATGGCAGGGGTCCAGGCACACGTAGCAACCAACCAGAGGAAGACAGTCATGGGGCGGCTCTACCTGGGTGTGGCCGCACCCAGGGTGTGCCCACTCTCCTCTAGCAGTATCATCAATGCACCTAGGGTCAGTTTCGGGTGGTTTCCTAATTTATCTCACCCAAACCGACCATGAAGCACTATATAAGAAGAGCTACTCCCCCCTCCATTCATGATCAAGGAAGAGCAACACAAGATACACAATGTAGCAAGAAGTATAGCCACACTCATATCTTAGCTTCTAGCTAGTTGTAGTAGGGAGTGAGTGAGTAAGAGTGGAGAAGTAGTGGAGTTGTCGGCTACCCTGTCTTGTGTACTCGGAGCTTCGTGTACACTTAGCGGAAGGAATGCTGAGAATATTGGTTTCCTCTACACTTATACCTCGGCGAATCTAGTACTATTTGGAGTACAAAGGTTCGTGTTCTTCTACGGTGATGAGCTCTTACTTTAAGTTAGTCTTGTTTACTATTTACTTATGGGTTCGTCGTCCGTCCCCGTGGTGGATACTCTAGTAGAGGGCTCTTGATAAAGACGGATAACCCTGTATGGCACTAGAGTAGTAGTCGATAGCGTAGACATGGTGTCTAGGCTATGTGGCAGAACCGCCCAAAATAACTTGTTTCCGGATGTACTTGTCTTCCTCTAGACACTAAGTACCCGGAAAGGGAGCTAACTCAAGCAGTTTCATCGAGCACACCCAACGTGAGAACTCGAAATAATCCACATCTTACATGCAGGATCTAATAATGAGTACAAGCTTACAATTGAAGCTAAAACTTAATCGCACCGGCTAACCGAAACAAATGCAGAATTAAAACTATCGGTCTAGCTAAAACTACACCCCCTCTATCTAAGTTCACAAGCACCTATCAAAGATTCTAGAAAGCAACTAATGTGCTTTTCTTAGCAAGAGCTCTCCTAATTAATTCTAGAGCAAGGCCATACAAACCTATGCACTAGTACTTTAGCAAGCATGGGGGAGCTCCTACACAACTAGTAAGCAAAAGCATAAAGCCAACTAAACTCACTAGCAAAGCTCAAGGTTAATGCTACACAAGCTAAACCAAGAACTTAACTTACTTAGCTACACAAACTAAACAAGACAAGGAAACAACTTCTAGCTACACAAGCAAGAAGGTAACTAGCAAACTACACAAGCTAACTAGTTACAAGAGCAACTACACAAGCACAAGTATATGAATGTAAATACAAGCTTGTGAATCAAAAGCAAACCACCAAGAAGATGTACACAAGGTTGACACGGCAGTTTTTCACCGAGGTTCACTTGGTTGCCACCAAGCTAGTCCCCGTTGTGGCGATACACCCACTTGATTGATCACGAGCTAATTGACTATCAAGAGTCAAACCCTCAGTGGGTGCCGCACATCCACTCTCAAGATGAGGATCCTCCAAGCCACGAGCTTTACTAGAGTTGCTCTTCGCGATCCCCACGGGGTGAGCACAATCCCCCTCACAAATCCTCCTCCGGAGCCACGCACAATCTCCACACATGCTTCAATGGAGTCGCAAGCCACCAAGCCGTCTAGGAGGTGGCAACCTCCAAGAGTAACAAGCACCACCGGCTTGCAACACGATCACCTAGTGCCACTCGATGTAATCCTCACGATGCAACGCACTAGAATCGCTCACTCACTCGATCGGATGATCACTATCAAGCTCAAGTAAGTTAGAGGCTCTCCTACCACTCCCAAAGCATGGAAACTAAGTCCCAAGGATGCCAAGCACCAGCCAAGTCCTGCCACCACTTCTATTTATAGCCACACAAGCGAATATAGCCATTAGCAATTCACTGGGCGTTTTTCGGGACCAACAGACGCGTCTGTCACATACTTGACAGACGCCACTGCCCGCGTCTGTCACACACAATCTTGCCATGTGTCCCTGAGCTTCAAACGCCAATGGTCGAACTCGCCTTCGACAGACGCGTCAGTCGCTGCGAGGGCGTGCGTCTATCGCACAGATAGACGCGGCACAGAGAGCTCCCGGAGCTCGGTATCGCCCGACGGATGCGTCTGTCATGACGCTGTCAGACGCTGTGCAGCATCCATCATAGCCTCAGCGCCACACCGCTTTGTGAGCCAATGACATCACCTGCAATAGATGCTGATGCACGGCATCTGTCGCTACATCACCCCTACGTCCGACGCATGCTCCACTGCAGACCAACGCCTAGGGTAAGCCGACAGACGCAGGGCCAGCATCTGTCACCTCCGTGACCAGCATCTATCGCTTGTAAAATAGCGATGACCACCTCCATGACTTCGCCACTTCTTCCTGCTTCTGGCGTAAAGGAAAATAGTCATTTTATTTCCTCGAAAATGCCTGAATCCCACCTCACAAGCTCGGTGGGAGGGAGAGAGGATCCCAATCCCCTCTCAACTGCTCAAACATCACCACCTTCGCAAATATGCCAACACCACCAAGTGAACATCACAATGTGCATGTGTGTTAGTATTTTCACAAACATTTTCTTTGAAGGAATTAGGCACTCAACTTGCCACGCCACACGATCCTAACACGTATGCAAAGTTAGATCACTCAAGTGGCACTAGATGATCGATATGCAAACAAGTTTGCCCCTCTTAATAGTACAGCCATCTATCCTAAATCCGGTCATCAACTTCTCTACATGCCTATGACCGGTGAAATGAAATGCCCTAGGATTATACCTTTGCCTTATGCATTCCATTCCAACTCCTCCGATGTTGATGCAACACATGCACCAACTATATCACAAATGATATGATCCACTTCATATCATCATGTGACTTTGTTGGTCTATCGATCTTGACCTCACTTACTCTTCACCGTTGCATCGGTCCATCGGCGCCAAGTCTTGCTCAAGCTTCACTGCCTCACGATCCATCGCTCCAAAGCCTCCGACTTACCCTTCACACTTGCAACCGGTCCGTCGAGCCAAGCCTCATCTTGATCTTCGCCACTTTGGCCACATGACTCCATGTCATGTCTCATATGCAATGAGCTCCTCCATGACACCATCATCTGTGGACTAATCTCATGTGTATCTCACATTAAACACAATTAGTCCACCTAAGGTTGTCACTCAATTACCAAAACCAAACAATGACCTCTCAACAATACTTAGTCCATTTCATATAACATAGTCTCAGAAATTATTTATTACAATACTAGAGGTGAGAGTGCGATAATTAAATAGCGGAATAAAAATAAACATCTAGCTGTAAGGTACAAGGATCCATCTGTGCCCACTAGAAGAATCCTCCACCCAAGGACTAACTTCTCAAGGTGCACCTGCAACAAGGGTAAAATAAACCCTGAGTACACAATATACTCGCAAGACTTACCCAACTAAGGAATATATTTCCTGACTCTCAAGGAATATGATAGGCTTTATAGCTTGTAGGTTCCTAGTTTGAGGAAAGCAATACTAAGAGGGTGTCCTTATTTTCTTAGATTATTAGCAGTCATGTTTAGTTCATTATCCAAACATTCTATGTAAGCACCTGTTCTATTTTCAAGCAAGGGTTGAGCAATCAGAACCATTTTTCCATTGTTCTTATCCTAGTTCTTATTATGGTGCCAGACCATAGTCAAGTCGTACCGTCATGTAGAAATGGCAATTCATGAATCAATGTGCCCAGCTAGGTACCCAAAAACACACGCCTCATTTGTACCCCACACATAAACAAGACCAACCCGTTCCACTCCTGTTGAGGGGTTCAGGTCCTCGTCTAAACTTGGACTCTAATCCCCCACGCTTGAGACTCAGTCTCCGCGCGGTCCTCCATCCATCCCCACCTCCAATCAGTCGGTCCGGAAAGAGTCAGAACCCACGACAAGGGAGTAACAAGCCTTCCCGCTCCATAAGCAAGTATGTGCTCAGGATAATAAGTCTATGACTTAACTAGTGTCCAATGCAACAGACGGTCCTCAATCGACACGGATAGGGAAAATAGTGCAACCAAGCTAAGCCCCGTGGCCGCGAGACACAACCTGTTACACCCACCAATACCCATACCATATCCCTGCCCGGTCACCATTTTTCTTTCCATCATTTTATCATGAGAGTCACAATAATAATAACCACCTATTATGAGTAACGACAAGTTACTCACGCTACCGATAAACCTAAGCAAAGTAGCTACGCGATCCTGCACTAGTAATATATATATATATATATATATATATATATATATATATATATATATATATATATATATATATATATATATATATATATATATATATATATATATATATATATATATATATATATATATATATAGGGTATCATAAAATTCCTGCAACGAAATGCACAATACATATATATCATGATTATCAAAATACGGGTTATGCACCGGGGCTTACCTTGGGCAGGCGCAGTGTCAGCGGTGTCAGTCATGGGTGGCTCCGAAAACTCCTCATGTATGAGCACCTCCTCCTCGTACTCTTCGATCACCTCGTCGAACTCCTGCTCCCCGGTGGCTCGTTCTCTACATGCATGCGATGACAATGCAACAACTTAGAATTTAGGCAACAACAACTCTTAAAATAAAAAATACTCATACTAAGCTACTAAGCTAGCTCTGATGACTAAGACGGTAGACTATCTATCCTTTACATCAAGCAAAGATATCAAACTCATCTTACAAATGCTTCATTTTACAAATCGATATTATGCTTCTATTCAAACTAGTTTTGATGGATATTTAGTTACCCTAGCTAACAGTCCATTTTGAAGCTACAAAAATTACAGCAAGCACCTAATACTGCCATGAAGCTACTATAACAATTTCAAGGTCAAAACTATTACAGATTTACCACAAAAATTCCTATAAATATGGACCTAATAATATTAAGCATTCTCAAATGATTTAATAGATCTCAACATCAACACAGATGTATATTAACTCGTTACACTAACTGGTAGAGCATAAAATTAGAAACCTAACAAAATTAGTTTCACCATTTTAGGACTTCTACAAGATTTTATATTAATTACCAAAGATCAACTCAGATTTAAATAGAAAAGCTTTGCTAATTCGCGGGGAAAAGAAAAAGGCATCGCGGCCTACTCGGCCCAGCGCAAGCGTGGCCTCCACGCGCGCGTGCGCGCGCGAAGGGCGGCCCACCCGACCATGGCCCGTGCACGAAGACGGCCCATGCGGGGAGGAGCCCCCGCGCGGCGGCGTTCTTGCAGAAACGACCCTGGGTTCTAAGCGAATTAACCCGTGGCCCATGATACTATTTCTGCAGCCAGTAAATATGCACAAAGACCCTCGCTCTCCCTCTTCTTTACATCGGCAAGGTCCCTGGCGCTCCTCCGCACGCCGACGCGGTGTTGACCGGCACAGGCCGGCCACGCCGACCAATAGAGACCCTCTTACGACGCACCTAAGGACCGATGCTCACCTAGGGATCGACGCATGATGCCAGACAACGGTTCGGAGACCGAAGACGAGGTAGCGTGGCTTCCCCACGACGGCGGCCAACCTGCAGAGATGGCGTCGGTGTTCCGATGAGCTAAGGCTCTAAGGGAGTGGCCGAGGTGGCAGTTGAGCTTCAGTGACTCACCTCAGATCTGACCATGGTGACGGTTTGGCCGGAGATAGTCTGAGCGGTGATGGCCACGTGCGACCGAGGGGGTACAGCGGCGCACCACGGCGGCGCAGCCGCGTCAGCAATGAAGAGGAGGCAGTGGCGGTTCAAGCATGGTGTGCAGGAGATAGAGCAGTTCACGGCGAGTCTACAGGTGCATTCAATTTAGCTCAAAGCGGTCGAAGGGAGGGCTGCCCTCGGTAAAGGCTAGGCTCGGCCTTAACGGCACGGCGGCGAGAAGACTCCAAAATTGGAGCTTGTCACGGCGTGGATCAAGGCGGGGTGGGGGCGACTGGCTGGGTGACACTGTGAGGGAGCCAGAGGCAAGGTGAATTGGGCGATGGTGATCTCTCCCTACTGAATCAATGAAGTGGCCCCCTCCCCAGCCATGGCGGATAGAGGAGAGAGGGGAAAAGGATGGCCAGTGCTCGGGTCACCTCCGGCTAGGCGGGATAGGTCGACGCGGTCGGGACGGCACGCACACTAGAACCAATGCCTAGATGTGCGCGTGCAGGCGGTGGAGTCGCGTGGCATGTGCGAGCAGCAGCCGCCTGGCCAGCAGCGACACTGGGACCAGGGCACAGATGCGACGTGAGTTGACCTTGGCAGCAGCCGCTTCACCGCGCGCAACGTGGGGGGAGGGTGATAGCAGCAGCAGCGGTGCGGCAGCGGTGGGGCAGCAGCCGTGGCGCCAGGCCAGCAACTGGTCAGGCAAGCGGCCATCAGTGGCCGGCCATGCCAAGCCACTGCTAGGCCAAGGACAGCCTCGGCCGACCAGCACTGGCAACGTGCGCGTGCGGGCGCGCGGCTAGGTGTGCAACATCGAGCCCTCGCACGCGATGACCGTGCACTCCCCGCCAAACAGCCCAAGGCAATGTGTGTGCACAGATTTTAAAGTGCGTATAAAAACTAATCTAGCTCGATTCACGTTTCACCACCTCAACCACGAGAAAAAGGGTACATAGGGCTATCGAGAGAAGCTAAAACACGATATCACTACTTAACTAAGTTCCACATAATAAATTCATGAACTTGGTGTTGTCAAACTATTTTTGGACTTGAAATTATTCTAAGTCTAGGGCTGATTTTTATTTTCAAGTTCAATTTCCAACTAACAAAAGTACCAGCCACCAATAACATTTTTCTCAAGACAAATGTTGCATTCTCATCTATACATTTTGTGCTTCAAACTTTATTTTGATGCCTCATATAAGGTCTATAGCATTTTTGTTCAATAACAATTCGTTTTGAACCCTAAGTGGTATAACTCGACTAACGCATCAACTTTCCTTTAACATTTTCTATTAATTATTTTAAGTTGCTAGAATTGTTCTACACACTTCATCACATGCAAAATCACATAACATGATGCTCATGACATGCTTTAGTGAGTTGTTTTACGTGGTAACACCGAGGGTGTTATAGGCTAGAGGCTACCTTCATTTGTCTCGTGCCATACGGTTGAGGGATAGGCGGCAGGTGGTGATAGCCCTGCCTTATAATCCCCCAGGTGGTGGTTCGGTGTAGATGTAAGGTCCTAGATGGCTAGAGGGGGGGTGAATAGCCTATAAAAATTCTACAAGCACCACTAAGCAAACTTGTTAGAATAACAAACGGCGTAAAGCGAGTTTTGCTTAGCCAAAGGATGTGATGCAAGCCTCCTATCCACAAGTCTAGTAGATTATGATCTCTAGTTCACACAAGTGCTAAGTCACTAACTTACACTAGTGAGCAAGCTAACAACTACTAGAAAAGGCTACCACTAGAGCTACACAAGATAATCTAGTAAAAGTAAATGCGAGAGAAAGGATTGTGAATCTTATACCGACGGTGGAGTGAAGATGTTGTCAATCACCAAGATGATATACAATCAATTAATATTGACAACAACACAATATGTAGACCAATCACCGGGAGACAAGAGACACAATATTTTTGTTCACCCGGTGTTCACTTGTGCACCGACAAGCTACGTCACCGGTTGTGTCGACCAACACTTAGATGGTTCCTCGGTGTGACCCTCAAGTCACTTGCCCCTCAAGGCACGCCCCGCAAGGCACCGCAAGACACCACTCTCAAGTGAGGTAACTCAATGACACGCGCAATCCAATAGAGTTGCTTTTGGCGTCCCGCCGAGGAAAGCACAAGAACCTCTTACAAACAACCGGAGGTGGCCAAGAACAATCACCTTCTCTTGCCAACGCCTCCAACAATCTCCAAGCCGGCTAGGAGCGGTACTCTCCAAGAGTAACAAGAAATCCACCGGCTAAACCACCCACAAGTGCCACTAGATGCCCTCAAGCTATGCAATGCACTTTGGGATCACTCAATCTCACTTTTGATTTGCAATCAAGCAAGAGAGATGAGTGGGAGGAGTAGCTCTAGCTCAAAAGATGCACAAGAGTGTTAGAAATGCCAAGAGACCTCCCCAAGGGCCGGCCAACGAGTATTTATAAGCACCCCAAACAAATAGAGCCGTTGCCACTCCACTGACCGTTTTTTTCGGGACGACCGGACGCGCCGGTCGAAACTGACCGGACGCGCTCAACCGCGTCCGGTCGCCCTGCGACATCCACGTGTCCCTCAAATTTCAAATGCGATCGTTAGATCCTCCAACGGTCACTGCGCGCCAACGGTCAAACGCTATGACCGGACGCGCTGCTCAACCGACCGGACGCGCCGGTCGCACAGCACCGCGCCCGCGAAACAACGACCGGACGCGCTCCTCGCAACGACCGGACGCGACAGTGCCAGCGTCCGGTCGGAGTCCAGTAAGCTCCCTCGACGACCGGACGCGTCCGATCGCGTGTGACCAGACGCGCCCCGCGTCCGATCGTCCTCTGCGAACCTCAGTTCCTTCTGGGCACTTGACCGGACGCACCGGTCCCGCGAGTGACCGGACGCGCCGGTTGCAAACCCTAGCCCGCGCGCCTGAAACCGCGCTGTACTGACCGGACGCGTCCGGTCACACCGTGACCGCGTCCGGTGCAGCGTCCGGTCACCTCAGTGACCTCGTTCGCCTCCGTTTCTTTTCCGACTTTCGGCGTAGTGGAAAATAGGCATTTCATTTCCCCGAAATCGCCTGAATCCCGCGCTCACACGCTCGGCGGGAGGAAGAGAGGAACCCAAAACCCCTCTCTACCCGCAAACCACAGCGCGACCAACGCCACCTTTGCAAATGTGCCAACACCATCAAGTGTACATCTCCATGTGCTTGTGTGTTAGCTTTTTCTCAATCATTTTCAAAGGTTTTCCAATTAGCTCACTAGGCCCTACATGCAATGCACTTCATGAATTCACCTAGTGGCACCCGTGCATCGAATAACCGATAAGACTTCCCCTCTTAATAGTTCGGCTATCGATCCTAAACCACTCACACCCTCTATGGTGTCTTGAGTGTAAAACAAAATGGCCCTATGGTTATACCTTTGCCTTGAGCCCATTTTGTTTCTCCAAATGATATGATCCACTTCATATCATCACATGACCGTCTCGATCCATCGACCTTGACTTCACTTGCTCTTTACCGTTGCATCGGCCCGTCGGCGCTAAGTCTTGCTCAAGCTTCACCATCGCATGGTCCTTCGCTTCGAAGCCTCGACTTGCCCTTCACCTTCACAACCGGTCCATCGAGCCAAGCCTCATCTTGGTCTTCACCATCTTGGTCATATGAGTCAATGTCATGTCTCATATGCAATGACCACCTTTATCTAAATCATCCACTTAGATACAAAGGTTAGTCCTAGGTTTCATCAATTAGCCAAAACCAAACTAGGGACTTTCAATCTCCCCCTTTTTGGTAATTGATGACAACCCTCACAAAGATGATCTTGATAATAAAAGTTTTAAACTTGTCATACTTGTCCAATCATTTTGCTCATAAGTAAAGTTTGGACAATTATCACAAGCTCGGTTTTGGTAGCATTAGCTCCCCCTACATATGTGCATAGAGTTTGGATTGAAAGCTTTGCACATATGCATGGATAGAAATGTTGGGAGAGTAATTCTACCAAAATGATGCTATGGTGTAAGAAATGGACCTTTGAAGCGTGATACCAATCGGAGTTGCCTTTTACACCATCCTTAGCATCATAAAGTAACTAGACATCCATCAAAACTCAAGAACCCCGTGAGATCAACATTATATGTAAAGGTTCTTGGACCACTTGTAAAGCTAACCACTTGTAAAGCTTTAGGCAAGTCTAGATACCACATGTAAACTATTCCTATGCATGCTAGTAGATCATTTCATCATCCAATTTCTATACTAGCATTGCACCACACAAGCATGTATATTGAATTTAAATACATGTGCAATGAGCAAGTCATATGAGAATGCACAAACAAATGCAACAACTTTGTTTATGAGCTTGCTCCCCCTACTTGTGTGCATCAATAAATTTTATTTACCCCTTTATCAAGTTGAATCTTCTTTTTCTCTCCCCCTTTGTCAACAACTTACCCAAAAAGGGGATTAAATTGTGGAGAGAAGAAAAAGTGTTTGAAGGAGTAGCTTGAAATTAATTCGATACCACATGTAAGGTTAAAAAATTTATCAAATTTGGTTTAACCTAGAATACTTGCCAAAGATATTTAATTCGATTTGAACCAAAGACAAGCTTCTTCACTCCTCAAAATAAGGGTTATCTTGCCTATGTTGAATTAAACACTTATAGCAAATCTTCTAGATTCAACACTAGGTTTACAAGCTCACAAACATGTCATATGCCACCACTAGATCAAAATAAGCATAGAAGCAATAGTGGTAACATATATCCATCAAATTCATTTGATTTATCATGAATGCTTATGCGTACCACTTATTATGTCTACATGCTCTATCAAGTCCTTAGCATAGGATGAAAGACATGTCAATCAATTTTACCTTGCAATGTCGAAGGAGAGGCATGTCAATAAGTGGGTGGGGTGCATTCAACTCATGTTTGAGAAATCAAGAATGTTCAATTCATTCCTTAGCTTGCAAAACCTCTTTTCATCAAGTGGCTTAGTGAGAATATCGGCAAGTTGATCATCGGTACCAACACTTTCAATGGCAATATCTCCCTTTTGTTGATGATCTCTAATGAAATAATGTCTTATGTCAATATGCTTTGTTCTTCCATGTTGAACCGGGTTTTGTATCATCTTGATTGCACTCTCATTATCACATAGCAACGGCACATTCTTGAAGTTGAGGCCATAATCCTTCAAAGTTGATTTCATCCATAGCAATTGTGCACAACAACTCCCCGCACTCACATATTCGGCTTCGGCGGTAGAGATTGCCACACTATTTTGTTTCTTTGAGGACCATGACACAAGTGATCTTCCAAGTAATTGACATGTGCCACTTGTGCTTTTCCTATTGATCTTGCAACCCCCATAGTCGGAGTCCGAATATCCAATCAATTCAAACTTTGACCCCTTAGGATACCATAGTCCAACATTTCTTGTTTGCTTCAAGTACCTCAATATTCTTTTTGCCGCCGTGAGATGACTTTCTCTAGGTGAGGCTTGATATCTAGCACACATGCAAACACTAAACATGACATCCGGCCTTGATGCGGTGACATAGAGTAGACTTCCAATCAAAGACCGATATTCCTTTTGATTCACCATTTTGCCATCAAGATCACTATCCAAATTGCCATTTGTGCCCATTGGAGTTGAAATTGGCTTTGCATCTTGCATTCCAAACTTCTTCAACATGTCCCTTATGTATTTCCCTTGACTCACAAATGTTCCATTCTTTAATTGCTTGACTTGGAGACCAAGGAAGTAGCTAAGTTCACCAATCATAGACATTTCAAATTCTTTGGCCATCATAGCACCAAATTCTTCACAATAAGCTTGATCGGTTGATCCAAAGATGATGTCATCAATATATATTTGCACTATGAATAAATCATTTCCAATCTTCTTGGTGAATAGAGTAGTATCAACCTTGCCCATTTTGAATCCCTTAGAGAGAAGGAAATCCCTTAGCCTCTCATACCATGCTCTAGGTGCTTGCTTTAAGCCATATAAAGCCTTCTTCAACTTGTAGACATGGTTGGGTTTGTTGTCATCTTCAAATCCGGGCGGTTGCTCAACAAATACTAACTCATTGATGATCCCATTGAGAAATGCACTTTTGACATCCATTTGATATAGTATGATATTGTGTGCACAAGCATAAGCCAATAGAATCCTTATTGCCTCCAATCTTGCCACGGGAGCATATGTCTCATCATAGTCAAGACCTTCAACTTGAGTGTAACCTTGAGCAACTAGTCTTGCTTTGTTTCTCACTACAATGCCATCTTGATCTTGCTTGTTTTTAAACACCCACTTGGTTCCAATCACATTGTAGTCATTTGGCCTTTCTACCAATTCCCAAACATCATTTCTTATGAAATTGTTTAGTTCTTCTTGCATAGCCATAATCCAATCGGCATCCCTCAAAGCTTCTTCTATCTTCTTCGGTTCTATGGTTGACACAAATGATGCATGCTCACAAAACATAGTCAATCTTGATCTTGTTTGCACACCACTTCTAATATCACCAATAATACTATTAATGGGGTGATCTCTTGAAACATGTTGTGGTTGGAGTACTTGCACTTGATTGCTTGAGCTTGGTTGATCACTTGATGTATCTCGATGAGAAGAACTAGCACCTTGATCTTGCACTTGAGAGTCACTAGCTAGCTTGAATGGAGAATTGAGCACTTGATCTTTATCATCATCTTGAATATCAATAACTTGCTTTGCTCTAATGTCCCCAATGTCCATGTTCTTCATTGCTTCCACCAATAGAGTTCCACTAACATCATCTAGATTCTCTTCTTCATCTTGTGACCCATTGGTTTCATCAAATTGCACATCATGGACTTCTTCTAGAATGCCACTTGAGTTGTTCCAAACTCTATAAGCTTTGCTTGTAGTTGAATAACCAAGTAGGAACCCCTCATCACATCTTTTGTCAAACTTTCCCAATCTAGTGCCCTTCTTCAAGATATAGCATTTGCAACCAAACACCCTAAAGTAAGAAATATTGGGCTTTCTTCCATGAAGTAACTCATATGGAGTCTTCTCTAGCAATGGATGACAATATAGTCTAATGATGTAGTAGCAAGCGGTATTGATTGCTTCATCCCAAAATGATTGACTCATATTGTACTCATGAAGCATTGATCTAGCCATATCAAGCAATGTTCTATTCTTCCTCTCAACTAGGCCATTTGATTGTGGAGTGTACTTGGCCGATAATTGATGTCCAATACCATAATGATCACAAAGTTCTTCAATTCTTGTATTCTTGAACTCACTTCCATTGTCACTTCTCACTTTCTTGATTCTAATCTCAAACTCATTGTGAACTCTAGTGAGAAATGTCTTAAAGGTGTCAAACACTTTACTTTTGTCACTAAGAAAGAATACCCATGTGAATCTTGTGAAGTCATCCACTATGACAAAACCATACTTGTTGCCGCCTATGCTTGTATATGTTGTTGGTCCAAATAGATCCATGTGCATCAACTCAAATGCTTTGCATGTGCTCATTGTACTCTTCTTTGGATGTGAGCTTCCAACTTGCTTCCCGGCTTGACATGCACTACAAATCTTATTCTTCTCAAATTCAACATCTTTCAAACCATTGACAAGATTGTGAGTTGTAAGCTTCTTCAATTGTTTCATGCCAACATGACCAAGCCTTCTATGCCAAAGCCAACCCATGCTTGATTTGGAGACTAAGCAAGTTGTCAAAGAAGTTTCTCTAGCATTGAAGTCAACTAGGTAGAGATTCTCATATCTAAAGCCCTTGAATGCCACATTTGAACCATCCACACTAATAACTTCCACATCATCAACCCCAAAGATGCATTTGTAGCCTAGATCACATATTTGTGCCATGGATAGAAGATTGAAATCCAAACTTTCAACTAGCAACACATTGGAGATACTCATATCATTTGATATTGCAATCTTGCCCAAGCCAATAACCTTGCCTTTCTTGTTATTGCCAAATGTGATAGAATCAACACCACT
The DNA here is from genome assembly GCA_038087645.1 of Saccharum hybrid cultivar R570. Classification (NCBI taxonomy): domain Eukaryota; kingdom Viridiplantae; phylum Streptophyta; class Magnoliopsida; order Poales; family Poaceae; genus Saccharum; species Saccharum hybrid cultivar. The sequence continues at coordinate 768,528 of JAQSUU010000522.1, forward strand.
ATCTTTGTCATTGAATGAATCAAACATTCTTGATGTACCGGTGATGTGTTGAGTGCACCCACTATCAATAATCCAATGCCTTCCTCCGGCTTTGTAATTGACCTACAAGCAAATCAATGAAGCTTAGGTACCCATTTTTGCTTGGGTCCTTGTAGGTTAGTAACTAAGCTCTTTGGTACCCAAATAGCCTTCTTCTTTGGGCCCACAATTGGTGTACCAACAAACTTAGCTTGCACACCCTTCACACCCTTGGTAAGCACATAGCAAGAATCAAAAGGTATAGCATTAACAAGGTTCTTGTTTTGGTTCTTTTTATTGCAATTATGCTCTAGGTGCCCAACTTGCTTGCATCTATTGCAAAACCGACCATTGCCCTTCACAAAGCTAGGCTTTGGAGATGCAAAGGCCGACTTGCCTTTCTTGGGGGTGTAGCCCAATCCCTTTTTGTTAAGAGAGAACCTTTGGCTACCCAAGCACTTAAGCAAGCGGGCCTCACCACCATAGGCCTTGCCTAGGGCGTGAGTGAGCTCATCCACCTCTCTCTTGAGAGTCTCATTCTCAACCATTAGTGAGGCATCACAAGTGAAACCATCACTAGTAGTAGAGGTAGAGTTGGTAGTGGTGGATGAAGAGCTACAAGAAGGGTTAGCATTTGACATGATGATAGGTTCATTAAAGGATTCATCAATTATATCACATGTAACACCTATATCACATGATACAACAACCTCCTTCTTTTCTTGTTGCTCAAGTAGCAATGAGTGAGCCTTTTCAAGCTTGAAATGAGCCTTACCAAGATCCTCATGGTCTTCCACTAGACTCTCATGAGTGGTCTTAAGCTCACTAAGAACTTTCTCAAGTATTGCTACTTTCATTGAAAGCTTCTTACACTCTTTGTCCTTGGCAATAGCTATGTCTCTAGTTTGTTGCATCAAGTCATATAGTTGTTCTTTAGTTGGTTCATCATCATTATTTTCATTATTATTACCATTATCACTATCATGTGCATATTCCATTTCACTTTCATCATCACTCTCATCATATAATACCTTAGCTTCTTTAGCCATGAAGCATGAAGAGGATGAATCAAATAGTGATGGCTTCTTGTTGATAGCAATGGAAGCAAAAGCCTTGTTGGATGATTCTTCTTCTTCTTCATTATCATCACTTTCCCAAGTGATCACATAGGCACCATTTTTGCCTTTCTTGAATGTCATCTTGGCCTCTCTCTTCTTCTTTTCAAACTTGTCCTTTTTGTTCTTCTTCTTATCATAAGGACATTTCGCTTGAAGGTGCTCGGTGCTATCACAATTGAAGCACTTTCTTTGTTGTTCATTTCTTTTCTTAAAGCCTCTTCTCTTGATGAACATGTGACTCATCTTCTTGACTACAAGAGCAAGTGCCTCATCATCAATTTCAAATTCCCCATCTTCATTGTTGTCTTCTTCTTCTTTAATGATGGTAGCTTTGCCCTTGGAGGAGGTGGCCTTGAATGCCATGGTCTTCTTCTTCTCATCTTCCACCTTTTCCTTGTCATCAACATCTTGATCATATTTGTCATAGGTCAATACTTCACCAAGCAAATCATTAGGCTTCATTGTTTCAAGCCCATCTCTTTGCAACATCATGATCAACATCTTGAATCTTCTAGGTAAGCTCAATAAGAACTTGTAACAAAAATCTTGATCTTGAGTTTTGTGCCCTAAGCTCTTGAGATTATTGACTATCACTTGCAATCTATGAAACATTTCAATGATTGTTTCATCATCCTTTTTCTTGAAGTTCTCAAACTCACTCTTGAGCCCATATAGCTTGGCACTCTTCACAACCTTAGTGCCTTCATAGGTCTCACTCAACCTTGTCCATACTTCACTAGCCAATTCCAAATCTTTGATGCCCTCAAACACTTTTGTGTCAATACCATTGTAGAGTGTATTGAGAGCCATTCTATTGCATGTTCTATTTGCTCTATCTTCATCGGTGAGATGATTGGGATCAATGATAGCAAAATCATTCTCGGTGACTTGCAATACTCTCTCATGAATAGAACCAAGGTACATTGTCATCTTTCTCTTCCAATGAGCAAAAGAACTAACACCATCAAAGAACGGTGGCTTGCCCCCAACATGATTGAACACAATTTGAGCCATTTTTCACACCGAAGGATGTTAAGCCTTGATTAAAACGGTGACCATGGCTCCGATACCACTTGTAAGGTCCTAGATGGCTAGAGGGGGGGTGAATAGCCTATAAAAATTCTACAAGCACCACTAAGCAAACTTGTTAGAATAACAAACGGCGTAAAGCGAGTTTTGCTTAGCCAAAGGATGTGACGCAAGCCTCCTATCCATAAGTCTAGTAGATTATGATCTCTAGTTCACACAAGTGCTAAGTCACTAACTTACACTAGTGAGCAAGCTAACAACTACTAGAAAAGGCTACCACTAGAGCTACACAAGATAATCTAGTAAAAGTAAATGCGAGAGAAAGGATTGTGAATCTTATACCGACGGTGGAGTGAAGATGTTGCCAATCACCAAGATGATATACAATCAATTAATATTGACAACAACACAATATGTAGACCAATCACCGGGAGACAAGAGACACAATATTTTTGTTCACCCGGTGTTCACTTGTGCACCGACAAGCTACGTCACCGGTTGTGTCGACCAACACTTAGATGGTTCCTCGGTGTGACCCTCAAGTCACTTGCCCCTCAAGGCACGCCCCGCAAGGCACCGCAAGACACCACTCTCAAGTGAGGTAACTCAATGACACGCGCAATCCAATAGAGTTGCTTTTGGCGTCCCGCCGAGGAAAGCACAAGAACCTCTTACAAACAACCGGAGGTGGCCAAGAACAATCACCTTCTCTTGCCAACGCCTCCAACAATCTCCAAGCCGGCTAGGAGCGGTACTCTCCAAGAGTAACAAGAAATCCACCGGCTAAACCACCCACAAGTGCCACTAGATGCCCTCAAGCTATGCAATGCACTTTGGGATCACTCAATCTCACTTTTGATTTGCAATCAAGCAAGAGAGATGAGTGGGAGGAGTAGCTCTAGCTCAAAAGATGCACAAGAGTGTTAGAAATACCAAGAGACCTCCCCAAGGGCCGGCCAACGAGTATTTATAAGCACCCCAAACAAATAGAGCCGTTGCCACTCCACTGACCGTTTTTTTCGGGACGACCGGACGCGCCGGTCGAAACTGACCGGACGCGCTCAACCGCGTCCGGTCGCCCTGCGACATCCACGTGTCCCTCAAATTTCAAATGCGACCATTAGATCCTCCAACGGTCACTGCGCGCCAACGGTCAAACGCTATGACCGGACGCGCTGCTCAACCGACCGGACGCGCCGGTCGCACAGCACCGCGCCCGCGAAACAACGACCGGACGCGCTCCTCGCAACGACCGGACGCGACAGTGCCAGCGTTCGGTCGGAGTCCAGCAAGCTCCCTCGACGACCGGACGCGTCCGATCGCGTGTGACCGGACGCGCCCCGCGTCCGATCGTCCTCTGCGAACCTCAGTTCCTTCTGGGCACTTGACCGGACGCGCCGGTCCCGCGAGTGACCGGACGCGCCGGTTGCAAACCCTAGCCCGCGCGCCTAAAACCGCGCTGTACTGACCGGACGCGTCCGGTCACACCGTGACTGCGTCCGGTGCAGCGTCCGGTCACCTCAGTGACCCCGTTCGCCTCCGTTTCTTTTCCGACTTTCGGCGTAGTGGAAAATAGGCATTTCATTTCCCCAAAATCGCCTGAATCCCGCGCTCACACGCTCGGCAGGAGGAAGAGAGGAACCCAAAACCCCTCTCTACCCGCAAACCACAGCGCGACCAACGCCACCTTTGCAAATGTGCCAACACCATCAAGTGTACATCTCCATGTGCTTGTGTGTTAGCTTTTTCTTAATCATTTTCAAAGGTTTTCCAATTAGCTCACTAGGCCCTACATGCAATGCACTTCATGAATTCACCTAGTGGCACCCGTGCATCGAATAACCGATAAGACTTCCCCTCTTAATAGTTCGGCTATCGATCCTAAACCACTCACACCCTCTATGGTGTCTTGAGTGTAAAACAAAATGGCCCTATGGTTATACCTTTGCCTTGAGCCCATTTTGTTTCTCCAAATGATATGATCCACTTCATATCATCACATGACCGTCTCGATCCATCGACCTTGACTTCACTTGCTCTTTACCGTTGCATCGGCCCGTCGGCGCTAAGTCTTGCTCAAGCTTCACCATCGCATGGTCCTTCGCTTCGAAGCCTCGACTTGCCCTTCACCTTCACAACCGGTCCATCGAGCCAAGCCTCATCTTGGTCTTTACCATCTTGGTCATATGAGTCAATGTCATGTCTCATATGCAATGACCACCTTTATCTAAATCATCCACTTAGATACAAAGGTTAGTCCTAGGTTTCATCAATTAGCCAAAACCAAACTAGGGACTTTCAGTAGAGCCGTAGGCCGGCAACGCTTGGCAGACCAAATATTATTCGGTGCCCGAAGCAAGTATGTAGTGGTAAAGCTATTTTAGCTTAGGATCTCTATCCCTATAAAACCTTGCTACCCGAGCTATCTTTCTTCTCGTTACCTTAGGTGAACTAGCTAAGAGACTATTACACATCCGTTCCTCGTAAAAATATGATATCTTGAATACTTCCGGGTGAAATGTTACAACGATAATTCTGTGTGCTTGCGGATTATTTCTGTATGCGTTAAGAAATACCAACACTCGTCATGCTCAGTGAGGAAGCACAAAAACATCAACGGCGGACATGTCTCCACGTGGTGTCCTATCCGGCCATCCATAGATCCACGTCAACGATTTGGGTCTCCTGCGCGGGCGCGCAGCACGAAGTGAGAGGGAAACAGGTGGGCCCAGCGCACAGCATGGACAGAGGGCACGGCGCAGCAGTCAAGCGGACGTTGGAAGGCACGCTGGTTTGATTTTTGGTGGCGGACGTCTATCATTTACCGAGGCGGATATTTTTGACCGCCTCCGTTAATCGATTTACCGAGGCGGTTATGCTACAATACCCGCCTCGGTTATCGAGGCGTTATTTTACCATGCCCGCCTCCGTTAATCGATTTACCGACCAAGGCGGTTGCTGGCTCGGCTGCCCTACCTCGAATAACCGAGGCGGGCAACTGGGCCGCCCGCCTCTGAGGCTATTTTGAAAACGTTGCACAAAAGATTTTGTGTAGTAGTGAGTGTCATGCAAGTATGACACCTAAGCAAAGGGAGGCGAGATGTACATGTCAAAAATATGCAAAATGCTTGGTGACTCAAACTCAAGAGCACACTGAAGCTACAAATGAATGTTGAAAGGTGCAAAATATGAGACCTGAGCAAGCACGGGCAAAGAGAGAAAAGAAAAGATAGAAATGGATTATTGGTGCAAGACTCTGAATAAAAATCTATTGCCATGAAAAATCCAAAATATATCCCTCGATGTTGTAGCACTTAATGCAAATTTAACTGCCTTGATAGCCCAAGCGAGTTGGAGTAGATTGTTCCTAAGAGAAGTGGATCACCTATTTACATCTAGGTAGCTTCAGACTAGACACGTGATGTTAGCACTCTTGTTATGGATGCTAGTTGACTCAAAATCGCTAATAACATTGTTAGTTTGCTTGATATTGGACTGATTATTATTTCATATTATTATGAGATTTCACATATGTTTTATCCATGTGACCATATGTCATAGTATATGTATGTAACTATGTACTCCATCCATCCCATTGAAACTGTCGTTTTTCAATTTTAGACTTCTTGTTTGATCATTCGTCTTATTCAAAATTTTTATATAAATATTATTTATTTTGTTATGACTTATTTTATTATTAAAGATACTTTAATAATAATTTATTTATTTTATTATTTACATAAAAAATTGAATAAAACAAACAGTCGAACAAGAAGTCTAAAAGTCTAAAACAACACTTTCAATGAGACGGAGTACATGCACCTAGCAAGGAGGAAACCTTTTTTCTTTCAGAAAAAGTCCACATTACATCCTCAACTTTTGCGAAAGTCTGCTTTTCCTCTCTGAATTCAAACCGGGTAAACCACCTCCCTTAACTTTTAAAACCATTCATTTTACCTCTCTGATCGGTTATAAACGGTTTTTAAAGGCGGTTTTGTATTTTACTTTTTATTTATTTCGGCTATTTTTTAAAAAAATAATAGTAAATCATATAAAAATCATAAAATAGAAAATCCAATTTTGTTGGATTCTACATAAGTAGATCTACACAGTGAACATATAATATGGTATGCTTTAATACAAAGTTTTTGCTGTAGCTTTAGATCTATGTTTTTCTATAATTAACTTATAGTTGCAGTTTCTATGATCCAATTGTGGTGATTTTTTTGCGGTGAGCTAATTATTGTATGCTTGAACTGTATTAAATTTTTTTTTTTGACAACATCTATATTAAAACTTTATACTCATTGGATCATGTATAACTTAGTTATATATTTATAAATACTTTTTAACAAGCATACACCTCCCTTTTTAACAAGTAAAGGGAAGTGTGATGTGCATGTCAAAATATGCAAAATGCTTCGCGACGCAACACTTAAATTCAAAGAGCACATTGAAGCTACAAATGAATGTTGAAAGGTGCAAAATATGAGACCTGAGCATGCACGGGCAAAGAGAGAAAAGAAAAGATAGAAATGGATTATTGGTGCAACACTCTGAATAAAATTCTATTGCCATGGAAAGTCTAAAATATATCCCTCGATGTTGTATCACTTAATGCAAATTTAACGGGCCGGACTGCGTGCGCGGCTGAGATAGCCCAGCCCACTCTTCCAGCACCGACTCCATAGTAAGCCCAGAACCGAAACCGATCACGGCTCACTCCCCAAATCCGGCAAATCCCCATCGCCGCCTCCGTCTTCTCCTAGCGCCCCCTCCTCCTCGCCCGCACTTTTTCCCAAACCCTCCGACCCCACCTCGAATCGAACCCAACCCACCCACGCATCCACAGCGGGGGAGCCAAGCCCAGCCGAACCCTCGACGCCTTTCCGGAAGGCCGCGTCGCCGATGGCGGCCGAGGGCGGCGGCGGCCAAGAGACGTTCGAGGCGCGGGTGAAGCGCCTGTTCGGGTCCCGCCTCTTCGACGCCGTCCCGGACTCCTCCTTCCCGACGGCCTCCTGGTCCGTGGCCGCGGGCGACGTCGAGCGCCACCGCTGGGCGAAGCCGTCGGAGGCCCGCGACGCGGAGGAGGAGGCGGCGGGGGAGGCCGCCCGCGGGGACACGCCCTGCGCCTCCGCCTTCTACGACTCCAACGGGTGCCTCCGCGGCCGGAGGCGCAGGTCCAGGCAGAAGGAGTTCGAGGGGGACCTCGACGACCTAGACGAAGACGACGAGGAGGAGGACGGGGAGAGGGAGGGGAAGGCGACGGAGCAGGACGAGGAGGAGGGGGTTAGGGTTAACATCGGCCTCGACCCCACCCTGGATCGGGAGGTGAGCGAAGTTGTCTTCGGTCATTGATTTGATTTGGTTTGACCAGTTAGTAGTTGTCCCTAAGCTGTTCTTATACTATATCATAATTGATGCTTGGAAGTTTGTTGGAATCAAGCTGTGAAGTAACATTAGGATCAAATCAACTATCGATCTTCAATCTATGCCTTCCTAAGGAAACATTTTCACCTAGGATTTGTTGCCTCCTAACTAGGGTTCTGCATGATTTGGATAAAGAATAGGCAGTGATGATCAGAGCATTTTATTGACCATTTTCTCAGTGGTTTGTGCCATAGTTCCATGTTGTCCCATTTCTGCTTCATTTGTCGTCTTGGGCGCATGTCCTGGTGACTGAGAGTACCGCTAGACCAATATATATTAGATTTAATGGTTCACTAGGCCCTCTTTGGCAGTTTTTTAATTTGAAAGGGAGCATGTCCCATTTCCTTTTGGTTATTGATGAGTTTTAGTTAATGATAAAGAGTTAAATAGACATCATAATTTCGGTGTGATATATTCTTGACCTCGAAAGTTGAAACACCTTAAGTAACTTATCTGGACTTCTCTTGAATGTTTTGTCATTGTCGGTCGCTATGGTTATCATATCTATCGACCTTGGTTTGTTTCTTGTGGATTGTTATCTCACAAGAGTTGTTTTTTACAGGAAGAGGAGGACAAGTATGACAGAGAGGCCTTTGGTAGAGAGGAGGCTGCTGACCGCGTGTACATGCACGATATAATGGATGACGGCATAAACATGAGCATCAACAGTATAGTCCCTGACCTCCTTGATGATTCCATTGAAGAGGTGTACCGTTTTAAGAAGGATCCTCGGGCAGATATGAGAGCGGCATCTGCAAGACTCAGAGAAGACGATGGTTCTGCTAAAGATGGTGACTCTCACTATGCCGCTCAAGCCAAGGAGTTCCCGAATGTAGGAGTTCAGACAAAGAAAACTGTCGAGGAAGTCAATGTAAAACCTATACTGAAGAGGAAGGAGGAGCAAGCTGATTTAAAACCAAGGAAGCGTGTCCGGTTCGATGCTAATGTTAAGGATCGTGAGCCGGATATGTTTGAACATGATGACGATTCTCCAATGGTTCCTCAATCCATGGATGTAGTCACTGAGAAGGAGGAGAGCACGTCTACTTTGTCTGCATCTCCTGGGGTCCCTGACTATGTAAGGAACCCTTCAAAGTACACACGTTACACCCTGGATGTACCAGAGTCTAATGATGACTCGAACAGGACAGCTCTTGCTGACCTGCATGAACTGTTAGGGAGATCAGACCCAAACAGGATGCATTCTGAGACGCCTGTTGAGATTCCTAGCTCAGTCACATTCATCCCTCGCAAGAAATCAGTGGATGCCATGGCAGTGGATGAGGGTCCCAGAGCTATTGATTCCAACTCATCTGTAATTGGAATGGTAGTAGGTGCCTCTGATGAACCTGATCAATGTGAGATGGATGAAGATGACAGTAAATCATCGTCAACGCCACAAATGCATACAAACTCAAAGGCAAGCTCCCGGCGTTACAGGTCAAGTAGAACAGATCATGATGAGTGAAATTGAGGATCCCAGGGTACCTAGTATAATGTTTGTTTCCAAGAAATTTTCAAGTTTCAGAATACCTTATGTAAATCAGGATATATGTGTGTTCTTGTGCTTTGATCTTGTGATCTGAGCTAACCAACTATGTTTGAGTACTTTTCCCCCATATTCTTTGTTGTTGTATAATTTGTTATACCGGGAGCCACATAGGATGTCAATATTAGAAATTTCCAGAAACTTATAACTGGTAAGTTAGCTGAAACCATCTGTTTTAGTCTGAATGTGTCAGACAATATGAACCTTTTTTTGTTCTTTTCTTTTCAGTTTATTCTGCTTGCAGAAATCAATTTAGAGGAAACCTAACTGACCCTAGATTTTCTATCATCAGATATGCACTTCCATTTTACTCTGTAGACACTAGAGTCAGCAGAATACACAGTTTTGGGGCCATAGGCGCAAACAGATACAATATCCCATGGGTTAAAAAATAGGGCATCCCATTTTAGGTTTCTGACCAAATTTCAGAACCAGTCCACAATAACAACAGGACGCCAAGAACCTGTATCAATCTGTACATTCTTGCAGTGATTATTTACTGTGCTCAAGACACAGTGGCGGCTACAGCTTGTCAGCAATTCTGTAGAGGGCATCAGCCACCTTGCCAAGCACACCAAGCAGGCTGCTCACTTGGTCCTTCCTCTGCTCCCTGTCCAGTCGACTGTTGATGTTCTGCGCCTCTAGCTGCGCCGCCACCATCTGACTGCTCCGGTCTAGGATCTCAACCAGCTGCCCCTGCAGGTTGGTCGCGGTTCTTCCGGAGGCATCATCGTCGCTGCGCTGCCTCTTCTGCCCGCACTGCGCTGGTGAGTCCTCGGTGATTTGCTCCGGCTGCTTTTCTTTTGATGTGCCTGCTGTTTGGAAACATGGATGGCTGTTAGGTATGAAACCTGAACTTCTGAAGCTTTATCATGTGAATTCTGCTGCCATTATTTTGTTCTGGGTTGCATGTGAGATTGTCTGATGATATAACTATGTTTGAACCGTTTGATTCAAGTGGATTGTATTAGTTGATTATTTTTCTGCATGTTACAATTTAGAAGGTAATAATAATCATTTGAAGAGAAAATACTGAATAGGAAGGAACAGTCCTTAGATAATCTCCACCAGGTCTCCTATCCAGGGGCGGATCCAGCACCAGGGCGGGGTGGGCTCGAGCCCCCACTACCGCCGCTCGGACCATGGAGCCCCTCCTAAGCCCCCGCTACAAATTTGTACATATTCAAACTTAGAAGGAGAGGCTAGGGATGAAAGATTATGAGATAAGTCCCTCCTAACTTATTTCCTAGATCCGCCACTGCTCCTATCCATCTAATCTCTACTCCCTCTGTTTTAAATTATAAGACATTTTGGCTTTTATAGATACGTTACTTTTATTATGTATCTAGACATAGTGTATATCTAACTACATAGTAAAAAGTTATGTATTTAGAAAAGCTAAAACATCTTATAATTTGAAACGGAGGGAGTATATCTTAAAAGAGAGATCCTAAAACCAGTCCTCTCCCCTTAATCCGAAAGGAATATGAGTTCTAAATTTTAGGTAGTCTGCTGCATCAATGCTCTCCTGCTGAAAAGGTTTTAGTATGCTCTCCTGTAAGAATTTATAGAAGATCTGGTGGAGTTGCTCTTTCATCATTTCAGAATCATTCAAAAGATTTGAAAATAGTATGTAGAAGATATGGATGTTTCTCAAATCTCCACGTGTCTACACGGTAATGGGATTTAACAACCAGGTACAGATACAATTAGCAGGGGGTGGGGGGATCACATCAGTTCTTGGGTATTGGCTAGAAAAGGACCCCATTCAACATATTGCTTTTGTGAGCATTGATTCTGAGTCAGCACTGCCTGATGTTTACACAATTCTTTTTTTATAATCTCAAACTTGGTAAACTATATATTGTGCCATGAAGAGTTCGATAGTTTCAGAAGTATCTGGTTCTCTCCAAAAACAGACAACTCAGTCTCATACAGTTTTCAAACAGCACACGAGATTGTTCACTAAGAGAAAAGGTAAGCTAGTAGTGTTTTGCAATCTCAGGACGCATGAGAAATGGCAGCCTCAAAAAACTGTTGTTCTGCTTGGAATTGCTGGATTTTCATGGCATGATTGTTAGAGCCTCTGGATTAAAATTTGAAACAGCATGAAGTGAATTGGCGCAACCGTTTATAATTAAGCCTCTTTTCTGCACTAGGCTATGGCCGATCAAACCAAACCAATGGAACAGTAAAAAGTATCTGCGGAGTACCTTGCTCGGAGCTCGCTTGCCTGGGCACATCAGCCGTCTTCTCTGTAACTGTAACCCGAACAGCAGAATGCAAAGCTTTGTCAGGCAGGTAAACAATCCAAATAGGAGTACCAAAGTGCATCCAACTGACAAAAAGGAAATTAAAGCGAAGAATAACGGAAATTTGTGCATTAGCTGGAACAGAAACTCGAGCGTTTTCCCAACAGGAAGAAAGGGTTCATCAACTAAGAACCATGAAAAAGTTATTTTTTTTTATGAGCAGTTCTACATGGAAACCTCCAAGAAGCAACTGCTCAAGGAAAGCATTTTGTTCATTGCACGCGGAAAAGGTGACAATTTTACGCCAAGAAGCAGCAGTAAAAAAGGGTACAAAAGGCTCACCGGGCACTGAAAGGGAGGAGGCACGCGCCATTTCTAGGAAGAACGGAACAGCTTGCTCACCGGGGATCGGCACGGCCACCGCAGCCGGCGCCGGTGTCGGCGTCGGCGTCGGACTTGGCGTGGCCGCGTCGTCTTCATGGTCATCCTCGTCCTCAGAGGAAGAGAAGAGCCCGCTCCCTTGGACCCCGCGGCTACCGCGAAGCACCGCCTTCGCCTCCTCCTCCTCCTTGCCCTCCTCCACGTCCTCCAGCGCCGCCGCAACCGCATTCCCGGCGGCGCCACGGCCCTCGAGGATGTCGTAGACCTCGTGGTCGAAGAAGCCCGGGAGTCGCCTCTCCCGGCGCGCGTCGTTGCGCATGGCCCAGAACGAGGCCTCCTTCCTGGCGGCGCATCCCCGCTCCCACTCCCTGATCTTCTTGTAGTCGCCGGCGAGGTTGCTCCAGCGCTTGCGGCACTGCACGGGGCCGCGGTCCACGCCGTGGCGCCGGCAGTACTCCGCCACCGCCGCCCACTTGGTCGGCTCCGCGCTGCTGGCGCCGCCCTCGGCTCCTCCTCCCCGTACCCGGCCCCGGCCGCGGCCGCGGCCGCTCCTCTCCACCACCCGCTTCCCCTCGATGAGCACCAGTATCTCCTGCCGCGTCCACCGCGGCAGCCGCGACCCCCGGCCCGTTCCCACGCCTCTGCTGGCCTCGCCGGCGTTTGACATGGCGCCCCGGCTCGGGCTCACGTACGGCGACGGCGAGCTGTCGCGCTTTGGCCTTGGCCCCCAAAAAGAGCTGGTGCAGCTAGCTGGGCAACAGAGACGCAGCAGCAGGGCGGAGGGAGGGAGGGACTACCGGAAAGGGTGTGGGCGATTAGGAGGGAGCCAGCGAACTAATCAGGGTTAAGGGCTTTGATTAAGGGTTGGTTAGTGGAGGCTCCTCTCCTCTCATCCCAATTCCCAAACCAAAGACTAGAGTAGAGAAGGAGAAGAAAAAGACAGGGAGTGGTTTGCCTCTTGCAAGGGTTTGACAAGTGGATTAAGGAAAAGCTACAGGCAAGCAATGAGTGTGAGTGATTAGGTGATGTGGAGAAAGGCTTGGAGATTTATTTATTTATTAGTATATATATAGGGAGGAAGAATTAGCAAGTGGGGGCTCCAACAGCAACAGAGGCCAGGGTAGGTGTTGGATGCCTAGCTAGCTAACCTACACCGTCTCAATTTTTCAGCATTAGTAGGGTGGGCAACAGTGCGTGGGGGTGGGCACTGTTGTGATCTCGACACTCAGCCCTTTCCTGATCTCTTTAATCTAGGGGCGAATATTTTTTTGTGTGGATTTCGAGCTTGGGACCCTTTTCTGGCCTCTTTAGTATGTTTCCGCTTAAGGGTGTGTTTAGTTCCTAGAAAATGGTGAAAAATATACTGTAGCATGTTTTGGTTTTATTTGACAAATAGTGTCCAACTATTGACTAATTAGGTTCGAAACGTTCGTCTCGCAAAGTACAATCAAGCTGTACAATTAGTTTTAAATTTCATCTACATTTAGTACTCCATGCATGTATCGCAAGTTTGATGTGACGAGAAATCTTTTTTTTTCTATATAGTGCTTTTTTGGAGGAACTAAACACAGTCTAAGGGTCTGTTTGGACTAAACTAAACACATGGTAACACAAAAAAAAAGCCTTGTGTTATTACATGGAAAACCTTGAAGGAAGAAGAAATGTTGGTATTCATGTCCAGAAATTTTAAGATTGGCTGCCCTGCCAACATCCTATGACAAAATATTGTACTCGGACACCACAGATTGTGAGATCTGGGATGACATCGCCCCCTCTACATTACGGAGTATTTGCTGTCGCTCTGTCAGTGTAGTAGTACGGAGTAGTAACTAATAGCCCCACCCGAACGTACGTATCTAAAGACAAGAGAACACGAGGAGCCAGCCAGCCTCAGCGTGGCCACGTCACCGAAATGAATGCCGGCGTTTGGATTTCTGGTGAACGGTGCTGATGTCGTTGACCTGTGCGCGGGCACGGTGGGGCCAAACGTATGGTCTAGCGGGCCCGTCGAGATGGCCTCCTCCCTCTGGGATTGGGCGCCCCCTTCTCCTGCCCTCCATCCGCGCTGACGGCATTGCCGTTGTCTGCCTGCGATTGGCTTATCGAAATGGCGTTCGTTTCTTGCGTAGCCGGAATTGCTTGCTTGCAGAGTCAGTGTGGTGTGGACGACTTGGGGCTACGGATAAGGCAATCAGGGACGCGGTGTGGATATGTCAGGTCGCTGTTAAGGCCAACCTATATACAGCGCCACTTCTCTACAAAATGTCTTTTCTCAGTGAAGGAAATCGAGTGGCATAAACTTCTGATAACTTTGTCTAAATAAACTTAGTCAGTGCCCTGTTTATTTGCGTTTTTTCTCTACAAAAGATTTTTTGTTTACATACTTTAACTTTTCATCCCATATGATTCTTCGCAGGGGCGGGCCTACTTAGAGTCAAGGGTATTCAATTGAATACCCATTATTTTTGACAAACATAGTATTTCTATAGCTACACACTTTCATGCTACGGTAAAGCTTATGATCTAAGATACAATGCTCAATTCTATGATATATATCTTCTATTTATTATACAATTAGTTCTATCATGCTATATAATCCAATATACATGCCAATTTGGGTTTTAATCTATAGAACAAAAACAATTTTCTTTATCCTTTGAAAATTTTGAATACCCACGTCCCAAATCTTGGGCCCGCCCCTGATTCTTCGTTGGATGTACTTCACGTGTTATATACTTTGAACTATGTATGAACTTATTCATAAAAAACGATGTAATAAAAGGTAAACGAAAACGGAAGGAAAGAGAACCCTATATTGTCTTTCTTATGTTTTACTTCTTTCTCTTTTACATGTCATATTACGTTTGTTCTAAGTCAAACATTTATAATTTTGATCATTAACTTTAAAAAATCATATATTTTCAAAACATGTAAACTATATGTTATAGAAGTATTTCTAATATTAAATATAAAAAATAAATATTATGTTGTTAATCTATATAATTTTTTTTAAAAAATTGATAGTCTAATCAAAATTTAACTTAAAACAAACTAATATGCTATGTAAGAAAATAAAGAGAGTACTTGAATAATAGTAGAGACGCATCCAACGAGGATCAACTCTAAAACCATAGAGTGTTTTCTCAATGGAAAAAAGTCACAACCATATGCATGGCTCTAGTACCAGGATCCAACATTGCGCCTGTTTGCAGCCGCAACCACAACGACAAAAATCTAAAGCGAACGTAGCCATTGACCAGACAAAGCACAAATGCTAATTCACATCACATTGAACATAGGTACCACATACTACTTGACTAAATGATGAGCAAAATTAGGATGAAATATCAGTGATCTTACATTCTATTTTATATTTTTTCTCCGATCTTGAAACCGGATAGGAATTATGTTGGATACGCCATATATTGATATCTATCCTATATACATATCAGAAATCCAATTTTGTGTATTTGATTCGGATACAATACGGATATTAAACATTCAGATTTGGACACGAACTATCCATGCAGGGGTTTGACTTTTTTTTTGAAATGGACAGATATAAAAAATAGCCGTCCTATTTTCATCATTACCAGGCAAAATGAAGGGACGAGTCCCAGCCAATGTTGGTCGGACTCTAGCTAAGGGCTTTTGGATCCATCCAACTAAAGTCAGCTAAAAGTTTTCTCAGCTAAATGTTAGCTGGGGTGTTTGGATCCTCCAACTAATAGACTCAGCTAAACTTTATTTGGGTTTAGCTGGGTTAAAGTAGCTAAATTCAGCTAAACTTTAGCTGGTATTTTAGCTGGACCATTTAGATCAGCTTAGTTGGTGGACCAAACGTGCCTTAACAAGTCGTACGTCCATCCTAAACAAAACAGAGAGCGAGACAATCATTGCCGGAGCTACGTAGAGGCTAACCTGGGCACTGCCCCCCCCCCCCCCCCCCCCCTTGCCTGACCAAAAGTTACATTAGTTTTTGGTTGTAATCACTAGCAGTACTGTAGGCAACACTAGCAAATGAAGTAGTATTTCTTTACCACTAGCAGAAACAACTGCGTATGATTTAACTCTGTACATGTCGACAGTTGCTATTCTCTGTACACTGCATGTTTCTTTGCCTATATTTCTTTGGATGCAAACTTGCAACTCTGAAGAACTATAGTCATACACAGCGGCAACCGAGAAAAGCTATAGCATATAGCCATCAAGACCACCTGCCGATTTTTGGTACATAACTTGAGAAGCTTGGAATGGCGGTTTATTTCTAATACTAATTGGCTACAATTTTATAACCGTTTTGCTTTGCCTTTTACACAGCTGGTTCGCAACTAGTGTAGAGAAATTGAGCAATTTGGCCCCTCCTTTACTTTGTGTCACGCTCCGCCACTGGAGACAATGATGATAAGCTAAAAACTAGCACGTGCTTAATGAGATCGATGAGGACTAAACGAGGCGGCCGGACGGGTTCCGTTATTCCGTACACGCAAGAACCACATGGGCACGAGCACACCCATGGTGGGTTGGGTCGCGTTGCGTCCGTCCACACCACGACGATGCGATTTGGGAGGAGCCCTTTTTGCGAGCTGCTTTCACTCGATTTCGGTTTTGTCCCATCAAATCGGCAGCCGCGCGCTGGTCCCCGACTCCGGTTGTTGTTTCGCCTTGTCCGTCGTAGCCTCCTAGGCTGGAAGAGGGTCGTGTACGTGAACGACGCTCTCTCACTGGGGCCACGTTTAGATTGTAAAAAATTTCAAATCGATGAATAGTATTATTTTCGTCTTATTTAATAAATATTGTCTAATCGTGGACCAACTAGACTCAAAAGATTCATCTCGTGATTTTCAACTAAACTGTGTAATTAGTTATTTTTTTACCTATATTTACTACTTCATGCATAGGTCAAAGATTGATGTGATGGAGAAAGAGTGAAAAAATTTCAACTTTTGAGGTGCATCTAAACCAGGTCTAGATCACTCGGAGATTCTAACAGGGACGGGTGGGTCGGGGACCACTCGTCCCGAGGATATCCGCTCAACTAGTACGTACCTAGGGTGGTATGTATCTCTGCCAAAATTTTCTTCTTTATTTACATTGTCTGTATGTATATGTACATTACATATATACATATGTACAAGCATATGTGATCATCTGAGCTCATAATGTCTACTTTCTAGCTCAACAAACCATTATATATCACACCACTAAACAACATGCTTGGTGTTGCTCTGTTTTCCAATTCCTTTTCTTAATATAATTGGCATGAAATTCTTTAATCCAGTTCATCTAATAAAAAATTAAAGTAAAGCTCATAACTAAGAGTTGGTAATACACTACACACATAACTAACGATAATGATACAATTAAGACGTCTGGACAGACGGACGCCTTCCATTACTCACTCCTGCACGCGTCACTCGCCTAGCGACCCTATTCGCTCATCCCGTTCGCGCGTCCCGATGCTCGTTGCGCTGTTTCCTCTGTGCGTCGCCGTCGACCTCCACGCCGACGTGCCTCCATTCGTCCAAGCAAAGCCCATGTTACAAGATTATATTTCAAGTGTTTCAGATGTTTTATCTAGATGTTGCAAGTGTTTCATTTTCCCAAATGTTTCATCTCGTTCTTCCAGACGTATGTTTGTAAGTGTTTCATCTGGATGTTGCATATGTTTTCACACATATGAAGTGTTTTCAGGTGTTTTTTTTGCAAGTGTTTCATACGGATGTTTTGAGTGTTTCGACTGTTTTGTATGTATGTTGCAAATGTTTCACCTGGATGTTTTAAAAGTAGATCTGGTGTTGTAGCTAGTGTTTCAGATGCATGTTTCATGTGTTTCATCAGACGTATGTTGCAAGTGTGCATCTGTATGTTGCAAAAGTAGATCGGGTGTTACATCTCTGCCTTCTCTTTTCTGCTGCCTCACCTTCGCTTCGGTGTCTCCTCCTCCTCCCGGCGCTGGCTGGGCATCCTCTGCCCCCTCCCCCTCTTTTGGATGCTGGCATAGCCACATGTTGTAGTCACCGGCTGCTGGTCGTGTGCATGCGTGTGAGAAGTGAAGGGGGCGCGAGCGGGTTGGGCGGCGCGGGCCCCACGTAGGCGGGCATGGGATGCAGGTGCCGGGGGGTGTGGGGGGAGAGACAGAGTGCAGGCGCAGATGTTCGTTCGGACGTCTGGACGCTAGCACTGCCGCGTAACTAAATATCTATGTATGGTCACAACATGGTTAGGCACAACACGACAAGACACAATTAGCTAACCTTCCGGCCGCCATGCCAAGTAGGCAACCCTAGCACGACATGTCGGTCTGAACCGTGCCATACCGACACATTAGTAGTCTGATACTACTCTGATGACCCACGGGTAGGGATGAAAACGGATCGGATACAGACGGATATCACTGATATCGTATTTGTTTTCATATTCATGTTCGGATTCGGATTCGAATACGGATAGTATAGAAAATGCCGGATAGGATACGATTGGATATCGACATTATAAATACGTGATTTAAATATTCGGATACTGATACGGTATCGGATGTTAAATATTCGGACTCGGATACAGACGGATTAAAACCCCTCTAAACGGATTCGGTCTCGAATACGGTCGGAAAATATCCGTACCGTTTTCATCCCTGCCCACGGGCCATACCAACCCATAGCCCATACTAGTTTAATGGACAAAATCAATAAATTCCGTCATACCGGTTTAATGGACAAAATCAATAAATTCCGTTAAACAAATCTCATGCTAGTAAGTTTTCAAGGCACATAGCTAGAATGGTAGAGTTACAAGTTCATAGATCACCAAAGTTACAAGCTCACAGACCGATCATCAATAAGAAGGCCGCAAATCAATTACACCATCCATCATGGGATCTCACTCATAACGTATAACACATAAAAAGAAGGAACCAAGACTGGGACTCCGAGAGGGGGGTGGGGATCTCACCTCGTTGGCTTCTCCAAAGGTCAGATATCGCTACACAGAGGATAGATCCACCGCCCATGGCTCAGTGCGTCGAGCACGAGGAGTCAAGGTGTTGACACTGCTGGAAACAGGACTTTGCCGAGTGTTTCAGGCTTTGCCGAGTGTTTTTTATCGGGGCACTCGGCAAAGCAATATTTTGCCGAGCGTCGCACTCGGCAAAATATTGCACTTGCCTGGCACTCGGTAAAGCCTGGCACTCGGCAAACCTGGTCTTTGCCGAGTGCCACAGCACTCGGCAAACCTTGCACTCGGCAAAAGGTGGTTGGCGGTCACGGTGGCCACCTGCCGTCAAAATTTGCCGAGTGCCTAACCGCCGGCACTCGACAAAAAATTTTTATTTTTTTTTAAATCTATTTTGCCGAGTGCCATCACTGAGGCACTCGGCAAATTTTTTTTATTTTTTTAAAATGCCATTTTGTCGAGTGTCTTAGAATTACACTCGGCAAAGTATACTTTTATTTTTTAAAATCAATTTTGCCGAGTGCCCCCTGGCACCAGCACTCGGCAAAGTAATTTTTGCCGAGTGCCCCCGGCGGCACTCGGCAAAATAATTTTTTTTATATTTTTGACCCCAGTTTTTTTGTGTAGCCTTTTGACGGTATTTAAAACTCTATTTTAAAAATTGGTGCAATTTTGACTTTTTTTTAATATATTTCGTTAGTTTATTTCGTTTCGTTGAATTTTTCGGAATATTTCAAATTTGAACTGCAGGTACATGAAATAATGAATTTTAGTGATTCAAAAAATGATAGTCATGGTATTTGGTGTATGTTGAGGCTGTATCCAGGACCTCACATGAAATATCGAGCATCTCGTTGACGCAACATGCCGAGTTACTTGCGGGAAAAGTGATTTTAAATTATAAAAAATCCAAACGAAGTCCAAAAATCACGAAACTTGTCGAGGCATCGTGTCATCACATGTGGAGGCCGTGGTAAAAAAATTGAGAAGGTTTCGTGTAAGTTGCGACGTCGGACGCCAAAAACCCAGACATCTCCACATGTGTTGCCAAACCTAGAGATGCACCAACAGCCAAGTTTTTACACAGGGCACTAATAGCGTCGAATACTACGGAATAATTGAGGAGATCTATGAACTTGAATATGAGGGCTGGGTACCTCTTACTCCTGTCATATTCAAGTGCCACTGGTTTGATCCTAGACAAACGAGACGGACCCCTCATCTTGGGCTAGTCGAGATTAGACATGATTCCGTCTATGAAGGAAAAGATGTCTATATTGTGGCTCAACAGGCCGTGCAGGTGTATCATGCGCCATACGCGTGCCAAGACAAAGACTATCTTAAGGGTTGGTCTATTGTGCACCAGGTATCTTCGCACGGTAAACTAGCTGTTCCAAACGATGAAGATTACACCTTCCTCAACACAGACACATATGATGGAGAGTTCTATCAAGCGGATAGGCTACAAGGGAGCTTTGAGATAGTCTTATCCGGTGTGAGCACCACCATGGAAGTAGACAATGAAACGGTTGATGAAGAGGACCTTGGAGATGTAGTGCTGAATCCGAAGGACATTCAAATGCTTGAGCGATTCCATTTAGGCAGAGAGGATGAAGAAGACACAGAACCTTCGGATAGTGTTGTCCATTTGGACAATTTTGGCAGTGATGACGAGATCTATGACCCCAATTATGAAGATTATTCCTAAAGCATGCAATACTATGATTTTTATTAAATTTTGTTATGTTTATTCATTTTGAACTTTTTGTAACGTATGTACTAACGCTTGTTGTTCACTCTTTGTACATTGCAGGTGATAGAACAAAGATGGCGATGGACCGTACACCGAGGCAGGTGCTCTCAGCGTACTAGAGGTTGCGCCCAGCGGTGGGAGGTGAGGGGACGTCTTCGGCCCCAGCGGCGGGAGCAGGCACAGGGAGGGGGAGGGAGAGGAGGGGCCATGGTCGGACCAGGAGTGACCCGCCTCCTCCCTCGGCTCTCGACCAGTAGGAGGACCCATCTCCTACCCCAGAGGACCACGCGGCGGCCACGAGCACGAGCACATACACTCCGTCGACTCAGTAGACGGAGGACAACAGTTCTGCCCAGTCGACTCCCTACCTGTGAGGTCCCTCAAGCCTTCCTTCGGTTCCGCTTCCTGACCGATGCCCAGTGGTTCGTCCTATGGGAAGAAGGTAAGTAACTATAGATGTTATCACTAGTACTTCATATGATACATTGAGAATCAACAGAGAAACTGATAATTTTTCTTAATCACTTATGCAGGGGCTGGATACTTCTGTCTGGTGCTCTTGACCCTCAGTCTGGGCATTCAGGTTACCCACAAAGTTTGGGTCGGGTAGTTCGGGTTTTGAAAAGTTCGGGTAATGAGAATTGTTAACCGATAATAGCTCCAATAAAACACTACCCGCAAGTTCGGATACCCGCAAGTTCGGGTTCGGGTTCGGGTATACCCAATGTACTCGAAGTATATAAAATCACAGCAAGTGCTCAAATATCATAGAATTTTGCATAGAATTGGACAGACTAAATGATGACTCATTAACTCATAACTGATAAAGTGATAACTTCAAGTTTTCAATAGAAAATGCAAACCAGTAAAACCATGACGCATTCAAGTTTTTAACCGCAAGTGCAAGCCAGAACGACGACATAGGTACTGACTACTTAGTACTGACAAGATACAAGAGTAAATTGAAAAGTTCAAGCATCAAGCATGCTGCCTGCCATCACATCAGTGCTTGTGCAGTTGTGCTTCAGCTTCACGCGGGAACTCGGGGTCTCGGGGAATCGGGGAGACAGCAAGTTAAGACGTGAGTTAATGAGGCACCAAAGCCAAGGAGGCATCCTACCGTTGTTGGGCTTGGGCCACGGGAAATCGGGGATGCTCTAGTTCGCGACTTCGCGCTTTGCTGAGACGTATTCCTATTTCGGGTTGTTCGGGTACTAGGTGTACTTACCCGAATTATCCAATATAAATTCGGGTAATAGGATTCACCATCTGAACTAGACATCGGGTAGTGCGGGTTCGGATACTTCGGATTTGGGTCTGGGTATTTCGGGTTCGGGATTCGGGTATCAGGTTTTGTGCCCAGAGTGACTTGACCCCCCATGCACCCCCGCGATCGTCCTGGGATGTCTGTGTAGGAAACACTTCCCTGGCCTTGTGAAGCTGAAAGACGGGACGTGGTCACCGGCCTGGTCGTGGGACAGGTACAAGCTCAGCTCGGATGACGTGCAGGACAACAAGCAGGAGCAGGTTTTGGCGGAGTTTTGGGTAAGTGTCTCACAATGAAGGTCAACACATCTCCTCCATTGGTTAAGTCTTTTATTGAAATAATGAACGAATACATCGTGTTTGTATGCAGAGGTACTTCAAGCCAGAAGACGGTCGAGAGGAGATGGCAGATCGGACGGCACACAGAGCCTGTCAGAAGCACGTCGACGTCATGATTCACGAGGCGCGACTCCAGGCCCACGTCGACTACTACAGGTCCATCAAGAAAAGAGCCCCTCAAGAAAGATGGTGCAAGAAAGGTGGCGCTGACCAAGGAGCAATACCTTCAGGTACGTGGATAATATTGATTCGTTTTGAGATTTAGTAGGTCCTGAATTGGTCTTCTTATATGTCAAACACTTGATGATGTGTAGGTGCCTGCCTCGTGGTGCATGTCACATAGAGCGGCATGGTCGAGGATCATGGACAGGTACTTTGACCCGCGCGTACATCGCAAAGCACGAGCAAGGCAAGCGGAAGCGGGCACTGAAGATCGGTCAACTCACCACCAAGGTAGCCGCAACCTCCCCGCATTTAAGCGGGCACTCATACGAGATGTCATTTATCTATTCTAATGCTCAATTTTGCCTAATTTCTAATCATCTTGCTCGTCTTTCTCGCAGGAGGTGGCACACCCGGACCAGCCGGTGTCAGAGTTCACGGCATGGGCTGTGTCCCACATGGGCTGGGTGAAATCTGGTGTCGTCTTCAACCCGGATGCCCCTGCCGAGGCTTACTCTGACCCCACCATCCATGCTAAGGTCTGAGACTACACGGAGGCGGTTCGGGCGCTCCGTGGCTCAGAGCACAATCTGAGCACTAAGCCCCTTGAGACAGAGGTGATCGTGAGGCTGGGCCAAGGCAGGAAGCACGGGTGGTTATGGATTGCAGACGGCGCCGACTCCTCGAGCTCTGCACCCTCTCTCTCTCTGACGTGAGGGCACAGAGCACGTACAGAAGCCTTCCCATACGTGCACGACCTACTCCAACACTGTCGCGGGTCGACAAACTTCAGGTAATTCCGGTTTCACTCGTCGTACATTGAACTTTACACACATTGATCAGATTTGCAATACTGAAACATGTGATTGAAACACTGCAGGCCGAGCTAGCAGAGACAAAGGATGCGCAAGCGCTCCTGACCGCTCAGCTGGAGGCCATGCAGAAGCAAATGGCGGAGATGTTCCATATCATGCAAACCATCGGGCAAGCATCGGGTGTCCAAGTGCAGATGCCAGCTCCAGTTCTGGTTCGACAGTTCACACCTGTGAATATGCCTTCGTGCCGTTGGGATTGTCGGTCTTCGTGTCGTTGTGATTTTCGGCCTTCGTGCCATTGGGAATGTCGGCCTTCGTACCGTTGTTTCTTGCAGGTTGGAATCCTCCCCGTGCAGGGGAGGTGCTGTCGAAATTTTTAATTTTGAGTCTAACACATGCAATCTCTTGTTTTGTGCAGCCTCTGTCAGCGGGTTCAAACAACCCCACTGTCGTGTCACCGAGGGCTGATCCCGTCAACCCTACACCGCAGTCTGGTCCGTCACCGCAGTCCGAGAGACCACAGTTGCACTCTCCGCCACCGTAGCAGGGATGTTGAACTTTGTGATGTTGAACCTGTAATAATAAACTTGTAATGTTGAACTTTGGAGGATTTGTGATGGATTTCCGATGGATTTATGAAATTATGCGTGTGCTTTTGATATATAATGCATGTTGGTTATATCATGTATATATATATATATATATATATATATATATATATATATATATATATATATATATATATATATATATATATATGTTGTCTGTAACAGTGGAATGTAAAAAAAATTGCATTCTCAGGGTCTTTGCCGAGTGCCTGGGCAGGGGGCACTCGGCAAAGTAATGTTTTTTTAAAAAAAGAACAAACTTTGCCGAGTGTCGTGCGTGTGGCACTCGGCAAAGTGTTTTTTTAAAAAGAAATAAACTCAGCACTTGGCAAAGTAATGTTTTTTAAAAAAAGAAAAAAACTTTGCTGAGTGCCGGGCCAGAGGCACTCGACAAAGCGTTTTTATAAAAAAAGAAAAAAAAATTTGTCGAGTGCCTGCTTGGGGCACTCAGCAAAGTAAAAAAATAAAAAATTTGCCGAGTGCTGGGCGGCCACTCGGCAAAGTGACCGTCAACGGAAGGTGGCGTGACATCGCAAATATTTTGCCGAGTGCCTTGCCTGGCACTCGACAAAATTTAAAAATATTTTGCCGAGTGCCCCGATAAAAAGCACTCGGTAAAGTCCATTTGCCAACAAATATGTTGGCGAGTGGACTTTGTCGAGTGCAAAAGGCTCTTTGCCGAGTGTAAAAACACTCGGCAAAGTCCTGGTGAGCTCCTCTAACTTACGAAGAACTACGTCCTAGGACGTACTAGCGCCCGATACCCTTCATTTCTGATCGAGCGGTAGGAAGCAAACTGTTCTACAAGCACAGACGTTGGGCCATAAGCCTACTGCGGCCCAGTCCAGCAGCACGAGCAACAAGGAAAAGGGCGCGAGTCGAGTAGAGCGACGAGAAAAAGGGCGCGAGCCGAGCAAAAAAAGCGCGGGTGGACTGTGTAGACGGCCGCACGGCCGAGAAAAAAAGGAGCGCGACTGATCTGGAAGAGGACTTTACAGACGGACGTGTCAGAGTGATTGCCAGATTATTGCGTCGACGGAGAGACCAATTCTGAAACGCTGGAGGGACGAGTTGCTCTGCTCTTGTATTCTGTTCCATGGAGATGGAGGAAGAGGGCACCAGAAAAGAAGCTAATCAAGTGAATCGTGATCCAAACAAGTGAGTAACACACCTCTCTGTATTTTATATTACTTGTTATTTAACATGAAATGGATCTTGTTATTTCAATCCCATGTACAGCCACTCTTTGCTTACTCTGTTTGGCATGGGATCTGAAATTAGTAAAAGATTTTTCTCTGCAATTGCACAAGTCCCCTACTCATGTTATGTTTTTTTTGCTAGAGACATGCCACCTGGTTTGGTACCTCACGTTGGCATGGAATTTGGAAGTTCTAATGAAGCTTGGGCATTTTGGCTTAGCTACGGTGGACAACAAGGTTTTGATGTTAGGAAAAGTTTTACAAACAAAATACCATCCGATGGCAAGGTTACATCATGCAAATTTGTTTGTGCAAATGAGGGTAATCGATTGCCGGACAAAAGGGATCATCTAACAAAATGCCCTCAAGCCGAAACTAGGACTGATTGCCAAGTCCACATGAATCTGAAAATGGATCGAGAGAATGGAAATCTAAAAGTGTCTGAGCTTGTTTTGGAACATAATCATACACTACATCTGCCAGAAACCTTACACTTAATGGTGTCACAAAGGAAAATTTCAGATTTACAAGCTTTTGAAATCGAAACAGCAGATGATGCAGGAATTGGGTCAAAAGCTGCCCATGAGTTGGCTACTCGCCAAGTTGGTGGTCCACTTAATCTTAGCTATACCCTTCGTGATCACAAGAATTACTTGCGGACCAAGCGCCAAAGAGAGATGGCATATGAACAAGCAGGTAGTATGCTTAAGTATTTTCGAGATAAAATTGCTGAGAATCCATCATTCTAGTATGCATTGCAAATGGACTGTGAAGAACAAATAGCCAACATATTCTGGGCTGGTGCTAAAATGATAATGGATTATGCACATTTTGGTGATGTTGTTAGTTTTGACACTACTTTTGGAACAAACAAGGAGAGTAGACCTTTTGGTGTATTTGTTGGATTCAATCACTTTAGAGAAACTGTAGTTTTTCGTGCTGCTCTCATATATGGTGAGACATTTGAATCCTTCAAGTGGCTTTTTGAGACCTTTCTAAAAGCTCATAATGGACAACAACCTAAAACTTTCTACACAGATCAAGATGCAGCAATGGGAAATGCAGTTGCAGAAGTGTTCGCTGAAGCATGGCATGGATTATGCACCTTCCACATCATGCAAAATGCTATCAAACATCTACACGAAGATAAGGATGAAGAGAAAGAAAAGGGGAAGAAAAAACAAAAGAAGAAAACAGAGAAGGAAATGGAGAAAAATGAAAGCACAAGTATTCTATCAGATTTTAGTGCCTGCATGTTTGAGTATGAAGACATGACAGAATTTGAACAAAAATTTGACCTTATGAGGCAAAAGGTGAGCAAGCAAATTTGGTTGGATAGTATATACAAGTTGAAAGAAAAATGGGCTGAATGTTACATGAAGGATGTCTTCACATTAGGAATGAGAAGTACACAATTGAGTGAGAGTTTGAACAATGACTTGAAAATCCATTTCAAATCTGATTTTGATATCATCCGGTTCTTTAAGCATTTTGAAAGGGTGGTGCAAGGAAAAAGGAACAATGAGCTAAATTCAGAATTTGATTCAAGGAAAAAGTTACCTAAACTAGGTATGAGGAGACCACCGCCTATATTGTTGCAAGCTAGCAAGTTGTATACACCTATTATATCTGAAGCTTTTCAAGGTGAATATGAAAGATCCTTGGCAGCTTGCACCAAGGCATTGGAAGAAAATAATGCATATCTAGTAGGACATTGTATATATGAGGAGGAGTATAAAGTTGTCGGTGGTCCTTTGAAGCAAACAGTTTTATGCAGCTGCAAGCAATTTGATAGAATCGGGATATTATGTGGTCATGCACTTAAGGTTCTTGATTTGATGAATATCAAGTCACTACCACCACAATATGTGTTAAAGCGTTGGACACGGGAAGCGCGGGCTGGAAATGTACAGGACAACCAAGGGATAAACATAATAGAAAATCCAAATATAGATGATGTACTTCGCTTCAGATATATGTCCCATAAATTTCTTAATTTGGCACATCAAGCAGCCAACTTTCCTGAATGTACCACGCTAGTGGACAGCACACTTGATATCCTTGGTAAGCAAATTAGAGAAAAAAATCAATGCAAGTACAAGCACTTTTGAGGATCTGTGTGCAGATTCCACAAATACTAGTCCACCAAATGATTTGTTGATCAATGCTAGTCTAAAGAAAAAAGATGTCCAAACAAAAAGTTCAAAACGAAAGAGAACTTGGCTTGACAAGAAACACAAGGCTAGAAAAAAGAGACAAAACAAAGCTACATCACAGTTTGGAGAAGAGACTAAGAATGATGTTGCACATGCACAAGAGGCAAGTAGTGGTGGTGCAATCTGTCCATTATTTCCTCAAGCCTCAACTTCAGGTGGTGCACAAGCAGAAGGACAAGTTGCTTTGCTCTCATTGTTTCCTGAACCCTCTAATTCAGGTGGTGCACAAGCCCAAGCACAAGGTGGAACACAAGCACAAGTTAGCTTCACTCAAATGTTGACGGTAATATGCTCATATAAGTTAATTTACAAATCTAGAGATGATAATCTTTTTTAAAAACACTAATTTATTTAATGCAGGGACCAATGACGGATGATCTTCTAACTAGATTTTGGTGAAATATTCCTGTTATGAAGGAGTAATATTTGAGGGCATGGAGGACTGTATGCCATATATCAGTTAGTTGGGGGAATGAAATATATATGTTCAGCTTTTGTTTGCAGCATATAAGTGACCTGCCATATATTAGTCATTTGGGGGCATGAAGATGTATATGCAACTTCCTTTTGCCACATATTAGTTATGTGCTACTCTGAAAAAACTCTAGTTATGTATATATTTGCACTAGCTGAATTGACAGTCATATATTTGCCACAGAGAAGTGACCTGCCATATATGTTCAGCTTTCTGTTGCCATTCTGCAAGCACCATTGACAATATTTGGGTACAAAATCTGAAACTCTTTTGCATTCAGAGTTCTCAATCGACACAATTATCAAAACAGCACTGAAGTTTCAAAATGACAAGGTCCAGGCACTCAAATTGACAAACATTCCATCATCACAACCAATACAGAGCTATAATCTCAATTCACATCATTTTACATTTTCAATTGACTCAACTATCTGTCTACTGCTACTCTGAACTTTTGGCTTCTCAACCTGCCGCTGTTGCTCTCCTCCCGAGCAGTGTGTGGTGCCCCTCGTTCCATGATGCTGCAGGCTTGGCAGTAGCGGCCACTCTTCCTCCGTTGTCCCTCGCTTTCTCAGGGGCTGCTCACCTGCGCCAGCACAGCCATGCCGAGGGAGACGACGACCAGCAGCAATCGGCCGACGGCCATCTTGAAGCACGTCCCCTTCGCGGGGCCGAGGAATAGGAATGATGACGAGAGAGCCAGCGATGTCGGCGGAGGATGCTGTCTCAGGGGCCTACTCACCTGGCCGAGGGAGATGGCGAGCGGAAACACTCGGCCGGCGGCCATCTTCTTCAAGCGCGTCGGCGGCGAGCCGGCGAATG
This sequence comes from Saccharum hybrid cultivar R570, assembly GCA_038087645.1. Taxonomy (NCBI): domain Eukaryota; kingdom Viridiplantae; phylum Streptophyta; class Magnoliopsida; order Poales; family Poaceae; genus Saccharum; species Saccharum hybrid cultivar. Next base: position 796,911 of record JAQSUU010000522.1, read on the forward strand.
AATCTGGAGCGCCTCTGTTTTTCCCCTTTCCTCGAACAGAAGTGCTTCACGCTGCTACTTGGGCCACATCGTGTACATGGGCCAAGGCGTGTGTGGCTTCCTGCTTGTTTCCTTGTGCTGGATCAGAAACGGATTCCTGCCGCTGGATCATCAATGGACGGCATCGGGCGCAAGTACGTCCCTGGACGTAGTAGTTCGCTAAGTTAGAGGAGCCGGTTCCGTTTCCAGTAGTGTGAGGAGGCAAGTTCGCAACACTACAACGCAGGAGAGCGGTCCAAGCACGTCACGAGCACAGAAAAATGAACTAATTTGTTTGTCCTAACTCCTAACCATCAAGCTACTGAAAAGATAGACCAAATACCATTATTGTAAGTGAGGAAATAGAGAACTAAAAAACAAATATAAAAATGCATGCATGTAATAAGATAAAAAATAAACAATGACAGGAAAATGTGAAAGGATAGTCATGGCCGGATGATGCCCGTATGGAAAGGCATGAGTTGAGGCCAAGGCTCCCACTTGTGAATTTCTTTGAGCGTAGCTTTCATGTCGACCTCCCCCATGGGGACCCTATAGCTCCTCTCCTTTGTGTGGGTACCAAAGGGGCCACCACCCTTTCAGCCTCTAGAAGACATTACAACCCCTATGGTATGGACGCCTACATACGGATAGATGATGCTTACTTGCCCATAGGGCATAGGATATGCATTGGAGTAGAGCCAATGACCGGATAGATGTCTTGGTACTTCGTCCTCTCAAGGAATGGTCAACAGTACAGGATGCTGCTGTAACCTTGATGACCTTCCTGAGAGGAATTTTGGTTATATCAATCAATATGCAAGTCTAGTACTAGACAGGTATATTAGTAGTGTAGTACAGAAGTACAGATTATAATAAGTATGGGAGGCAAATTACTTCACAGTGAGCTGTAATCATTACTGTAGGTGAACAATCAAATTAAAGATGAATATATGCCATATTAGGATGATTTGCAGTCTTTAATTTTTGTCATATATATGTAGCAGCATACGTGTGTCCACTATGTATTTTAACTAAGATCATATCCTCTTGGGGCAAAAAAAGATCCTCATATTAGTATGTATGAGAGACCCTACAATCTTGTTATCTTAACACCATCTTTGGAGCCATTATACATATATTATGTTTGGATAAGCAAATAATTTACTCATCAACAACACTGAAAGTACACTTTACCCTCCCATGCATCTAAGTGGGACAAAAATTGTGTGAATATATGTACCACTTGGAAGCATGCCATTGCGCGCCGTGGAGTCGGAAAGATTTGATTCCTGCTTGACCACAATCAATGATCAAGACAAATATGCAAGTGCTTTAGGGATCACCCTTCTCGTCATCTCGTGTATATTGTACCCCACACCCCACGCAAGGGGCAGGTGGATTAGCGTAGCCATCCATAACATGAGAGGCGGTCCAAAGCACGCATGCTGTAGGCATGAGGTGTGTCGTTTTCTTTTACCTCTAAACCCTGATTCATCTTTCCAAAGCATCCTTATACAAAATTGTTTTTGAAATACAATACAGACGCACACTACTGCAGCTATCATTTGTTGGGGCAGCTCCAGACCATTTGTAGGGGCGGTTTTATCAGCCGCCCATACAGAACCGTCTATATAAAAAATAAAAAATAAGACCTTGCTATAAATCATTTTTAGGGACGGCTCAATATAGAGCCATAAAAAAACAAGATATTGCTACAAATCGTTTTTGTAGTTGTGGCATTAAACTCACTGTAAAAACACGCTGACACGCATGAACTCATTGTAAAATCATGCTGAGATGTACATGTTCTTCTATGCTACTTTCTCGATTTGTTCGTGGAAATAAATGACATATATAGTAGCATGTAATTAGAAACAAACTAAATGTGGAAGCCGCTGAGCCGCACCAGCATGACAAATGTTAGAACAGGGAGATAGATGGTGCACGGTGGTATATATATATATATATATATATATATATATATATATATATATATATATATATATATATATATATATATATATATATATATATATATATATATATATATATATATATATATATATATATATATATATATATATATATATATATATATATATATATGTGTGTGTGTGTGTGTGTGTGTGTGTGTGTGTGTGTGTGTGTGTGTGTGTGTGTGTGTGTGTGTGTGTGTGTGTGTGTCCTATGTATTTCTTTTTATATAGTTGCTTTCCCTTTCAATTCAATGCAAGAACGAGCAAGATGATGATGAGCCCTACATAACCACATCTGCATTTGATGTGCTTAAAATAAAAAAGGGCACTACATATATGTGTATGTGTATGTCCAGAGTCCATACCACCACTATCAATGACGCCCGCGATCGTGGACCATGGTGCTCTCCTATATATTGCGCCACATGAAACTCGCTCCTCTCCTCTGACGATGACATGACGCCGCTCCTACGTCTTGCGCAAGGATGATGGCTTGCTGATGGATGGGCGTGCATGCATGAGTGTTGTTGAGCAGTTTGATCAGCTATTGCAATATGCGCTTGCTAAGCCCGTTTGTCACAGCCCAGCTTTACTGGTAAAACTATTTTTTAGAGAAACAATTTCATGAGTAACTTTCTAGGTGAAGTTGAGCTGTTTTGGAAAAACTATTTGACAAAACAGCGTACCAACAACTTCATGCATGGATGTGAGAGACATGAGAGAGAGCTAGGATAAGCTATTTTTTCAGCTTCATCCCAACTCATATATTTGTGAGTGGAGGAGAAATAACATCTTCACACATAAAACTATTTTGAAAATGAGTGTTTGGCAAAAAAAAAGCTCACAACAGGTGAGCTGTGCCAAATAGGCCCTAAATTTTAGGAGTGTCACATCAGATTTTATATGAGGGTGTCACATCAAGCGTTTGGATAGTAATAATAAAACAAATTACAGAAGTCCTCAGTAATCCGCGAGACGAATTTATTAAGCCTAATTAATCCATCATTAGCACATGTTTACAGTGGCACCACATTGTCAAATCATGGACTAATTAGGCTTAAAAAATTCGTCTAGCAAATTAGTCTCAATCTGTGCATTTAGTTTCATAATTAGTCTATATTTAATGCTCTATGCATGTGTCAAACATCCGATATGATATGGACTAAAGTTTAGAAGGAAAAACAAACATACTGTTAGCTGTATATCAATTCGATTTTTTAGCTACTGGTACTGGCTTCCATGGAAATGGCCAGAAATTAAAATGCAAAATAAAGAGAAAAATATGTTTCTGCCTCGCTTCATTATTCAGATGAGATAGATGACGATTTGTTCTAGAGATAATGATGGGAACACCTGAGGCCTACAGTTAAAGGCCTAAAAGAATAACACATATAGTATAGTGCCCTTCTTTATTTTATTGCATGATTCTCTGTTGCCTTTATTTTGGATAATAATAAGTACAGCTAATTTGGATTACAATGCGTGACACTGTATGTATTTAAAAAAAAAACAAGTTATTCCCTACCCATGAAAGGAAAAAGGGGATTATCCACTAGGAGCAGTTTTGACTGAATCTCTCTCGGTTCAAGCTGTGTATATATATATATATATATATATATATATATATATATATATATATATATATATATATATATATATATATATATATATATATATATATATATATATATATATATATATATATATATATATATATATATATATATATATCGAAACCGGAATAGTTGGGAACATACAACTACTAAGTTACTTTTCAACTATGGAATAGTATTTTCTCTCACAACATTTCAACATAAGTATTAACGTAAACCAAATGTCAACATAAACTAACATATATGTACTACACAAACCCAACCAATTTGAGACTTCGGAAAAACTTTTGATGGACACACTTGACGTATGTTTGTGATAGGATCTAAATAACGCCTAGAGGGGGAGTGAATAAGCGTATCTAAAAATTTCTACACAAACTCAAAGTCAAATGTCAGCAGCTGTCGGAAGTCCCGATAGTTTGAGCGCAACCGGAAGTTCTGACGCAAACAGCCAGGAGTTCCGACTCCTACGTGGATTTTACTACAAGTGCTAAAATGAGCTTTGAGCTTCCACTCCGGAGATCGAGTCTAAATCCTAAGAGGAGGTTTGGGGAGGAAGGGAAACCAACAAGAACAAATATGATTTATCCCGATGTTCGGCAACCCGACAAAGGAGCTCCTACGTTCTCGTTGTTGAGGTGACCACAAAGGTCGGAGTCTCTTCCACCTTCTTGCCTCTCTCAAAGCAACCACAAAGGTCACTCGAGCTTTCCACTAAGAAATCAAGGGTAATACAAACTTCCTAAGGCTTTTCCACAAGATGGAAGCTCTTAGGCGATGCCTAGCTAGCTAGGACCAAAGCTCCAAGAGTAATAGACACAAATCCAACCGGCTTGACGAAGAAATCAAGTGCTTAAGCCTGCCAAAATGATTCTCTTACTCAATCCACTCTCCTTTCACTCAAAACCCTAGGGGAAGCGAAGATTGGAGCAAAGAGGAGAGGAGAGGGGCGCCTTGAATGCTTAGGAGCTGTTGGATGAAGGTTGGTGAGCAATGAATGAGTGGGTAACGGTTAGAAGAGAGGAGAGAGCTATTTATACTCATAGTAGAAATCCAATTGTTTAGATCTACTCAGAAGTTCTGACACAGATCACCGGGACTTTTGGCCCTTCTACAAAACACTGTTTGTGGCGCAATCAAAGGTGGTCAACATAGCCAGAGCCAAGACTCCCGACGAAACACTAGAACTTCCGGCAACCGGGACTTTCGACTTTCGTCGGGACTCCCGACGACCAACTGAGCCAGGGAGGCTAAGTCCCAAGGTGTTGAGACTTCCCGCGGGAGCCAGGACTTCTGACGGGCGAAGGTGCGTGTAGGTGGGCTGGTGGCTAAGTCTATATACGCTAGGACTTCCGGCACCAAACGTCGGGACTTCCGACTACCAAAAGTCCACAAGGTGTGTCTAAGTATTCATGAGGTGATTTTGTGTCTCTCTTTTGATTTTATTTTTATGCTTGAGCACTCTTCTTCCTCAGACCACCTAAACTTGCATTCCTCTTTATAGTATGGCATACCTAAACTCAAAACAAAATATAAAAGCTTTGGAGAGCACTTTGAGTTGGTCCACCTTTTTAACTTCAAGAATTGAGGGATGCCATTTCATCTCGGATCAACATTTTAAAACTTTCATGGGACTAAAGCTGCAATATATCTCATTAAGATCTCATTAGTCCCTAATTTGGTTGTCATCAATACACCAAAACCCACATAGGGGGGGAATGCACTTTTAATCTCCTCCTTTTTGGTAATTGATGACAACCAACTTAGGCTTTTATAAGAATGAAAGAATTTAAAGCTTTTGAACCCCAAATTTATGGATAGCTCCCCCTTAATATATGCAATGAATTTGAATTTCAATGATGATCATTAACACATCACTTGCATATATTAAGATGGAAACTCTCCCTAAATTTTGCAATCCGTGGGGTGCAACAAGCGTAGGTGAACAAGTATATATCCGTGAAAAAGATATGCAATATGACATGTTATATTCACATAACAAGTGAAAAAGAATATGATGGCCAAGATCTTAAAGTAGAAACTTGAAGCAATACACGACCATCCAAAATAAAACATTATTATCATAAGTAGAGACAAGCACAAGCTAATAGATAGATACTTGTCCTACAATCATCCATCAAAAACACATATATAGTTGTCCATCACATGACATAGTTCATGCAAGCTAAAAAGTTTTAAAGTCTCGACCACAAGCGACCAACTAAGCTATTACATTGATAGATCAAAGCCTAACACTCCCCTTTTGTCAACAAGTGCCAAAAAGGGTAGGCCACTGAAAGTAATGACTACTCGTCCTCATAGTCGTTGTCATCATCATGATCACCATCATCACCACCACCATCATCATCGTCATCATCATCATCATCTTCCTCGTGATACTCCTCATCTTCAGCGCCGCTTGTTGCTTGCCATGGCGATGGGACGGATCGGATGACTCCACATAGAACTCATGGCACACCTCATCATTAAGGTCGAAGGGATCATGAAGTGGCTCATACTCACGAGATGGTGCAGAGTGAATATCAAGCTTCTGCTCAATCTGACAAAGCCTCTCAAGCGTTTCTTACTGATGCTCGGCACTAGCACAACAAGCTCCAAACATGTACTTCATGAAGAACTTGAACTTGCTAGGGGGCTTACCACCGGAGAGGAGGAGGATTGAGGCTCCTCACTATAAGCCCGGCGAGAGCACGAAGCACGTGGTGGAGAAGCTTGGCTAGAGGAAGAACCCGAAGTACCCTTGCCTTTGCCTCTGCCCTTAGCAATCTCCTCCAACTCGCTCTTGGACCAAAGTGATGTCTTGTTGGATAGCTTGAGAACTTTGTGAGGGGCATCTAAAGGGAAGTGAATGCCTGACATGTGCTCAATGATATGCATGATGAATAGAGCATAGGGGTAGTGCCTCACCACATCCTCACTAGCCACGAAGATCTTGTCCCAAATATAACGACTGATAGAGAACTTGGTGAACTCATCTCCAAAGCAATCAAGTACAACCTAGGAATCCTCACGGAGATTAGTAGAGTCACCCATCTTGGGATCCAAGATCTGACGAAGAATGTTGTTGAGCACATAGTGTAGGGCTTCAGCCAAATGGTCTTCCCATCAACACGATGACCATCCAAATACATGTATTGATACTCATGCATAGCAAGAGCTAAAATCTTAGTGATGGCATTGGTGGTGCGATCCCTATGATCCAAACCAAGAAGGCAAGAAAATGTAATGAAATCAACCTTGTAGTGCTTGCTTTCCTTCGGTGGTCCAATGAATGACATGTGTATCCACCCGAGTATCCAAGTGATAGGAGGCATAAAACTGACAAATAATCTCATTGTTCCACGGCTTACGAAACTCCATCAGTGGCTGCAACCCCATCCCCTGCAAGTCATGGAGCAGCTGCTGCATGTCCAAGCCAGGTAGCTTGCTAAGCTCAAAGGTGTCAATAGCCTTCATCTGAATCACTGGAGCCTCTTGCTTGTTGATGAAGCGGAGATACATCAAGTGATGGTAGAAATCAAAGTGAAATGGCTGCCAAAACTAGAACTCAATCCTCAAATCCTTGGGCTCATCATAGATATGTTGTGCATGCCAATGACGAATCTCAGCCACCTGGTGACGGTAATCAACCATCAAATGAGGTGTGTAACCTCCAGCTGGATTAGGAGTGCGCTGCGGTTCCCAGATGGTGGGAGTAGGACCATAGAATGAAATAAATCGACCGATCCCAAAGTAACCCGGAGCGAAAGGGGTCATGGTGCATACATCATCAATAATAGTCTGTCCTTGATCAAGAGCGTCCTCAGCATGGTCAACGGCGGGAATAACTCCAATCCCCGAACAAACTCAGGAGCAGCGGCACCAACGAGATTGAAAGAGGCTTGAGCTGGGCTTGAGCACGAGTGGCACGACCACGAGCCCCACAACCACCAGCTGCATCATGAGGGAGTGACACCTTGGAGCATCCAGTCAGCTGAGAGGATTCGGTAGGGTATTGGTTCCACTTGGAGCACTTTTCCTTGCGTCGCGAGGGACTGCCGCCATCCATGGCTACGACAAACACAAATAGAAACTGAGAATCTAGTAAAAAAGAATGTGGAACAAGAGCCTAGAGATGGAGCAACATGGATGGAGTAGCGACCACGGGGTCAGAAGTGCCGATGAGAGCCGGGACTCCCGGTGGTCGGGAGTTCCAAAACATGAAGCCAGGACTTTCGGCACACTGAGGTGGCCAATCCATACATGGGGCTCCAAATCCATGCATTGAGGCAAACAAGGAAGGTAGAGGAGGAGAGAGGGAAGAAGAATAGAGCCAAATGACAAGGTACATTGGAAGGTAGGGTTAGCCATGGAGGTTGTACCCTTGTAGAGGGGAAGAAGAGGAGAAGACAACGCAATCCATAGTGAGCACGACCTCCACGAGCGAATCCTCAACAGGAACAACGGTTTCTAACAAATCCATGACTTCCTCAACACCAAGAAGCTTTGGTAGCAGCGGCGATGGTCATCCGAGGATGAGAGAGAGGACAGGATGGCGCTGGGACCTCTAGGGGAAACGAGGAAGCCGAAGGTGCCGAGGAATGATGGGACCTCTATTATGTGTTTTAAACGCAAATAGATAAATCCACAAGCGCACAGATACCGATGTAGCTTTTACTCGAGAGTATTCCAAGGTATCGATTTTCCACGGGGAACACGAAGTGCACTAGTTGAGGTTTAGATCGCCCATGGATAACTATATGTTTTTCTGGGGAGAGAGAAATTTTCCTAAGAGTTCTATAGATAGATCTAGGAATCAAGGTTTACTTTAGAGTTACTTATTTTGAGACATCAGAACACTAACCACAGACAGGGATGAGAAGGGGACTAGGAAGCTCTGACTACGGTCCTACAAACACCAATCCAAACATAGTGGAATACGTCGGCCGTTAGGGCTGTCACTACCCTAGGGCTATCACAATAATCCGCTGGATTGGGTGCAATTCCAGGTAATTGCAAGACTAAGCGCCACGCCTAATTTATTAATTACTACTCTAGCGTTGCAAAGACTAGATCACTTGATGTAAGCGGGAATCTAATAAATAACTTAAAAGTAAATATATAAATTAAATGAAGAACTCAGGAATTATAAATTGAAGAACCTGGAGATTGCTCAAAGATGAACCGGTTGCTGCAAATGTACAATGTTGAGGAAGATCCGACAGATCCAGCTCCTCCTCAGCTTCCTCCTCTTCTCTCTCCCTCTTCTCTAGTTTACAACTAGATGAACTAGAACTAGAACTAGAACTAGAAGATGAACTAGAAGAACTAGAACTAGACGATCATTTAGAGGGACCTCTACTTCTTCTACTTGGATGGAGGGACGAAACCCTAGCTTTTCCTCTAGAGGTAGCTAATGAGAAGGAGATGCCTGAGGGAGGGGGTCTGCCCCTGCTTATACAGTCCGGTGGGGTGAACCGCAGCCCTCGGATCAAACCGACTTGAAACAATGGTGTAGATTGGACCTCAAAGATGGTGGAAGGCCGTGAGACGAAGCGTGCTGACAGGTGGGCCCAGAGCAGGCCGGTCGTCCTTACATGTGGGGCTGGCCGACCTAGCTTAATGCTAGGTGGGCCACTCTTTTGGTGGGCCAATAGATCTCTTCGTTAGCTTTCCAAAAAGTCCTGGATCACTGAAAACAGAGTTCGGATGAAGGAGATATCCTAATTTATTCTGAACTGCTCTAGAAGCCCATTTGCAATCTTTCGGAAGGCGTAACTTTGTCGTCTAGACTCCAAATTGGGTGAACCAAAACTCTATTTCATGTGTATCGACGAGCTCTTCACAATGGTCTACTCCAATTGATTAGTTGAGATACTTCTATTTAGTGATTCTGGTCCTTTTCCAGTTTAACCCCTGTAAAACATAGATTCACCAAAACTCGTGGAACTCGTTAGTTTCAACCCCTACAACTATGCTTGGTAGTTCATTTCATGCTATTTCATGCAATAGTTGATAGTTAAAAATAAGCATTAGTGACCGTCAACAAGTTCCCCAAGCTTAACCTTTGCTAGTCCCTGAGCAAAGCAAATCTCAACAATGGATCAGGAGTTGCTACAATGCTTTCACGCCTCAAAAGTACACATGCGTTGAAACAAGAATTCTCCTCCAGATTAAAGCAAACCATTCTGACTTCAAACTTACCCATTACCTTCAACTATGGAGCTTTTGGTCTTCACTTGGGTCTTGAGCAATTGAAAGATAGAACAATCAAGTTAAGCACTGTGTCTCAAATTCTTTGATCAACCTTCATTCTAAAGTTTTTCTAGGTTTTCAAAATAAAACTCAGAGATTCCTTTTTATATGACCCTTTCTGGTCTCTCATATGTGGTATTTGTGGATTCTCACCAAGGCAATGATGGTATTTTTCCTTCTCTCTTTCACTATGTGGTATTTTTGGAATAAGGCAGAGTATCATCATGCCTCCTCTCTCTTACCCTGTAACTAATAGGCTTATATGGAGCTGAGGGTATTTCAAGAATGTAGCATACTTACCTTGCATGTATTGCCAAGTCAAAACGGGATCCAAGGAGGAGAGTGTCATACCCTTAGATCAAGATGTGCATGTGTGTGGAAATATTTGGTGGCTAACCTAATTCTACTTTGCTCCTAGAGAGACTCCCTCCAACTGAAGAATTTATGAAGAACTTTGTTGTGGATGTCTTGGGATATCTTCTTTCTCCTTTCTTTGATGACAATAATGAACTTCTTGGCATAGATATCATAGACTTCTTTTTCTCTCTCTTTTTTTCTTTCTTCTTTTTTTTCTTCTTCTTCTTTTTCTTCTTCTTTTTTCCAAAAGGATCTCCTGCCTCTTACTTTAGGATGAACTTGGAGAAGAGATAAATCACAATCTTGGAGCATTTATTTAGAAACCTAATAATCTTTTTGGATCCTCTTTCAGGGTAGGAGATAGATTTTGGGGTGAAAAGACATGTTTTTGCGTACTCCCAGGGTAGGAGCAGCAGTATATATGTGGGTGTAAATGATCTTGATCTTGGGAGCATGACCATCCTCTCGACAAGGGTGTTACATAGGTTGACCAAACTCATTACAAAGCAAGCAGCTTATGAGCTGGTTTTCCTAGTCTAGCAAACATGTATATATGACTATGGTAGTATTTCAAACTCTCGTCATACAGGAACTCATCATGTGGCAATTTTATGTTTTTCAAAAGATAAATCTCTAGAACTCAAGTTTCTTTAGGAACAAGATAAATAGCAGCTCAAACCTTCTCATATCATATCTGTCAATCACCTAGACTTAGATCAAGCATTTGCAACCCATAAGTTTCAAGTTTAGAGTAAACCCTAGGTCAAAATAATTATTTCCAAAACTCGGGAGAGTTCAAGGTTGAAAACTAGGTGCCTGAAAGGAATTATGGTAGAGCAACTATTTATCATTTCCATGCACAGAGAGTATACCAGGTTCTTTTTATTTACAAACTAATTCAAGCAAGCTTGACACACTCTAACTAACACACATTATTATGAAATAACACAATATAGAACAAATACTTGACTAGATAAAGTAGACAGTGAAAACTCCATAGATATATAAAGTGAACCTTCATGTGCTCACACTTTTTTTATTTTTAGATTAATTTATGTAAAAAGAAAATATAAGAGGATAAGGATACTTACCTGGATACATGGGGGTGTCCTCCCCCAAGCAAAATGTTGACGTAGTCATTCGATCATGTGATGTAGCAGACTGGCAGTGGAGCTATACTTTCTCTATTGAAGCATTAATTGATGTTGATGATGGATGAGACAGTGCTCCAACAATGGATGAAACATCCACTTGCTTGTCAGCTCTTTTTGGTTCTTCGAATCCTGTGAAATAAAACTCCTGGCAAGGGTTCAATGTTTCAAGTCCTCTGAACAAGACTTTTCACCATGTTTATTCCTTAGGTGACTCATCTGACCCCAAGGTGGAGACCATGATACGTGCACTTCTTGATATGGTGTCACCCATGTTCTTCGTTTATCTAGCAGTTTGAAGTGAAGCATTAATTGTGGAAGCTGGCAGCATCTTTCTTAGTGTGCATGTTCTTGTAGATTCAGGACCTTCACTTTGCAGAATTTGGGAGTTGACATGCCTCATGTTTTGTTCAAAGTGTGTCCTTAGGCATGGTGAACAAGATAAAGTTGAAGTCCATGACATGGGTGATAAGATCATTCTGGTCTTGACATTCTTAATAGTCATTGTGCTCCCTTCATTATCTTGAGAATTTTCATGATGGTCTTTGTCTTGAAGGGGCTTGGTGGAGATTTTTTCACCCTCCTCCATAGAGTGAGTGCTTGATTGTAGATCTTGTCTTGTGGCACTCGTCTTCTTGTTCAATGGATCTCTCCATGATGCGTGAGCTGTGTTACTCTTGTGCAAGGTTGTTCTAGTTCATGTATCTCTTTTCTCTCCATATGAGTTCATCTCAGGACTTTCCAGTTTGACTTTTGAAAGTTTTTTCTATAGGGGTTAGTCTAACAAAATATACCAATGTCTGCACAAGTAGTTTTTAGTTCAATAACCTAACCAGACTCCATGTCTAATCGAATTAAGGAAGGCTATTTAACCTAAGCACCATGCTTAATTTAAAAGCCTTTAGAACTACTCATGAAGTACTTCCAAACCAAAGCATACTATGGTAGACAAAGGTGGCATGAAGGAATTATAGAGATTTACTCAAGTGGTGATGAAAAAGAACATGGTTGATGTATAGGAATTTGAGCATGTCTTAAAGGTAGGGACAACTAGGATAACAACATGGCAGAGATGTTCTTAGAAAGTTATCCCCCCCAAGCTTGAATTTTGCAAAAATTGAGTTTGGGTGCATTTAATTCAATGTTGCATGGTGATTGGTTGGACATACCTTGTGTTTGTTATTCCTTCGATCTTTTTGCTCCAATCCTAGAAAGGTTAGTGACAAGAATACCCAAAGGAATATTTTCATAATTAAATCCCTAAGCTCGTTTCACAAGGGCAGCGTAGCAGAAAGGTGAACACTCGTGTTTTAGGATCTAGAAAGTGCTTGTTTTAGGACACTAAGCTTGTCCTTGGGAAACCTTCAAAATATGTTTTGGTGAAGTGGTTTCCCCTCCAACACCAACTTAAGTGTACCTATCTCAAGATTTAACATAACGAGATTTGTAATATTTATGATGAACATATGCATTGACAACCACCCTTTTAAAGTTTTTGCAAACAGAAAGAATAAGGGGGTTGAAAATCTCGAATGTGGAGAGGTTGGAGAGACCAATTGAATTGAGAGATGTCTTATATGAGCATGGCTTTAATGAGATGGTTATAGAGTAATTCCCATGCTCATTGATGTCATCTTCATCCCCAATTTGGATGTTCAGAATTTCATTTGGATTGGTGACTCTTGAGTTGGTCTCATCTAGGGCCTCTTTCATGGATGGATGAGTCTAATCTTCAAAGGGAGTTAAAAACTCACCATTTCAAGCTAATTCAAGGTTGGATTCCTTTAAGGCTTCTTCCTTGTCCATCCATTCTACACAATCTAGCCACTGTTGTAGCCTTTCTTTGTCATCCTCATGGTCTTCATGACTCCTATAGTTTGGTTGTATTTGTGGATTTCTAGGATCATCATAAGATCGGGAAGAACAATCATAAAAGGGATTTTCAAAGTCAAGGATGGGTTTAGAGATGGGTCCATGATTTATGTCATTTGTGAGCATATAAGGATAGTAGATAGGATTTTCCTTAAGGCCTAGCTCTCCTTCTATGGCATTGCTTGACATGCCATCCTTGAATTCTTTCTAGTGAGAATGTGGATGTTTTCTAAGAGATCCCTTCTCGTGAGGATTTGAATTATATTCCCTTGAAGGTCTCTTATGAAACTGGAAGTCTAAACCATCCCTAAAATCAGCACTAGAAAGATCAGGGCTCTCCATAGGTGGAATTTCTTCTTCCCTTAGAGGATTTTGGGGGATTAATGGTTTAGAACCGATAGCTAAATCTTGGGATTGGAGTGGTTATGATTTGACTATCAAAACTTCCTTTTCTTGTCCAGGAATTGATTCCTTATCTTTTGGTTCAGGGCTGGGCTCGATTTCTTTTTCTTCTTCAGGAAACTCATCAAAGATGCCAGTGTAAGGGGTGTTTTTAAGGATTTTCTCAAGAATGGCTTTCCCCTCTTTTATGGTTTCGTGCAAAAATGAACCTCCTGAAGCGGTGTTGAGATATAGAGCAGCTTCCTTGTTAAGTCCTAGATAAAAGTGTTCTAAAAGGACATTTTTAGGCAAGGAAAGGGTTGGACCAGAATTAGTAAGGCTCATGAATCTAGCCCAAGCTGATCCTAGTGTCTCCTTCTCTTTTTGTTCAAAGTTAAGAATTTCTCTACAAAGGGCTGCTTTTTTAGAAAGAGGGAAGAAAGCATGACAAAATTTGTCTCAAAGTTCATCCCAATTTCCATTGATGCCTCTTACGGAATGAGCATACCACTATTTCACTCTACCCAAAAGGGAGAACAAAAATAATTTCCATTTAAGGGTCTCTTGTGTCATGCCAGCAATTGTTAGGCAAGAACACAATAGCTCAAATTCCCTAAGGTGGGTGTAAGGATCTTCATTTTCTAGCCCAGAGAAGGATTGGTCCTGAACCATGGCTATAAAGCTAGAACAAAGTTCATACCTAGAAGCTATGATTGGCCTTGACGATTGTGGTGGCTCTAAGAACTCGCCCTTTGGTGCAGAGAATTTATGAATAGGCATGGAATCCATATGGTGAGTGGTGGTAAGAAAAAAAGTGGTAAAAAGAAAAATAAATGGACAAACTTGGCTCGAAACTAGCACAGCTACCGTTCCCCGGCAACGGCACCAGAAAGCTTATTGGGTATTTTAAACGCAAACAGATAAATCTGCAAGTGCATGGATACCAATATAGCTTTCATCCGGGAGTATTCTAAGGTATCGATTTTCCACGGGGAACGCGAAGTGCACTAGTTGAGGTTTAGATCATCTAGGGATAACTATATGTTTTTGTGGGGAGAGAAATTTTCCTAAGAGTTCTATAGATAGATCTAGGAATCAGGGTTTACTTTAGAGTTACTTATTTTGGGACATCATAATACTAACCACAGAAAGGGATGAGAAGGGGGCTAGGAAGCTCTAACTATGGTCCTACAAACACCAATCCAAACATGGCGGAATACGTCGGCCGTTAGGGCTGTCACTACCCTAGGGCACCACAACAATCTGCTAGATTGGGTGCAATTCCAGGTAATCACAAGACTAAGCGCCACGTCTAATCTATTAATTACTACTCTAGCGTTTCAAAGACTAGAGCACTTGATGCAAGCAGAAATCTAATAAATAACTTAAAAGTAAATACATAAATTAAATGAAGAACTCAGGAATTATAAATTGAAGAACCTAGAGATTGCTCAAATATGAACCAGTTGCTGCAAATGTACAATGTTGAGGAAGATCTGATAGATCTGGCTCCTCCTCGGATTTCTCCTTTTCTCTCTCCCTCTTCTCTAGTTTACAACTAGATGAACTAGAACTAGAACTAGAACTAGAAGATGAACTAGAAGAACTAGAACTAGACGATCATTTAGAGGGACCTCTACTTCTTCTACTTGGATGGAGGGACGAAACCCTACCTTTTGCTCTAGAGGTAGCTAATGAGAAGGAGATGCCTGAGGGAGGGGGTTTGCCTGTAGCACCCAGTTTTAAGAACAAAACCAGATACACACCATATGTGAGCCCAGGAAGTCAAATATCACATATAGCTACAAATAAGGGTAATATCAAAAGACAATGCTCAATATATAACGTACTTATTATAAAAGATATAACCTTATAAATCAAACAACGGAAAGACAACTCCGGTCCTTAGGTGAAGACTCCACGCCACAGGGACAACTGACTAGTTAATCACAAGCCTATCTGCTCCAATCTCTAGCAATCTGGTACCCATCCGGGATTTTTCCAAAGTATTGGAAATAAACAAGCGTGAGTACATTTTGTACTCCACAAGCATAACATGGGGATTCATGAGGCTCAAAAGGCAGACACGGTTTACTGTATTTAGCATTTTAGTAAGTCAACATTTTATCATTGGTTAACATCAACTTATGCTTAGGCTCCCAAATTAACCCACATGATCATGTACTAGAATTAAATAGAGTTGTTAATCAACATCATCATCATCATCATAATACCATCATAGTTCACCATGAACAACAACATCATAAGTAACCAGTTATTCTATGAGTTTTCCGTGCCGCTCGTGACTGTGAGCACGGCTGTTATAACAGTTTTAACACTCTACAGAGTTTGTGCATCTTTACCCGTGAGTCGTGTTGCCCATATGCCTGGGTTAATTACTCCCATAACACTTCCAAGGTGAGCGGGTAGGGTACACTATGAAGCCTTCCATAGGTCTCTTCTAACAAGTTAGGGCCGTGAGGTTTCCTCAGCAGGCAGATATAGAGAACCCCCTTTCTGTGGCACAATTCCCATAGGCTATACACACCAGAACAGAGGCAGTTCTGTACCCAAAGTGGCAAGCCCCTCTTGCGCCCTTTCGGGTAACCTCTAACAAGCTAGAAAAGATCCTATTACTGAGCTAAAGTCAGACACTGTATGTCCCAGCTTTTGCCCTACAGATAAGTCCTTACGGAGGGTTTAGGGCAACATGATCGACATCATTTGCACCATCACCCTATAGTTCAATTATTACCATCATGTTTATCCATTTGTTCCATTAGCCATAGTATTGATCATGTTCCAATAG
This sequence comes from Saccharum hybrid cultivar R570, assembly GCA_038087645.1. Lineage (NCBI taxonomy): Eukaryota > Viridiplantae > Streptophyta > Magnoliopsida > Poales > Poaceae > Saccharum > Saccharum hybrid cultivar. Next base: position 813,346 of record JAQSUU010000522.1, read on the forward strand.
AGCACTAGCATTCTACCCATGTGCAATAAAACCCATAGGGATCAAGGTACAAGTCATCAATGGCTAGGATGTCCTTATAGTCGAGTAATATTAGAAACATGCATAATGAGTAGATTATATAATGAATAGGACATCAAGGTAGGCCCATGCTATACTTGTCTTGGTTAGCACACTCCTGCTGGTCCTGCTGGTCTTCGAAGTACTCCTGGTTCCCAACGTACTCTTCACCGTCTGAACTCGACCAACACGGCAACATACATATTTCAGCAGCATTCATGCATAGCAAACAAACCTATAATTAGAACAGTACACCAGCAGTATAAAAACAAGATAAAAAGTTTATGAAAATATTCTACATCTCGCTATGATCACATCAACGCGAAGTGCACAAAAAACGAAGCTACAATGCAAAAGTTACGAGCTATCTAAGGTTCCAAAAGCTAGCTATTAAACTAGACTTAATCGATAAATTAAAAAGCTCCTAACAGGTCTAACAGTAGCACTAATGCATAGATTATGAAATTACGAAACTAACGCAAGTTGAACGGGTCAAATCGGAGCTAAAACGACGATTTTACAAGCGTTTTACTGCAATGGCAATTCTGTAAATAGATCAAACTATTTTCAAATTTAAAATAAATCAAAACTCGAATTATCCATTCAGATCAAGGACTGTGGGTAATATTTGGCAAAAACCGAGGGTCTCTTTAGGAAAATGACCCATGAAAGGGTATTGGCCTTTCTGAGCCGTTGATCTTGCGATGTACGGTAGAGATTAGAAGAAGGGGGAAGAGAAGGGCACGGCCGCCGGAGTTGGGGGAGTACACGGTGGTGCCGCCATTGCCACGGCGGAGGGCTTGCCGGAGTTGCCCAATCGAGCTCTACGGTGCACGATTTTCAAGTCCGATGGCATGGGGATGAAGCGGAGAGAAAGGCGACCTCGACCGTGCCATTTTCTTGGCCCGGGAAAGTCCCGCACGGCGCTCGCCATGGCCGACAGTGGGGAGAGCTCGCCGGAGCTCGCGAAACTAGCCCTAGAGGCCACGATCGGAGAAGATAAAGGCATGGGGAGATAGAGGGGAACGCGGGGGTGCTCACCCCGGCAAGAAAGAGGACGGAGATGGAGCGAAGACGGTGAATCGCGGAGCGCAACGGATGGAGATGCTCTGCACAGTTCGGTACGGGGAATTGAGCGAGGGAATTGGTGGAACTCAACAAACGAGAGCTTTAACAACTTCCTTACTGCACAGGGAAGAAGATTGGAGTCCGAATTGCCACAGCAATTCTTAGAATTGCCGCGGCGGCTTGCGGTGGATCACGACGAGTCACTGTGCCTCGGTTGTGTTGCTATGCGCTCTAACGGGACGAATAGCAGCAGGGGTGAAAGCAGGGCTCGGGTTTTCAAAATAAGGGCCAGGGTTCGGGGTGGATGCTCCCACGATGCGAAGAACATGAGCGTGGGGTGGCGTTTGCATCTCCGTGCGTGCGAGTTCGAACGACGGAGGTGGGAGACGGCGCCGACAGGCAGGCCCGACGCGTCAGTGACTCAGAGGAGTAGAGAAAGGTGCTGGTGGTTTTCGGTCGGTGATGGGCTGGCCCATGTAGAAACGAGGAATGAGGGCGAGGGGGAAAGGGATGCTGGGCTAGGCTTTGGCCGAGAATAAAAGGAGGAGGAGGAAATGGGAAAAAGGCGAGCGGGCCTAGGGAAGGATTGGGCCAACAAGCCTAATAGGAAGGGAGGGAGAATGAATGGAATTTTTTTTCATTTTCTAAACCAGGTTTTCAAATGCATTTTCAAAAGGATTTTAAAACCTTTTAGCATTTGAATCAAAACCAGACATTGCAATAAAGTAATATGCAGCAGCATGTATGCATAAACAAGTTTCTAACCTTATGATTGATTTAATTTCACAAAATTTATTATCTCCTATATTTGAAATGCACACACAATTGCATAATTAAATCAATTTTACCTATTTTGAAACAATGCAAAATTTAGGGTGTTACATTGCCCCTGCTTATATAGCCCGGTGGGGTGAACCGTAGCCCTCGGATCAAATTGACTTGAAACAACGGCGCAGATTGGACCTCAAAGACGGTAGAAGGCCATGAGACGGAGCGTGCTGACAAGTGAGCCCGGAGCAGGCTAGTCAGCCTTACATGTGTGGCTGGCCAGCCTAGCTTAATGCTAGGTGGGCCACTCTTTTGGTGGGCCGATAGATCTCTTCATTAGCTTTCAAAAAAGTTCTAGATCTCTTAAAACAGAGTCTGGATGAAGGAGATATGCTCAATTTACTCCGGACTGCTCTAGAAGCCCATTTGCAATCTTTCGGATGGCGTAACTTTGTCGTATGGACTCCGACTTGGGTGAACCAAAACTCTATTTCATGTGTCTCGACAAGTGCTTCGCAATGGTGTACTCCAATTCATCACTTGAGATACTTCTATTTAGTGATTCCAGTCCTTTTCCAGTTTAACCCCTGTAAAACATAGATTCACCAAAACTCGTGGAACTCGTTAGTTTCAACCCCTACAACTATGCTTGGTAGTTCATTTCATGCTATTTTATGCAATAGTTGATAGTTAAAAATAAGCATTAGTGACCATCAACAACCTTCGGAGACCAGATGTGTTAGGGGCGACGGCGGTAATGGGTGAGGGCGGCATGAGGAGCAAGAGCGGGGGTGACACAGGGGCGAGAGCAGGGGCACGAAGTGGCTTAGGGATGGGTGGGAGGCAGAGGAGACAGTGAATGATGACTTACTGGGTCGGGCCTCAGTAAAGAGTGAAACCCTAGGTCAAAAACGCGTGGTCAAACAGTGGTCAAAGGGGCGCCGACTCAGATCTGCGTTGGGAGTTTCGGCCTGAGCTAGGACTTCTGGCAATCAGGAGTTCCGGCTCTGGAGCTAGGACTTCCGGCTGTCGGAACTTTTGGTGCACACCGGGACTTTTGACGTAGGAAACTTTAGAAATTTCCTAGCTTGAACTCACCATGCCATATGGGGCAAAAATATGATGGACACAACATTTTCACATGTGACTAGATTTCAAACATTCAACACAAAGCAATAGTCACATGAAAACTATAAATTAGATTTTGAAAGTGTCACATAATATTTTCTCAATTCTTTTCTCCCAGTTAGTTCAAACAAAGTATGTGCAAGGCATCAAGCCACATTACAAGAATCAATGATATTTAGCTCACTCCTCAAAGCACAAAATTTTAACTCATCTAGGGGCTTTCTAAAGATATCGGCTAGTTGCTTTTCGGTGCTCACGTGATGGATTGCGTTATCTCCTTTGGCTTCGTGGTCTCTCAAAAAGTGATGACATATGTCTATGTGCTTTGTTCGAGAGTGGTTTACGGGGTTCTTTTCCAACTTAATGGCACTCTTATTATCACACAAAAGGGGAATCTTGGTTAGCTCACAACCAAAGTCTTTGAGAGTTTGCTTCATCCAAAGTAGTTGGGCATAGCATGCACCGGCCACCACATACTCGACTTCGGTGGTGGATGTTGATACTTCTTAACGTCTATTGGAGGATTCCACAAGCGCACAGAACTATCGCGTAGCACTTCGCTCAATGAGTACCGAGTGTCGAATTTATAATTTATCCCACAGGAAGGCAGAAGGCTAAAATCTATACAGGACTAGGATTTGCTAAAGGTAGGTGCTAAGTTGATCCTAGGTAGGTGGATGATAGTGTAGGATAAGTGTAAACTACCTAAACTAACTAATACTAACAAGCTAACCAGAGATAGCTAGGTGGGAGAGCCATCGATTTATCTTTCTAGTAACTAAGGGTAAACAAATAACTAGGAGAAATGCGATAGTACTTTGAGGCACAGCCCGCCTACCAACTAGGAGAGTTAAATAGACAAGGTCTGCCACGAGCCCTATGATTTAATAACTAGACCTATCGTGGGGGAATACAGAGGATGGACAAGGCTGTCACCACTTGCCACCTACCCCAATCTATCCAGAGACCTAGCCATATCCACAGGTAATCTATAGCCTAAGCACCACGCTTAATCTATAAACTTACTACTTCGATCCAAGCTCCGATGAAATAAGATCAAAGCACCCTAACCAGACAGTGAAACTGATACTAACGAAAGACTACTAATGATAAGATAACCTATGCTACTAATGCTAAATAAACAAGCACCTAAGCTCACTAATGACTTAACACTAATGACTAAGTACTAGAATGTAAAGCAAGCAATACTAGAATAAAGTACTGAAATAAATAATGAATAAAGTAATGATAAATGAAAGAATACAAGAGAGCTTTACCAAACCCAGAAGACTCTTCCGGGCACCGAGAGAAGCTCTGACTCCCACTCTAGTCCACTACTAGACTACTACTCTAATGCTAAGCTAAGCTAGAGAGCTAGAGAAAGCTTATAATGCTTTGCTCTTGGAGGGGATGACTTTCACCGCGCACCACACCCCCTATTTATAGTGTAGGGAGGCATGGAAGGTACTTGTAGGCAATGGTGAAGTCAGTGGAGGCAGGGGGCGCCGCCCGGTGTAGGTGGGGCGTTGCCTAGCCCTCCGTTCCACCGCCTTAGCATCGTACGGTCTTGATTAGCTCCCAATGGCAGTTACTAAGATAGCACATGGTGAAACTCGGATGGTAAGTCGGTTGATGACGCTGTATCTCTATAACAATGTGCTCTCCATCATGGTCGTTGATCAAACCGACATGAATTAAGGCTTCTCATTGGTCGAGGAGGTGCTCCCATGGATCATTGACATGTCAAGGGGCAGAGCTAGCGCTAGGTGGGGCCAGGTGGTGCCTAGGTGGCACTAGCCGACGCTGGCCTATGGGCCCGCGGTTCCCTGTCACGTTCATATTTCCTCCATACAAATAATTCTACAAGCACAAGTGGAACTAGGTGAAATTTAAACAAGATATGTCACATGTGATGATGATTTTCCATGCTTTTGACAAGTGGAACTAGGTGAAATTTAAACAAGATATGTCACATGTGATGATGATTTTTCATGCTTTTGGGTAAGATGTTGTAGGTAAAAACGGGTGTTAGTGGCTGTCAACAAGCTCCCCTAAGCTATTCCTTTGCTGTCCTCAGTAAAAATGCGGGTTTAGCATAAGATAAGTTGTTGGATCAGGATTACATACAATGTAACACCTTGAAAAACTCATATACAAACAAATACTCTTGAATTCAACATGTTAGCACTTAGAAATTTCACCGTCAGTCTTAGTAGTGTGGGGCTTATAACTTTCACCTTGATACAAGCAAGTGCAAGAGAGTAGCTAGATAGATACTTTTTGCCTACTTTGGTTTAGCTCAAACTTCTTGGAGGTTTTCAAATGATTTTGAAAGAAAACTTGCCTAAGTTCCTCAAATAGTACACTCAAGTCACTCAATGGTGTTTAAAATCCTCACCAAGGCCATCAATGTTAGCCTTAATTTCTATCCTAATGCTTATGTGGAGCTTAAGGTAGGGGTAAAAGCATAGCTTACTTGAATTGAATATATTGCTAAGTCAAACACTTGGATCACAAGGTGCAACAAATCATACAAATTTGATCAAGATGTGTATGTGTGTTGTATATTTGGTGGAAGTGGTACTCCTTTGAGAATTTTCCCTTCTCTAGCTCCTTTTGAGAGGGCATGGCTACTTTCTTTTTCTCACTCTCTTTCTCTCTTCTTCTTTGAACACTCCGCTTTTTGCTCTTTTATTCTCTCACTCTCTTTGTTTCTATAGCCCATGCCTCTCTTTTGATGTAAGATAGCTAGAGAGGTAACTTTGATTCTCATAGATCAATTATGAATGGAATGCATATATGGTTGTGTATCCCTAGTATAGGAATAACATAAACATGTGGGTGTACGTGATCTTGATCAAAAAGCATGAAAAGTTTCTCTACTCAGATCAATAAGGCTTGAAAAAGCAATTTTTATGGTGGCTTTATGATGCATGGTTGTATATGCATAAATATTTGGCTCTGGTAGGAACTCATCGCCAACTTCGCCTATGTTGACTGGAAGACTTTCTTGAGTCGTCTCAACATAGCCGGTCCCAAGCTCGGGTAAAAGAGGAGGGTGTGTTAAGGTCTGGCGAACCAAAAGTAAAAAAACAACCACTCTAATGGATTTGAAACCCACAAGAGATTTGTTGGGGCGTAACCCTCTTAGCGACATGCTACATCGGAACTTGGGTGTGGTGTTAAATGGGAAAGGGCCGGGTCATCATCCCCTTAGTGGTGCATCATATCGTGACCTGGGTATGATGAAAAATGAGCAAGGGTTGGGTCGTCGCAACCTCAGTGGCACACTACATCTACACCTGGGTGTAGTGAAAAATGAGCAAGGATCTTCGCACTTCCCTCGACGGGTGCGAAGGGTAAGGAAGCTAGTCGAGCCAACTAGGATTCATCTAGGTAGCTAGAACGTAGGGTCCCTAATGGGTAAGTTAAGAGAGCTAGTCGATGCAGCAATTAAGAGGCGTGTAAATATTCTATGCGTTTAGGAGACTAAATGGAAGGGCTAGAAGGCGAAGGAGGTGGAGGATACTGGCTTCAAACTTTGGTACATGGGGACAACATCAGGTAGGAATGGTGTAGGCATCTTGATCGATAGGAGCCTTAAGGATGGAGTCATTGATGTTAAGAGGCAAGGCGATCAGATTATCCTGGTCCTGCTGGTAGTTGGAGATTCGGCTCTAAATGTGATTAGTGCCTATACCCCTTAGGTAGGTCTTAGCGAGAGCACCAAGAGGTAGTTTTAGGAAGATCTTGAAGCATGGTTAGTACCGTGCCTATCAGCGAGAAACTCTTCATAGGAGGAGACCTCAACGGCCATGTGGGTGTGACTAATGTAGGTTTTGAGCGGGTGCACAGGGGGTTCGGGTATGGTAGTAGGAATCAAGAGGGGGAGGATGTTTTGAACTTCGTGTTGGCCCATGACTTGTTGATAGTGAACACCCTCTTTAGGAAGAGGGAATCCCATCTAGTGACCTTTTGTAGTGGACAACACTCAAGCCAGATCGACTTTATCCTTACAAGGAGGGAGGATAGACATTCTTGCTTTGATTATAAGGTGTTACCTGGGGAGTGTGTTGTCCCTCAACACAAGCTTGTGGTGGCGGACTTTCGCTTTTGGGTATGTGTCCACCAGGATAAGCAGGCCAAGATTACGAGAATGAAGTGGTGAAAGCTTAGAGGAGAAGTAGCGCAAACGCTTAAGGAGAGGATGCTAGGTGAGAGGCCTTAGGAAGAAGGAGAAGATGTAGATGACATGTGGCTAAAGATGGCAACTTGTGTCTAGAAGGTGGCTTCAGAAGTGTTTAGCGTGAGTAGGGGAGGCAAACGGGAAGAAAAAGACACCTGATGGTGGAATGATGAGGTGCAAAGGGCTATTAGGGAGAAGGAGTGTTTCAAGTGCCTCCACCATGACAAGAGTGTAGCCAACATCGAGGGCTATAAAATAGCGAAGAGAGTTACAAAGCGAGCTATGAGTGTAGCAAAAGGTCAGGTGTATGATGGCCTTTATCAGTGGCTAGGCACGAAGGAAGGGGAGAAGGATATTTATAGGATGGCTAGGATCTGCGAGAGGAGGACAAGGGACATCAACCAAATCAAATGCATCTAGGATGGAACAAATCGACTTCTGGTGAAGGATGAGGAGATTAAGGATAGATGGAGAGAGTACTTCAACAAGTTGTTTAATGGGAAGAATGAGGGTCCTACCCTTGAGTTGGATGACTCATTTGATGATACCAACAAATGCTTTGTGAGGAGAATCCAGGAGATAGAGATCAGGGAGGCTTTAAAGAGGATGAAGGGAGGTAAAGCGATGGGCCCTGATGGTATCATCATTGAGGTGTGAAGATGCCTAGGCGCTAGAGCGATAGTATGGTTAACTAAGCTTTTTAACCTCATTTTTTGGTCTAACAAGATGCCTGAAGAATGGAGGAGAAGTATATTAGTAATCTTCAAGAACAAAGGAGATGTTCAAAGTTGTACTAACTACCATGGGATTAAGTTGATGAGCCACACGATGAAGCTTTGGGAGAGGGTTATTGAGCATCGCCTAAGGAGAGTGACAAGTGTGACCCAAAACCAGTTTGGGTTCATGCCTGGTAGGTCGACTATGGAGGTGATTTTCTTATTACGATTATTGATGGAGAGATATAAGGAGTAGAAGAAGGACTTGCACATGGTCTTTATTGACCTTGAGAAGGCATATGATAAAGTACTGAGAAATGTTATGTGGTCGGCCTTGGAAAAGCACAAAGTCCCAACTAAGTATGTTACCCTCATCAAGGATATGTACAGGGATGCGGTGACGTTTGTTCGAACATGTGATGGTGACACCAGTGACTTTCCAATTAAAATAGGACTGCATTAGGGGTCAGCATTGAGCCCTTATTTATTTGCTTTAGTGATGGATGAGGTCACAAGGGACATACAAGGTGATATCCCTTGGTGTATGCTCTTTGCTAATGATGTGGTGCTAGTTGACGACAGTAGGCAGGGGTTAAAAGGAAGTTAGAAGTATGGAGGCACACGTTAGAGTCATAAGAATTTAGACTTAGTAGGACCAAGACCGAGTACATGAAGTGTGATTTCATCGTGAGTAGGCATGAGAAGGGAGACGTTAGCCTCGATGGGCAAGTGGTGGCTAAGAAGGATACTTTTTGGTATTTAGGATCGATGCTACAAAAGGATGGCGAAATTGATGAAGATGTTAGGCATAGAATTTTAGCTGGTTGGTTGAAATGGCGTCAAGCTTCTGGTGTCCTCTATGACAAAAGGGTACCTCAGAAGTTGAAAGGTAAGTTCTATAGGACGGCAATTTGCCCGGCAATGTTATACGGTGCTAAGTGTTGGCCTACAAAAAGGCAACATGTCCAGTAATTGAGTGTAGCAGAGATGCGTATGTTGCATTGGTGTTGTGGGCACACAAGGAGGGATAGAGTTTGGAACGACGATATTCGGGATAGGGTTAGAGTGGCACCAATTGAGAAGAAATTGATTCAACATCGGTTGAGATGGTTTAGACATGTCCAACGGAGGCCTCCTAAGACGCCAGTGTAGTGGGGTTTTAAAGCGGACCGATAATGTAAAGTGTGGTAGAGGTCGACCTAAACTGACTTGGGACGAATCTGTTAAGAGAGACCTTAAGGAGTGGAATATCTCCAAAGATTTAACTATGGACAGGAGTGCTTGAAGACTGGCAATCAACGTGCCTGAACCATGACCTCTTTCTGTCTTGTGCCCTTTATGTCCCTTTTTGTGTCTCCCTATTTCTTGTCTCTTTTGGGTTTCATCTCTAGCCTACCTCAACTTGCTTGGGACAAAAGGCTATGTTGTTGTTGTTTTTGTAGGAACCCGTCACCATTAAGGAACTTCTAGTAAGAGAATTTTTGCATTTTGCAAAACAAAACTCCAGGTTTTCTTTACTATTGCTCAAATAGGTTCAAAGATTTACTCTAATCATGACTATAACACATCTCATAAAAACCTATTCTAGGTTGTAGCATTTGTAACCCACAAAAGCATTCAACTTAAGATGAACTCTAAGTTTATCATGCTCAAAACTAAAAAAGTATAAGGTTGTATGACAAGCTTTTGCAAAGTATCATAGAGCAACTATTCATCATCTCCAAATAGATTTTATCATCATTTTATTAGAGCAAAGTTTCTCTCAAAATAATTTAAACTCCTCTCTACATTCTATGATCATGAATATTGAAGCATAAAGCAAACATAAATGTAAAGAGAGGGTTTAAGATTTTCATACCTGAGTGGGGAGAGATATCTCCCTTAAGCTTGCCTTTTGCATAGGTTGGAATGTCTTCTGGCGACTCTTTTGATTCTTTTCTTTATTGACTAACTAATGCTACTAGAATGCAAACAAATGACTAACTAAACCTATAACTTCTAGATAACTTATTCAGCAGAGATGCTACTAAATTTTATTCATTAATATTAAATATTTTTTATATGTGTTGCTTTAATGCATATCTATCCTATGAAGCATTAGCTACTAAAAACTTTATTTATTAACATAGAGTAGCTAAACGCAACTAACCTATCATGCAATGTAAAGCAACTTTATTGGAAATTTAAATGCGAAGCAACTAAAGAAATGAAAACTTACCTTCGTGTTGGGCTCAAGGTCATGCATCCTTGGGCGGAGGTGTTTCCTCTTGTTCCATGTCGGAGGCCTTGTCAGGATCAGGATCAGGGGATGATGAGTTTGAGGAAGGATCCTTCTTTTTATGCCATCTCTTTCTATTCTTCTTCTTCTTGACAGGCTTCTCCGGCTCTTAGATCGGCTTTGGTTTCTTCATCTTGATTCTCTTTGGATGCTTTTTCTTTTCCTGTTTCTCATCAAAGAGGGGTTGTCTAGAGGCAAAAGCAAATATTTCTTTTCTTCTAGCAAAGTGGAATTAGATTTGCCTAGAAGCCACATATATGCAAGCATTTACAGTGTTAAGGAAAGGACAAACAAGGATTAAAGGTGTATCCTTGGCATTACCCATCTCTAAGATCATAAAAATAGTGGGTACATAAGCACTCCTAACTTTAACTAATAAATCAGTGGCTACTCCCTCGAGATAACGGGTGGATCAATCAGCCAATTGTAAGTAAACTGAGGTTGATGCTAGGGCCATATAAAATAACTTATCATAAGTTTCCTTAGACATGGTGTTAATACTAGACCCTAAATCATAGATGACATTATGAAAAATGTGGGGTCCTATGGAACAAGTAATGACGGGGTTCCCAGGATCACCTTTCGTAATAGGAAATCCCTAACTATTCTTAGAGAAGTCATACCTTGCCGTAACAAGGTTGGCTGTCTCTATTGTTCCCTTATGTTTGCTAGGAATTCTATCTTTTTCATAGGATGGGATAGCAGCAGTAATTTGAGCTAATTGGGTTTCTATTATCTTATTAAAGCTAAGTTGGTTTTTTAAGACAGAAGAAAATTCATCCAATATAGCAGTTATGTTTTCCAACATCTTGTCATGAGCATTTAACTTTTTAGTAATGCTATCAGTCATTCTACTTTGACTATAAATAAGATCTTTCAAGAAAGCATAATTATTATTACCTTGATTATTCAAATGAGAAGAAGAGTAATTATTGTTACCTCCCTGATTGTTGGAGCGTTGATTCCAGCCTTGATGTTGCGGATGGAACCCATTGTCGGTGTTGACGAAGTTGAGGTCCTCTTGGGTTTCAGGGCAGGAATTGCCCGAATGTCCAACATCTCCATAGACTTCGCAAGTCATGTGGGAATCCATGGCTTTGAGTGCATCTTGGGCACTCACTTTCTCATAATGTATAGCCTAAGCATCACGCTTAATCTATAAACTTACTACTTCGATCCGAGCTCCGATGAAATAAGATCAAAGCACCCTAACCAGACGGTGGAACCAGTACTAACAAAAGACTACTAATGATAAGATAACCTATGCTACTAATGCTAAACAAACAAGAACCTAAGCTCACTAATGACTTAACACTAATGATTAAGTACTAGAATGTAAAGCAAGCAATACTAGAATAAAGTACTAAAACAAATAATGAATAAAGTAATGCTAAATGAAAGAATACAAGAGAGCATTACTAGACCTAGAAGACTCTTTTGAGCACTGAGAGAAGCTCTGACTCCCACTCTACTCCACTACTAGACTACTACTCTAATGCTAAGCTAATCTATAGAGCTAAAGGAAGCTTTGAATGCTTTACTCTTGGAGGGGATGACTTCCACCATGCACCACACCCCCTATTTATAGTGTAGGGAGGCATGGGGGTACTTGTAGGTAGTGGTGAAGTCGATGGAGGCAGGGGGCGCTGCCCGGCGTAGGTGGGGCGCCGTCCAGCCCTCCGTTCCATCGCCTTAGCATCATACGGTCTTGATTAGCTCCCAATGGTGGTTACTAAGACAACACATGGTGAAACTCGGATGGTAAGTTGGTTGGTGATGATGTATCTCTATGACAATGGGCCCATGGATCCATGTGCTCTCCATCATGGCCGTTGATCAAACCGACGTGAATCAAGGCTTCTCATTGGTCGAGGAGGTGCTCCCACGGGTCACTAACATGGCAAGAGGCTGAGCTAGCGCCACGTAGGGTAGGGCGGCGCCTAGGTGGCGCCGGCCAGCACTGGCCTATGGGCCCACGACTCCCTATCACATCCACTTGCTTCATATGTCCATGTTTGTTACTATTTTGGTCTATTTTTGCCATATTTCCTGTATACAAATAATTCTACAAGCACAAGTGGAACTAGGTAAAATTTAAACAAGATATGTCACATGTGATGATGATTTTCCATGTTGTTTGGGTGAAATGTTGTCGGTAAAAATGGGTGTTAGTTGTAATAGAACCATCCAAATTATAAGAGCACAAGTACAAAAACAATCACCGAAGTGATCAAATTCTCGCACTTGAGCCCATATAACTCCGGTAGTCCAATGAAATCGCGAGGGATTTCAAACCAACCAACATACCAGCCAAGATCGTAGTGATTCAACATAACAAGTCACATGTTACAACCATTTCACAAGTAATTGAATATACATCGGAGTTCAACATAGTTATTACAACTTAAGTTCAAAAGTAGCGGAAGCAAAGTAATTTGAAACTAACAACACCCTTATTTCAAATACATGCCAGTACGAAGGTCGACTTCCAACAAAAGCATTAGAGAGACGATAACTCAGAAGGATCATGCCCATGATCACACTCCGCCTCTACGGCAGGAGCCAACCAACTCTTGCAGTCGTCAAGATACAGCACAACCTGCAACAAGTGGGGATAAAACCCTGAGTACGAGAAGGTACTCAGCTAGACTTACCCGTCGGAAACCAGAAATAAAATGACACCAAGGATCATGCAAGGCTGATATAAAGTGGGCTAGCTTGACAACATTTTGCATAAAAGCTTAATATGGATAAGTAGTCATTAATGCTTAAGCATCAAGTTAATTATCATTAACATGTCCTCTATATTAGAACCTGTACTAGAGCACTCACTTTATTAGGAGCAAACAATATTAACCATAGCAGGTATAATTTGAGGCAACCTTTCCATCGTTATCCAATTAACTATCCGTTCAATTTAATGGAATCTACGTTGCCGCTGCTCAAGTCAAGTGCTCACTAACCGGGAGCGACGGCGATTCGAATCGAATTCCTATCCAGCTGGAGGGGTATTTCTAACACTCACCGAGTCACGCCTGGCGAGGGCTGCTCAGGTCACCTTTGGTACAGTTTAGGAGCCACGGGTCCGAATGATGTCGCAACCCCAAGGGCGACACTCTGCCAGGTGATAGGAACTCTAACCCCCCTTTGGTCTCACGCCAATGTCCCCAAGCACATCCTTTCTCTCCTCCAAGAAGCAACCTACCATTCGATTCCTGGCCTGAACTGTATTACTCAGATTCGCGGTCGGAATGACTTATCCGACCAACTAAGTGTTAGACTGCATTCAACATGACTCAAGGACGTACAGCGAATCGGTCCTTAAACGACTTAGACGGGGATAGATCCACACCCAAGACCTCTATGCCTTGTCGCTTCACTATCATCATCCCGCCCGGTCTCATTTCATTTTATTAACACATGGTTCCATTCCATGATAGCAAATATAGCCAACCGTGCCATATATGAATATCCCTATATCTCGCAGGTGACAGGAAATCACCTGACTTCTACCGCTTAAAGCAGGGCTAAGCATCTACTCGATCCTAATCTATGTAGGATTCAAGGATTCATATATCTGGACAAGGAATGATATAATGTAGCAAGGGTTTCCAACCAACTCCTACCACTTAATGCAACAATACTTATAACATATATATATATATAATTAATTGCTTTGAAGATAGGAGGCTTATAATGCTCCGGGGCTTGCCTGGGATCTGACTCAAGTTAGAGTATGTCAGATGAATTCACTTGGCGAGCATCTCCCAAACTATCACTTGTCCGGTCCTTCTATCTTCGGGATAGATCCACCAACTCTATCTTCGGGTTTGGCTCCACATCAGGTCCTTCACGTTCTTCAGCTAGCGTACCTAAATGAGGTGCAATAATGCATATGTATGAATGCATAGAAGTGCAATAAACAAAGTAATCATGCAAGCATACCAAAGTTCACATAAACACCTAGAGCTAATTAACTTAATCCTCATTAAGACATAACATACAAGAGGGCAAGCACATCAATCAAGAAACAAGTCTCACAAGATCACAGGGTACCACCCAAGTATCATCAAAGATATGAGTCACACTTGAATACCCAAGCATGACAAAGTTAATCAAAGTACTAGAACTAGAAATTGCTACCTTCTGGACATCAGACCAACAGCTGAGTAATTTAATCATAACCGGAGATCTACAACTCCAAATGACTTGCAAGAAGACATTATGAAAAGCTTATGAAATTATATATATTTCATTTATAATCATCACAGAATGATTCCAAAGTTTAACATGTCGAATTTACATAAACACAGCAACTGGTCTAACAAGACAGAGAGCAAGTAATTCTGTAACCCAACTTTAAACAGCTATAACTCCTAAACCACATGGCCAAATGTCGCCAAATTTTAACAGCAGCTAGATATATAAATTATCTACAACTTTTGTATAAACAAGTTTTACAACAAAGCAAATTATCATGAAGAACTTTGCTAAGTTTCCAGATCTGTCCAGAAACCTCATTTGCAAGAAATAATTATTAACTTATGTTGCAAACATATAATTGGACAAAACTAACTTTACCAACATATCACACATGACTAATGAACACCATAAAACATAGTGTCCATTCTTAAATAAATTCTTTTAATACATTTCCTTAATTTATTTAGATACTTAGGTGGAATTATGAACACCTACCAAAGATGCACAATAATTTCTATCAAAATTACAGTGGCCTACATATGCCCTTAGTAGTCTACTATCCAAATTTCAAGCTATTTGGACATATATCTCAACCTCTATGAAAAAGACAAATTGCTATTATAAGAATTCATGTGAGAGCAAGATGAATCAATAACTCACACATACTGCCACCAAAATTCATGAAATTTTTACCATACATCAAACATCATAGGAGTAGCATGCCACAAAAATTTACTTCATTTGGAGCATCATAACTCAAGATATAAAAATGACAAGCAAATAAATGTAGATTTTCTTATTTATCAAGGTCCAATCAAAATCCTAAGAAAGCAGTGAACAATTAGTGTGTTTAATATTTTTCCTAGCAATTACATGTCATCACAAAATTAACAAAATAAGAATCATCATTTTTGGAGTTCTAAAACTCTAGATATGGCTCTGCTCAAGTTGGTAAGCATTTTTAGAGCATTTTTAAGGCTTAAATAAAGACATCAGAAAATATCTACAACATGTAACATACTTAAATAAAGACAGCAGAAAATATCTACAACATGTAACATATTATGACTCCACTGCATAGATCTTTTCCCAAGGTTTCCAAAAAGTCCCCATTTACTATTTTTGGAATTACCTAGCAGGAGATATGAATTTTAGAAGATTTAACAAAATTCTGAAATTCAAAAACGAAATTAACTGCTTCACCCTAGATCTGCTAGGTGCACCCGGACGTGTACCCCAACTGTGCCTCTCATAACGCTGGCATGCGGGACCTGCTGCCCGGTTGGGTCCACCTGTCATTCACAGAGAGAGACAGGAGGCCTTCTTCCTCCTCCGTTCGCCGGGAAACAGAGGAGGAGGCTGGCCCGCGGCTCCGGCCGGCCGGGGTGGCGCTCCGACGACGAGCGGCAGTGGAGGAGCGGCAGGAGGCCCACGCGCATCCTTGAGAAGTCGTAGCTCGGCCAGAGGTGGTCTACGGTGGCTGGCCCACGAGCTCCGGCAGCGCGCTCACGGCGGCTCCGTCGGCGGAGCCAATCGGCGGCGAACATGGCCAGAAAAAGGGCGCATCGGGGGCGGTTCGAGGAGGGAAGGGTGGTGCTATGCACGGTTGAGGACAAGGAGGCTCGTGGGTGGAAGAACGCCAGCGGCCATGGAGCTCGGCACGGCCGGCTATGGCGGCGGCCTTCCGCAGCGCCGGCGAGGCTGGAAACGGGACACATTGTGAGCGGCGCGGGAAGGGAAAGGTGGTGCTACGGCCAATTTGGGCAGAGGGACACCGGAGGCCAAGAACCGCGGTGGCGGCTTGGAGCTTGGCCATGGCGGCCATGGCAATGGCGACCGCGGCAGCAGCGCGGAGGAGGGCGAGAAAGGAAAAAGGAGGGCGCGACTCAGGCAGTGCAGGGGGGTGCTCCTCTTCTCGATGGACAGCAGGCAGCGCGCTGGGACAGCCATGGCACGTGGCGCACACGCGGCAGCAGGGCTCTGAAGCCGGTCGGCACTGTAGCTGCGGAAAGGATTTTGGTTTTTCAGTTCATCAGGGCGACTGACGGCTGATTTTTGTCACTGATTATTTCCCAAACCGGCTCGAGTTAGGCCATGGTGTAATTAACAAGGTTGGAGAACTATATGAGTACTACAAGATTTCCAATTGGAGCTCAAGCTGGTTTGGCTTAGTTAGGAAGTTACAGTACTCCAAAGAGGGTTACCTCGAAGTGCATAGCAGTTAGGACTTAACTAAAATGGCTAAGTGCTAAACAGCATGCCAATTCAGCCTTGTGGCCCCAGTTTGAGCAGGTTCCAAGCATTTTCATGAGATGATCATTAAAAGGCCTTTGCTCCACAATAAAATTGCTAAAATTTTTCTTAAGGGTGCACCAACATGCAAGGTCATCTTGATGCACTTTTTAAATAGTCAAATAAAAGAGGTCTAGATGGAGGAACAAGTCAAACTATCAATTGGAGGCTTAAATTGACACTTTTGTCTACATGAACATTGTCCCAAAAGTCGTCCTAAGTGTAACTAAGGTTGTTTAGAGGCTAACCAACCACTTTACTTAGGGGTTACATTAGTGTACAAACATCACAAGCTAGAAAACAAATAAAACAATACAATGCATCAATTGTTTCACCACCTTGTTTTAGTTTCAATTTGTTGTTGCAATGTACATGTTTCCAATGTTTCACTATGGTTTTCCACATGTTTCATAGATGTGTTGCATATGTGGCATTGGTATGTTGCACGAACTCAAGTTGCTATCAAAGTCACTCTTGAATTATAAAACATGTTTCTGTGTTTCAGGGGTAGGTTTTAGTTATAATTCAAACAAGACTTTGGCTTATCATTTCGTGTGACTTTTTAATTCCAAACCTCACAAACTTTTCCAGTGCTCACTATAGAGATGTATATGAAACACCTAAAAGAAGTATAAGCAACATTATTTCAATATGTATTTTAGATGGGCAGCATAAGCAAGGTGCAACATCCCACTTTAGGTTAGGGTTTATTTCCATCGGTTTGACTTTGGCATCGTCATCTCCACTAATCTATCATGTTTGAGCTTAAACCCACTACTTAATTGGTGACAAACACCTAGGGTGTTACATTAGTGACCATCAATAGTGGACTAAGTAACAGAGTTTTGCTTCTTCGAGCTCCAAGACACCAAAGACTGGTCAATAAATTGGCAAGTCCCGGTATTACTCTTTTGGTTTACTTTACAACTGGCATAATCTGAATCGGAATAGCCAAGTAACTTAAAAGTGAAGCCCTTGGGATATCACAAGCCAAGATTAGGAGTATGCACTAAATATCAAAAAATCTCTTAACAACCATCAAATGACATTCTTTCGGATTAGCTTAAAATCTTGCACACATGCACACACTAATCATAATATCGGGCGTAGATGCACAAAGGTAAAGGAGAGATCCAATCATGGAGAGATATACCTTTTGATCAACGTCCGTTCCTCCTTGATCAAGATCAAGATGCCCATTGGTTGGCATAGGTGTCTTGATGGGCTTAGCTTTGTCCATGTCAAATTTCTTCAACATGTCATTGGTATACTTGATTTGACTTATGAACGTGCCATCCTTGAGTCGATTGATTTGAAATCCAAAAAAACTTCAACTCTCCCATCATGGACATCTCGAACCTATTCATCATAATCATACTAACTCACAAAAAGCCACATTAGTACTACCAAATATTATGTCATCGACATATATTTGGCAAACAAAGATATCATTATTGACTTTGCAAGTAAATAGAGTAACATTGGCCTTTCCTATCTCATACCCTTGATTGAGTAGGAAATCCTTCAAGCAATCATACTAAGCTCTAGGGGCTTGTTTGAGCCCATAGAGCGCCTTGTTGAGCTTGTAGATGTGGTTGGGATACTTGGGGTCTTCAAAGCCCAGTGGTTGCTCTACATACGCCAACTCGAATAGGGGGCCATTGAGAAATGCACTCTTCACGTCCATTTGATATAGCTTGAAATCATGATGAGTGGCATAGGCAAGTAGAATACGAATCAATTCTAGCCTAGCCACTGGTGTATATGTCTTCCGAAAATCCAAGCCTTAAATTTGAGTGAATCCTTGAGACACCAACCTTGTCTTGTTCCTTGTCACCATGCCAAGCTCATCTTGCTTATTGTGGAAGACCCACTTGGTTTCAATCATATTTTTCTTAGACCTTTCCACCAAGGACCAGACTTCATTCCGAGTGAAGTTGTTCAACTCCTCTTGCAATGCTATCATCCAATCCGAATCATCAAGTGCCTCTTCCACCCTACTAGGTTCCAAAGGAGAAACAAATGAGTAATGTTCACAAAAACTTGCTAAATGAGAGCATGTCATTACCCCTTGTCGAATGCTCCCCAATATGTTATCAACGAGGTAATCCCATTGAATGGATTGATGTACTCTTGGGTGTGGCACTTGAGTTGATCTTTGGATGGGGCCATCATCTTCATCATTATGGTCATGATCGATTAGAGGATCAAAACCATGAGCTTGTGGAGGGTTGTCTTCACTTCTTTCTTGATTGTTGAGTTGGGTCGAGCTTGCTCATCACTATTTGTAGCACCATCTTCATGTGAATGACCTTGTGCATCATTTGATCTTCCATCTTGATAGATTCTTGATGCGGAAGCTTCACCATGTTCATTTGATGAAACAAGATGAATGGTAGGATCAAGATCAACTTGCATAACATTGCCTTCATCCTCATCTTCGATGTGCTTTACTTCACCAATTGCAAGCTTCTTGATAGCTTTATGTGGAGTTTCTTCATTACCTACAATCTCAACATTGACTTGCTTCTTTTGAGAGCCGTTGATTTCATCAAAAGTCACATCTACCGTGATTTCAATTAAACCGGTGGTTTTATTGAAAACATGATATCCATGTTCATTAGTACCATAACCAAGCATGAAACCTTCATCAACCGTTGGTGTAAACTTTGAGCTTTTAGATTTCTTATTAAGTATGAAACACTTGGATCCAAAAACTCTAAAGTAGTACACCTTAGGCTTTTTACCGGTTAGAAGTTCGTAGGCAGTCTTGTCTCTTTTCTTGTGAAGGTATAAGCGGTTGATAGCATGACATGCCGTGTTGATCGTTTCTGCCCAATAGTTTTTTGGTGTCTTGTGCTCATCCAACATTGCTCTTATGGCTTCTATGAGTGTGTGGTTCTTCCTCTCCACAACACCATTTTGTTTTGGAGTGTAAGGAACCGAAAACTCATGCTTGATTCCTTCTTCTTCAAGGAACTCTTCAATGTTGGTGTTCTTGAACTCTATCCCATTATCACTTCTAACTCTCTTGATCTTGATATCAAACTCATTTGAGCTCTTCTTGCAAACTTCTTGAAGATGCCTTGTACTTCACTCTTATCACACAAAAAAAACACTCAAGTGAAACGAGAATAATCATCAACAATTATGAAACCATATTTGTTACCACCAATGCTTATGTAAGCGACGGGTCTAAATATGTCCATGTGTAGCAATTCCGATGGCCTTTTAGTTGTCACAACATTCTTGATGGGATGTTTAGGTCCAACTTGCTTTCATGCTTGGCATGCGCTATAAATCCTATCTTTCTCAAAAGAAACATTTGTTAGTCCAAGGATGTGTTCGCCTTTTTGAAGTTTGGCCAAGTTTCTCATCCCAATATAGGCAAGTCAGCGATGCCATAACCAACCCATACTAGATTTTGCCATTAAACAAGTCTCGGGATTTACTCTATTTGATGTGAAATCAACTAGATAGAGTTTTCCTTTTAAATGACCCATAAATGCAATAGAGGAATCCTCCCTTCTATAGACTTCCACACCCTTATCCGTAAAGAGATAATTATAGCCCATCTCACAAAGTTGTGAAATGGACAATAAATTGTATCTCAATGAATTCACAAGTAAAACATTAGAAATTGAATTGTCATTTGAGATAGCAATTTTATCCAAACCGAGAACTTCTCATTTTCCATTGTCACCAAACACAATGTTTCCACTTTGGTCATGACTAGGTTGGAATAATGTGAACATGTCCTTCCTCTAGTCATATGATTGGTGCATCCACTATCCACCACTCAACTTGTTCCACTAGAGGAATATTCCTACAAAGACAAATCAAACTTTGTTTTAGGTACCCAAAAGATTTGGTCCTAAGGGGTTAGTCACATAAAACTTGGGCACCCAAACACTCCTCTTGATCTCCTTTCTCTTTTGGGCACCAACATACTTTACCACAATCTTATCATCCTTGCCCCAACAACACATATAGTCACTAGCATAACATCGTGGAAGTGGTGCTTGTGGCCAGGGGGCCTCGGATTGCTTCGTGTTGATTGTCTTGTCACTTGTAGGTTGAATCTTGGGGTATGTAGACCTTGTTGTTGGCCTTGCATATAAGCTCATCAAGAGCAACACCCTTGTTGAAAACATAAGGCACATCATTGATCATGTTCTTTCCATTGGCCTTCCCATCATACCTATTGTAGCCAATGTCTTCCTTGATGGATGGGTGCCTTGATGACTTGTATATGGTCTTGTTGGATTGCTCTTGACATTTGCACCCATTCTTCAAGATATTTTCAACCTTTGTATCTCCTTGTCTTTCTTCTCTAGCTCAACAAGGTTAGTTGCATATGCATTTACATCAATTTTATAGCATCTTTTACAATCATTACTAGTGGAGACATTAGAGTTTTTGGTTGCCTTAGGAGAAGTTGAAGTGCTAGACCAAAGAGTGCTATAGTTTAACTCAAGATTATGGTATTTTTCTTCCAAGATTGTAAGGCTTTCTTGAGCTATACTTTTCTCATTCTTAAGCCTAGCTATTGTGTCATTAACCGAGAAATGATCCTTAGTCAATTTCCCAATTGAGTCATTGGCTAAAGACAATTCTACGGTTAACTTCTCAACCTTCATCTTTTCCTCGATGATAGATGCTTCAAGTGCAAGGTTTTTCTCTCTCTTGAGTGATTATATCTCCTTGCATCTCTAAGCATCTATCCCTCTTCTTAGTGTTGGTGTTTGACCACCGATAGCCTGCCACGGGGGTACCCGGGACAGTTGTTCGGGCTTCGACGCGTGCTAGAACTCGACGGTGAACGCAGAGACAGTCGATTTATACTGGTTCGAGCCCTCGACCATGATCGAGTAATAACCCTATGTCCAATCGGTGTTAGCCCTTACGTAGGATTGATTGTGTTGTGTTGTCTCTTCGACAAGGGTGCCTACGACCTCTCTTTATATCGATAGAGATGGCTATAGTGCGTCTAGACCATAAGGTCTATTCCTATTATCTGAGGTCTATTTTTTCTATCTCTCTCTCTCTCCTGATCTAGGGAGCCTTGCCCTCCTTTATATAGTCCAGGAGGTAAGAGTCCTAGTCGATTTACAATGTAGAGTCCTAGTAGGATTACATGATAGCAATGTTACTAGGATTACATGGGAGGAATACTAGTCAATCTAGTTCTTCTCCCTTCCTTGCGGGGTACCCCATGGGTCCTGCATCGATAAACCCCCGAGCATTTCATGGTTGAACTCGAAAGCCTCCTTGTTTCCCTAGCCTCGCTTGGTGAAACAAGCCTAGTCCGGGTTCTTTCAAAGAGAAGCCTTGAAGTGGTCTTTTCTTGAAGAAGTCCTTTGAGTGACGTGCGCTTTTTCAAAAAAAAAAGCGCACTCACTGAGTGTAGCCCCTGAGCCTCTTGCTATTTGGAATAAAAAGTTAGAGGGTCTTGAATTTTTGTTGTTGGAAAAACTAAAAATCTCATCTAAGGATATGTACCCTGCAGCCCCCAAGCATATATCTAGGTTCTTTTTATTCAAAAAGAACTTTGTTATAGGGTCTTTTGTCATATTCTCAAGTGTTCTTCCTTCTGTGGGTGGTAGGTGGTAGTTGGCCATTGAGTTGGTTAAATGCTTGTGCAGTCACGGGTTGCGCTGTGTTGGCATATTCCTTTGGATATATTGTCCTCAAGTACTGCGTCTTCACACGCGGTTGCTTTTCCATTACTGCTTTCTATCACTTCTCTAAATCTTTTGTTGTTGGTGCACTTGTTCCATGTACATTGCTCCTTTGGGCTATAAATACCCCCTGGCAAGTTGCTGTAAATCAGCAAAGTCTTGGTGTAGAGCTTGTAGTCTTATGGTCATAAATATGATAGTTTGTGAAGTAGGGCAGCCCCCGGATGAGTTGTGATTCTTGTAAATTTTGTAGCATTTGTATTTGTAATGAAAAGAACATTGTCTTCTGAGTTGTTGTCTCTTTCTTGCTTATTTGAGTGGCTTTGAGTATCATCCGGGTTGTTTCTAGAAAATTCAGGTTCTTTGGTAGCCTTCTGTTCTCTCTTCTGCGTGTCTTGTAATTATCGAGTTCTTTCTGAGTAGCATGAGCTATAACAATTTGGGGTCGATCGAGCTCTTTCTGGCTCTCATTCAGGCCGTGAAAACGACCTAGGATAGGTCGAGTGTTGGCTTGTTAGCCTTCTTATTCTCATCCAAGCATGGAAAGACTTGGGATAGGCAAGGTCAAGCATCTTTTTAGCTCTTTTGCTCTTATCCAGGTTGAACAACTCTGGGATAGGGCGAGCACTATCTGGCTCTCATTCAGGCCATGAAAACAACCCAGGATAGGTTCAAGTGTCAGCTTATTAGCCTTACTCTCAACTAAGCCTGAAAAGACTTAGGAAAGCGAGCTCAAGCATCTTTTCAGCTCTTTTGCTCTCATTCGGTTGTAAAAACAACTCGGGATAGGGCGAGCACCCTCTGGCTCTTATCTAGGCCATGAAAACAACTCAGGATAGGTTCGAGTGTCAGCTTATTAGCCTCACTCTCATCTAAGCCTAAAAAGACTTAGGATAGTGAGCTCAAGCATCTTTTTAGCTCTTTTACTCTCATCCAGTTGTGAAAACAACTCAGGATAGGGCGAGCACCCTTTGGCTCTTATCTAGGTCATGAAAATAACTCAGGATAGGTTCAAGTGTCAGCTTATTAGCCTTACTCTCATCTAAGCCTAAAAAGACTTAGGATAGCGAGCTCAAGCATCTTTTTAGCTCTTTTGCTCTCATCTGGTTGTAAAAACAACTCGGGATAGAGTGAGCAACCTCTGGCTCTCATCCAGGCTATGAAAACAACATAGGATAGGTTCGAGTATCAGCTTATTAGCCTTACTCTCATCTAAGCCTGAAAAGACTTATGATAGCGAGCTTAAGCATCTTTTTAGATCTTTTGCTCTCATCCGGTTATGAAAACAACTCGGGATAGGGCGAGCACCCTCTGGCTCTCATCCAGGCTATGAAAATAACCTAGGATAGGTTCAAGTGTTAGCTTATTAGCCTTACTATCATCTAAGCCTGAAAAGACTTAGGATAGCGAGCTCAAGCATCTTTTTAGCTCTTTTGCTCTCATCCGATTGTGAAAACAACTTGGGTAGGACAAGCACCCTCTGGCTCTCATCTAGGCCATGAAAACAACCCAGGATAGGTTCAAGTGTCAGCTTATTAGCCTTACTCTCATCTAAGCCTAAAAAGACTTAGGATAGTGAGCTTAAGCATCTTTTCAGCTCTTTTGCTCTCATCCGGTTATGAAAACAACTCGGGATAGGGCGAGCACCATTTGGCTCTCATCTAGGTCATGAAAATAGCACAAGATAGGTTCGAGTGTTAGCTTATTAGCCTTACTCTCATCTAAGCCTGAAAAGACTTAGGATAGCGAGCTCAAGCATCTTTTCAGCTCTTTTGCTCTCATCCGGTTGTGAAAACAACTTAGGATAGGGTGAGCAGCCTTTGTTTCTCATCCAGGCCATGAAAACAACCCAAGATAGATTTGAGTGTCAGCTTATTAGCCTTACTCTCATCTAAGCCTAAAAAGACTTAGGATAGCGAGCTCAACCATCTTTTCAGCTCTTTTGCTCTTATCCGGTTGTGAAAATAACTCGGGATTCTTGGCCTGACATATCTTGACGAGTTGATGATACTTGGATGGCTTGGTTACTTGCTGAGTAATATAATTTTCCTTGTTTGCACATCATGGCTTTGCATTTGTCATGAATTTTGCATGACCCTCTTTGATTGATTAGCTTGCAAGGTGTATGTGTGCTTGTCATCTCGATCGACCTGTGTGTCTTGCATCTTCTTAACTCTTGTTTCTTTGAATAAGTCTAGACTAGTTTTGCAGGGTGTTGACGGTAGATAAGTGTCATTTTTAACCGTCAACCTAGCATGAAAAGGGACTTATATATAAATATCATCTAGAGATAGGGGCTACACTGACAGAATTCTACTAGTTTTAGTGAATGTCTGTTTCTGTAGGAGATTATCAGAAAAGAAACCAAAGGAGTTCCACATGTCAGATTTACATATATAGAGAGAAATACACCTACGTATACAAAATAAGACTCTAGAAGACTCGGAAAGACAGCACCCTGGAGGTGGGGCCCACCTGGTAGACCCCTAGGGCGGCCACCCTAGCCTCTAGGGTGGGCGCCCTGCCCCCTCAACCAATTAGGTTGAGTCTCGTGGATCATGCCCCCACTGCCTTTAAGGTTCAATATTAATCGTTGATCAAGGTCGGTTTGATCCGACGACCGATATTCCTCGAAAAGGGCTATATAAGCAAGGCCCCCTGGCCTGGGAGAAACCCTAATTCATTCAAGTCTACAATCAAGAAGAGTTCATCCTCTGATCAAGCCCTAGAGCCACCATCTCAATTAGAGCTCCATAGTTTAGAGCATAGCTACATAGGATTAGAACTAGAAGGAGGCAAGCATTGCTTGGTTTCTGGATCTATCGAAGATTGCTTGGTAATTTCCTCGCTTTCTCTCCTACTTTTATATATTCATTCTTGTATTATTCATCTTATTCATTGCTACTATGAATATGACTTTGGTCTATTCTACTATATTGGATATGACTTTGCTCTATTTGCTTATTTTCTCAATTATAATGCTCTTAGTCTACTTTGATTATATATTTGGCATAGTTGGATTAGAATTATGTTTATACATAGGATCGTATAGCGCTTGCTCATTGGATCCATGGGTGAGTGGTAAATATTGTGTAGGCGTGGTGCCTATACCGTATTTTCCTGCGATTGCACCCTATATTCCGGATCATGAGGTAGATAGTGGGAGTGACAGTCCTATTGAGTCCTTTGTAGTCCTCCTCCTGAGTATAGAGCCGGTAGAATACAACTATTATAGGGAAGTGATTGTTATGTTCTTCATCTTCCTTCGTAATATCCCCATGCATAGATGTAACCTTGTCCCGCCATGATTGCTAAATATAAATGCACTAATCACTATATGCTAGACTTTATAGTTAGAATAACATAGGATTTATCCTCGTAGTTCGTCCTAATTCCATGCTAGTGACTATAGACTTAGAGTATTCTATTGAGATGCTTATCATTCATTATGTGGCTAAGTGCTTATCAGTTATCATTCATTATTCATTTATATATATTTATCTTGTGACACTAACCCTATATGAGGAGATAGACAAAGACATGGTTACACTCTCCATTATAACACGCAGTGATGCTCATTGCTCATTATCCTTAGCTTTCCCTTTCCATGGGTAAAAATATAAATAATGATACCTGGATTACTCCCGGTTAAAATGCTACATCGGTATTATTTGTGCGCTTATGGATTTCATATTTAATTCTAGAGGAGCATTTGCATATTTAGTACCACACCTCTGGTGCCATGCTGGGGATGACAACTTGGCTTAACTGGTGTTAGAGGTGTTGTTAAGGCATTTCTTGGTGTTGTTGCTAGAGTGGAGTCAAAACCTTCATTCTTGGTGATAGTGTTAAGAACTGCCAACACAGGGTGGAAAATCTTATCATCTTGCACGATTTTTATACGTCTTTGCCTTGTATTCATGTATATATATGTGTCTTCCTAAGTGTTGCTGCATGTGCATATTCCATGTATATGTATACAATCTTCTATCTTGCGTATTGTTGTAGTAATCATCTTGAGCTTCAAGGACATCTTCCATGTTGTTTCCCGTTGACGCTTTGTAGGTTGGAACTATGAGTTCAGGGATTGTCACACTAGGTTGAAACAAGGGAAACCTTTCTCTATTTGATCCGAGCTAGAGCGATGACTAGGATCTGAGTGGTTGGAGCTAGGAGTTCACGAGTTATCGCACGTGACCTTCCCCTGTATGATCTGAGCTGGAGTGACGATGAGGATTTGAGTGGTTAGAGCTAGGAGTTTAGGGGTTATCTCACGCGACCTTCCCCTGTATGATCTGAGCTTAAGTGACGACCAGGATCTGAGTTGTTGGAGCTAGGAGTACAAGGTTATCACACGTGACCTTCCCCTGTACGATCCGAGCTTGAGCGACAACCAGGATCTGAGTTGTTGGAGCTAGGAGTACAGGGGTTATCGGACGCGACCTTCCCCTGTACGATCTGAGCTTAAGCGATGATCAGGATCTGAGTTGTTGGAGCTAAGAGTACATGGGTTATCGCATGCGACCTTCCCCTGTACGATTCAAGCTTGAGCGACGATTAGGATTTGAGTTGTTGGAGCTAAGAGTTCAGGGGTTATTGCACCGGGTTGTTTGATGAACACATCAGGAGTGACCTTTCCCTATCTGATCCGAGCTAGAGTGACAACCAAAATCTGAGTGGTTGGAGCTGGGAGCTCAGAGGTTATCGCACCGGGTTGTTTGACGAACACACCGGGAGCCACCTTCCCTTGTCCGATCTGAGCTGGAGCGATGACCCGGATCTGAGTGGTTGGAGCTAGGAGTATAGGGGTTATCACACGTGACCTTCCCCTGTACGATCCGAGCTTGAGCGATGACCAGGATCTGAGTTGTTGAAGCTAGGAGTATAGGGGTTATCGTACGCGACCTTCTCCTATACGATCCGAGCTTGAGCGATGACTAGGATCTGAGTTGTTAGAGTTAGGAGTACAGGGGTTATCACATGTGACCTTCCCCTGTACAATTTGAGTTGGAGCAATGATTAGGATCTGAGTTGTTAGAGCTAGGAGTACATGGGTTATTGCACGCGACCTTCCCCTATACGATCTGATCTCTTTGATACCGATCGCCGAGCAAGATTGTCTGTAATTATGTGCACATCCTCTATAGCTTGCAAATGGTCAACTGTCATGTACATATCAAGGTCCCTGATGTGCCACCCAAGATCAGCACCCTGATCCGAACGGTATGGCTATAGTGTGTCTAGACCGTGAGGTATATTCCTATTATCTGATATATGATTTTCTCTCTCTCTCCCGATCTAGGGAGCCTTGCCCTCCTTTATATAGTCCAGGAGGCAAGAGTCCTAGTAGGTTTACAATATAGAGTCCTAGTAGGTTTACAATATAGAGTCCTAGTAGGATTACATGATAGCAATGTTACTAGGATTACATGGGAGGAATCCTAGTCAAACTAGTTCTTCTCCCTTCCTTGCGGGGTACCCCGTGGGTCCCGCATCGACAATTAGCATTTTTATTTTAGTGAAGGATTTTTACCAAATTTCTTTATCATGGTTGCTTTAATTTCTTCTATGTTCTCATCACAACTATTATATTCATCACTAGAAGGATCGGGTGAGTCATGTACCTTCTATCCCTTAGCCATGAGGCAAGTTGGAGTGTAGTATTCATTGTCGATGAGGTTGGAGAAGAGCCTCAGTGATGAAGATAAGTTGGGAAAGAGTTTTGGTGGGAAGTCGAGTCGAGGAAGATCATGGTTGGTGACGAAGAGTGGTGGATGGCAATGTTTGTGGCTCCCTTCTTCTTCTTCTCGTCATCACTTGAGTCACTATCATTTGACTCCCATTCTTCACCAAGATGAGGTTCACCTCTCTTCTTGCCTTTGTTCTTCTTGTCTTCATCCTTGTCATGCTTGTGCTTCTTCTTATTCTCATTAGAACAATCGACTATGAAGTGACCGGTTTGGCCACAACCATAGTAAAACCTCTTATTGTTCCTTCTCTTCCTATCACCGTAAGTCTTGCGGTTGCTCTTCTTCTTTATGAACTTTCTAAAGTTTCTAATGATAAGTGCAATATCTTCATTGGACTCTTCTTCTTCACTTGAGGAATCATCCTTCACTTTCTTCTTATCTTGACTAGAAGGTTTGCCTTCATGAGCTTGAGTTGCCTTTAGAGTTGCATTCTTGTTATATCCCATTGCATTAGGATTTTTATTGTGAGCACTGACTGCATCTTCATCTAGACAATCATGATGCTTGAGCTTTGAAAGAACTTGGGGTGTCATCTCATCATAACTGGGCTTTTCCATGATCACGAATGCTAGCATGTTATTCTTGGCTCTATAGGTTCTCAGCATCTTTCTAGCAACCTTGTTGTCATCCTATTCGGTGCTTCCAAGAGCTCTTATGTGGTTGACCAAAGACATGAGCCTATCAAACATTGCTTGAGTTGTTTCACCTTGCAAGAACATAAATCTTTCCAATTCACCGTGAAGTAGCTTAATGTTGCCTTTTCTCACACTCTTGTCTCCTTCAAATGATGTTCTTAAGATTTTTCCAAATTTTCTTAGCACTTTCCCTTCCATTTACTTTGTTGAACTCATTCAGACCTAGACTTGAAACAAGAAAGGTGACGGCTTGTGCTTTTTGATGGAGGTTGTGCACTTCTTCTGGAGTTATCTCTCTATCTTTATCGGTAGGAATCATCACACCAACATCCACAACTTTCCAAAGTCTTGCGACAATGAGGTGCATCTTCATCTTGTAAGCCCAATCATTGTATCTTGTTCCATTAAAGTGAGGTGGCTTCCTAATG
This sequence comes from Saccharum hybrid cultivar R570, assembly GCA_038087645.1. Lineage (NCBI taxonomy): Eukaryota > Viridiplantae > Streptophyta > Magnoliopsida > Poales > Poaceae > Saccharum > Saccharum hybrid cultivar. The sequence continues at coordinate 842,536 of JAQSUU010000522.1, forward strand.
TTGACGGAAGGAGTATGTAGAGGTGAACCTTTGATGAGTTGTCCATAGTTAAAGTTCATATTTGAATATATTTCCTTTCCATGAGCATGCTCACCGGCTCCAACATCACTTGCAGCATCTTTGTTTGCATCATTTTTGCCACTTATTGCATCATCAAGCTTCTTGCTCAACTCTTTCTTCATCTTCCTCATCTCATCTTGCATCTTCTTCATTTCATCTTGGAACAACTTGACTTGAGCAGCCATCAACTCTTCAGCTATCTTGTTGGCCATCTTGGCGACATCGGCTTGCACTTTATCGGTCTTCGACATTGTTTCTTCTCACGCGGTGAAGCACTAAAAGAAGACCTCACTCTGATACTAATTGATAGGATCTAAACAATGCCTAGAGGAGGGGTGAATAGGTGTATTTAATAATTTCTACACAACTCAAAGTCAAATGTCAGCAACTGTCGGAAGTCCCGATAGTTTGAGCCGAAACTTTCGGCAGCCAGAAGTTCTGACTCCTATGTGGATTTTACTTCAAGTGCTAAAATAAACTTTGAGCTTGAGATTTCCTACAACCCCATTCCATGTGGTTAGGTAGACATGTAGAGTCACTCCCTTGACGCCGAAATGCTTCTACTCTGTAGATCGAGTCCAAACCCTAAGAGGAGGTTTAGGGAGGAAGGAAAACCAACAAGAACAAATATGATAGCACAAATCTCAACAACAACAAGCATGCGGGACACAAGGATTTATTCTGAGGTTCGGCAACCCCACAAAGGAGCTCCTATGCAGTGGCGGATGCAGGATGAGCATCAAGGGGGGCTAAAATAATGGAGATGTTGATTTGCATGAAGATTTAACGATGATTTGATGTTTTTGCTACAGTGTTTTTAGTGGTAAATCCAGTCATTAGGGGGGCTGGAGCCCACCCAGCCCCCCTATAGATCCGCCGCTGCTCCTATGTTCTCGTTGTTGAGGTGACCACAAAGGTCAGAGTCTCTTCCACCTTCTTGCCTCTGTCAAAGCAACCACAAAGGTTACTCGAGCTTTTCACTAAGAAATCAAGGGTAATACAAACTTTCCAAGGCTCTTCCACAAGATGGAAGCTCTTGGGTGACACCTAGCCGGCTAGGAGCAAAGCGCCAAGAGTAATAGACGCAAATCCAACCGGCTTGATGAAGAAATCAAGTCCTCAAACTTGCCAAAGTGATTCTCTCACTCAATCCACTCTCCTTTCACTCAAAACCCTAAGGGAATCGAAGATTGGAGCAAAGAGGAGAGGAGAGGGGCACCTTGAATGCTTAGGAGCTGTTGGACGAAGGTTGGTGAGCGATGAATGAGTGGGTAACAGCTATTTATACTCATAGTAGAAATCCAACCGTTCAGATCTACGTCGAAAGTTCTGACACAGAGCGTCGGGACTTCCGGCCCTTCTATAAAACATTGTTCATGGCGGCAGTTAAATGTGATCAACACAGCCGGAGCCGGGACTCTTGGCCGAACATCGGGACTTTTGACTTTCGTCGAGACTCCAGACGACCAACCGAGCCAGGGAGGCTAAGTCCCAAGGCATCGGGACTTCTGGCGGGAGCCGGCCGACGGGTGAAGATGCGCAGGCGGGCTGGTGGCTAAGTCTGCAGACGCCGGGACTTCCGGCAGCAAACGTCGGGACTTCCGACTACCAAAAGTCCACAAGCTGTGTCTAAGTGATCATGAGATGATTTTGTGTCTCTCTTTTAATATTATTTTTATGCTTGAGCACTCTATATCTTCCTCGGACCACCTAAACTTGCAACCCTCTTTACAGTACGGCATACCTAAACTCAAAACAAAATATAAAAGCTTTGGAGAGCGCTTTGAGTTGGTCCGCCTTTTCAACTTCAAGAATTGAGGGATACCATTTCATCTCGGATCAACATTTTAAAACTTTCATGGGAACTAAAGCTACAATATATCTCATTAAGATCTCATTAGTCCCTAATTTTGATGTCATCAATACACCAAAACCCACAAGGGGGCAAATGCACTTTCAGTTTGACAACCATGTAAAAAGAACCAAAAGTTTATTCAGTATCAAGTACATTTTCAGCCTTTCAAATTAACTGATGATCTTTTGTTTCTACATAATTAAAATGGTTAAGAATGTTATTTTTTGAAGGCTGTGGCTGCTCCTGGAACCGGAAAGGAGAGGAAAGGAAAGGAGCCAAGGGGTAACCTGGCCTTTCCTTTCTAAGGCCATTCTCGTAGCCCACTGTGCGGCCCAACCCAAACACGAGGACAAAGCAGCCCATGCCATGAGAAACGCTGCCTGCCTTCTCGCCGTCGCTCGCCAGTCGCCGCAACGGCAACCACCGCTCCGTCCGCCATTGCTGCTGCTCGTGGACTCGTGGAGGCTCCGCCGATGGCCATGGACCCGGACCCGGACCTGGACCTGGACCTGGACATGGACATGGATATGGAGACGCTGGCCGACGACGCCGACGATGCGCTCGCCGGCGACAGCGGCGGCGAGGCCGAGCGCAACGAGGCAGCGGAGGCCGAGGCCGAGCGGTACGAGGCCGCCGAGGCCGAGGCCGACATCCTCCGCAACCGTTTCCGCCTCGCCGTCATCAGCATCGCCACCGCCGAAGGTAGCGTATCGTCCCTCTCGCGCCTTCATTCGTTGTTGGGAGTTAAAGAGTCCGGTACAGTTTCCTGATCTTGAGATGCGGCGTCTGCGCAGGAAAGAAGGCCGGAATGACGGTCGCCGACCCCGTTGTTGCCTGCATCGCCGATTTGGCGTTCAAGAGCGCAGGTCCTTCCCCCGGAACCCTACCTTTCCCTCCATTTGCTTCTGTAACCAGTAACTGCTTGTGCACGTTATTTCTCTCTTTGGTTCATCGCAAGGTGCCATCTTATTCTGAACCTCTTCGGAGTACAATTTTACTCGACCTTCTTGGGTTGCCAAGTTGATTGCTCCAACAAAATTGGTTTCTGTAGGAAATGCAGTACTGGAAGACTAGGGCGGTTCAGTTACATAATTCTCTCGATGGTTAGCAGTTAGCACGCGTTTAGTAGAATATGGTTGGTGCTGGAGAAAATATGAATGGTTACTTATGGGTGCCTGCAACTTTTGATCTCCATCAGGCTTTGATCTGTAAAGTTTGTCACACTTCTGTTATAGCTCAGTATCCCAAATTTTTGTGGAGATAAACCGACAGGATAGCAATTACTTATCACAATATTCCACTGGGCTTTGATATGACAACCAAATAGTTAGTAATCAGTAGTCACAGCCTGTATGGTGTAAAGTTTGTCTTTCATGCTCTGAATTGAGACCTCACAAGTTTGTCTTGGCAGCTTGCGTACTGAAAGATTGTTTGTTCCCTACTTCTGGTCGAATTTTAAAACCTGGAATGTAGTTTTTCTTTTTCTTTTTTTTCTCTGCATAATTTGAGACTTCTGACTGCATAATTTGGACTATTTCTTTGCTTCTACCCTTGTGTGTATTGTCAAGGGACAAAAGAACCTTCCCTGCATGACTTCCCAAGATGTTTTTTCGTGACCGCGCCGTAGCACGTATTTCATTAAGAGGTAGTAGAAGTTCCAAACATAAGAGCGCCTCACTGTCTATGGTAAACACCGGTTCCCAAGATGTATCAGGAATTGGACCTAAAATTTCCCAGATCCATTGCATTGTAGCTATTATTGTTTTACATGTCACTTTTGTGTGATCTATCAATGTACGTTAAATGTGATACCTACTCGTAATGTAGACAGAAACACACCTGTTTAATCATAACACATGTACACACCTGATTTCCAAAGATTGACAGTTCACTGTTTACATGCCTCAGTAAGTTCAATTACATCAAAGCTCATTGAAGATTGTCCCATGTTATGTCTCCAAACTGCAAACTTCACGATCATACTGTTGGAGTGACCCAGTATATCCAGATAGAAAGCAATTGTTGAGCACATAGATCTTCTGTCTTGTTCTTGCAGAGAAATTTTTTTGTCTTGCCACAGATTAGGGAGTGCATAACTATAGTGATAAAGAAGTGTATTTAGTTGAAAGCAACAATAATCTGAAGCGTGGCACTTAGCTAGTAGCTATCGTAAATTGTATGCTTCGTATCCTCTTTTTTAGTGAGAGAAAATGACTTTGGATCTGCTTAGAGTTGTGCGTGTGGGAACTATATGAATATTCCATTTAACATCTTCCGTGCAATGTACAGAGCAGCTAGCAAAGGATGCAGAGTTGTTTGCACAGCATGCCGGTCGCAAATCCGTCAGGATGGATGATGTCATACTCACAGGTACTTGACAGTAACTTGTTTCTGCTGATTCTGTAACAAAGGGGAAAAATTCGGCTTCTTTGAAGTTAGAAGTACATCTTGTTACATTTTGGCTTGTTTGAACTATTTGTACCTGTACGCTCTCTTTTCCTAGTATTTGATCAGTTGATCGATGTGCAGAACTCATTTTGGTGCTCAAAATAGAACTCTCAGTTTGATACTTCGATCTTTGGTGTGTGACTCCAGCTCACAGGAATGAGCATCTTATGGGGATGCTGCGGACCTTCTCTCAAGAGCTGAAGGGAAAGGAGCCTGCCAGTGAGAGGAAGAGAAAGAAATCGTCGAAGAAGGATGAGAGGGTGACCGACGTCTGATTTCAGATATCTGTGATCTTGTTTAGAGAGGAAGGCATGCAGTTCTATCTGACGACGTCCTCCTCACTTGTACATCCTCCTTGTGTAGGTTGTGTCGATGCTATCTTCCATGGCATTTTGCAGAACTGGCTTATTCTACAAACTCTTTCATCCTAGTCAGTTACTGGTATTGGCACTTGAGCTTGCCTTCTCAACTGAACAAGTGGGCCTTCTCAACTGCACGTAGCATTAGTAGTGAGTCCAGGAGCTCTCCAAGTGGACAAGAAAAGAGCTCGCGGGCAGCTTCTCTCTTGTCAGTCTCTGGCTAAATCTTACACTCATCAATTGGTCCTTATCTAAATATTTAAAATACATCACGTTCTTCTATTTTTCTCCCGTGATAATGTATAAACTGCACCCGCTCTGTTCAAAATGTCATGTTTTAGAATTGGAACCACTAAAATGCATTCTCTCTGTTCTAATGTATAGGTTGTTTTGGTATTGTTAGATACACAGCTTTTATCATGTATCTAAGCTCTACTAGTGGGTGCATAACAAATAGACCACCTGCTAATAGGTGTGTTAGCTACTAGCAAAAATTAGAAAGATGAGTGTTTCTAACTTGCTAAGTTTAGGATCCAAACTAGTAGTCGCAAAACTGAGGATTTGTTGTGCGTGAATGCAATACTTCACTGTAGACGTCGTCGGAGATCAAGGAGTATTATATAATCTGGATTAGTACAACCCTTTTGGATGCTGACCCAACAATAATTGGCTCCCTAACCAAGGAAAGCAAAAAGAGGGAAGCTCAAGGTGGCATCATGCATGGGTCAGTCGCTGCTCGCTGGCTGCCCGGCATCGTCCTTTCGTCCATCGACCATGCATTGTGAAAAGGCTGAGCTACTAATCTTGTCTCGTCGTCACATATTTTTCTTATTAATTTATTTAGACCCTGCTACGGCTTCTTTTTCTCAACCCAAGCAGAGTCTCCATGGATACTATCATACTGAGTAATTTTGAAAATTTCACGTTTTTTCAGTAGAGGAACTTCTATATTGATCTCTGAAAATTACCCAACTATAACTTTGAAAATAAACTAGAGTCAACAAAAAACAAGTTTCTTCAAGAAGTCAGAATGGAAAACTGGAAAAAGGAGAAAGTAATGGAAAGCAGCAAAAGAGATCTAGGAGTTGAAACAAGGTCTTTCCACAATATAGATATATATTAGCTTGTTCGGTTGGGCTGAAATCTGGCTGATCTGGCTGATTTTTTGTGAAAGAAAAATACGGCCGAATAGCTGGCTTATCTGACTGATAATCTCAAGCGAACAGGCTGATAGTAATATAGATTGCCTTTTAAATGACGTATATTTTGTATCCAACGGAGTACTACTGCTTAAGCTAGCCAAACTAGCCAAAAGTGTTAAAGAGCAAAATTTGCTACCCACTTCTTCAAGGGTTCTATTATAGAGTGGATGCTCTTCTCTCTTATCATCTTTCCTTGCTCCCAACCACACTCCAGCGGCGCCCTTCACCACCACCCTTCTTAAAATCGTGAAAGCATCTAGGGCCCGGGAGTTGGTTTCGGCAATTGATGACAACACATTATTACCATGACTAACGTATGTTTTGCAGAAACTTTGATAAGTTAGGTCATGGGGTTGATAACTGCTTTGGGCACTATGGTATTCATGCCCCTTTAATGGAAATCGTTTCGGTTTTCAAAGGATCAACGACAAGATTAAGGACGGTTAGTTCCGGATGTCAAGGTGTAGGGTTACATCCGGAATAGTCGTTAGGATCTTCGTTTCTTTCCTTTGGCCGCACTATAAAGGGGGGCATGAGCGAGTAGCTTGACCTAGGTGAGTCTTTTGTTTAGGTGTGGTGCACACTTGTCAAACTTAGCACTAGGTATCTCAAGGAAAACTCAAAGTTCAGTTGGAAGCAACTTGGTTCAAGTTGCGTCGCGTTTCGCGTCGTTTGAGCCGTTTACCCTTGACCGGACGCAGTCTCTGTCACGACCGGACACGTCCGGTCAGTACTAACAGTCACTGCGTTTTCAACCTGATTGACTGGACGCGGTCCCCGCGAGGACCGGCCGCGTTGATTAGTCTGACACGTGTTTCAGAGGGTAAAAGTCTAATCGGACGCGACTAGGAAATGATCGGACGCGTCCGGTCACGTTCCAGTAAGGTACTTTGCTGACCTAACGCGTCCGGTCATCACTGATCGGACGCGACCGAGCGTCAGGTCAAAGTACAGTAAGGTTCTTGCACGACCGGACGCGTCCGGTCATCCCTGATCGGTGCGTCCGGTCACTCAGCGTTGTCGTTCAGTTTTTCGACCGTTACGTTCGACCAACATGTCCAGTCACGTCGACCGGCGCGTTCGGTCAGTGCGTGTTTTGCTGTTTTGGCAGGTAACGGTTAGATTTGACTGTGGGGTGTATAAGTACATCCCCTCCACCTCTTTTAGAGGTCTCTTGCTCTTTTGTTCAGCTGAGAAACACCTTTCAAGTGCAAGGGAGTGCAAGAGCCCTAGTGAGGGTAGTGATTTAAGAATCAATATTTGAGATCCCTCATTAGTGACTAGGGAGTAGCAAGTGTACATCCATCTTCTCATTAGGCTTGTTGTGGTCAAGTGAGAGTTCTAGCTTGTTACTCTTGGTGATCGCCCTCACCTATATGGTTTGGTGGTGATTGGGAGTTTGGTGATTATCCAGCGAGCTTGTGGATGACCCAACTCATCTTGTGAGCGGTTTTGGGTGATTCACCGTGATGGAGTGTCAAAGAATCAGCCCGTAGTGAGCACTTGATTCTTGCGTGAATCAAGGGGGAGCTACACCCTTGCGCGGGTGCTCCAATGAGGACTAGTGAGGAGTGACGACTCTCCGATACCTCGGAAAAATATCACCATGTTCCTAACCCTTACTTTCAAACATTTACTTTCTTGTATTACTTTCATAGCTTGATTTGCTTTCCTAGAATTGCCATGCTAGACTAGGATTGGAACTTAAGGTGCAAAACATTTTACCGGTAGAATCACAAGGAACACTAGAAGGCACTAGGGGTGAACTTTGGCTTATACGATTTAATTCTTGCAATTAATTTTTTAGAGAAGCCCAATTCACCCTCCCTCTTAGACATCTTGATCCTTTCAATTGGTATCGGAGCCGAGTTGCTCCTTATTTAGGCTTCACCGTCTAGAGCAAGATGTCTAATGAGGAAGGACCACCTTCCACCTTTGAGGGAGACGATTTTCCATATTGGAAAATTCGTATAGAGGCGTACCTCGAAGCCATAGATGTTGGGTGCCTTAGAGCCGCAACCGAAGGGCTTCCTGCTATCAAGGATCCCGCCAATCCAAGTGGTGATGAGGAGAAGTACGACCAGTGGAATGCAAAGGCAAAAAAAATGCACTCTACCGAGGCCTAGACAAGGATATCTTCAATCGTGTGCTAATGCCAAAAACGCTCATGAATTGTGGGAAAACCTTTGTGCTCTCCATGAGGGAACCAAGAGTGAGCGTGAGGAACGCTATCACATTGCTTTGAAGAAAATTAACTCTTTTGAGATGCTTCCCAAAGAAAGTGCTAATGAAATGTACACTCGATTGAATGTTCTTGTAGAGGATCTCAATGCTCTTGGGCTCCCTCAAATGAGTCAATCGGATGTTGCAAGGAGAATCTTGAGCATTCTTCCCATTGAGAAGTAAGGTCACATTGTCACCGTGCTTCACTAAAGTGATCTCTCCACCGCAACACCGACACAAGTATTAGGAAAGATCAATGCACATGAGATGTACATGCACATTACTCCGGAAGAGGGCTCATCATCTTCCAAGAATAAGGACTTGGCCTTCAAAGCTAGCCATGATAAGAAAAAGAAGGAGGGCCAAGTCATGATGGTGCAAGAAAGCTCAAGTGAAAGTGATATTGATGATGCATCACTTACACTCATGGTGAGAAAGACCACCAAGATGCTAAAGAAGCTCAACAAGAGTGGCATCAAGTTCGATGGCAAGAAGAAGAAGTTCTTCACAAGTAGCAAAAGGAAGCCCATATCCGAGATGGATTGCTACAATTGTGGTGAACTTAGCCACTTAGCTCATCAATGCCCTAAGCCTCCAAAAGACAAGTACAAGAACAAGAACAAGGGCAAGAAAAATGATTCAAGTGATGAAGAAGATGAGAAGAAGAAGAACAAGCCATACAAAAAAGGATGGCAAGAGGAAAGAATTTCACAAGAAGAAGAAAGGAGGAAAAGCTTACATTGTTGGTGATTGGCTCATCGACATTGAGTCATCATGTGAGTCCTCCGGTGATGAGAGTGACGATGAGAAAGAGAAGGTCGCCACATTTGTGATTGGACCATCATCTTCTTCACCGACATCTTCATCACCATCTTCACTGCCACCTTCACCATCATCGTCCACTTCTCACCTATGCCTTATGGCCAAGGGTGAACAAAAGGTATAAAACAATGAGAGTGATGATGATAGTGATAGTGATGATGAATATGATGCACCTTCTTATGATGAACTTGTAAAATTGTTGAACAAATACTCTAAAATCATAAGAAGAACTAGAAATGAAAATTATGAGCTCTAAAATGAAAATGACTCACTCTCATCTAAGCTTGAGAATGCATATAAGACTAGTGATGAGCTCAAAGATCAAAATGAAATTATGTCTTCTACTCTCAAGGAGCTCAAAACTTCTAACAAAGAGCTTAGAGATGAACATGATAAACTTGAAAAGAAGCATGATGAGCTCAACACTAGGCACAACTTGCTAAAAGACAAATATACTATATTGAAAATCAATTATGATAGTCTTGTTGTTGCTAATGAGCTTTCTCTTGAGACACATGATGCTACTAACCAAATTGTCAAGATTGATATAGCTATATCATGTGATGACTTGATTATTGAGAGCATTGAGTAAGGCTCTAGTGGTAAAGGCAAGAATGTGGTTGAGTCCGACAACTATGATGATTATGCCAAGCTCAAGAGTGAAAATGAGATGCTTAGAAATGAGAACAAGAAGTTGATGGCTCTTGAAAAGTAAACATCAAATGAGTCACTTGTTGAAGAGAACAAAAAGCTCAAGCAAGAGAAAGAGCATCTCAAGACCGGCCTAAGCAAGTTCACAAAAGGCCAATATTTACAAAGTGAGCTACTCATGAACACCGTCATGAAGATGGATAGAAGTGGCATTGGTTACTTGGCAAATCAAGAGAAGAAGGCTAAAGCTCAACAACAACAAAGCAAGTCAAAGCCCAAGCCAAAGAGATGTGTTGAGTGTGGACAAGAAGGTCATTTTGCTCATGAGTGCAAAACTCCACCACCACAACCCTTGCCCAAGCATGCTAGATCCTTTGCCTTCAATGATCATTACATGCTTAGAAAAGATTCAAGTGGAAAGATGAAAGTCATGTTCTTGGGTCCCCCTAACAAGAATAGGTCTAAGAAAATATGGGTTGCCAAGTCACTAGTTGAGAAAGTCAAGGGTCCCTCTCAAGTTTGGGTCCCTAAACAAAAAGCTTGATCTCTTGTGTGTAGGTGAACTACAAGACCGGTGGATCTCATTGGGTTATTGATAGTGGTTGCACTCAACATATGACCGGTGACCCTTGTATGTTCACCTCACTTGAAGAGAATGGGGTATGTCAAGAGAAGATCACATTTGGGGACAATTCTAAGAGCAAAGTCAAGGGTATAGGCAAGATTGCAATATCAAATGATCAATCTCTTTCAAATGTGCTCTATGTTGCTTCTTTGAGTTTCAACTTACTATCCGTTGGACAACTTTGTGACCTTGGGTACCAATGCTTATTCACTCCTAATGAAGTGGTAGTTACAAAGATAGATGACAAGCAAATGATTTTCAAAGGTTTTAGATACAACAATCTCTATCTCGTTGATTTCACCTCCGAAGATGCAAACTTGATGACATGTTTGTTCACCAAAACTACACTTGGATGGCTTTGGCATAGGAGGCTTGCTCATGTTAGAATGAATACTCTCAACAAGCTATTGAAGAAAGAATTAGTAAGAGGCTTGAAGGATGTCAAGTTTGAGAAGGACAAACCTTGTAGTGCATGTCAAGCTGGCAAACAAGTTGCAAATACTCATCCAACCAAAGCCTACATGTCAACATCAAGAGTGTTAGAACTTCTACACATGGATTTGTTTGGTCCTACAACTTACAAGAGCTTAGGTGGGAATCTCTATTGTCTAGTGATTGTGGATGACTACTCAAGATACACTTGGACTTTCTTTCTTCATGACAAATCCAAAGTGGCAAATTGCTTCAAGAAGTTTGCAAAGAGAGCTCAAAATAAATTTGAAGTCAAGATAAAGAAGATTAGAAGTGACAATGGCAAAGAGTTTGACAACACAAACATTGAAGCTTATTGTGATGAGATTGGAATCAAGCATAAAGTTTCATCAACCTACACTCCTCAACAAAATAGTGTAGTTGAGAGAAAGAACCAGACTTTGATCGCCCTTGCAAGAACAATGCTAGATGAGTACAATACACCAGAAAAATTATGGGCCGAGGCAATCAACACCACATGCTATGCTTCAAATCGCCTCTTCCTATAAAAGTTTCTTGGCAAGACCCCCTATGAATTGCTAAATGGGAAGAAGTCGGATGTCTCATTCTTCTGGGTGTTTGGTTGCAAATGCTACATCTACAAAAAGCGTCAACACCTAGGGAAGTTTCAAAGACGTTATGATATTGGCTTTCTTGTTGGTTACTCATCAAAGTCCAAAGCATATAGAGTATTTAACCATGCCACCGATTTGGTTGAAGAAACATATGATGTGGAATTTGATGAATCTAATGGCTTCCAAGGAGCAATTGAGAATTGTGATGATGTAGGTGATGAACCATTGAGGGAGGCAATGAAGAACATGCCGGTGGGAGACATCAAGCCTAAAGATGATGAAGACGATGTACAAATTGTCAATCCACCATCTTCATCACATGTGCCCAAGATGATGATAAGGATGAGAGAGTCAAAAATGAAGACACTCATGTCTCTCATGAACAAGCTGAGGCACAAGCTCAAGATATTGATGCTCCCCAACCATCTCCTCAAGTGGTTGATAGAAGAAACTCACCTCTACTTCAAGCACATCCACAAAATCTCATCATATGAAGTCCTACAAATGGTGAATAACTCGATCTCAAAAGCTTGCTTCTTTTGTTGAACATCACTCTTTTGTCTCTTGTCTTGAACCTAAGAATGTAGAAGAAGCTCTTCAAGATCCAGATTAGGTGAATGCTATGCACGAAGAATTGAACAACTTCGCCCGCAATCAAGTTTGGACACTTGAAGAGCATCCAAAAGGTGCAAGAGTCATTGGAACCAAGTGGGTGTTCCGCAACAAGCAAGATGACCAAGGCATAGTAGTGAGGAACAAGGCAATACTAGTTGCAAAGGGGTTCTCTCAAGTTGAAGATCTTGATTTTGGAGAGACCTTTGCACCCGTTGCAAGACTTGAAGCCATTCATATCCTTCTTGCATATGCATCGCATCATGAAATAAAACTATATCAAATGGATGTGAAAAGTGTTTTTTTAAATAGCTTCATAAATGAACTAGTCTATGTTAAACAACCTCCCGGGTTTGAAGACCCTAGATATTCTAATCATGTTTATAGGTTGTCCAAGGCGCTATATGGGCTCAAGCAAGCCCTTAGAGCATGGTATGAGCGCCTCTAGGACTTCCTCATTGAGAAGGGCTTCACTATTGGGAAGGTCGACACCACACTATTCACCAAGAAGCTAAATGGGGAGATCTTTATTTGTCAAGTCTATGTTGATGATATCATCTTCGGATCAATAAATGAAGATTATTGCAAGGAATTTGGTGAATTGATGTCGAAGGAGTTTGAGATGTCTATGATTGGTGAGCTAACATTCTTCCTTGGTTTTCAAGTCAAGCAAATGAGAGAAGGGATTTTCATCTCTCAAGAAAAGTATACTAAGGATCTTCTCAAGAGATTCAAGATGGAAGAGTGTAAGCCAATCAAGACCCCAATGCCATCTAATGGACATGTCGACCTAGATGAGGGAGGTAAACCGGTTGATCAAACTCTCTACCGTTCTATGATTGGTAGCTTGTTGTACCTTACCGCATCTAGGCCCGATATCATGTTTAGTGTGTGCATGTGTGCTCGCTTTCAAGCGTGCCCTAAAGAACCTCACTTAAGTGTTGTAAAAAGAATCTTAAGATATCTTAAGCACACCCCAAGCATTGGTCTTTGGTACCCCAAGGGAGCTAGATTCTAACTAGTTGGCTATTCCGATTCGGATTATGCCGGTTGCAAAATTGATAGAAAAAGCACATCCGGAGGGTGCCATTTGCTTGGGAGATCTTTAGTATCTTGGTCATCTAAAAAGTAAAATAGTGTGGCTTTATCCACCGCCGAGGCGGAATACATTGCCGCGGGGGCTTGTTGTGCACAAATCTTATACATGAAACAAACCCTCCTAGATTATGGAGTTGTTCTTAAAAAGGTGCCACTTTTATGTGACAATAAAAGTGCTGTTAAAATTGCTAATAATCCGGTACAACACTCACGCACCAAGCACATTGATATCCACCACCACTTTCTAAGAGATCATGTTGCTAAAAATGATATATTACTAGAAGGTGTAAGAAGTGAAAATCAATTAGCGGATATCTTCACTAAACCTTTAGATGATGCTACCTTTTATAGGTTGAGAAGTGAACTAAATGTGTTTGATTCTAGTAACTTTAAAAAATGAGCTTGTGTTGTCCCTTGCATTGCATTGTATCATATGTCACGTTTAAATTTCTGCAATGCATCTAGGACTTGTCTAACACGGTTACGATAACCCTCCTTTGGAGGAGTGAAGAAGTCTAACCGTGGATCAAACTTGACAAGCAACCTAGTCTTCCTTTCTCGCTTTGCATTGCATATGCATGGTTGTTGCTTTGTCGTTTCTTTTCGGTTTTGCTTTGAGCAACCTCTGTGTTCGTCCATGAATAGAGAGAGCATTTGACACTCCCAAGGGTTCATAAACTCTATTGCATGACCATACATTGCTCCTCGGGTGTTTATTGCTTATTTTCTTAAAAAGAATACTAGCCTAAGGCAAATTATTTTGAAAAACTTGAGGGTTTGAGAGAGGTCCCTCATATTAGGTTCCAATTAGTGTTTATTTGAGTCTCTTTGAATTGGAACTTGATTGGGAGAAGTCACGTCGAAGATCGGATTGAAGAAAGGTGCTTTACAGCGACCGAACGCTAGACCGGACGCTGGACCGGACGCGATGCTGCTTCATCACTGCGTCTCGTCCCAGCGACCACCAGTGCGTCTGGTCATCCCGAAGAACTTCTCGAGGACCTGTGACCGGACGCTGCACCGGACGCGATGTTGTGACCACCGCGTCCGGTCCCGGTCACCACCACCGCGTCTGGTCATGCGTGTTGGGTTCTCGGGTAATCTCTGACCGGACTCTGCCAGCGTCCGATCATCTCTAACCGAACGCGTCCGGGCACGCCAGGAGCTTACTGGACTCTGACCGGACGCTACTCTACCGCGTCCGGTCAGTCGACCAGCGTGTTCCGTCATCACGTGAAAAGTGGATCTAAGCCTTTTTAATCGTACATCTATCCTTTTTTTCTTTTCTCGATCTGCCGCTCGCCTCCACCGTGACTCGAACCCTAGCCGCCTCCTCACCATCTCGCGCCAGCGCCGCCGCGCCACCTCCAGCGCCGCCACGCCTCCTCCCGCGCAGCCGCGCCTCCTCCAGCGTCGCCGCGCCTCCTCCCGTGCAGCCGTGCCGCCGCAGCCGCCTATGCTCCTTAGCCGCGCGCGCCGCTTCTCCTCCCCGCGCCCGTGCATCGCCTGCGGTAGCCGCTCAGCCGAGCCTCGCCACCGAGATTGCCTCCGACCGTCGCACCCGTTGACCTAACCCTAATCCGTCGCGACGGTTTGTGACTTCACTTCGGCTGTTCTTCGTCGAGATCTCTTCACGTGATTTTGTCTCCGCGAGGTGATTTCACACTGCCTTGATCTTTCAATTAGGGTTTGCCAATGACGTTCTGTTAAAATTCTAATTCATCCTTTGTTTTTATTGGCACTCCAGTGCTCGTCTGTCGTTTTTGGGGAACCCTAGCGCGTTAAGGTCACTTACCTTTTTATCGGAGTTTCGCTCATCTGAGGTAGCTTCTCGCGATCTATTCTTTTCTTATCTGGTATGGTTGCTTTCATAAGGACCTCGCTCATCTGGTAGTTAAAATATAATGCTTAATAGTAGCTCTATCTATTCCATATTTATAGTGGGTCTTGTCAGTGATCTGTGTGTGTCAGGTGATCAGTTTTGAATCTGAGGCCAAGCCTATGGATACGGATTGAGGCCAAGCCTCACGAGTGTCAGTTCACAATCTTGCACTATCAGGGCTTTCTCAGTCACAGGGGTTGGTCAGTATGGTTCGCTGCAAGAATGCTGGTGGTGGACCGAGTGATGAGGACGAAAGTCCTCCCAAGATGACAGAGGTAGCCCATGGCAAGCGTAAGAAGTTAGCCATCAAAAAGAGAAAGAGGACACCCACTGAGGTAGAGATAGCACAGGCAGTCGCTGATGCAACAGAGCGTGCAGAGAGAGGTGGCAGAAGCAGTGGGATTCACAATGGCGAGCGTCGCTTTCATCTTGAAGGTCGACAGCTCGGTACTGAGGCCACAGAGGGGACAGAGGACCCACCTGCAGAGCAGCCCACAGAGGACATAGAGGAGACAGAGGAGCAGACCGTTCAGACTCCACCGCGTCGTCGCTCAGGACGTACGCGTGCTCAGGTGACTCCTAGGCCAGAGGGCCAGCGTCATGGAGGTCGTCCACCTCCTAGGGCTTGAGGTCACCCTCCAGTCGAGCACTTTGACCTTAGGGGTGCTACAACACGATAGGTACAAGCTCTTAGGTTTGTCGAGGTTGGTGGGTGGTTCTCACCTCAGCGGGACCCTCGAGCTTCAGAGGGCTTCTACATACCTCTGCATGAGGATTTCTACAGAGCCTATATTGACAGCGGGATTGCATTCAGACCTCAGAGAGTCTGTCGACTTGAGGATTTAGTTGAGGTTGTTGGTGAGCAGCTCCGTCCACACTTGTCCTTTCTACCTGGTTTGTCAGACTTTCTGGGATGGACTGGAGCTTACTGCGGGACTTGGGTCAGAGAGTTCTACTCCTCACTTTGGATTGACCCTGCTCACGAGTTTATACACTTTGCATTCCGAGGCTGTGACCGCAGATTGTATAGCACCAGGGTACGGGACATTCTCAGACTCTCTGCTTCAGAGACGAAGATTCACAGTTGTGCTTCGGACAGACTTCACCACCGAGACGTCCTCACGGAGGTACAGTACCACCCATAGATATGATCAGACCTTGCTTCCGTGAGCCCTTTGGCGAGGGGTCTAGATGTACACCTACTAGCTTGACACCCCTTGCCAGAGTGCTTGATGCCATTGTGAGGCAGACTCTTCTTCCGAGGCTGGGATATATAGAGGGCCTGACACATATGCAGCTTTGGGTTGTTCATCACCTCATCTCTCAGACACTGTTTGATATTTGGGATCTGATGCTATGTGAGATGGAGGACACTTTGGCAGAGGGCTTCAAGGGTCACCGGCAGTTACCTTATGCGCACTGGATTTGCTTCAGCATTTGCTCTGCGTGTGACCTGCCTACAGAGATTAGAGCTGAGATATCTGATACCACCACTGCATTCCCAGAGTATAATATTCGACAGTTGTGGGCTTCAGTGACCAGAGAGCAGGCACCTAGGACGGGACAGCGTTACAGGCTAGAGGTTCCAGAGACAGCAGCTGAGCAGGACGAGACCGTTGAGGGTCTTGCTGAGGCCGAGCTTGCAGATCTTGATACTCAGCTAGCTGATCCAGTTCAGGATGATGCCACTGACAGCACTGACGAGGATTACCAGCCCATTCCCTAGTACCGCTCTCCTCAGTCTCACGACCATGAGGCCGGTGGTTCAGGATCAGCCTCCCGCTCAGACCCAGCAATGGTGGCTATTCTTAAGAGGCTAACCTAGACCCAGGAGAGGTAGGAGGTTTAGATGCAGCGACAGGCTCAGGACACAGCAGCTGCATTTGCTCAGATTCAGGCTCGTCAGGACGAGTTCCAGAGGCAGCAGCTAGAGTTTCAGAGGCAGCAGTTTGAGATGCAGAGGCAGCAGGTAGCCACCCAGCAGTAGTATCTTGAGCTCCTGTGACACCTCATCATTGTTGGGGTTCCTCCACCACCGTCTGTCCTTGCTCCAGCACTACAGTCAGTGGACCTCAGAGTCAGGGATAGCTGAGCTTTCAGTTTACCTCTCCCCAGCAGTAGGTCCTTCAGACCATTCAGTCCCCGAGCTACACTCCTATTCAGACGGGGTTCACTCCACCAGCTCAGCCCAGACCTCACCTTCTCTCGGGCACTCCTTTCACTGACTTGAGTGCCTCCTACAGCGAGTTGACTGGTTAGCCGACACCCTCGCACACCACTGTTGTGACCTCTTTAGGGATGTCAGCTTCTGAGACTGTGGCTCTTCCAGTGTCAGGGACCAGGACTACAGAGACAGTGCCGTCGTCAGTTGCCTCGACAGATCCTCCCACAGTTGGTACTTTTAAGGCTCAGGTGACAGAGACTGCTCCTATTGTTGCTACTACATCTTCAGTTCATGCACCTGCTCTACAGACCCAGGCCGCTTCACTGCCACATGTATCTACAGAGGGTCAGCCTGACAGTTCAGAGTCTGAGGAGGATACTTCATAGTTTATGATCACTCCACGCTCCTCGGCACCCGACACGACTGCTTCTATTCCCCCGTCGGATCCTTAGTCTTGTTTTTGGCATTTGATGCCAAAGGGGGAGAGAGTAGATTCAGGGGGAGTGTTGATAGAGGGTTTCATTTTCTTTGTGTGCTACATTCATGCATCATGTTTATTTACTCGCCCTACATTTTGTGACATGTGTGCTAGTGAGACTTTATTATATATCATGTCACTTAATTGGTTTTAGCTCATAAGGTTATGCTTCCTAGATTCAGGGGGAGTGTTGATAGAGGGTTTCATTTTCTTTGTGTGCTACATTCATGCATCATGTTTATTTACTCGCCCTACATTTTGTGACATGTGTGCTAGTGAGACTTTATTATATATCATGTCACTTAATTGGTTTTAGCTCATAAGGTTATGCTTCCGTGTCTTACTCCGATTTCATATGAGCTATGTTTTCTGTGTACTAACTCTTTATGTTTTATCTTGTGAGTACACTCAGTTGGCTTGGAACACATAAGCAATTTCTAACCCCTTGTGCTTATTGCTTTTTGCTTATGTAAACCAAGCATGTTCGAAAACCCCAACTTTTAAATCTTCTGAATCTAAGTGTTGTTTTCAATCACCAAAAAGGGGGAGATTGAAAGCATCTAGGCCCTGGGAGTTGGTTTCGGCAATTGATGACAACGCATTATTACCATGACTAACGTGTGTTTTGTAGAAACTTTGATAAGTTTGGTCATGGGGTTGATAACTGCTTTGGGCACTATGGTATTCATGCCCTTTGATGGAAATCATTTCGGTTTTCAAAGGATCAACGACAAGATTAAGGACGGTTAGTTCTGGATGTCAAGGTGTAGGGTTACATCCGGAATAGTCGTTAGGATCTTCGTTTCTTTCCTTTGGCCATACTATAAAGGGGGCATGAGCGAGTAGCTTGACCTAGGTGAGTCTTTTATTTAGGTGTGGTGCACACTTGTCAAACTTAGCACTAGATAGCTCAAGGAAAACTCAAAGTTCAGTTGGAAGCAACTTGGTTCAAGTTGCGTCGCGTTTCGAAGTCGTTTGAGCCATTTACCCTTGATCGGACGCGGTCTCTGTCACGACCGGACGCGTCTGGTCAGTACTAACAGTCACTACGTTTTCAACCTAGTTGACCGGACGCGGTCCCTGCGAGGACGGGACGCGTTGATCAGTCTGACACATGTTTCAGAGGGTAAAAGTCTAATCGGACGCGGCTAGAAATTCATCGGACGCATCCGGTCATGTTCCAGTAAGGTACTTTGCTGACTTGACGCATCCGGTCATCACTGATTGGATGCGACCGAGCGTCAGGTCAAAGTACAGTAAGGTTTTTGCATGACCGGATGCGTCCGGTCATCCCTGGTCGGTGCGTCCGGTCACTCAGCATTGTCGTTCAGTTTTTCGACCGTTACGTTCGACCGGCGCGTCCGGTCACGTCGACTGGCGCGTCTGGTCAGTGCGTGTTTTGCTGTTTTGGCAGATAACGGTTGGATTTGACTGTGGGGTGTATAAATACATCCCCTCCACCTCTTTTAGAGGTCTCTTGCTCTTTTGTTCAGCTGAGAAACATCTTTCAAGTGCGAGGGAGTGCAAGAGCCCTAGTGAGGGTAGTGATTTGAGAATCAAAGTTTGAGATCTCTCATTTGTGACTAGATAGTAGCAAGTGTGCATCCATCTTCCTATTATGCTTGTTGTGGTCAAGTGAGAGTTCTAGCTTGTTACTCTTGGTGATCGCCATCACCTAGATGGCTTGGTGGTGATTGGGAGTTTGGTGATCATCCGACGAGCTTGTGGATGACCCAACTCATCTTGTTAACGGTTTTGAGCGATTCACCGCGACGGAGTATCAAAGAATCAGCCCATAGTGAGCACTTGATCCTTGCGCGGATCAAGAGGGAGCTACATCCTTGCGCGGGTGCTCCAACGAGGACTAGTGAGGAGTGACGACTCTCCGATACCTCGGAAAAATATCGCCATGTTCCTAACCCTTACTTTCAAACATTTACTTTCTTATATTATTTTCATAGCTTGATTTACTTTCCTAGAATTGTTATGTTAGACTAGGATTGGAACTTAGGGTGCAAAACTTTTTACCGGTAGAATCACAAGGAACACTAGAAGGCACTAGAGGTGAACTTTGGCTTATAGGATTTAATTCTTGCAATTAAATTTTTAAAGAAGCCTAATTCACCTCTTCTTGGACATCTTCCATTTTCTCCTTCTTGGACCAAGTGCTGCCCCTATCTCCGTCGCCCCGTCAGTTCCGGTGGCGCACCGCCGCCACCACTGCTAATCCTGTCCTCTTTTTTCTTTATATATGATTTCTTCGCTGCCTGCACCACCAAACCGATCTCTTCCACTGTCCGGCGGGCGGCACTCCTCCTGCCCCGGCCCCATAGAACCCGTAACTCCTGCCTAATTTAGGAAGTCAAGCTAAGGTTAGAGATAGAAAGGAGAACAATAAACATATGGAGTGGATGAACTTTTTGCAGTCATGGAGACAAGGATTAGATAGTTGTGGACCATCTCCTACAGATTCTGATAATTTTTATATATATTTGCTATAAGATACATTCACCTGGCGTTTGTGGCTTGATTAACTCTTTGCTGTCAACAAAACTGAAGCTTGGCCTCACAAAACACTAGCACTAGCTAGCTTGTGTCATGCCCTGTCGTTACCTATAGTTTTGGTGCTTCATGGAGGAATCATGATCTCACACACATATTCAACCATCTGATCTACGTACTATATTACTTTGTAGATAAGCCCGTAGATATTTTATATCATCTCTGTTGCCGGACTACGTATCCAAATATATATTATGTCTAACTTATATAGTGAAAATTATATATTAAAAGAACTAAAATAACTCATAGTTTGCGAGAGAGAGAGAGTAGTGTATAGTCTAACCTTGTTAAGGTTTTGAACGCTGATCCACTAATTATTGGGTGTCTATCTAATCAAGGAAAAATGGCGGCATACCATTCCATTTCGTCAGACCGCCACGCTGCGCGTGACGACTGCGCTCTGAAAAGAAGAGCTGCTAATCTTTCTTGTCTCCTCATCACCACATTGTTTACTTCAATTAAGGCCGTGTTTAGTTGGCCCAATTTTGGATGTCCAAAATCTGCACAGTGCAAGATTCCGCACTGTAGCATTTCGTTTGTATTTGTGAATTTTTGTCCAAACATTGACTAATTAGGCTCAAAAGATTCGTCTCGCAAAGTACAACTAAACTGTGCAATTAGTTTTTGATTTCATCTACATTTAGTACTCCATGCATGTGCCGGTATTTTAATGTGACGGAGAATCTTCTTTTTGCATAGTGAAATTTAGGGGAAAATTTGGCATCTAAACAAGGCCTAACCTTGTCTCTTTGTGTCAATCAATCCATCAATCAGCTTAGAGCCCAATGCAAAAAGGTTAAAGAAAAAAAAAGGTTCCTGGACGAACCAATCATGCATCATGCGCCAGGCGGCCAGGGTAATGCCTAAACAAATCAAATCATTGAAGTGAACTAGGATGGCAGCAAAAAATGCTCAACCCCCCAACGCCACCTCTTGCAAAAGAAGTGCTTCTCATGGACGTGTGCGTGGAAGAGCAGCAGTTGGATGGATCGAGATAAGGATGGATCGAGGAGAGTTGTGCACTCCCCATTATGGTTATGGATCGATCAGGCTCCAATAACCACTCAATGCATGGCTCCCTCAAGCGTATATATATTGTACTGTTTGTTTTTTGTCCAAGGCAAATTAGTTTAAGCGTTACGGACATTTGTGCGCAGGGCCACCCTTCCCTATCTTGTGCGTCTTTTATGTAAAAAATGCTTGCAAAAAAGCCGACGTGTTTCTTGTTTGTTTCTCCCAAAGGCCCAGTACTAATCTGCCAGTAGGACTGCCTGCCGATTTTTTTTTTTGCGATAGATTGCCTGCCGAATTCATGCGTCGAATTTAGAGAAATCCACTGCTGCACTCGTGTATCAGTAATCAAAGGCCCTTTTTCAGTCCTCTTCCCGGTTCCCCCTCATGTGAAACCGGTGAAACCGAAGCCCGGGCCTCACTCGTTTCGTTTGGTCTCAAACGTTTGGTGCTACATCCTGCAGCCCACATGCGAGGATCGCGAAACAGTAGCTTGTGGCAGTCTCAAGACAGTGAACACTCGCCGTCCGTCTCGTCCTGTTGCTCGCATAGTCCTCGCCCTGAAACCATGGACGGCTGTGTTTAGGCCCAGTTTAGTTCCAAAATTTTTGGTAAAATAGGCACTGTAGTATTTTTGTTGTTATTTGGTAAATAGTGTTCAATCATAGTCTAATTAGGCTTAAAAGATTCGTCTCGTGGATTTCGTCTAAACTGTGTAATTAGTTTTATTTTTTATTTATATTTAATGCTTCATGCATGCGTCTAAAGATTCGATGTGACGGGGAATATGAAATATTTTGCAAAATTCTTGGGGAACTAAACTGGGCCTTAGTTACTCCAAAAATGCACTATGCAAAAAAAATTCCGTCACATCAAACTTGCGATATATGCATGGAGTACTAAATGTAGATGAAATCAAAAACTAATTGTACAGCTTAGTTGTACTTTGCGAGACGAACGTTTTGAACCTAATTAGTCAACAGTTGGATATTATTTACCAAATAAAATCAAAACATGCTGTAGTATATTTTTCATCGTTTAAACACAGCCGACATGGAGTCGTGGACCGTCCTCTCTGTCTCCAACTTTACCGTCGTCAAGTATTATCAGGCAGCAACTTTTCCTGACCTCTGTCAGCACACACAGTACAGTGACTGCAGTGGCGTGACGGCAGGCTCGTGGCCGGCCGCCCGCCCGCCCGGCCCCGGGCCGTGCATGCCAAGTGAACGGCCAGGGACGCCACCTGGACATGGGGAAGGCACGGGCTTGTGCTTCTCAGGAATCTCTAGGAGCCTGTCGATCGAGCCGAAAATCTGTGTTGGCACAAACGATGATATACGTACAGCTCAGACTCAGAGCCGCGATATTAGCGTTTTTTTTCCCGAGCGGGATTTCACCGTATTTCATTAGGAGGGAAGGAGTTTAATCCACAACAACAGTCGGCTCAGGCGGCGAGAAGCTACCCAAAACCGAGCAGACAAGCCCTAAGCTACGAGTTGTTACATTGTTCCTAGATGTTGCGACATGGGAAATGAAACAGACGACGGTGACAAGCGGCGCAAACGGCTCCGAGTGCCCGCTGCTTCCTACCTGGAAACAGCACCGTCATGGCCTCACGCTTCGACAGCGACGAGGGCAAGGTGAAGGCCGTCTGGAACTCCTCGAACGAAGCTTCGTCGGGTACAACGGTCTCGTGGTCGAGGCCGAGGCGGTGCATCATCATCTTTCTGGTCTGCGCCTCCGTTTTGTGGTCACGGAATGTAACACCCCGGTGTTAGGCATGCATTTAGCATCTGCAAATCATGGGCATAAGCACCATCATGCATTCATGAGCATTTCATGTTATATAAAACATTTGAAACATGTTAATGAAACATAGATGTTGCATTTGTTTGTTTCAATAGGCCTATGCTCGATATATGTTTGTTTGATTGCATACATTCTTGTTTGAGTGTTAAAAAAAACTTAAAATTGGTCATCAAGTAATTTGGAGCAAAGTTCCTTTTGAAAATTTTCCCAATTTTTACTTTTAAAATTATCATTGAAAAATAAGGTTTTTATTTGAAAATCAACTTTTTAACCCTAGTTCAAAATCGGTTGGGATTTTGACTTTGTGTCTTTTAACAAAGTTGTAGATATTGAAAAATGGAGCAACTTTTGTTTTTGGACTTTTTCTCAAAAAGGTTTAGAAAATGCTCCAAAATGGATTTTTAGGTGCTGCTATTTAGAAAAATAAAGAAAAAAGAATTTTTTCAGGCTTCGTGGGCCTCGGTGAAAGCCCAAGTTTGGTTTTGGTAATTAATGACACCAAGTTGCTAATGCCATATGTTAAGTGTTTTGAGTTAGACATAAGCAACACATGTGATGAAGGTGTATGTGGCAAGAAGTGGTGGCCACAAGATCACAAAGAGATGGTGCATGGACATGAAATGATTATCATGGTGGAGATGCACATAATATGATGGACATGATGATCAAGTGGAAGAGAAGGATCTAAGAGCTCAAGATAAAGGTATAACCATAGGGGTTTTCCTTTTGCCGGTCTAAGATGAGTAGAGAAGTGATTGACCGGGTTTAGGATACATAGCCGACTATCAAGAGGGGCAATCACGGTTAGCTCGGGAATCAAGTGCCACTAGATCATTGTCTTGAGCATATGCATTAGGATCTAGTAAAGAGCTAACATAACGCATTGGAAAATATTTTGTGAAATGCTAACACACTTGCATATTGGTGGTGTACACATGGTGATATTAGCACATTTGGGAAGGCGGTGGAGTTTAAGCGGTAAAGAGGGGTTTGGGTTCCTCTCTCCCTCCCGCCGAGCTTGCGAGGCGGGATTCGGCGCTTTTTGGGGAAGTGAAATGCCTATTTTCTACTGCGCTGGAAGTCAAAAAAGAAACGGAGGCGAACGAAGGTCACAGAGGTGACCAGACGCTGCACCGGACGCGGTCATGGTATGACCGGACGCGTCCGGTCAGTTCAACGCTGCAGTCAGGCGCGCGGGTGTTAGGGTTTGCAACCGGTGCGTCCGGTCACTCGCGGGACCGGCGCGTCCGGTCAGGCACCCAGAGGGAACTGAAGTTCGCAAGGTCAATCAGACGCGCGGCGCGTCCGGTCACACGCGATCGGACGCGTCAGGTCGTTGAGGGAGCTTACTGGACTCTAACCGGACGCTGGCACTGTCGCGTCCGGTCGTTACTTCGCGGGCTCGCGGTGTTGTGTGATCGGCGCGTCCGGTCAGTGGAGCGGCGCGTCCGGTCATTCGCTAGAGCGCGTCCGGTCACAGCAATGGTAACTTCTGACGCGCACTGTCCACGCTTGTCCTATAGTGACTGGACGCGTCCGGTCACCCTGACCGGTGCGTCCGGTCAGCTCGTTTTAAACTACGTCGTCCAGTAACGGCTAGCTGCGTACCCCTTCGCTATAAATAGAAGTTGTCCGGGGTTTGAGGGTAACTCTTGCATATTTTGAGACCTAGAGACATCCTTTGAGCTAGAGAACAACCCCTCCACTCATCTCTTTGCTTAGTTGCACATCTTGAGTGAGATTGAGTGAGATTCAAGTGCATTGCTTGAGAGTTGCATTCTAGAGGCACTTGATCTTCGAGTTGCTATGGATTTCTCGTTACTCTTCTGTGTTTCCCGACACGGTAGATGGCTTGGAGCAGCGGAGGTGATTGAGCTTGCAATTGTAGATTGTTGGAGCCCTCACCAAGTGTTGTAAGGGGTTCTTGATCCTTCCCCGCGGGAGTTCGCGAATCGGATACTCTAGTGGAGCTCATGGCTTGGAGGATCCCCATCTTGTGTACGATTGTGCGGCGCCTGCTGAGGGCTTGACTCTTCATAGTCGATTAGCTCGCGAATCGACAAGTGGGTGTATCGCCACAACGGAGAGTAGCTTCCCGGGAAGCAAGTGAACCTCGAGATAAATTCTTGTGTCATTCTCTTTCCGAGGATTTCTCTTGTGTGATTGATTGATTGGTACTTCTCATCTCTACACGGTGATATAATCACTCGAAGCTCTTCTCTCGTATTACTTCTTGTTTCTAGCTTGTAGTTGTTGTTGTGTTTAGTGAATAGCCTTGTACTAGACTTGTGTAAGTGGCTTGCTTAATTAGTTAGAGCTAGTGCTTTTGCTTCGCCACCTTTCGTACTAACTTGTGGTTAAGTAATTCTTGTAGAAGTTTTAATTAGGCTATTCACCCCCCTCTAGTCTATTTGGACCTTACACTCGGCCTCATTTTTGGCCCAATTAGGCTTGTCGGCCCGGCCTGCCCGCCCGCGTTCGTCCGTGCGCTCGCGCGCGCCGCGCCGACCGCCATTAGGGCGCGGACGCCGCGTGGTCGCCGGCGTGCGGCGCCGCTCGCCACGCGCCCCTAGGTGGCCCCCGTAGCTCCGCGGGCTCGTCAAAACGCAGCAGCAGCTCACCTCCTCCCTCGGCTCCCTTCCATTCGCTCGCCTCGCCATTCTTGCCTCGCCAAGGCAGCAGCAGCCATAGCAGCGCCACCGTGCCATCTCCGCCGCCGCGCAGCTCGCCAACCGGGGAGCCTCGCCACGATTCGGCTCGTGAGGAGCTCCGCCCCACCTTGCTCGATCCCGCAAAGCAGCCCCACCCTTTTCCCTCGCCTCGTCGTGGCCGGAGGTGCCTTCTCCGCCGCTCGCCGGAGTCCGGTTCCACGCGGGTGAGCCGCTCCGCGCCACCCTCCTTCATTTAGCGAGCAACCGACCCGCCTCAACCTCGCGAAGCTCGCGCGCCATCTCTCGCACCTCGCCGTGGCCGGAGCTGGCGTGGCCGCCGCTCCGCAGCGCTGCCGTGCGCCATGGACGTCGGCGTGCTCACTCCGGTGAGCCGCTCGGCCAATCCGTGGCACCCTTCGGTGCGGCTCGGCGCGCTGAGCACGCTGGTGCCCACAGCTTCGCCGCCGGCGAGATCCGGCCGGCGGGAGCTCCTCCCCTGCCTCTGTCTCCCTGGACAGTGGGGCCGCGGGGCCCCAACTGCAGTGGCTTGCGCTAGATCTGGGTGCACGTTGTCGTGTGCACGTTGCATTTCCAGATCTAGATTTTCAAAGAATTGATTTTGGAAATGTTTTTCAAAATTTGTTTAAATCCTTCCAAAAATCTTATCTCATGTTTTATTGCTCCAATTTGAGTGAGACCAATTTTCTTGTGTTCCTTGTGATTAGATCTACTGGATAAAAATATTGCATGTCATGTTTGTGAAAATTTTATATAAGGTTTTATTTAATTCCTTAAATTGCTGATATCTTGTAAAATGCATATTTAATTATGTGTAGCTCAGAAAAATAAGAGACTTGTTTTGTTAGGCTTCTTGTATGATATAATATCTGTGAAAATTTTATGGCATGCATGTTGTATAGAAAAATATGGAGGTGTAGTTCAAATGCCATTTTTAGCTTGCATTTGTTATTTTTGCTAGGGCTAAAAATATGAATAATACATGCATGTGAAACTTTTTCTATGATGATTAGTTACTGTGTAAATCATAAGAAAAATATGCAATATGTTGTTTGGTACTTTTTGTAGTACAAAGTATTTTCCATGCATGGTGTAGCACTGCTTTTGTCCTTTTTGTGTAGGATGTTATATATGTCCAAATGCAGTGAAATTTTGGTGGTAGTCTATGTTTGACATGATTAGGCTACTATAATTTTCTGAGAACTAAAAATATAGGTTGCTGTTCAAACCTAGATTAAATTAGGGTTTAATCGGAAATTCCTTAATACATGATTAGTTACTAGTGGTTTCTTTGGTGTATCTTTGAAGCACCAAAATAGCATGCTGGTGTGGTGAGATAGGTTCTTTTGTTTTGTAATACAACAAGTAGTTAGTAGCTAAATACTTCGGTGTGATTGCATGCATGTTTGTTATTCCATGTGATCAGTAGATAGAGAAGAAGTACAAACTTGCTTTGTTAAGTAGAATGTGAATTGTGCATTTACACACACATGCAAGCATGAGCATCATGTGTCATCCCATCGGTGCGCCTTTCCCATCAGCACTTATACCCATGCACACATGCATCATACAGGATCGGTGCAGAAAGCAGTACATGTGGAGCACGGAGTTCCCGAGAAGGCCGTGCAATGAGAGGTGCCACCCCTGGGAGAACCAGAAGTCGAGGAGCTAGACGATGATCTACTGAAGTGTCGGGACCACCGACTATCAACCTTCTGGAAGGCAAGCCCCGGAGCATTATAAGTCTCCCTACTTTAGCAAAGCAAGATAAATATATATGTTATATGTAATGTTGCATTAAGTTATAGGAGTTGCTTGAAACCGTTGATGCATATCACTATGATATTCCTTGAACACCTTGATATATCCTGATATCCTATTTAAGTCTAGTTCCAGAATATCTGCTTAGCTATGCTTAGTCTGGTAGAAGTGGGTGATTTCCCGTCACCTACGATTTAGGTAAAAACATGTCATGTTTAGCAATGTGCTATCATGGAAAGAGAACCATTTGTGGTTGAATAAATGGAGACCGAGCGGAATGTTGGGCAGCAAGGCATGGGTCTTGTGTGCTTGTAGTTTCCGTCTGTGTCGATTAAGGACCGTACCGTTGTCAGCCCTCAGTCCTTTTTGAACGCATGCCCCACATTTAGCTAGCCGGATAAGTACTTCCGACCGCGAAGCCTAGTAGCTCTGTTTGGACCGATGACCGAGATGATGCCAAGACCACCTCAAGCCTATTGACCGTGGACAAGAATGACCTGGCTCCAGTGTGGGCAGTCATAACTTGAGTGACCTGGCGCGGGAGGAACCCAAGGTGTATAGGGTTCATGGCGGTCCCGCGACGTTTTTCCGAATAAGTACCAAAGGTGACCTGTAGCTCACTGGGCCGGTGAGTATGGTTTGTGTGGGGAATACATCACCAGCTGGTTAGTAATCGATTCGAGTCGCCATCGCTCCTGGATAGTGAGCAACTGGACTGAGTTACGTCATCGTAGTAATGTGATTATGGAACACGATGATGGTTATGGTTATGAGTATGATGTGGAAAATGCTAAACAGAATTGGTTACTATTGATTGCTTAATCTTATCCAAGTGATTTCTCTAGTACAGGTGCAAATCTAGATAGGTTTAAATGAACAAGTTAAATTGATGCTAAAGATTAATATTGCAATTTAAGTGCTATCGCTTTTTATGCAAAATGTTATCAAGCCAACCCCACTATAAAGCCTTGCATACTCCTTGGTGTCATGTTGTTTTCTGGTTTTTGTCAGGTAAGTCTAGCTGAGTACCTTCTTGTACTCAGGGTTCTTCTCCCCCTTGTTACAGGTGTTTATTAGGACCAAGGGCAATGGTTTTTCCATACTTCTTACCTCGATGCTTTTGTGGAGGAGACTACAGTATGGCACTACTATTTAAACAAAACGGTGTGTGTTGATTTTGGACAATAATGCTTCTGCTACCTATTATTTCAAACTCAGTGTTGTAATAACTTTATTTGAACTCCGATGTATTTGAACTATGTACGCATGTGAACTATAACCACTAAACCAGTACGGTCTAGGCTATTTGTTGAGAAGTTTGAGATCCTTCGAGATTTCATGGACTACCGGGTTATACGGGCTTAAGTTTGCTAGATTCTCTGCCCTAGCAGGTGAATTTTCTCACTTAATTTCATATAATTGGGCGGTTCCGTTACACGGAACTTGCTCTTGGCTGCAAGGCGGGCACTCCGCTTAGGGATCCAGTCATCGTCCTCCTCCACCCGAGCCGCCTTGGTCGTGCACAAGCGCGGTGTGGATGGCAGGATGGGCTGCACTAGCGGCTTCTTGAAGGTGGCGATGAAGGATTCAACCGAGGGCCAGGCCTGCTCCCCGCAGTGGTCGTCGTTGTCGAAGACCACTACCGGCTCTGTGCTCTCCAACTGATGGGTGGTGTCATGGGCAGTCGGCAACAAGGGGCCAAACCGCAACGCCCCGGTCCAGAAGAATCAACCACTAGGCCAGAAAGACAGTCATCAATAAACTGAAGCATGCTATCTGGCCCATCTTAGCTGCAGAAGGCAGAGAGACTTGGCTCGAACAGGAAGAGAGGCCCCTTCGCTGGGCCCTTTGCATGGCAGGCCTCCCGACCCATGACTAGTCCAAAGTCCTCATCCAGCCCCTCCCCATGACGCCTCTGCAGCCACTCCAAGAAGCATGGCCTCCCACCGGGTTGCAGTCGATGGAGTGGGCCTGTTCGGCGTAGGCAGCGGCAGCGGCTTTCGGTGGGGTGCACAGAGAAGCCTGAACAAGCATCGGGTATGCAGCCTGGAAATTGACAGGAGAGTGTGAGCATCCAAGCCAGGGCTCGAAGTCAACTTTCTGTGGCACCCACTCCTCGACATGCATCGCCATGGGCGCAGGAATCCTGGTGGTAGAAAGGCAAAGTATGGCGCCACGCGTGACATGACCAACAGGTCACGTCACCCACCCGGATAGCACGTGACGCCTCACTATAAGGTCTAAATGGCTAGAGCGGGGTGAATAGACTATTTAAAATTCTACAAGCTTCACTAAACAACAATTGTTAGTATAAAAGAAGACGACGCTAATTCCAGCACTAGCTCAACTATACTAAGCAAGTCATCTATACAATTCTAGTGAATAAGACTATGATCTCTAATTCACACCAACAAAGCTAAGTCACTAAGCTACTTACTCCTATGTGATACAAACTACTCTAAGCACACTAGACAAGATATAGTGCAAGAATATAAAAAGAGAGTGAATTGATTCTTATACCGATGGTGTAGAGATGAGATGTATCCAAAGAATTAATCACACACAATCACAAAGAGAATTTTCGGCAAGAGATGACACAAATTTTTTTATCGAGGTTCACTTGCTTCTAGGCAAGTTACTCCTCATTGTGGTGATGCACCTATTTGATGGATCACGAGCTAATTGACTATCAAGAGTCAAACCCTCAGCGGGTGCCGCACATTCACTCACAAGATGGGGATCCTCTGAGCCATGAGCTCCACTAGAGTAGCCAATTCGTGAACTCCCGCGAGGAAGGCTCAAGAACCCCTCACAATCACTTGGTAAGGCTCGAAACAATCTTCAATCACGAGCTCAACACCACCACTACTCCAAACCATCTAGGGTGTCGGGAAACACCCAAGAGTAACAAGCAATCCGCGGCAAACTCAAGAATCAAGTGCCACTAGATGCATCTCTTAATGCAATGCACTTGAATCTCACTCAGTCTCTCTAGAGTGTGCAACCAAGCAAGAAGATGAGTGGAGGGAGTGTTCTCTAGCTCAAAGTATGCCTCAAGTATTTAGTTGTGCAAGAGAGAACCCCCTAAGGCTGCCCCTCGTCTATTTATAACGTTTCACTCAAGAGCTAGTCGTTATGCCTTGGACGGGGGCATCAGACGTGTCCAACGCCGCACCGTCGGACGCTGCCAGCGTCTGATGCTCGTCTAACATGCGCGCTTGATCTACGCCATGTGTCCTGCTTTGAATGTGGCCCGTTGATCTCCAACGGTCACTTAACACTCAACGCACATAGACACAACGCGTCGGACACGTCAGATGACACACACCAGACATGCCACCTTCGCACCAGACGTAGTCCAGTGAGCACGTTTTTGCGCTTGGTCATCAGACGCGTCATGTGGCTAGGCGTCGGACGCGCCCACAGCGTCTGATGCTCGCTTCACTTCTATGCGCCTCTACATGCGGCTGACGTCACCAGCGACGGACGCTGACGTCACGCGTCCAACGTTCCACCGTCAGTGCGTCTGATGCACGGCCGCCAACGCTCCGCATGCTATGGTTAGGCGTTAGACGCCAGGCCAGCGTCCGACGCTGCCGAATGCCGCGTCTGATGCGTGCTTTTTAGCATGAAACACTTCCACGACTTCACTACTTCCCACTTCCGCGTGTAAAGGAAAATAGCCATTTCATTTCCTCGAAAGCGCCTAAATCCTGTGCTCTCAAGTTTGGCGGGAGGGAGAGAGGACCCCCAAACCCCTCTCTATCGCTCAAACTCCACCACCTTCGCAAATGTGCTAACACCACCAAGTGTACATCACCATGTGTATGTGTGTTAGCATTTTCACAATCATTTTAGAAGACATTACGTTAGCTCTCTACTAGATCCTAATGCATATGCTCAAGATGATGACCTAGTAGCACTTGATTCACGAGCTAACCATAATTTTTCCTCTTGATAGTCGGCTATCAATCCTAAACCCATTTAATCGCTTCTCTACTCATCTTAGACCAGCAAAAGCAAACCCTATGATTATACCTTTGCCTTGATCACTTTGTTCCATGTCCATCTCCTCATGCTTGATCACCACGATCATCATTTCATGTGCATCTCTAAAATGATCGTCATTTCATGTCCATGCACCATCTCTTTGTGATATTGTGGCCACCACTCCTTGCCACATACACCTTCATCACATGTGTTGCTTATGCCTAACTCAAAACACTTAACACATGGCATTAGCAACTTGGTGTCATTAATTACCAAAACCAAACTTGGGCTTTCACTCACGCGGTCGGAAAGTCAGGCCAAACCCATGACCCAGCCTAGGGTCATCATCACTACCGAACCTCGTCGTCCGTGGCCGCGTGTCTCCGCAGTTGCGATCGCAAAACCCTGGCACCACAACATCGCAGCACTATCAAACATCTGAGGCTAAAAATTTTCTTTGGCGATGGATGATCTGACGCTAAATCCTCATTTAGCGATTTGTTGTCTGTCGCTATAGGTGTTCATGTTTAGTGTTAGCCCATCTGTCGCTAAAAGTAGATATAGTGTTGATCTATCTGACGCTAAAAGAAATAGGCCCCACGCCTAGTTCACGTGCCCTGTCTCTATAAGCAGTTCGCACGCAAATTTTTGCCTGGCCCACCAATAGAGTGACAAACCCTAGTCTCTTCCCGTAAATCCCAAATCCAAGAGGCCACCACCGCCTATTCTTTACTCTCTCTCGCTGGCTACTGCCCAATCCGTTCACTCTCCCTGCCCTTCAGATTCCAATTCGTGCTGCCGGTCTTCATCCCGCTTGATCGATCGCACGCCTATCTCTCCCAAATCCGTCGACACCCACCCAAATCCCCTCGTGCCTGCCTCACCCCCTAGTCCCCACGCTGGCCACCCTCACTGCTTCCCGCGTCGCCTGCTACGCGCGACAGAGCACCGCCCAGCCCTCTGCCCCGACAGCGCCTCGCCCACCCCTAAATCCCCGCCCGCCCAGTCCTAGCTCGCCACGCCCTCTAGCTCCCGCTCGCAATCTCCTGCAGCTCACCTGCCCCGTCCACCTCTTGTTTCACTGCGGCCTGGGCACACTTGCCAGTGGCTTTGCTAGCGTGGACCCCACGCGGTGGCACATCATTCCCCTCCGTCTAGTGACCGCGTGGTACCACCTTTTCAATCCCCTGCCCACGCCATCCTTCCCCTCCGTCTAGTGCCGATCGAGAATCCCCGTCCCTGGAGTACATGACTGCGGACAACGCTGCCCCCTGGAGCACGGCGCGCCCAAAGCTGACCACGCCACCAGCGCTTCGACGGTGGAGCGATAGCGCCCACAGGCAGTGCACCGACGCCTGGATAAAGATCAGAGGCAACAAGTAAGTCCCAATCCATGAAACTCTCGGTGATTCAGTCGGATTCAATTAGTTCATTAGAAGCAATGTGCAAATTTGTCATTTTCTTTTCCTTCTAAAATTGCCCTCCTAATTTCTAAGTAGGAGATACACAATGCAGATGTAATACATGGTTAAGGAATCTTAACAGGTGGAGGTTGTTCCCGTTCGCCCACCCCCTCTGTTCGCTTGCGCTCTAGCTAGCTTCGGCCGGCATCGGTGGCCTTCATTGTCGTGCCCTCGGTCCCTTTCTCTCCGCAGTGCAGCCCTCTATTTGTTTCCTCGAGCAGGCCTACGGACTAGATTTGCGCTCCAGGCAGGCCTACGGAGCTCGTCCTCTGCCCGTTTCCTCTATGTCAGAGTGTAGCACCTCAGATCCTATAGAGACCGAGATGTCATCTAGAGGGGGTGAAAAGGCGTTTCTAAAAATTAACACCTTCAAATGCGAAAACGATTAGTGTGGGAGTTTCCAATTTCTTGGAAACTCCAAATCAGAGAAATAACCCCTCACGAGTCAACCACAGAGTATATTCAAGGTATATAAATAATCTAATAGCTATAAGCCTGTGACACAAGATTTAGAGCAAAAATCAAATAGAATCAGCACTAGACAGAAATACCGGACACATCCGGTATTGATACCGGACACGTCCGGTATTCACGGGATGGACAGAAGCAGCCCCAAACTTGCTCCTTTTGATTCCTATTTTCAATCCAAGCTGCAGGTACCTACTAGATATAATATGAAGCATAGAGAACCTGCACAATAGCTCGAATACCACAAGTGAATCACAAATACCAAATAAAGACAAGTGGAGACACGATATTTGTTTTATCGAAGTTTGGTCTCCATCGAGACCTACTCTCCATTGAGGGAGCTGCGGGAGACCCAAAGGTTCCCCCTAGAGGATACCATGAAGGTCACTCTAGCAGAAGTCTTTTCCAACTCCTTTTCCTCCTTCACTAGGTGATTTCTTCCCTTTCGGCAGCGAAATCAAGCCGGCACAGACAATCCGAGGCACACCATAGCTCTTGGGTGCTCTCTGGCGATGCCTAACCGTCTAGGACCGAAGAGTCCAAGAGTAACAAATGCGGATCACAAAATAGACAATATGCTCAAGTGCTCAAGAGGTGGCTTGCTCACAAATTTGAATTTCTCCCAACCCACAAGTTGGATTTATCGATTTGGATCAATCACTCACTAAGAGAGGGTTTGGATCAATCACTCACTAAGAGAGGGTTTGGGAGAGTTAGCAAGGCTCAAAAACGTGTAGGAGAACCAACAGAATTAGCAGCCCTCAAAGGAGAGGGCTTGGAGGTATTTATAGCCACTTTGAAAAACTAGCCGTTATATAGCTGTTGGGATCAGTCAGTAATACCGGACACGTCTGGAATTTCCAGGCTATGAACTTTCAAGCCAGCAGTACACCGGTAGTACCGATCTGCTAGCACCGGTGGTACCGGTGTGACCGGTAGTACCGGTAGGCCAAATATGCGCGCACTTTCCACAACACAAATACCAGACACGTCTGGTATTTTCTGTACAGCACCGCATGTTAGCAATTTCAAAAGTTTTCTTTCTCTCAAACTCTCAAGGTTTGGTTTGAGCACTTAAGAATATAAGTCTATGAACATGATGCATCCCTCTTAATAGTACGACTTTCCTATTAACTCAAGATTAAATGAAAATAAAGTTAAACCTCTTGAGTTGTTTTTTTCAACCAAGGTTGATTCTTTCAATCTTCATCAAGTGAGGGTGTCAACTTTGATTTCTTCTTGAGCATAGCCACCTAGGGGCGGAGACAAGGGGGGCGGGCAGGGGCCTGGCCCCCCCTAATCATGCACAATTTTCATTAGTACCTCTCATTAGTTCTTACAAATCATTAGAAATTAAATAAACAAGCCTTCTTAGTCAATTCTAAAATATCTTTTCAAATAAATCTCTTAATTGTCTAATGTTAAGTGTCTAAATATAGTAAATATGATGGTATCGTTGACCTATGAACAACCTTTTTATTTTCAATTTAGACATTTAGCATTTTTCTAAATAAAAAGATTAATAGCATCTCTATGAATTTGGTACAGTTTACTTGCAAAACTAATAGATCTAGCAAGTTAACAGAAGAAATAGGAACCTTAAATTTTGTCCTTCTCCAACGGTCTCCTATAATAGCTTCTAAACGATTTTGCATGGGAATCCCAGACTATTTTTTATGAACTAAACCCCTTTTAATAGTTTTTTTGTCTCTTACCGCTTTGTCATGCGTCCAATTTACGTCGATCTCCAAAGAAAAATACTAAACATGGAGCGAATACGGAGTTTCACTTGACTGCAGAAACTTATACATTGTAGAGGATATTTAGTAACTTTTTATTTTTAAGGAGCCCTTTTACCGAACAGTTGGAGGGCACCTTTTTTCTTTTTCTAAAAATCCAAAGTGGGAGTTGTTTTACAAAACTTCTGGACATGCTCTAAAGACAATTTATTATAATTTTTTAAGCCAACATCAAAATGATAATTTTTAAATTGACATCAAGATTTGATAGTTTTCTATAGACATTCGATGACCTGGCCCCCCTATATCTAAATCCTGGCTCCGCCCCTATAGCCACCTTGAGCTAGTGACTTGACTTCATTTTAACAATGTGAGTTGATTCCAAATAAAGTCACTTCTTTATAAAGTCATCTAGGCTTTGATCCTCCACTTCAATATGACCAATATGTTTTGATTAGGCTTTGACTAAATGCAAGTACTTCCTTCTTCACCCTAGCTAGGTTCCTTGACTGCCAAGCCGTCGCTTGCCCTTCACCCTTGCTTAGTACCTCGAAGCTTTTCCTTGCTATCTTCACCATCTCAAACCATCTAGTCATACTTGGTGTCGAATCATTCAATAAGCTCAAATATAAACTTGTCCTTCATTTAGCAAGCTTCAAGGTGAGACAATTCCATATGCAATCCCTCATGTCTCATTAATCATTTCTTCAATGTGCTTGCTTACAATAGGAGTTAAAAAATCCCACAAATGAGTAAGCCTAGCATGGAATACATTTGCATTGTTGTCTTGTGTTTGAACTAGATTGTTTCCAACAATACATCATTTTGGCTTTCATTAAGTACCTGTGAGATAATCCATTTCCTGTCCACACTTAGCAAACGGGTTAGACCTTTAATCACGTTGTCATTGAATCATCCAAAATCCACTAAAGGGCTTGATGCACTTTCAATCTCCCCCATTTTGGTGATTGATGACAACTTGATTAAAGCTTACAAAAGATATAAAAAAAATTTAAGCTCTTGGGTTCAATGATTTATGAGAGACTCCCCTTAATATGTGCTTATGAATAGAATTCACAAAATGACCTCAAATATCAATTGCACATATTAAGAAACATAGGAGGCTCCCCCTAAATCATTGCATCCGTGAGGTGCAAGTGTGTGTGACAACATAAAACCGTGATGCATATGATAAAATATATCACATAAGAGTAAATAAGAAAGCATCACATCATACATTTTCATTCTAGCATGCATGGTCCTTATGAAAATAACTACAACACATGTATATCACACAAGGCACTCATCACAAATTTTCTCAAGTCCACAAACCACTAAGATAGATTTTATTACAAGATAAATATCATGTCACATGAGTCTCAAGTGATACATCCATGAAGCACAAGTCTCATTTTTCACATGATACAATCTATCTCAAGCTCAAGATACATCAATGAAGCTCAAAAGATACTATAGCTACAGTACAAATCTCCAGATACAAAGATAACATATGAAACACAATCTGAAGCTTTAATTAGCCTCTCTCCCCCTTTGTCATCCATCACTATAAAGGTCCAACAATGACATACTAAACACAAAGGGGTTGCAAGCTGTATATAACACCTGTGATCACTCGTTGTCATCGTCGTCATCATGTCCACCATCATCCTCATCATCAGAACGTGGAGCACCAGCTGGACGAGAGCCACCCTCACCGGTGGAGCCATGACCTCCGAACCCATAGTAGCTGTAACCACCGGTGAGATTGTCCCAAAAGTTTAAGGCAACCTCATTTGCTGCACTGGGACGTGGCTGAGTGTGAGTAGACACACGAGCCTACAAAGGCAAGGTGTCAGGATGCTGCTGTGACTGCTTCGGCTGCTGCTGACCCTGCTGCCGCTCTTGTCACTGAAGAAACTTAGCAAACTCTCTGTCGTATCTAACCTGTTGTTGCTCCTCTGTCTCTAGCTCACTAGTCTCATCATCTAAAATAGGAGACCTAGGAGGATCAAGCTCAAGACTCTAAGAAATCAGCTTGAGCGTGCGAGTGTCCTTCCTCCTAGCCTTCCTCTTCTCTCGTTGCCTAATCTGAATATCTTTGCACATCCTAAAGATAGAACTAAAGAACTTGCGGATGGGCGAGGGAGGGCTGCCCCGGCGTGAAGAGAAACGTGAAGGGGCATGTGGTGGAGGAGAAACTCCTCCTCCTACTGCTACACCACCCTCAGGTGCGTCTGCCTCTGCTACTGCTCCTACTCCTCCTGGGCAAGGTGGAGGTACTCCAATCTCTGTCAAATCAGCCGATATCTTTAGAATCTTGTGAGACTTATCATAATCAAACTGATGCCCTATCACCTGCTCAATCATGTGCATAATGTATGGAGCAAATCCACAGCCCTTGAGGGGCCTCTCACCAACACTCTGGATCTCACACCAGATAAAGTCAAAGATACTAAAGGACCGTGCATCTGGTGCCATCCGGTGGAGAAGGTTCCTGGAGTAATCTGCCACTGCGCCCTTGTCACCACCCTTACAATCAATGGTCTTCCTGAACATCCTATCAAGGTACCTGTAGGTAGGGTGAAGGCCAACCACCTTCCCAATAGCACCACCTCTGTACATGTAGGCCATCTGCTTAGGTGGTAGTATCTGCTCAAGGTGAATCCTGTCTCTCTCAAGCTCGTCCTCTAGAATGCCAAGATAGCCTACAAAAGCTACATACCCAACACTGTACCACTATCCCTCTAGCATCCAATGCATGCGCCTTGGCTCCTCCTCAACAAACAATGTAGCATAGAACTACGCAATAACCTTGGTGTTCCATGGATGCTGAAACTGCATAAGCTCATACACACCTATGCACTGGCATGTCTCAATAGCCACATGTAGAGAGGGCCTCTTCTGCTTCCTAACATGATCCCAGTCAACCCACTAAGACTTGGCCATAATCGGATCCCTAGAAAGCACCACACTGTGATAGAAGTCAAACTAAAACATGGTGCGAAAACGATGGTCATATGGGCAACTCTTCGGCTGACCCCTAGGATCAATCCTCCTCTGCTCTCTAGCTCTCTCTGTCATACCTTTTGCTTTGTAGTTCACACTATGCACATAGCCAGGTAAAGTGGTACGACGAATCTTTAGCATGCCATAGTGAATGCCCCCTGCCTGCTGACCTCCCTGAGGTGCATGCTGAACTGGAGAATCCTCTTCTTCCTTAATCTCCTCCTCATCACCACTATCATCATCATCTAAACCTCCGTCAGTGCTCTTCCTCTTCCTTGGCTCAACTCTGTAATCATCAATCTCATCATCATCAGAAGAAGGACTACTGTCACCATCACCACCCTCTCGGTACTGTGGAGCACCCCTAGTGGCTCTAGAGGGTCTCCCGCTACTACCCTGCTCCTGCTGACTGAATCTGGGATGCAGGTCCTGCCTTGCCTTCTTGTATTTCTCAAACACAGGTTTGTCATGCTTAGCCTTGGACCGGGGCTCAAGCCTGCCATCCTTGTGTCTCCCCATGCTGCTGCCATGTTTCCAAAAGATCATATCATAAGATCTTAGAAGCATGTCCACAAGAATCTTTTAAGTGGTGGTTTAGAGAACCAGATGACTTATCCAAATTTTGCAAGCACCTAAACCAACCGTGATCGTAGGTTCACAAAATAGTACTGACAAGTCATTAATGCTCTAAAGAATCACTTTTGATCGATACGAGGCAAGGAGTGCAGAGACACTGCACTGGCCTGGCACATATGCATGTAGAGCCACCAAAAAATGGTCCTTGTTCAAATCGACACCAATCCATCTCAAATTTTTACCAAAACTTCTAGACCACCAATGTAGCATCTTTATAAAAAGAAATTTAAGGATTGAGTATCCAACAGATCGAACGAGTTTTGGGATTTGAAATACCTAGAATGGGGAATGTTGAAGTCAATCTTAAATCCACTAAGCAACCCTTGAAATCTTGAAGTGGGTGTCCTTCAATCCTCCATTCTTCTCCTTCCTTCCTTCTACCCTTTTTCTTGCTTGGCTGTCGTCCAAGGAGGCAATGCAGGAAGCTAGGGTCCCTTGGCTTGCAAATGTTGCGGTGGTAGGCGAGGGCTAGCAGTAGGAAGGGAGGCAAGCGGTGCGGAAACAAGGGAGAGCGAGGGAGGCAAAGGCCGACACCGCGAGGAGGAAGGTTGCGGTCATGGCGGCGCGAGGGTGAGAGCGGGACTAGCGGAGGCACAGCTGGACAAAGTGGATAGGAAAGAAAGAATGAGCCACAGACCCTGGCCACAGGGGTAACTTAACCTAACTCTTCACGGATACCGGACGCGTCAGGTACCCATACCGGACACATCTGGTATTTGTGGGTTGGCGCCATTTGCTCCAAATTTTCATTTCTTGATTCCAAAAACCTTCTTAGACGTTTCTTAATCCAAAATAATGTCTGACCTTGATCCAAATAAGATGTGATCAATTTTTCTTATCCAAATGCCAAGAGTACCACTTCTCTTTTCCAAATTTTGGCATATATTGATTTTGAATACTTGAGATAGATAAAGTGAGACATAGTAGATTGTGGACTTAAGAGAGCCATGTCATGAGTGATTAGCCAATCAAACAATCAAGGAGAGCTATAATCATCACATGACAAGGCTAGGTCACAAAGACCAAGATTCAAAAAGTTTTTCAAATTCACACCACCTACACATGTTGGTTATGGGTTTTTAAAAAGCATTTCTCCTATGTCACACACAAATGCACATTCTAGCATAAAATAGGGCCTTAGATGCACTTACAATGTATAAACATAAATCCGTACCTAAGCCTTGAGCTCACTAAGATTTCCGCTAAGACAATACATGGTATGATAGTCATTGTGCATATGCAACTTCTCAAATGATCATGCCATCACAAAGATCCAATTTTCACACCTAGGACTACAAGATCACTAGAAGAAATTGTTAGCCCACAAAGGTGGAAGATAGAAAAGTGAGCTCCCCCTCAATAAGTGCCACAAGTAATTTGAATAACTTGCCACATGCACTTTACTCAATTATGAATATGAGAGAGTCAATTTTCTATTTCAACCAACACCTAGTAATATGCCATATTTAGATAGAGCTCAAGAGATGCTTACAACCACTTAGGAATTATGAATCACAATGCTTCTGAGTAATCTAGGAGTATATGAGGTCGCAACGATCGTAACACATCAGCATCTAAACTTGTTGCTCTGCACCTTGGAATACTGGACACGTCCGATATGTGCAGCGCAGAACCAAGCAACTTGCAGCTTGTGATTCTTGTTTCTTAATCTTTCATCTCTTGTATGCCTGCATCTCAACAAAAGTTTTGCTCTACAAGAGAGCCATCAAAAGCACCATATGGCAAATACTAGAATCAACGAATGAAACTACTTAGCCACTTTCAACATTTCACAAATGTGCTATTTGTGAATTATTGAGCAAGTCAAACTCTAAGTGGCTATCCTATTGGGTTTAGGTACTTGTTACCAATAGTGAAGATGAAGTAAAGGATATTATCAATCAAAATTCTTTGGGTCAACTATAGAGATTATGATTAGAATTTGTTTTGCTCAACCACCCCAAAGACTTCATCTCACCATCAAGTACCTACATCATCATCCTAAGCACACTTTGGTACCCAATTCTTATTGGGTCCTTTTGAGTTAGTCAACAAGTACTAAGGCACCCAAATGGCCTTAGTACTAGTTTGTGGTGAACACATCATCTTACTTGTGCTAGCTCTATTTGTAGTCCTCCTAAGCATATTATCATAACCAAATGTGTTCGGCTTAGGAGTGTTACCATTTGGGCAATCATAGCTTAAATGCCCCTTTCATCTACAAGTGTAGCATATGCGGCCTTGATGTGCTTTTATGCTTGTTTTGCTTGTTAGGACACCTATTAACCATGTGCTCCATCTCATTGCATCCATAACATCTTCTTGATGTAACTTGGGCTTTCTTTCTTGCCTCTTTGTATAAGAGATAATTCTTGGTTGGATGGCCCAATTTCTTACTAATGAGACTTGCATTTGGTTCATCATTCATCACTTGCTTAGCCAACTTGGTGGAAGCCTTTTGTTCTGTGGCTTCAACCTTATCGGCCCAACTTTTGTGTGGACATGCAGCCCACTCATGCCCATACAATCCACAACCATAGCATAATATTTTTCCTTGTTTCTTGCTCTTGGTTGTTGTGACATTGCTTGAAGTGTGATTCTCTTATTGGGTTTTGAAGGAAGCAAGGTTTGAACCCTTCTCAAACTTCTTCACCATGTTATCACGGTTATCTTGAGAAGGTTGTGCTTTCTCCTTTCCCATCAACTGAATCTCATCTTTCTTTAGTCTTTTCACTTCTTTGAGCTCAATGTTTTCTATGAGATTTAGCTCAATCGAAGATTGGCTTGCTTGAGAAGCACACTCATTAGTACAAGAAATATTTGATTGAGATGGTGTACAAGTGAGTGTGTGTGAGAGAGGTTGGGATGATTTTACCGATGTGATCACAACCTCATGAGCTACCTCAAGCATGAAATGTGATTCTACCAACTTTTCATGTGAGCACTTGAGATGAACATGGTTAGCTTGGAGAACATTGTATTTGCTTGATAGTTCATTTAGTCTTGTCTTGAGCTCACTATTTTCCTTTTCTAGTTGGGACACACTAGAAGAGGAGTTAGTAACTAAAGCATGCTCAAATGATAATTTTTCATACCTTTCATTGATTGCCTTTGGTTCTTCCAATTTGGAGATGAGAAACATCTCTTGCCTTTGAAGTGATTGTTCTTGCTTCTCAATCTCTTCTTCTAGATCATCATTCTTTTCAACTATCTTCAACATTATACACTTGTCTTTGTTGCTGAGATGATCAATAGTGTAACAGAACCGACCAAATTATAAGAGCACAAGTACGAAAACGAGCACCGAAGCGCTCAAATTTTCAAACTTGAGCCCATATAATCCCGGTAGTCAATCGAAATCACGAAGGATTTCAAACCAAACTGCTTACAACCAGGATCGCATCATTCAACATACACCTCATACGTTACATTTCACAAGTAGTTCCAAAATAAGTTAACACTACGGAGTAGCAATTATTACAAACCGAGTTTGAA
Organism: Saccharum hybrid cultivar R570; assembly: GCA_038087645.1. NCBI lineage: Eukaryota > Viridiplantae > Streptophyta > Magnoliopsida > Poales > Poaceae > Saccharum > Saccharum hybrid cultivar. The sequence goes on from JAQSUU010000522.1 coordinate 884,670, forward strand.
AGTAGCGGAAGCATAACACACACTTAAGTTACTTAATTACTGCCAGTTTGGATGATCGACATCTCGCAAAAGCACGAGGAAAGTACATAAAGATGATCACGCCCGTGTGATCTAGTCATCATCACCCGCAGGGTGGAGACATGTCTTGCAGAAGCCCTGGTAAAGCATGTCATCTGCAACAGGAGGGAATAAACCCTGAGTACTGGAATGTACTCAGCTAGACTTACCCGTCAAAAACCAGAAATAAGTAAGACACCAAGGATTATGCAAGGCTTACACAAGAGGCTAGCTGACACCACATTTTGCATAAAGGCATAAGTAGTTGAAACTCTTATAACCTGTACTAGCAGTTATTTTTAGCATTTACCTGTCATCTATCTTAGCACCTGTACTAAACATGCACTTGATTATCATCAAACAATTATTCATATTATTCCATAGCAGGTATAAATTGTGGCAACATTGTATCATTCACTTAACCATCTGTTTAATTAATGAGATCTACGTTGCCGCTGCTCAAGTCAAGTGCTCACTAACCGGGAGCGACGGCGATTCGAATCGAATTCCTATCCAGCTGGAGGGGTATTTCTAACACTCACCGCGCAGGCCCCTGCCAGGGTCGCACAAGCCACCGTTTCATATGATTCAGGAATCGCGGGTCCGAATGATGTCGCGACCCCAAGGGCGACACTCTGCCAGGTGATAGGGACTCTAACCCCCCCTTGGTCTCACGCCAATGTCCCCAAGCACATCCTTTCTCTCCTCCAAGAAGCAACCTACCATTCGATTCCCGGCCTGAACCACATTACTCGGCTTCGCGGTCGGAACGACTTATCCGGCCAACTAAGTGTTAGACTGCGTTCAACATGACTCAAGGACGTACAGCGAATCGGTCCTTAAACGACTCAGACGGGCATGGCTCCACACCCAAGACGTGAAGTGTCTTGCAGCTGTACCATCGAACTCCCGCCCGGTCTCAATTTCATTTTAAAGCATGGTTCCATCACGATAGCCATAAGCCACTCGCGACCCAGTCCTATCTCTCGCGGATGACCGAAAATCACCCGACTTCTACCGTTCTAAGCAGGGCTAAGCATTGACACGTGCCTACACCTAATATAGGATTAGGGCATAGTATCTGGACAAGGACAGGTGTAATGCAACAGTTGTTTTCATACAACTCCTACTACTTAATGCAGTAAACAATTAAAAGTACTCAAGATATATTTATAAAACGATGGGTTCAGCATGCACCGGGGCTTGCCTTTCAGAAAAGTCGAGGGCCGGTGGTCTGGACACTCAGGAAGGTCGTCTGCGGGCACTCCTTCGTCTGCTGGATCCTCGGGCTCCTGCTGCTCCTGGTCCTCCTCCGGAATCACAGGCTCGAATTCGAGGAGTGTTACCCCCTCCGGTGCACCTATTGCATGAATGCACAATAAATATAATGGATGCATAAATGGGTGCAATATGCTCGGAATGAAATGCATTTCAGAATAAAATACTCTATTTAAGTTATTTTACTAGTACGTGCAAATCTCTTCTCTAGTAGAGAAATACTCACCTAATCTACTTAACCTAAGATAAAGCTGCTCATCCTCAGTTAAGGCCCTAACACCTAACAATTACAAAAGTAGCATGTCTTAGGATACCACACCATATCAATTAGTAAAATACCACAGAAAGCATTCTGGACAGCAGCTACTTGTTTTTATCACAACTGGAGATTTACAATTCCAAAAGATATGATCTAGGACAATCTGGAAAGCCTAAGAAATGCTCTACAATTCATTTTCAGACCTCAACCCCAAATTCTTAAGTTTTCCATGTCAAACTTCACAAGTTCCAGAATCTGTCCTCTCAAAACAGAGAGTAGCAGATTCTGAACTGCCACTTAAAACATCAGTAACTCTCAAACTACAAAGACAAATGCTCCCAAATTTTGACACAAGCTAGTTCATCAAGTTTACTGTGACTTTGATATTTACAAGTTTTCCAGCAACCAATTTTATCAAAGGTCAAACTTAGAAATACTTCCAGCTGTCCAGAAAACCTAAAATTACAAAGGTTAAATATTTGTTGATATGACCAAAGTCTCCTAAAACCAAACTAATGTTACTAACAGTTCACATTAGGTATAAAAACACCAGAAGGTAAGGTGGAACCAACTAGAATATTTATTTAACCCCATTTCTTAATTTACTTAATTATTTAGGTGGAATTTTAAACATATATGTAAACTGCTCCTAAAATTCTACAAAAATTACAGGGGACTCTCTGACCTCAAAATAGACCACAGTAAAAATTTGAACAAGTTTTATTCGCAGAAACTCTCTATACAAAATTCACAAGCCCAAAAGGCTGATTTTTGCATAATTCATAAATCACATTGAAAAGTATCAAACAACAGATTTCATATTTTTCTTAGACCCTCTAGGTTACCAAGACATTCTCCAAAAAGTTACAAAAACATTGCACATGTAGAAAAATTATAAAAATTCCTTCAATTATTTCCTAGAATAAAATGATAGCCTTATAACTTGAAAATTACTTAAGCACTGATGCCCAAATTTTTACTAGAGCTAGGACTAGCATAGAGTAACCTACCCACCAAATTTCATAATTTATGGAACACTACAGCTCAAGTTATAAATTAAGCAAATTTGCATGCAATCCAAAACACATTTAAAGGATCTAATAAATTCTTACAGAATTTAAACATCTCATGCCAGATCCATATTTTTCTAAAATACTACACATCCAGTAGATTCTAACAAAATTTATCTCATGATTTTTGGATCACTAAAACCCTAGATTCCTATTTTTCCAACTTGTACAAAAATCAGTGACAAAATAATAAAAATCATTTTCACTTCGGACGACTGGGCCGGCCCGGAAACGAACTCGGCCCACAACGCATTCCCCCGCGCGCTCGGCCCGCTCAGCGCCCCTGCCCGCGCGCGCGACGCTGACGGTGGACCCCCGCGGTCAGCGACCGAAAACAGGGGAGCCGGCGCCCCGCGAGCTCCGGTGAGCTCGAGCTCGCCGGAGAAGGGCTCGCGCGGCTAACCGAACACGGCATCGTGCTCTCCGTCACCTGGCGCACCGATTGGTACCCGTAGGATGAATGGGAATGGGGTGGAGAGGGCCTGCCACCGTGCGCGGCGGCCGGTGACCTCCGGTGGCGGCGCACCGTCGCCGGTGAAGAAGCATAGTGCGGTTTGGGCTCGGTACGAGCTTCACCGGGGCAAGGTGGTTCCGTTTTGCGAGTAAGGGGAGATGGAGACGGGCCCGAAGCACCCCGACCACGGTGAGGTCCCATGGCGGGCTCCGGCGACCCCTCGGAGGCGGAGAAGAAGATAATGCAGCTCACCTAGGGTCCAATCGTGGGTTTCGGTAGGTCCAGGGGGTGGAGGGTGTCGAGGCGGAGGAACTGGCGAGCTCAGGCGGCCGGTGGTGTGGCGTGGCTCACGGTCGAGCTCGTCGGAGAAGAAAGGGGAATGGCGGCTCGGTTCTTTCCCTTTTGCAAACGAGAGGGAAGGAGGAGGAGGGAATGGATGGTTGATGTCGGGGCGACAGCGGAGATGCCCTTCATGCGCTCGGCAGCTGGCCAAGGCGCCAGGTCGCGCGCGGCGCGTGGAGGACACGCGGCGGTGTTCTTCTGCCGGGGCGCCACGTTCAGTTTTCTGAAGTTCTGAATCGCGGTTTCAGTCAAGCCGAGCCTGACAGCGTGACTTTGGCAACCTGTAACTCCCAATCTAGGCCGATCTAGTACAATCCGTAATTAGTAAAGTTGTAGAGGTACATATCGTCTACAAAATTGTCCACTAGAGCTCGAGCTGATTCGGTCTATAATGGAAACTACATGGTCTCAAAGTAGTGCTCGGTGAAACTGAAACCGGGTTCAGTTAATGATACCGCCTGACAGCTCATGTTCATGGCACGATATCTCTTGAACCATTGAGAACCAGGCTTGGGTAATATTGACAAAGTTGTAGGGCTACATGTGATCTACAAGTTTGTCAATATGAGTGAAGGCTGGTTTGGCTTGGTTTGCAAACTACAAGCTTCTAAAGTAGACATCAGTGAAACTGTAAGGTCCAATTCCAGACTTAGAAAAATTCTAAGTCCTGGGATTACACCACTAGCTGACTTGTGGGCCACTTTTGAGCATGTTGTGGTCATTTTCATGAGATGGTCATATTGAGACTTTTGTTCCCCATGAATTTCTTTATAACTTTGCTTAAGGGTGCTCTTCCATGCAAAGTCTCTAAATTAGACTTTCTAATTGGTCAAACTAGAGCCTTCTATGGTCAATTGGGGGTCAAACTTGTCTTGGAGGGTAATTTTGTAATTTTGGTCAACATGAACCTTGATCCAATTGTTACCCTAAGTATAGCTAAGGTGTGGTAGGTCATGATTGACTACTTTACCTTTTTGTTACACCAACCCCCAAGTATTTTATAGAATCAATCAAACAAACCCTAAACAAACACATGAATTGCATTACATGAAATACTAAACATGGATTATGCATGTCATGCTTATGCAAATGCAATGCAATTAAGGACTAAACACTTGAGGTGTTACAGCCCTCCCCCCTTATAAAAATCTCGTCCCGAGATTTGGAAAGCGTACCATTTTTCATAGAATTCTTTATAACCATCCCGCAAATAATCCTCCCGTTCCCACGTAGCATCACTCTCACTCCCCTGATTACTCCACATCACTTTGTACCACTTAACCACTTTGCTTCTAGTTACTCGTTCTTGAGTATCGATCACTCGGACTGGTTTTTCTTCATAGGTTAAGTCGGATTCCAGTCTGATATCTCCTAACGGAACTTGTTCCTCAGGAACTCGAAGACACTTTTTAAGCTGAGACACATGGAAAACGTTGAACACGGCTCTCATCTCAGGAGGCAACTGGATTTTGTACGCAACAGCTCCACTCTTGCCTATGATCTGGAAAGGACCCACGTATCTTGGTGCAAGCTTTCGCTTAACGCCAAAACGTTGGACACTCTTCATTGGAGAAACTTTCAAATAAACGAAGTCCCCAACTTCAAATTCGAGTGGTTTTCTGCGACGATCAGCATAGCTTTTCTGTCTAGCTTGGGCTGCAGCCATGTGTTTCTGGATAGTACGGACTTTTTCCTCGGCTTCCTGGACAAAATCAATGCCATAATACCTTCTTTCCCCAGCTTCTACCCAGTTTAGTGGAGTTCAGCACTTACGACCGTACAAAGCTTCGAATGGGGCCATCTTAATACTCTCTTGATAACTGTTATTGTACGAGAATTCGGCTAAAGGTAGCCATTTCTCCCAAGAACCCTTGGATGAAAGGACGCATGCCCGCAACAGATCTTCCAAGATTTGGTTAACTCGTTCCGTCTGACCAGATGTCTGGGGGTGATAAGCAGAGCTTCTCACTAACTTGGTTCCCAGAAGGTGATGCAAATGCTCCCAAAAGCGAGCAGTGAACTGGGGACCTCGGTCAGAAACGATCGTACGAGGTATCCCATGAAGCCGGACTATCTGATTGAAGTACAACTCAGCATAGTCAGTAGGACGATAGTCCACTCTCACGGGGATGAAATGAGCTGATTTGGTCAAACGATCAACAATTACCCAGATAGAGTTATGATTTTTGACTGTAGGAGGAAGTCCGACAATGAAATCCATACTTATTTCTTCCCATTTCCAGCCTGGAATGGAAAGTGGCTGAAGCAACCCAGCTTTCATATGCACAGCTTTCACTCTGCAACAGGTGTCGCATCTAGCAACATATGCAGCTATCTCTTTCCGCATCTTGGTCCACCAATAAAGTGGCTTCAAATCATAATACATCTTATTACTACCAGGATGGATGGACAACTTGGAAGAATGTGCTTCGGACAGGATCTGATCTCTAAGCTCTCGATCCTTAGGTACCACTAACCTATCCTTGAACCACAGCACACCTTCGTCATCTAACCTGAAATGCTTAGTTTCTTCCTCTTTCATCTTCCGTTTTATGTGAAATATACCCGGATCAGTCTTTTGGAGCTCAATGATTCTATTTCTGAGAGTACCACTGACGGTGATGTTGTACAAGACTGCCGGATGTAACAGGCGGGATCGGTGAAAATCAGTTTCAACTAAGGAATGGCAATGAGACTTACGGCTCAAAGCGTCCGCAACCACGTTTGCCTTGCCTGGGTGATAGTGCACTTGAAGATTCTAATCTTTAATCAACTCTAGCCATCTTCTCTGACGCATATTTAGCTCAGGTTGGGTGAAGATGTATTTGAGGCTTTTGTGGTCGGTGTAGATATTGCAGACATTGCCCAGCAGATAATGCCGCCATACCTTCAAAGCATGAACAATTGCGGCCAGTTCTAAGTCATGCGTCGGATAATTCACCTCATGTTTCCGAAGTTGCCGTGAGGTATATGCAATTACTCGGCCTTCCTGCATCAAAACACCTCCCAAACCTATGCCTGAGGCATCACAGTAAACATCAAAAGGTTTCTCGATATCCGGTTGTGCCAAAACCGGAGCCGAGGTTAGGAGGGTTCGCAGTTGGTGAAAAGCCGCATCACACTCAGGAGTCCAGACAAACCTGGTGTCTTTTTGCAGCAGCCGAGTCATGGGTTTGGCTATTTTTGAGAAATCCGGGATGAAGCGACGATAATAGCCAGCCAACCCAAGAAAACTCCGGACCTCATGAACCGAAGTAGGAGCCTTCCAATTCAATACTTCTTCTACCTTGGTGGGATCCACCATAATACCTCCATCGGACAATACATGCCCAAGAAAAGGTACTTCCCGAAGCCAGAATTCACATTTACTGAACTTCGCATACAGTTTATGCTCACGCAGTCTGCTGAGGACAATACGCAAGTGTTCCGCGTGATCTTCCTCATTTTCAGAATACACTAAGATGTCATCAATGAACACCACCACAAACTTGTCCAATTCGGGCATAAACACCGAATTCATCAAGCACATGAAGTGCGCTGGGGCATTAGTCAGACCGAAGGACATGACAAGATACTCATAAAGGCCGTATCTCGTCGAGAAGGCTGTTTTTGGAACATCTTCAGGACGGATTTTAATCTGATGGTACCCAGACCTTAAATCAATCTTGGAAAAGACTTTAGCTTTGGACAATTGATCGAACAAGATGTCGATACGCGGTAGAGGATACTTATTCTTGACAGTGACTGCATTCAGAGGTCTATAGTCCACGCACATCCGCAAGGTTTGATCCTTCTTCTTTACAAAGATAGCAGGGCAACCCCACGGAGATGAGCTAGGACGGATCAACCCCTTCTTCAAAAGTTCATTCAATTGTACCTTAAGCTCAGCTAACTCATTTGGAGGCATTCTATAGGGTCTCCTAGAGATGGGTGCGGTACCAGGCAGCAACTCGATTTTAAATTCCACATCCCGATCCGGAGGGAGTCCCGGCAATTCATCGGGAAAGACGTCCGGAAACTCCTTTACTACGGGAATTTCAGCCAACGCCTTTACTTGCACAGCATGAATTTCCCCCGACAATTCAACTTTTCTGGGAAGTTGAACTAGAAAACCCTTTTGATCGGTAGGATCTCTGAGCATAACTACCCGAGCAGATGTGTCAATGAGTACCCCATTCTGACTCATCCAATTCATGCCCAAGATAACATCTATGTCTAACCCCGGTAACACCAATAGAGCAAGCGAATAACTTCGCCCTTCTACCTCAAACTTAAGGTTCCCCACTACTTTGTTTGTGGAAATATTCCCACTTGCAGCACTAATGCAATAACCCACACCTTCAACAGTATGCAACTTGTGTGCAAATTTGGATGCAAACTTAGGACTGATAAAGGAATGCGAAGCACCTGAATCAAAAAGTACCACTGCGGGGTGTTGGTCAACTAGGAACTTACCAGCCGTGACCACCTCACCAGATGGAATTTCTTCAATACTGTTATAATGAGCGTGTCCCTGACGACCACCTTGATTGACATTTTTCTTAGGGTACGGACAGTTCCGGGCCCAATGGCCTGGCTTGTTGCAATTCCAGCAAGGCATATTGCTAGGAGGAACACTAGAACTACTCTGACCAGAAGTCCCCTTTGGCAGAGCGACAGTATATGCCTTACGGAACCCAGTTTTTGCAGCAGGCTTTTTCTGTGGCAGACGGAACCTTGTATTCTGAGCAGGCGGGCGTGGAGACGATCTTGGTGCAGCTGAGGGCCTTGACTGAGAAGCACTTGCCTCAAGGGCCCTTTTACGGCTCTTAGAAGCAGAATAAATAGCATTGTTGTTCTCCTGTGTCAAAGCATCGCTGATGAAATCATTGAAGGTGGTACACTTGCTAGTACCCATAGTCTTCATTAACTTTGGGCCGAGGCCCCTTTTGAAACTAGCAATCTTCTTTGCATCAGTGTCCACAAACTCTGTGGCATACCTTGCCAGGTTGTTGAAGGACTGCAAGTACTCAGTCAAGCTCTTGTTTCCCTGCGACAGCCTCATAAACTCTGTGTGCTTGATTGCCATAAGACCTGGAGGGATATAATTTCCCCGGAATGCCGCCTTAAACTGATCCCAAGCAATCGGGACATTGGCAGGCAGCGTGGAACGATAGTGGCTCCACCAGATGCCTGCTGGACCATGCAACTGATGGGAAGCATACTCCGTTTTCAGCTCATCAGTTAGGCGTAGCAGACGAAACTTTTGTTCAATGGTATTCAACCACTCATCAGCCTGCAGGGGTTCTTCCGCTTCCTTAAAAAGCGGGGGCTTTGTATCCAGGAAGTCCTTGAAATCGCTGTACTGGTTTGGCTTTGGGCCCTGACGACCATGCCGAGCCTCTCGATTAGCCAGTTGGCGCATGGCGTCGGCCAACATACGCTGCCCCTCGACCACTGATTGCATTAACTCAGCCGGAGTAGGTGGTGGTGGAGGGGGCGGCTGGTCCTCCTCCTCATTTCCACGACCCCGACGTAGATTGTACGACATCTGCAAAATGCATAGCCAATGAGCACTGACGATGTGGGAAATTTGTAGATGAATTATGGCGAAATGTCAAACTGTCTTCAAGAATAGAATTCTCATAATAATTAAGGCACAATAATTCATCACAACCGCACAATCCATTCAAGCGCATCAATTGCCGAACTCGTACTTGGTAATCCATCAAGACGTTCTTCGATAAAGGCTCACTCACAGGGAGCACAACGGTTATCGAATCGTTTACATTGCTATCTACGTGATTTTGACCTTTTGCCCGGTACTTGGATTTGATCTCAAGATTGTTAGTGACTGTGAAAGGCTACTTCAAACTGACCACAAAGAGACTTCTCAATGGAGAGTTCTATGTTGGATCAGGACTAGCCACCTCGATACCTGCGCGTGCCAAGTAGCACAACCTTAGGTCGCGCGGCATAGGAGGCCCTCGGTTTCGTCGCGGCACCGAAGGGTGCTAATCGTGACACCATCATCGAACACAACACAATAAGACATCCCATTGCGATCGAAATTAACAGGTTCAAACTACATTTAGGAAACATACGGTTCAGCCTTACATCCCAGAGTCAAGTTATTACAAGGCCTCACTCCTTCACAGGGAGGGCACAAAAGACGATCCTAGCATTAAAGGTATGTGATGACTACTCTAAACATCATCCTCCGAGTCCGTGTCAAGGATCTCCCCGCCGTCCTCATCACTGACAGGCTCTAACTCTTCGTCTTCTTCTTCTTCTGGCTCTTCCCCTGGTGCATCTGCAGGTGGAACATCTTGTGGTCCATCGACCTCCACTTCATCATCATCCTCAGCCATGAAGATTCCGGAACCCATCTCCTCATCTAAATTGTTGTTCCTAGGTAGCAGAGGATTAAGCTGGTTGTTCAGGCGGTGCACTTCTTCATGAAGATTGTCATTGTATTCTTCAGCATTCTCTAACTGTTGTTCGAGCTCAAACTGACGAGCCCTCAAAACGTTCTCCTCGTGCCAGGCTTCATCCCTCTGTTCCATCACACGGACCAACATACGCTGACAGTTGCGATTTGCCACTGTCAACCTCTGGACTGCAAGTGTTTCTTGATCTCGATCATGAATCACTTGCTCCAGTTGTTGCCGTGCTGCATCCCTAGCAGCAGTCACCTCTACCAGCTCAGCCCGCAACCGTTCCACCTCGGAGGGCTCAGGACGGGGCTCGCGTGGAGCTAACTGGTGGCGAGGGACCCTTCCACCAGTTGACTTACGGGCTGTCATCCTGGTACGTGCCATCTGTATCAACAAGAGTTGACTTAAAGTGAGAATCATTTAGGGGATACGAAATTTAATTTAGTCGGGACTATTGAAATTTTTAAGGAGGGAGTGAATGACATGTATGATATAATTAAACATGATGCATGCACGTTCCGTACGTCCTCTCACCTTAGTAGAAAACTAAAGTGCTAACGCTAAGCGGTGGCATACATACGTTCTCTCATATAAGCGAAACTATCGGTCTACACGTTACGTTGTTAGTGTACCTGCAGAAAAAATTCCATTGCAGCCCAACAATTCCCAAAATAACATACAAGGAAGCAGTAGGCTAAATACTTTCCATATACACATCCCCGGATGCATATATTTCAGTATCAAAGCTACCCGATTGATAGATGCCACAATTAAGTGCTTTTACATAGTTACATGGTTTAAACATGTAAATATGCAAATCACCAAAACTACTCTCCCCTAGACCGCCGGTTGGACGATCATGCTCTCACAACTCACACTTACCAGAGCGTCGAGGTAATTGATCCATACATTACCACCCAAGTGGATGGCATCCATACAATATCACGCCGTATGGACGACGAAACAAAAACAAACAAGGCCCCCAAGTTAGTCTTTATAATAAGCCACCTAAGAGTCCTTATTTGGGCTAAGGGATGTGATCACTGGCATACTTATAAAAATACTTTTTAAAGTTTAACCCTTTTCGCAAACAAATACTTTTGTTTTTAATTACTCGTAAGATGTGCTTAATGTTGAATTATGCTCCGATACCAGCTGTAACAGAACCGACCAAATTATAAGAGCACAAGTACGAAAACGAGCACCGAAGCGCTCAAATTTTCAAACTTGAGCCCATATAATCCCGGTAGTCAATCGAAATCACGAAGGATTTCAAACCAAACTGCTTACAACCAGGATCGCATCATTCAACATACACCTCATACGTTACATTTCACAAGTAGTTCCAAAATAAGTTAACACTACGGAGTAGCAATTATTACAAACCGAGTTTGAAAGTAGCGGAAGCATAACACACACTTAAGTTACTTAATTACTGCCAGTTTGGATGATCGACATCTCGCAAAAGCACGAGGAAAGTACATAAAGATGATCACGCCCGTGTGATCTAGTCATCATCACCCGCAGGGTGGAGACATGTCTTGCAGAAGCCCTGGTAAAGCATGTCATCTGCAACAGGAGGGAATAAACCCTGAGTACTGGAATGTACTCAGCTAGACTTACCCGTCAAAAACCAGAAATAAGTAAGACACCAAGGATTATGCAAGGCTTACACAAGAGGCTAGCTGACACCACATTTTGCATAAAGGCATAAGTAGTTGAAACTCTTATAACCTGTACTAGCAGTTATTTTTAGCATTTACCTGTCATCTATCTTAGCACCTGTACTAAACATGCACTTGATTATCATCAAACAATTATTCATATTATTCCATAGCAGGTATAAATTGTGGCAACATTGTATCATTCACTTAACCATCTGTTTAATTAATGAGATCTACGTTGCCGCTGCTCAAGTCAAGTGCTCACTAACCGGGAGCGACGGCGATTCGAATCGAATTCCTATCCAGCTGGAGGGGTATTTCTAACACTCACCGCGCAGGCCCCTGCCAGGGTCGCACAAGCCACCGTTTCATATGATTCAGGAATCGCGGGTCCGAATGATGTCGCGACCCCAAGGGCGACACTCTGCCAGGTGATAGGGACTCTAACCCCCCCTTGGTCTCACGCCAATGTCCCCAAGCACATCCTTTCTCTCCTCCAAGAAGCAACCTACCATTCGATTCCCGGCCTGAACCACATTACTCGGCTTCGCGGTCGGAACGACTTATCCGGCCAACTAAGTGTTAGACTGCGTTCAACATGACTCAAGGACGTACAGCGAATCGGTCCTTAAACGACTCAGACGGGCATGGCTCCACACCCAAGACGTGAAGTGTCTTGCAGCTGTACCATCGAACTCCCGCCCGGTCTCAATTTCATTTTAAAGCATGGTTCCATCACGATAGCCATAAGCCACTCGCGACCCAGTCCTATCTCTCGCGGATGACCGGAAATCACCCGACTTCTACCGTTCTAAGCAGGGCTAAGCATTGACACGTGCCTACACCTAATATAGGATTAGGGCATAGTATCTGGACAAGGACAGGTGTAATGCAACAGTTGTTTTCATACAACTCCTACTACTTAATGCAGTAAACAATTAAAAGTACTCAAGATATATTTATAAAACGATGGGTTCAGCATGCACCGGGGCTTGCCTTTCAGAAAAGTCGAGGGCCGGTGGTCTGGACACTCAGGAAGGTCGTCTGCGGGCACTCCTTCGTCTGCTGGATCCTCGGGCTCCTGCTGCTCCTGGTCCTCCTCCGGAATCACAGGCTCGAATTCGAGGAGTGCTACCCCCTCCGGTGCACCTATTGCATGAATGCACAATAAATATAATGGATGCATAAATGGGTGCAACATGCTCGGAATGAAATGCATTTCAGAATAAAATACTCTATTTAAGTTATTTTACTAGTACGTGCAAATCTCTTCTCTAGTAGAGAAATACTCACCTAATCTACTTAACCTAAGATAAAGCTGCTCATCCTCAGTTAAGGCCCTAACACCTAACAATTACAAAAGTAGCATGTCTTAGGATACCACACCATATCAATTAGTAAAATACCACAGAAAGCATTCTGGACAGCAGCTACTTGTTTTTATCACAACTGGAGATTTACAATTCCAAAAGATATGATCTAGGACAATCTGGAAAGCCTAAGAAATGCTCTACAATTCATTTTCAGACCTCAACCCCAAATTCTTAAGTTTTCCATGTCAAACTTCACAAGTTCCAGAATCTGTCCTCTCAAAACAGAGAGTAGCAGATTCTGAACTGCCACTTAAAACATCAGTAACTCTCAAACTACAAAGACAAATGCTCCCAAATTTTGACACAAGCTAGTTCATCAAGTTTACTGTGACTTTGATATTTACAAGTTTTCCAGCAACCAATTTTATCAAAGGTCAAACTTAGAAATACTTCCAGCTGTCCAGAAAACCTAAAATTACAAAGGTTAAATATTTGTTGATATGACCAAAGTCTCCTAAAACCAAACTAATGTTACTAACAGTTCACATTAGGTATAAAAACACCAGAAGGTAAGGTGGAACCAACTAGAATATTTATTTAACCCCATTTCTTAATTTACTTAATTATTTAGGTGGAATTTTAAACATATATGTAAACTGCTCCTAAAATTCTACAAAAATTACAGGGGACTCTCTGACCTCAAAATAGACCACAGTAAAAATTTGAACAAGTTTTATTCGCAGAAACTCTCTATACAAAATTCACAAGCCCAAAAGGCTGATTTTTGCATAATTCATAAATCACATTGAAAAGTATCAAACAACAGATTTCATATTTTTCTTAGACCCTCTAGGTTACCAAGACATTCTCCAAAAAGTTACAAAAACATTGCACATGTAGAAAAATTATAAAAATTCCTTCAATTATTTCCTAGAATAAAATGATAGCCTTATAACTTGAAAATTACTTAAGCACTGATGCCCAAATTTTTACTAGAGCTAGGACTAGCATAGAGTAACCTACCCACCAAATTTCATAATTTATGGAACACTACAGCTCAAGTTATAAATTAAGCAAATTTGCATGCAATCCAAAACACATTTAAAGGATCTAATAAATTCTTACAGAATTTAAACATCTCATGCCAGATCCATATTTTTCTAAAATACTACACATCCAGTAGATTCTAACAAAATTTATCTCATGATTTTTGGATCACTAAAACCCTAGATTCCTATTTTTCCAACTTGTACAAAAATCAGTGACAAAATAATAAAAATCATTTTCACTTCGGACGACTGGGCCGGCCCGGAAACGAACTCGGCCCACAACGCATTCCCCCGCGCGCTCGGCCCGCTCAGCGCCCCTGCCCGCGCGCGCGACGCTGACGGTGGACCCCCGCGGTCAGCGACCGAAAACAGGGGAGCCGGCGCCCCGCGAGCTCCGGTGAGCTCGAGCTCGCCGGAGAAGGGCTCGCGCGGCTAACCGAACACGGCATCGTGCTCTCCGTCACCTGGCGCACCGATTGGTACCCGTAGGATGAATGGGAATGGGGTGGAGAGGGCCTGCCACCGTGCGCGGCGGCCGGTGACCTCCGGTGGCGGCGCACCGTCGCCGGTGAAGAAGCATAGTGCGGTTTGGGCTCGGTACGAGCTTCACCGGGGCAAGGTGGTTCCGTTTTGCGAGTAAGGGGAGATGGAGACGGGCCCGAAGCACCCCGACCACGGTGAGGTCCCATGGCGGGCTCCGGCGACCCCTCGGAGGCGGAGAAGAAGATAATGCAGCTCACCTAGGGTCCAATCGTGGGTTTCGGTAGGTCCAGGGGGTGGAGGGTGTCGAGGCGGAGGAACTGGCGAGCTCAGGCGGCCGGTGGTGTGGCGTGGCTCACGGTCGAGCTCGTCGGAGAAGAAAGGGGAATGGCGGCTCGGTTCTTTCCCTTTTGCAAACGAGAGGGAAGGAGGAGGAGGGAATGGATGGTTGATGTCGGGGCGACAGCGGAGATGCCCTTCATGCGCTCGGCAGCTGGCCAAGGCGCCAGGTCGCGCGCGGCGCGTGGAGGACACGCGGCGGTGTTCTTCTGCCGGGGCGCCACGTTCAGTTTTCTGAAGTTCTGAATCGCGGTTTCAGTCAAGCCGAGCCTGACAGCGTGACTTTGGCAACCTGTAACTCCCAATCTAGGCCGATCTAGTACAATCCGTAATTAGTAAAGTTGTAGAGGTACATATCGTCTACAAAATTGTCCACTAGAGCTCAAGCTGATTCGGTCTATAATGGAAACTACATGGTCTCAAAGTAGTGCTCGGTGAAACTGAAACCGGGTTCAGTTAATGATACCGCCTGACAGCTCATGTTCATGGCACGATATCTCTTGAACCATTGAGAACCAGGCTTGGGTAATATTGACAAAGTTGTAGGGCTACATGTGATCTACAAGTTTGTCAATATGAGTGAAGGCTGGTTTGGCTTGGTTTGCAAACTACAAGCTTCTAAAGTAGACATCAGTGAAACTGTAAGGTCCAATTCCAGACTTAGAAAAATTCTAAGTCCTGGGATTACACCACTAGCTGACTTGTGGGCCACTTTTGAGCATGTTGTGGTCATTTTCATGAGATGGTCATATTGAGACTTTTGTTCCCCATGAATTTCTTTATAACTTTGCTTAAGGGTGCTCTTCCATGCAAAGTCTCTAAATTAGACTTTCTAATTGGTCAAACTAGAGCCTTCTATGGTCAATTGGGGGTCAAACTTGTCTTGGAGGGTAATTTTGTAATTTTGGTCAACATGAACCTTGATCCAATTGTTACCCTAAGTATAGCTAAGGTGTGGTAGGTCATGATTGACTACTTTACCTTTTTGTTACACCAACCCCCAAGTATTTTATAGAATCAATCAAACAAACCCTAAACAAACACATGAATTGCATTACATGAAATACTAAACATGGATTATGCATGTCATGCTTATGCAAATGCAATGCAATTAAGGACTAAACACTTGAGGTGTTACAAATAGTGTAGGTATCTTCAATTTCAAGATCACTCTCTTCTTGATCATCTACTTGTGCTATCTCCTTGACTTGTTCTTTCTTGGTTGCCTTCTTCTTGCTTTTCTTGGTCATGAGACACAAGTGATGTGTATCTTAAGATATGGAACTTGATTCATCACTTGGCCGCCACCGAGCTTGATCACCAACACAGATGCTTGCTTGTTGTTCTATTTCCTTAGCAATATCAGACACGTTCGGTATCGATACCGGACACGTCCGGTATTCACTAGCAGACAACACAACATCCTCGGCTTGCACTTCTTGCTCTGGCTCGATGGTCTTTAGGTCTTGTGAGGCTTCTTCACTGCTTGTAGACACAGTGGACATGTTTTCCATTAACTCAAGCTCATGTGCATCATCACATTTGGATTTTCCATATAGCTCGATGAGCCTTGTCCAAATGACATGAGAACTCTCCGACGGTGTTTGTCCATTGTAAATTGCATCAGCTTGAACCTCTGCACTCAATGTACTCAAAATGACATTAATAGCTTGAGCATTGAGTTGCACACATCTCTTTTCCTCTTTGGGCATATTTTTGTAGTTGCTCCAATCAACTACCGGAAGAGATATGCTCGCATCCACAATATGCTCAACAAGAGGACTTATAGCCCTAAAGGCATTGAGTACTTGAATTGACCAAGGTAAAAAGTTTGAAACATCATTTTGGAGAAGCACCGGCTCTGACTCGTTGGGAGTCAACATCCTTTCTCACGGCGGTGAAGCTTTTAGTGAGTCCTCGCTCTGATACCACTTATAGGGACCGAGATGTCGCCTAGAGGGGGTGAATAGGCGTTTCTAAAAAATAACACCTTCAAATGCGGAAATGACTCCAAATCAGAGAAATAACCCCTCACGAGTCAACCACAGAGTATATTCAAGGTATATAAATAATCTAACAGCTATAAGCCTACGACACAAGATTTAGAGCAAAAATCAAATAGAATCAGCACTAGACAGAAATACCACACACTTCCGGTATTGATACCGGACATAGAAGCAACCCCAAACTTGCTCCTTTCGATTCCTATTTTCATTCCAAGCTGCAGGTACCTACTAGATATAATATGAAGCACAAAGAACCTGCACAATAGCTCAAATACCACAAGTGAATCACAAATACCAAATAAAGACAAGTGGAGACACGATATTTGTTTTACCAAAGTTCAGTCTCCGTCGAGACCTACTCTCCGTTGAGGGAGCTGCGGGAGACCCAAAGGTTCCCCCTAGAGGATACCACGAAGGTCACTCTAGCCGGAGTCTTTTCCAACTCCTTTTCCTCCTTCACTACGTGATTTCTTCCCTTTCAGCGGCGAAATCAAGCCGGCACAGACAATCCAAGGCACACCACAGCTCTTGGGTGCTCTCCGGCAACACCTAACCATCTAGGACCGAAGAGTCTAAGAGTAACAAATGCGAATCACGAAATAGACAATATGCTCAAGTGCTCAAGAGATGGCTTGCTCATAAATTTGAATTTCTCTCAACCCAGAAGTTGGATTTGTCGATTTGGATCAATCACTCACTAAGAGAGGGTTTGGGAGAGTTAGCAAGGCTCAAAAATGTGTAGGAGAATCAGCAGAATCAGTAGCCCTCAAAGGAGAGGGCTTAGGGGTATTTATAGCCACTTTGAAAAACTAGCCGTTATATAGCCGTTGGGCTCAGTCAGTAATACCGGACACGTCCGGTATTTCCAGGCTATGAACTTTCAAGCCAGTCTATGAACATGATGCATCCTTCTTAATAGTATGGCTTTCCTATTAACTCAATATTAAATGAAAATAAAGTTAAACCTCTTGAGTTGTTTTTTTTCAACCAAGGTTGATTCTTTCAATCTTCATCAAGGGAGGGTGTCAACTTTGATTTCTTCTTGAGCATAGCCACCTTGAGCTAGTGACTTGACTTCATTTTAACAATGTGAGTTGATTCCAAATAAAGTCACTTCTTTATAAAGTCATCTAGGCTTTGATCCTCCACTTCAATATGACCAATATGTTTTGATTAGGCTTTGACTAAATGTAAGTACTTTCTTCTTCACCCTAGCTAGGTTCCTCGACCGCCAAGCCGTCGCTTGCCCTTCACCCTTGCTTAGTACCTCAAAGCTTTTCCTTGCTATCGTCACCATCTCAAACCATCTTGTCATACTTGGTGTCGAATCATTCAATAAGCTCAAATATAAACTTATCCTTTATTTAGCAAGCTTCAAGGTGAGACAATTCCATATGCAATCCCTCATGTCTCATTAATCATTTCTTCAACGTGCTTGCTTACAATAGGAGTTAGAAATCCCACAAATGAGTAAGCCTAGCATGGAATACATTTGCATTGTTGTTTTGTGTTTGAACTAGATTGTTTCCAACAATACATCATTTTGGCTTTCATTAAGTACCTGTGAGATAATCCATTTCCTATCCACACTTAGCAAACGGGTTAGACCTTTAATCATGTTGTCATTGAATCATCCAAAACCCACTAAAGGGCTTGATGCACTTTTAGATCCTGCCCCGACCATCCCTGCCCACGCCTAGGTCACGCCCGCCACCTCCTAGAGCAAGCCACGGTGGAGCACGCCGTCCCCTAGAGCACGCGACGGTGGAGGACGCACCCCCAAAGCTGACAGTGCAGCTGCATCACTGCTTCTTTTCTTGGTAAGCAAGCCATTGTAGTTGTTGTCACCGTTGTTGCTATCGCTGTTGCCATAGCCATCATCGAATTACGGTGGAGGGGTATGCCAGTCCTAGAAGTTGACCAGACAGAGCCTCACGAGGTAGCGCAGCACCGGGACCTCGTCACGGATGATCTCGTGCGGCCGGAGGTAGAGCGGCGAACCTCCATCGTGCGGCTCCTCAGGCTCTGAAATCACCATGATTTTCTCGTCGGGGATCAGGTCAGGGTGAGCGCACCACGTAGCCACGAACAACTCCCACTCGTTGTCGGGATCCTGTAGTGCCGCATTGTCGGTGATCTCTGTGTTGGTACAGGAGGACCAAAGGATGGTCTCGGCCATCTCCTTGGACCTCACGTGCATGGGGATCCCCTTCTTCCCAACCAGGACGCGGAACCGAAAAGCTCCAGCTGACGCCATAGACAGACGGCTCCACCGACGCCAGCACAGGGGGGGAAGGCACGTCGTCGGGAGTCAGAGTGCCCAGGACAATCTCCAGGTCCTTCGGGCGGCTGAAGCGCACGATGAAATCCTCCGGCCGGTAGCGATGGACGGAGAACAGCTCCTCGGTGACACCATAGATCTCAGAGAGGTGAGACCGCATCATCGCCGTAGACACCAGCGGACGTGTCCCAACCACCATGGCAACGAGTGCCAGCGAGAGAGCGTCCTCCGTCGCCTGAAGAGCAGGGGTATGGGGAACAACGACCATCTCTAGTAACGACGTCCTGGCCCTCGTCCGTGGTGACGCCGGAGGCACCTGGACCCGCTGCAGAAGCAACCGCGGCACCTGACTTGGACGCATCGGGGGACCGTGGTCAGCGGCGGCACCCCCAGAGCAGCAGCACCGATAGCCTGGCCAGCGTCCATGATATTAGTGTTATTTGTATCATAAGGGATTTTAGAAATCCCAACATAAAAAAATCTCAAAATCCTAGAATCTATAATTCGAACACCTTAGAGTTTTAGGGAATTCCAACACACAGTCACGTAATCCAAAAATTACCAAAGATTATTTTATCCATAATCCGGATTTTAGATCTAATCCCATCCAAACATTTGCCCTTACTACACAAGCTAAAAGTAGTACGTACAACATGGTACAGCATTTACTAGTAGTACAAGAGAGCTTTACCTGTGTGCCCTTATAAAAGATGGCCGATCCCTGAAGCCCCTCAAAAAATCATTCTCTCCTCTAGCTCCAACACCAACTTTGTTTTGCCATGTGTGCCCTTCCGTCCATTTAACCCTCTAACGGTGTGAAACGACGCAGAGAAAAGACTTGAATGCCCTCTGGGCTCTGGTGGCTCTGGTGGTTGGCTGGGAGTTATTGTTGGCTGGGATTTTGGCGCCAAAGGCAGGGTGGTTGGCGCCAGAAGCTGAGGGTGTTGGCGCCAAACTCCCTTATATAAGGCGCCCACGCACGGATCCTCTCCATTCTTGCTCTTCTTCTCTCCTTCCTCCTCTCACTGCAGCAGCCATGGCAGCTCAAGCAAGGCGGGTACTTTGCCCCAACTGCCATGTCCTTTTCTTTTGGTAACAAAGCTATAAAGCCAAAGTTGAAGCTGAAAAGAGGTAAATGTTTAAACAACGCTATAAGATCATCTTTTATTACTTAAAAAAACCGACGACATTCAACAAATCATCAGGATTGAAGTGCTTTGTCATGTTCCATCTATAAAATCACATCCATCACCTTTTCTCCCGTAAAGACTTGTGCAAGCAAATCATTACTGATATAACTTACTAGAAGGGCGTCATTAGTTTGTGATTCGATAAAAGATAATTATTAACTCCCCTCTGTTTTTGGGATCTAAACAAGGTCTGATAGGATTGCAAAAGCAAAAGTAGTGAACCAAGCTGTGTACGGATCTACGGGATCATATGTGCTAGTAGGGATGAAAATGGTACGGATATTTTCCGACCATATTCGAGGTCAAATCCGTTTAGAGGGGTTTTAGTCCGTCCGTATCCGAGTCCGGATATTTAACATCCGATACCGTATTCGTATCCGAATATTTAAATCACATATTTATGATGTCGATATCCAATCGTATCCTATCCGGCATTTTTGATACTATCCGTATTCGAATCCAAATCCGAACATAAATATGAAAACAAATATAATATCAATGATATTCGTCCATATCCGATCCGTTTTCATCCCTACGTGCTAGTACTCCTATGCTGGAATCCCACACGAGTGAATCAACGTGACAAAAACGAGGAGATTTTTTGTTTTGGCCTTGTTCACTTCCCCTTCCAACCCAAAATATTTCCTCTTCCACCCATCACATCAAATCTTTCGACGCATGCATGGAGCATTAAATGTAGGTAAAAAGATAACTAATTGCATAGTTTGTCTGTAAATGTCGGGACGAATCTTTTGAGCCTAGTTAGTCCATAATTGGACAAATTTTGCTAAATAACAACGAAAGATACTACAGTAACTTTTCAGTTAGTTTTTGCGAAGTAAACACAGCCTCTATGAAACACGTACTACTAGCACGAACGGTCTCCGCCGATTAATAATATATTAACACGTACAGAAAGATAAGTTAAAAAAAGAAACAAAGGACATACTACAAGAATTCTTGTGTCCACTGTTGTTTGCTCTATGGATATAATTAACCATGCATGCATGACAAATAAATGCTTGAACAAAGAATTGCGATTGGTGTTGTAATAATGCACTGTTAGTTCTTGATGGTCTAATGCATGCATCCGGCACTCATCTATTGAAGAAAAAGAGAGGGCAAAAAATTATACTAGTTGGTTAGAAATTATGCGTGGAATGAAAAACACTTCGCTTGCCTGAAAAGTCATGACTGAAATCTGAAAATATTGTTTGCTAATGTATTATGAGAGAAAAATACTATTTATTGGCTAAAAAAATACGGCTTATAAGATAAGCAAACAAGACTTCTTTAGGCACTAGCGGTAGCCATAGCTTAGCTTTACAGTACTCCCTCCGTCCTAAAAAAAAATTATTCTCGTTTCCCAAAAAGTCAACAACTTTTAACTTTGACTAAATATATTTAACAAAATATTAATATTTATAGTACATAATTAGTATCATTAGGTAGATCTTTGAATATACTTTCATAATAAACTTATTTAAAGATATAAATGTTGCACACATTTTCTACAAACGTAGTCAAAGTTAAGAAAGTTTGACCAACACGCTTCCACGGCGACTCTTTATATGGGACGGAGTAGTACTGTTTTAGGACTGTCCTAACCCGTGTTATTATAGGGGTAGGTAGCCATAGCTTAGCTTTACAGTACTAGTACGTACTCCCGTGTTGCTCCACTGAAAACGATGCTTCTCTGCATGCACGAGCACGGTGTTACCAGTATCCGTGGACCATAGGCCTTGTTTAGTTTCCAAAGTTTGCCTCCTAAATTTACTATTTAGAATTCCTATTCCCGTCACATCAAAATGTCGGCATATATATAGAGTACTAAATATAGATGAAATAAAAAACTAATAGTACAGTTTTGTTGTACTTTGCGAGACGAACATTTTAAGCCTAATTAATCATTTTTTGGACAATTATTACCAAATAAAAACAAAATTGCTACAGTGTGACGGGACACATACTATGCAAAGTTTGCCCCCAAACTTTGGTAACTAAACAAGGCCATACTGTAATTTTATATTCTGAGGAGTGATGATTCAAACTGGTAGAGTACGTACGTACACCGACTACGAGAGACGAGCACGAGGCAGCAGAAAACGTTCGAGTTGTCCGTACAGCAGCAGCATTGTCGTTCGAGTTGACAGCCACGTACTGTGCCTCCTCCCTGATAGGTGATACTCGTCTGCTAGGGCTGTCATGCATGGCCATTCCGATTTCCACGAGACGAACGCCCTGTTTGCTTATTTTATACGTAAGTCATAATTTTTCAGTTTAACGAATAGTATTTTTTTCTAACGATAAATCAGCGAACAATACTTTCAGTTATAGATTTTCAACCAAACGAACAGGGCAGAAGACAGCTTGAAAATTGAACTCAAAAAAGCGCATGTGATTTTTGACGCTATGCTATTCTATTCTATTCTCCTGTAGAGGAAGAAAAGGGCGCCTGGCAACACGGCTCATTATTTGTCTGCTCATCGATGAGGCGACGATCGGTTCGTGGCGATCCAGGCTCCTGCACTGCAGTTCGTTCCTCTCTCTAGCTATCTACTCCGTGGGAAAGGGAGTAGGGTTTCCACGCTCTTTGTGAACAGAACTGAAAATAAAACTAACGTCAGTATACGAGTAACTTTTCTTCTCCTGCAAGTCGCAAGGTGTGTGAAAGTGAAACGGCGCGGTGTGGTGGCCGTTTGGCTGTCTCGCATGACGGATGAGGCTTTTGACTACGGAAGTGCAGAAGATGCCGTCTCGGTCCGGGCTCCGTAGCTGGAGCGGATTTGCTATCATCAGCGGAATCGTTTCGCTGTTCAGCAAAATCAGTAGCCAACGTGAGTACGTGACCGCTCCGTTGAGTTTTTGTTTTCCATCCGAAATCAACCTCGCGCTGTCGATTTGCCGGTAGCCATGCGTGTAGGTCGATGGAAACGTGAGGGTCTGAGCACGCGCAACCCTGAAAACTCGCGGTCGAATCGAGCCGTGGAGTCAGAGTCGGGAGTTACCGACTTACCGTTCCGTTCGTGGTCATTTTTGCGTTCCAAATTGGCAGTCACGCCACGCTCCAGTGGTAATCCCGAAGGCCGGAGCCGGTAGCGGTAGGGTCCGGTACTCCGGTGACAAAACAGACAGCACGCGCTGCCGTACCTGCCGCATGGAATCTTCCAAACGAACCCGTGACTACCCGGCGCAAGCTTTTCCCCGACCCTCCACCCTACCAAACCCACTGCCAGGCGGGACCGGGGGCCGGAAGCAAATGGCCCGGCGACACGCGTGGGGCGGTCTCTTAAAAGCGGCTTATCCTCGGAGGATAGGGCGCCGGGCTTTCACCTTTAGGCCTCGGCCTTGTTTAGTTTCCTCAATTCTCCCCCAAATTCCACTATGTAAAAAGAAGATTTCCTGTCATATAAAAATGTCGGCAAATGCATGGAGTACGAAATGTTGATGAAATCAAAAACTAATTGCACAGTTTTGTTGTACTTTGCGAGACGAACATTTTAAGCTTAGTTAGTCAAAATTTGGATAATTTTTACCAAATACAAACGAAATGCTACAGGAATTCTGATACAGCGTTTTTCTCCCCTATTCTGTGAACTAAACGAGGGACTTGTTTAGTTCCACAATTCTTCCCAAATTTCACTATGCAAAAAGAAGATTTCCTGTCACATCAAAATGTCGGTAAATGCATGGAGTACTAAATGTTGATGAAATCAAAAACTAATTGCACAGTTTTATTGTACTTTGCGAGACGAACATTTTAAGCCTAGTTAGTCAAAATTTGGATAATTTTTACCAAATACAAACGAAATGCTACAGGAATTCTGATACAGTGTTTTTCTTCCCTATGCCTTGTTTAGTTCCCCAATTCTCCCCAAATTCCACTATGCAAAAAGAAGATTCCCCGTCACATCAAAATGTCGGTAAATGCATGGAGTACTAAATGTTGATTAAATCAAAAACTAATTGCACAGTTTTGTTGTACTTTGCGAGACGAACATTTTAAGCCTAGTTAGTCAAAATTTGGATAATTTTTACCAAATACAAACGAAATACTACAGAAATTCTGATACAATGTTTTTCTCCCATATTGCGTGAACTAAACGACTCTCACCTGCCTGCAGCCCTGCCTCTCGAGGGAGGAAAAGACGGGATTGCCCCCGCGGGCCCCGGTTATTCGAACGCGCTGGGCGCGGGAGTTGCAGGGGACACACACGTGACGAGTGTACTGTACGTCCGCAGTTCCGCACGCTCGTGGAGGCCTGGACATCGTGGCATGTTAATTAGGAGTTATTACCATCTTTAATTTGTGTACATGCTCCTTCGGTCCAAAAATAAATATCATTATCAAGAAGTTAAATGCTTTTAAACTTTGACCAAGTATTTATAAAAAATATTTATTTATAGTACACAATTAATATCATTAGCTTGATCATTGTATATATCCTTACAGTAAACTTATTTGGAGATATAAATGTTGTTAATATTTTCTATAAATCTAGTCAAACTTAGGAAAATTCGACTAACACGAATACTTTAGCGATACTTATTTTTGGGACGGGGAGAGAGAGATTATAAAATGCATTAGCACTACTTCCATCATCACTAAATAACTGTCGCTTTTCGTTTCCGTGCTGTAAGTTCAACTGGATTTAAAGAAAATACGTGCAACATTTATATCTTCAGATACATTTGTTATAAAAATAGATTTAACGGTCTATCCAATAATACTAATTTTGTACCATAAATATTAATAATCTTTTATATATATTTAGTTAAAGTTGTTTTTTGAAAAGAAAAACGACAGTTATTAAGGGACTAAGGGAGTATCAATGGAGTGGACGTATGACCCAAACTTACTATATTTCCCTTCACTTTCCAAGGCTTATTGGTGCTATAAGGATGCCTACGTGTACTCCCTCTATCCTATAACAAGAATCATTCTCGTTTTTTGAAAAGTCAAACAGTTTTAATTTTAATTGAACATATATAAGAAAATATATTAAATATAATTGATATCATTAGATAGATAGATCATTGAATATACTTTTATAATATACTTATTTGGAGATACTTCCTCCGTCCCGAAAAGAATGCAATTCTAATACAATGTCACAATTTTAGAATCTTAAGTTTGACTAATTATAGATAAAAAAAAGTATTAGGGGGTGTTTGGTTGGAGAAGTTAAAGTTTAACAAACACTGTAGCACTTTCGTCTTATTTGACAAAAAGTATCCAATTTTGGACTAATTAGGCTTAATAGATTCGTCTCGTAAATTACTCCTAATCTGTGCCGACATGCATGTAATTAGTCTACATTTGGTACTCCATGCATTTGAGGGAACATTAATGTGATGGGAGTTAAACTTTAACATACTCAAACCAAACGGGGCCTTAATATTCATGATATCAAATAAATACTATTAGTTTAATTACGAAATGTATTTTCATAATAAATTAATTTAGAGTCATAAATGAGAATAGTATTCATTAAAAATTTAGTCAAACATGGACTACTTTTATCAGCGTAGTTGCATTCTTTCTGGATATGGGGACTACAAATGTTTCTAATATTTTATTATTACCAACCTAGTCGAATTTAATAAAGTTTAATCACCACGAGTGCTATAGCAACTTTTTTGAGGACGCTGGGAGTACATCCTTCTTTATGCGACTTGATGATTTCTTTTTGAAAGATAAACATCTTGACAAGTACTACTCATCCAAGACACGACACGATGATCAGATAGTTACGAAATTTTACTTTCCTATATACTCCGTACAAGTTTCGACATGCGTTCCTGCTTGTACGTCTACCTCGAGCCGATCCGTTCGCCTGTGATCCATCCATACCCACATTGGCACAGCCCACGGGCCACGGCTCGTGGCCGTGGCATCGCTATCCTCTCGCTGACGCCTGACGGAACCAAAACCACACGTCACCCCAGGCAGCCTGACAGTCTCACTGGTCACTGCCCCAACGCCCCCCACACCATTCCCGTCCAAAACGCCGCTTCCCTTCCCGCGCCATCCGCCACGTGGGCCCCGAGCGTCCGTCCGTCCGCCAGCCGCAGTCACCGACGCGTGGGGCCCTCTCACGCGGGCTCACCTGTCATCCAGGCGACCCAGCTACCCGCCCGCGGCGCCCCGCACGGTAAGACTACCGCCGGTGGGTCCCGCTCGGCCCCGCTATATATACGCGCAAGCGCCCTCCTGTTTCGCGTTTCCAATTTAGCGAAATACTATAATAATACTATTATAATATTCCGTGTTTTTTTGAAAACCAATTTTGTGCTTCGTCTCTCTTCTTCGCTTCTGCGTTCCGCCAGACACCACCACCAACTCGCCGGAGAATTTTTCCGGCGACCTCGCTGAGAGCTGTCGGGCCGTGGGAGAGGGAGTACTACTGGAAATGGGGGAGTAGTGGAGGGTTAGCGTCGCTATCTCGCTCAATCTCTAGGGTTTGGTGGGCTGCCCGGCTGGGGGCGTCTGACTGGGGAGGAGGTGGACTGGAGGTAGCAGCCAGCGTCCGGCTCACCGTTGCAAGCATTTGCTGTGCGGTTGGAGTGAGCCCCTTTTCGCCTCGCCTCCACCTTTGAACTCTCTACTGCTGTCGCCTGCGCCATGGAGCCGTTCCCCCAGCTCCCGCCTGCGTCCACAGGTTGCGTGCACGCGTCGGGCTCCGGACTGTGACGCGGAGGAGGGGATCTCATCAGGCGCCCAACTGGTGAGACCGCACTTTCGTCGCGCGCGCGCTCTCCTCTCTCTCTCTCTCTCTCTCTCTCTCTCTCTCTCTCTCTCTCGCCCCGCGATTTTTACCCGTTGTTTGGATGTTCTTGTGCTGTTCGTGCGGTTTTCAATTTGGTCTCGGCGGTTACCAGCCTTCTTGGGAGCAAATGGTGCTTGGATTACGGGGAGTTTCGCGTGATTTTGGTTCCTTCGCGTGATCTGCTGGGCTCAGTATTTTGATGGGCGTTCTAGTACACCATTTTTTTTGTCGGTTCCGGCTTTTATTTTGATCACAAGTCGCTTGTGTGCTTTTCGTGCTCGTCGAGACCGAGGTTAATTAATTCCCCCGTCTTTTTCTTGCGCTCTTTTTACTACGGCCAAATGTTGCTGGAGCCCATAGTTTCGCACAGAATTTTGTCCTAGTACACTATTTTTTAATTAAATTCGGTAAAAGCGAGTGGTTCTGATCCGGAATTTTGACCCGTGAATGAAGCTGTAGACTTCTGCCAAGTGTTTCATGGCCCCGGTTTTCTTCTAGGCCCAAATTTCCGTGCATTTCTTCCTCAAGGTTTCTGTGTTTACGGCTTTATGCTTTGAATTTTTGATCCGTTTGAACCGAGCTCCCGGGAGCGTTGAAACTTGATGCGTCTGTCTCTGTGTTTTAAGGTCCGTGGTGAGAGGCGCAGCGCCCGCAGGATGCCCAACCGAGCAGAGGCGCCACATGCCCACGGGCCACTTTCTTCCGGCGGAGTCTGAATCGTCCTCCTTCCCCGACGAGCTTCGCTTGCGTCCTGAGGTGAGTTCGTCTGTGCTTGCGAAATTACTGCTTCAATCCTTTCTTCAACTTCGAGGTTTTCCCCCGCAAAGATCTATTCCCACTAGTTGAATCCTGTAATCATAGGTAATGATGGCTCGTGCCTATATATTTTCTGGCCAAGCAGTAGCTCTTTAGTTTTGGTGTCTACGGCCTACTACTCTGATGTAGAACTACAACTAAGGCTAATTCGTTTCATAACGCCAAATTCTTTTGTAGAGGCAAGTTGGACTATTGAAGCAAGGTTGCTTTCCTGAGCATGCTGGTGAGTGCCTGAGCATTTGGTTCACATTGTGGTTGAATTAGTTTTCTCTTGCCTAAAAAGAATTGTGCCAATTAGAAAACTAGCATATTATAACCTGTGAGCAGTCGAACTATCTGAGACCAGCATTATACATCAAAGTATCTAGATGTTCACATGAGAATGATGTTAGATTTGTCATCAGACATACTTCTATGCATTATAGCTTTGTTAAAAGTATCTTTTATCTGTTTATAGAAATAATAATGATCAATGACTGTCATTCTGTAAATGACAAGTGAATGAAGAACGAAGGTAGTAGTTGGGGTATTTGGCATTCATGTTTCTTCAGTTTGGACAACGGATTGAGCAAGACCTGAGGATGTGTATCACATTTCCAGGAAGTTTTTAGGTAGCTGCATTTTTATGTAGAAGCCAAACATTTGATTTAGTTGGCAACTGTTTTTGTGAGGTGTCTTGGCAGTTTTCTATGCACAGTTTTTTGAATTAAACATTGCTAGTATTACCCCATTATACCTATTTTTGCTTTGGTGCCACGGTTTGACGGCCACTGATTTGTTTTTTCTCCGAACAGGCAGATTTGCTTGTTCTCCGCCGCAAAAGCTCAAGCCTATTGGTTCAGCAGTAGTGGATCAACTAGATATTATGCAGCCATACAAGCTAATGGACCAGAAAGTGTCATTTGGCCTTGATGACAAGTTGTTTGATGTTAAGCTGCCACCATCTTCCTGGAGAGAGGATCAGGATCCAGCAAACCAACGTGATTCTTTTCCCAAGCCATTGGTTTCACCTCTGAAAGGTACAAGGGGAAGTTTAAATGGGACCCAATATGAAAGCGGACTTTTCTCCAGCTCCCTTCCAGACATTTTTGACAAGAAAAGTGAGCCATCATACTTTGTTTCTTACATTCTCTTTGGCTGAATGTATTTTGTACTGCACAAGGAGCAGCTTGTTTCTACTAGCAATAGTTAAAATATCAGTGCATGTGAATATAAAAAGGAAGAAAGGGTCTGGGAAGTAGTTGGGAAAGGATGAACAGAAGAGAATATAAACAAAGCGAATTTACTGCCTTTTTCCTTTAAGAATCTTGCTTCTTTATTCACTAATCCTTTCTACTAGCTGAACGAATCCGCTGGCTTAGTGAACTTTCATCTTTTCAATTTTTTATACTGCATCCAAGAAAAAAAAAGGGTCTGGTTCCAGCAACAATCTAATCTCATTTTCATTTGCTGCTTTGCAGTAAGATTAACGCCAAAGAACAGTGTTATTGGTCAGCTGGTTGAAAAAGTTGATCTCAACCATGCTGATGACGAGCCTTTTGAGTTGACAAAGGAAATCGAGACCCAAATAATTGGCAACCTGCTCCCTGATGACGACGACTTATTGTCAGGTGTTTTTGGTGACATTGGGTATAATACCCATGCGAATAATCAGGATGAGATTGATGATGATATATTTTGTACTGGAGGTGGAATGGAATTGGAAGCAGATGGAAATAGCAAATTGTCAAAAGGTAATGGTGGAGCTAGTTATAGTCAGACTAGGTCAATTGTCCAACTGAATGGTGAGCGACCCTCGAGAATCCTTTTTGTCGGAAACATTGATAGCAGCATTGAGGATTCTGAATTGAAACTCATGTTTGAGGTATGTCTTCCATTTCATCTAGAGTTCTAGACATACCCTGAGGCAGAAGATTTACGTCTAATGATATTTACATTCCCTTTTAGCAATATGGAGACATGCAGACACTTAATGCTTCTTGCAAACATCATGGTTTTGTGATGGTATCTTACTATGATGTAAGATCGGCAGAAAATGCTATGAGGGCCCTTCAAAGCAAGTCACTCAGATGTAGGAAACTTGACATACATTACTCGATTCCAAAGGTAGTAGTATTTTCATGATATAATGATGTTTTCCTTTTCTATAACATGCTTTTGTTGTGTCTTTCCCATCAGTGCTTACTGTGATGTTATTACAGTGTTTGTTTCCTATTTATTTATTATTTTACCTTAGTCTCTGTCTATGAAATTGCCTATTTTTTTGCCAATTGGTGCTGGAGCTATGTGAATATTTTGATAACTACTGCACAATCTAATGGTGACTCTATTCTCTTAGGACTATCCTTTGGAGAAAGATATCAACCAGGACATGGTAATAGTTAACCTTGACCCCTTGATAACTAATGATGATCTACACCAGATATTTGGTGTCCTTGGTGAAATCAAGGAGGTATGATACCATGATATAGCATAAAATCTTACATTATTTAGCTCTTATTTCCGGTGAAACGTTACTAAATAACTTTCTTTTCAGATTCACCCTATTTCAGACAATGATCATTACAGATCGATAGAATTTTTTGATGTCAGAGCAGCTGAAGCTGCGCGATATGCCTTAAACAGGAGCGAAATTGCAGGAAATAAAATCAAATTGGAGCCTAGCTGTCTGGGTGGTACTAAGCGGTAATATTTATATTATGTGACCACTTTGCATCTTAAACTTGTGTATACACCGCACAACAGGCCTGGTCACCAACACTGAGCCACATTTGTATATGAAATCACCATGATCTTAAATCTGTTGTTTTAGTAATATATCTGTTCTCTGTGTGGCAGTTTGATGCAGCAGATGTCTCGCGCGTTGGAGCATGAACGGTTTGGTGCATGCAAACTGGGAAGCCCAAACAGTCCTTCAACATGCTTTGGTATGCATTTTAATTTCTAATATTAAAATGCGTTTTCTCTGTTCTATTTTCTGACTGTAAGGTATAATGCAAGGTTCCATCAATATGGCATCCATCAGATCCACTGGCACCGAAAGTGGAACTGTTCAGGTTTTACGTTCTAGAGTTCAGACACCAATAAACCAATTCCGAGAGGGAAGAAGTTTTTTGGATCTTCCCTCAACTACCATAAGAAGTAGATCCTCTCCTGTTGGAATTGCAACTGCAGGATCACAAAGCAACCACCATGCTCTTGATGAGCACATCCATTCACTTGGAAAGATGAATGTACAGAACAAGGGACGAATGGATTGTGGCTTTCAAGAGAGTATTGCTTTCCATCCTCATTCTCTCCCTGACTTCAATGACAGACTAAAAAATGGTATCCCCTATAACTGCTCAATACCTCCCATCGGTGTTAAGAGCAATGCTAGAGCTCCTGAAGCAATGGATGGCAGGCATATTTACAAAGGAGGTTCTGGGAATCTCAGCAATCAATCTTCTGCTCATACTGAAGGTATCAACTATTAGATCTTGGTTTTCTTGTTTGGTGATCTATACATAGTATTTTTCGAGTAGCCAGATTTGCATATCAGTTGCATGGACATTTTTTCTCTGCTTGCTGGTGATTTCTCATAATGCCATATTACAAGCATGGATGTTTTTATGTTGATTACAAGAAACCTTTTGTATATTATGGTAACTATTATATGATAGAGGATTGCTTACTTGTCTAATACTTTTTGCGCAGCACTTGGATTTTCAAGAACTGGTAGCTGCCCTCTCCATGGTCACCAACTAGCACGGAGTAATTCTAATAACATACATCAGCAGCCTTCTTCTCCTATGCTATGGCCTAGCACGGGCCCATTTACCAATAATGTACCATCTCGCCAGTTGATGCAAGTGCATGGAATCTCAAGAGCACCATTGCGCATGCTTGAAAATACCATCCCTATGAATCACCAACATGTGGGATCTGCCCCAGCTGTCAATCCATCAATTTGGTATAGACGACATGGATATGCAGGGGAGATGATGGAAGCACCAGGATTCCACCCTGGGAGTGTTGGAAGCATGGGTTTCCCTGGCAGCACGCATCTGCATCAGTTGGAAACCAATGGTGTGTTTCCTCACAATGGACCGACTTTCATGGACCCAGCTATGTCTCCTGCACACATGAGTGCTCCCTCTCCTCAGCGGAGGGGGCATATTTTCCATCGCAGGAGCCATGTGGCAACTATTCCATCCTCATTCGATTCTGCTGGTGAACGGATGCGGAGCCGAAGAAACGACTTGAATGTAAATCAATCTGACAATAAAAGGCTGTTTGAGCTTGACATTGAGCGTATAGTCCGGGGCGAGGACTCCCGGACTACACTGATGATAAAGAATATCCCAAACAAGTATATATCTGGGATTTATTCTAGTTTTCTGTGCAAGATCCTCTATACTTAGTCATACACATTTTTATGTTTTTATAAACCTTTGTGGTGATGTAGGTACACATCAAAGATGCTTCTGGCAGCTATTGATGAAAGTCACCGGGGAACTTATGATTTTATCTACCTGCCAATCGACTTTAAGGTGAGTGGATCTGCTCTTAGTCTTGGTTAGCAGATATTTCTTTAATTTTACTTGCTTTTTTGTTATTGGCATGTTTGTTGGACTAACCATTAATAATCTCCATTTTCAGAATAAGTGCAATGTTGGTTATGCATTCATCAACATGATCAATCCTGACAATATTGTTCCATTTTATAAGGTGAGATTCTACAACATACTTTAAAAAAAACTAGACGAACCTAGGAGGAACTAGGTGGCTATTAAGAAGAAAGTAGACTCTCCAAATTTGCCTTGACAAGGACTTGAACTAACAGAGCTAGCTCAGCTTCCTTGATTCTACAACATACTTACAGTGTTGATTATGATGAATCTATTAAACTCTCATTTTATTTCTACATTCTCTTTGATTTTTCTATGTGCAAGAAAGAAAGAAATATTATTGGTGACTTTTAGATATAGATTGCCAAGTTCTTAAGTCAGTATATTTAGAATGTTTTTGTTGCATATTACTCCCTCCATTTCAAATTATAAGTCGCTTTGATTTTTTTGGTTCATTCATTTTGCTATGTATCTAGAAGTATTATTATATCTAGATGCATAGCAAAATTGTTGTCCCAAAAAAGTCAAAGCGACTTATAATTTGGAACGGAGGGAGTACTAGCCATTTTCTATAATGTTTAATGGTACTCCCTGTGTTTCAATCATAAAAAATACAAGGCACGGTTTGAGTCTGCGATCTCTAATACTATACTTTGTCCATTGATATCTCTTATGTCACATAGTTATGACCACAAGGTCGTCAATGAAAGTGCATTCAAATATGAATCTAGTGGTACTGAAGTTGTACCAACAATCTACAAACTCCTATTGCTAAGAATTAGCCAAAGATTAGGAAGGTTGGATCTTGGAATGCATGCACACTTTATAAATAGAAATGGATGGAGTATGAAAATGAAGAACTTTAACACATCTGTCTCTTGCAGACATTTCATGGGAAAAGGTGGGAGAAGTTCAACAGTGAGAAAGTGGCCTCACTTGCTTATGCTAGAATCCAAGGAAAACCAGCTCTAGTTGCTCATTTCCAGAACTCAAGTTTGATGAATGAGGATAAACGCTGCCGCCCTATACTCTTCCACTCCGATGGTCCGAATGCAGGAGATCAAGTATGCTCTCTACTTGTCCATCTATCTCTATTATCTGTTGTATCATGGTATATGACTATATGTGAACTCTGCAGCTCTGTATACAAGTCTGGCTTATAATTGAAATATGCTAGTTTGAACTTTGAACACACTAGTTATTCTGCCCTTGCCTTATCGCATAACTACTGTAGATATTCTATTGCGCCCGTTTCAGCACTGGCTGCCCTAGAAACGTCACTGTCTGCAAGAGTCCTATGTGATGAGTATAATCTCAGATTTTAGCCAAACCTTGCCTAATACAAATGCTGGCCAATATCAATATGATAGCGATCCCTTACTATATTTCATTCAGAATCCAATACAAAACAATACCTCTATTTTTTCAAGAAATTAATTTTGTCATGGGCGGACAATGCGTGTGAAATAATGGTATCAAGAAGCTAACTTACACAATCATATAAAACTTCTAGTCATAAAACATCAGCTATTTATTTTTTTTTCTCAATATCAATGTGGATGAGAACCAAACAGGCCCACTGTTTCATATATGGGGAATGCGGATAGTCTTTCGGTTTCATCATTTTGCATCTCCAGTAACCTTTTTTTTTTTTTTTTTTGTCTTTCCTTAGGAACCATTCCCTGTGGGATCGAATGTCCGTTCCAGGAGGTCCAGGATTTTGAGCTGGGAACAAAACCACCAGGACATTGTGTCGGATCATACCAAAGGAGGAACTCCTCCAAGCAGGGGTGGTGGCACTCCAGGTTACATTGCCACGGATACTGATCATATGGCTGTCGCTTGAAGAACTTACCACACCACCCAACCTTCTGACAATTGCAATCCACTTTTTTTTGAAATTGCATCCTCTCCCACCCCTTTGCTCCTTTTGTTATATTGTATCTATATCTACTTCCGCGTGATATTTGGGCACCGGAGGCTCTCTAGACGGCTGCAGATTTGGTCGCTGACAAGTAACGAGGAGATGGGCGTTGTGCCACTCAGTATCTCCTTAAGGCCTCATCGAAGCATTGTCGTTGACTATTAACTGAATTGCTGCTTTGGAAGGCGAAAGGCGCATGGACTGCTTCGAGATTTTGGGTAGTGCTGTAAGATGTAACCCAGTGTTGTACAGGTGCTGTAAGAATGGTTCAGTAGTGGAGGGAACAAGACACAAGAATGTCCACTTTTTTGGGTGATGTCAATTGTCAACTGTTTATGCAAGGCAGTCTGCCAAGCGTCTTTGGTAGCCCTCTAATCCTACGATGCTGAGGCCTTCGCAAATGCAGTGTGTTCTGCCTGGGAAGCTCAGTTCTCCGGGGACATGGTGCACGCACTAACATGACACTGTCAATTTTGCGTGGAAAATCTTTGCACGTCCTAGAACTACAGTACATACCATGAGACATGTTGGATAATTAGGCACTTTCAACATTGAATTTAGGACACAAATCATGACGAGAGCGCATACATACTAAGATGTAATTCTTTATCATACTACTAGTTGAAACTGAACATCGTCAATCTGAACAGTAGTTGAACTGAACATCGTCAATCTGAACAGTAGTTGAAACTGAAGGTCGTCACTGAAGGTCGTCAATATGAGCAGTAGCTTGGTCTCCATGTTTCCCAGTCCACTTCCAACATAATCCACTACCTCCAATGTTTTCCAATCCAACCTTCATCAGAATGACCCTCATTCTCTTTTCATCAATCTTGGTCTTTGACACACTCACACACACACACAAAAGAAAAAAAAAGCGTATGCATTCTCTGATTTTTGGTAGCGCAAAAGCCCCCGAACTACCGGGGAATTACCCAATTCCCGAAAGTTCCAAGCCCACTATCTTCATTGGTCTTCGCAGGATTGGTCTGCTGGCCCCTAATAGATGATTCGGTGTTGACAACCACCATCCCCATCCGACCTCCCTTCGCCCGCCTTTGATCATCAATATCCATATCTTCCTCCTCCTGGCATGACCTCTTCTTGCCTTCTTGTTGTTTGGGATTCTCCCCCGCCCGATCTCCCCTCACCTCCCTATTCAACCTCTTGAAGGATCGACACTTTTTGAGAAAGTCTGTCTCCTGCTCATCCACCAAGGTATTTCTTGCGGGGGACTCAATGTGCATGGCACTATTCACGTTGCACGAATAGCCCCAACCACTTGTGCATGTATCCTTGTCTTCACTGTTTCTTCCCCTCCCACATTGGCCCCACTCCTGTCTCCACTCGGCTTCTCCCTTTTTGATTTCCCACCAAACTATTTTGCCGAGTCATTGAACAAGGCTTTCCTCACATCACCTTCGGTAATCCAAGGGCCTTCAGCGGGCTGGTGACTTCTTCGTCCTCCCTTCCCTTTTCCTTCCTCCATCTATCACCCTCCCCTTCTTTCTTCTAGCTAGGTGCATCACTCCCCCGTCGTCCTCCGCTTTCCTAGCTACCAGAACTACCCGCTGCCTTCTCCTCTAGGCACCCTCCAAGGTTGCAACGAGCTATAGCCTACAGGTCAATCACCCATCAAACCCTCAATTTTCCTCTTCTCCACTGGGTTCTCACATAGTCGATCCGTATGCCCAATGATATCGCATGTGTAGCGAAAGATGGGTAAAAATTCATAACATAGCGGGTACCAGATTGGTTTTTCAGCATCGCCTTCACCCAAGTCAATTGTCACTCTGCTCATAAGAGGTTTCCTGATATCTAGTTTGATCTTGATCCGCATGAACTGACCAATCGCCATGTCTTCCTCATCTGCATCCACGCCAGGACCTCCCCAATCATTTCCCCAATCACTTCCCCCTCCGCCTTCGTCATCATTCCCAATGGCATCTTATTCACTCTTACCCAAATTGGAATGGATGAGAATTCGATCTCATTAATTG
The DNA here is from genome assembly GCA_038087645.1 of Saccharum hybrid cultivar R570. Classification (NCBI taxonomy): domain Eukaryota; kingdom Viridiplantae; phylum Streptophyta; class Magnoliopsida; order Poales; family Poaceae; genus Saccharum; species Saccharum hybrid cultivar. The sequence goes on from JAQSUU010000522.1 coordinate 920,988, forward strand.
TCTTCGCCCCATCAAATTCCGCCGCCACCACCAGGTCTTTCCTGAACATCTCTTCTTACACAGGCCTTGAAGAAAGGTGACCAGGAAGCAGTTCTCTCCTAGATCCCTAAATTCCACTCCCTTCAAGGGGCACCAGATCTTCCCCAAGGCGAGTTCCAGGGCCTCCATCCTGATAGGTTTGTCTGTCCAAACTTAGACAACCGCCAGTGGATCTCTTCTCGCTGCATCACCCCCATTGAACCTCCAATATTGATGCTTTTCTTTTACAAATCCGAAAGCTTCATATTTGCCATCAACCCCAGCACCTTGTTCACATTTGGATCCATGGATCCACTCCTCTCTAGGACACCGGGAAGACCCCGTCGTCAGAGAACAAACGAACCTAGGTTGACCGGTGGTGGAAAACTACATGGCTAGCAGATTTGGATCGGCTCCAGCTGGAGAATTTGACGTGGACACAAACGAGGGGTGGGACATATACTTGTATTGCTCTGGCTAGGCTCAGATGATACAAGTATAACCAATGGCTCAGATGATACGGTATAACCAACAAAAAGGTCTTGCATCATCCGAGCCTAGCCAGATAGGGCCTGCATCCAAGATGCGAGCTGGGCTGGTTAGAGAAGAGGCCTAATGTGACTAACTTAATTGCATTTATAAACCCCAGAAAACAGAAAGTTATTAGCCCGAAACCTACAATATCCGCAATAGTAGGGTCTATATGTACGCCCGCTTGGCATCCCTCGAGAAAGAAACCTAACGAGACCCGATCGCCTGGTCATCAGTGATAACAATCGAGGCGATGGATCCCGGTCACCACGTCACTGATCACAATCCCAAGCGGTGCCGCCACCCCGGCGGCGGCAGATCCTGCGCCGGCCATCACGCCGATCTGATCTGCGCCCTCCCCGACGACCTCCTGATCGCGATCCTCTTGCGCGTGGGCGACTCGCGCACCGCGATGTCCACGTCCGCGCTTTCGCGGCGCTGGCGGCGGCTCAACCCCGCCCGCTGGCTCCCCGCGTTTGACTTCTCCGTCGGCGATCACCTCTCGCCGCAGTACGCGGCGACCCTGCATCGCTACCGCGACGCACAACAGGGCAGGGATGATGAGGCGCGGCGGGCGCTCGCCCGGCAGGTCTTCACCTGCGAGGACCGCGCCATGGAAGCTCGCTCGCTTCCTCCGCTCCCCAGAACGCTACCCGGCCGCTAGGTCCCTCCGCCTCGAGTTCTACGTCACGCCGCCGGAGGAACACAAGGATGCCGCGTCCACCCCCGCCGTCGGGAGCGCATGGCAGCGTGCGTCACTTCAGCCTTGCGCTGGCCCCAGATCGAGCGCCTCGCCATCTACGCCTTCCCACGCGGCGTGGCGGCGGCGTTCGGGGCCCACGAAATCTCTGACCCGGAGTTCATCGAGGCGCTGCGGCTGACGGACAGCCGCCTCGTGACCCTTCACGTCAAGAACTGCCTGACCAAGAGCGGCGGTGGCTACGGGCTACTATTCCCCGCCCTGTCGAGGCTCACCATCGAGACCACGGCGGGGGTCAAGGCGGTCTTCCCGAGGAGCTACTTCAACGACCTCCTACAATCTTGCCGTAATCTCGTGTTCCTGCGCCTTGTGTTGTGCAACTTCGCTGATGGCGTCGGGGCACTGCCGTTCAAGCTGGACCTGTCGCCGGCGTCGAAGCTCGGGGAGCTCGTCTTGTCGGCCTGCAACTTCGAGGACGTCAGACTCGTCAACACGCCGAGCCTGGAGAGGCTAGTGATCCACAAGTGCGATCGGCTCTGCCTTACTGTCGACATCGCCCCAAGGCTGGCGACCCTGGTGTGCCGGGGTACGGCTCCATGGATATACGGTAGCGGCACGGCAAGGACCCTCCGGTTTGTGGAGTTGAGCCCCTTGAATTACAGGCAGTGCCAGGAGAGACTGGAATCCTTCTTCCAGTGCACTCCTAAAGTCGAAGTGCTGGAACTATGCTTCCGGGATGGATGGGTAAACAGGGTAAGTCATAAAAAATCACAACAATGTAATTTTTTTATACACCGCTTGACATTCATTGTCGTAATTTGTATGTCCTTAGTTTTGCTCTTTACAACTAGAAATTCTAGGCAAAAACAAAGTTTAGATCAACCCATCCGACTTCAGGAAGTAGTCATAACAGTAGAGGGTTGATGAGATTCAACTGAATAAAGATGTTGACAAATGATCTGGTAATAAGTGCATAAATGTATGTAAACATACACGAACCAAATAATAAGCAACCTTAGAGTTCACTCCTTTCAATCAATAAAAGAGTTGTATCTTAGGTATGCATATATATATTTGTCTCGCAATATATTTTCAAAATATAGGGCTTTGTTACATATTCCTTATAATATTTATACTAGTATCTTGTGGTACACAGATGTGCCAATGACCATGTTGTTGTCCAAGGTAATACTCTCTTTAATTTGTAAATCATTTTAATTTTGTTCTAAGTCAAACTTCTCTAGATTTAAACAAGTTTCTAGAAAAATGTACAAACATCTATAACATCAAACACGATTGAGATACACCATGAAATATATTTTGATAGTACATATACTTGATAATATAGATGTTAATGCAATTTCGTATTAACTTCATGAAAGTTAGATGAGTTTGACTTGCGACGATACTAAAATTACTTACAGTTTGAAATGCACGGAGAAATTTGGAATGTGGTATGGTGCTAACCTCACTGCTACAAAATCATAAAATAAAAATATTTACGTTGACTACACTAGCAAATGGTCAAGCATGACAAGTATTTTTTTAGTAGAAAAAGGTCAGGTAAATCACAGGCTAGAATTACAACAACCTTTGACATTTTACAACGCCAAAGTGACAAAAATAAAGCAAGCTTACTAAAAATCAATTAGAGCACACTAAGATAGGTTATGACCTCCTTAGCCAAATTCTTCTTGTTTTCTTTTCTGTTACCAAGTTGCTCAACATCCCTATGTAGATGAATTTTGATAGCAAAGCTTCTTTCAGTAATCTTAATTTGACAGTTCCCTGAGAATCGACTCAGAAATTAGATAGTGATCGAATTGTTTTTGCCATTTTCTTAAAAAGAAAACTTGTATTAATTTCATTTTCATACTGCCAACTTTCTATAATTCTTGTGTCATTTTACTTTTGAGATGTTCCAGTCCCATGTTGACAGTTTTAATTTCACTCCTTAACATAGCATTTTGGATAGGAACATAATAGTCGATGTGTTTGTGTGTATGCATCCTTATTCCTTATACGCAGGGCTCTTCATTCTTTTGGCTATTAATGAGTTCGAATCCTACTTGAAGAAAGTTGGTTTATATATGTTTGTGATTTGCTTAGAAGTTCAGCGTTTATTAGTTGGCGAAGTTTGTTTACGCATTATTGTGAATGTCTCCCATTTAGTTCAATTTGAGTTTTAATGATTCATAAGATGGATGTTAAGTATGACCACACACACTCATGCTCTCTTGTATGTAGCACTAAGCAATTCTTGAATTATATTGGCCTTTTTAACTCTTGCTACACCTTTTTAATATTATGTTCCTTGCTGTATCCAAACCATCTTGTTTCATCAATACGATTGTTGTAAAAAAAATGATTGGAACTAACAATAATTCTTGTACTGCAAGTTTTGGATTCAACCCACCAAACTCCCGTATACATTTGAGAATCTAAAAAAGTTACTGATACACCTTCCAAGGATGTGGCCACTCCATTGGATCAAGAAATTACTGAAGAATTTACTAGAGGCTGCAACATGCTTGGAGAAGCTTCACATCCAGGTATGGCCTAGTTTCTGTTGATCTATTCCCCAGCATCTTGCCAATATTTCTGCTCATTTACATGCAACTCCGCATGCCACTTGTTATTTTTCAGTTTTTTGCACCGTTACCGGGGACATCAGAAGAATGGGGCATAACTCCAACTCCTTCCAACGACAGTGCAGATGATTTGCAGCACAATTGCCTGACGCAGATTGTAATGGAGGGATGTACTTGGACAGAAGCGCAATTCGCGCTGATTAGGCATTTATTGAGTTCATGTGGGGGTCTTAAGACTGTTCTTTTAATTCCACACCATACTCGACAGGGAGGCGTTGCATGCCCATTGTGGTTGATGAAAGACAAGAAGAAGGCGGTAACCGTCTCTCAGCTTAGGGATGGGATTCACTCTAATGCCGAAATTATTTTCGGCTGAAAAAAGGGCTATCAGATTCGAGGTATTTCATGCTGGTAGTCAATTCATCACAACCTAACATTCAAAAGTACAAATTTAAAATTGTTTGCATGAGGATTTCATGTTTTGCACACTGCTTTTATTGGTAACAGTGAGAGGCTTATTTGGTGGCTGGTGGGCTTGATGCGGCGCAAAGCCCATTCATGTTGCTAATTCTAGCCCATCTGTGAGAGAGGCTTGTATGTGATCACTGGCCCTTTATTTTGCTTATTATTCGAGCCTATGTCGACCTTCAATTCGAGCCTATGTAGAGCCCATTTATTTTGCTCATTCGAGCCCATGTAGAGCTTCAATTTACCATCTATACAAAAAAAAAACTATACCATGATGTGCTTGGACTTTCACAGGTTACTCTGTGTTTAAAAAGTTATGTTTCTTGATTGAAGTCAACTCTAAGAATAGATAATTCCACAATTTGCTCATGCCATTCACACTTGATAAATTTCAAGGAAAATCAGACTTGTTCAGGAGGCACGAGGGGTTTGTCTTTTTTTTTCCCTCGAGTACGCAAGAACATTGCGTATTATTGTATTAAGAAGATAGAAGTTTGAACAAGAGAGGCCATTCCTAGCCTGACGGTTACCTCAAAGGGACTACATTTTTCAGCCATTAGTTGGTCTTGAGTGCAGATAACTCTAGAAAGTCAGCAATGCAAATCTTAGATGAGACGTCAGGTAACCAGGAATACAAAGTTAAGTGACCTATAGCTTGCACAATTCCCTTGCTACTAAGACACGATTAACACTCGGCAACGTGGATGCATGCATGTCATATATGGTGCAGATTCTTCTTGTTCATACTGCAAAACATCATCAGGTTTTGCAGATTAAACAACCTTTTATATGTTTGGTCGTTGTTAGCAAGATATATTTGTTGCAGTATCCCTATCTATAACCTGCCAAAAGGACCAATCAATCAGGATGTTTAGAGCACATGGTGATTATTGTTTCTGGATCGAGTAAAGTAGTGGTGGCATTGACCGATTGGTATCTGCAGAAGCAGAATTGTTGGAGGCCTGACGCCTGAGGCAGGAAAACAATAGACCATGCATCACAAAATATTTTGTTTGACCAGAAAACTGAGACAATCTTCTGGTTGTCCATTTTGTTAACACAATCTGTTTGGTTTTAATAACGTTATAAATTAATGTATTGTGTGGAAGCCGACGACCGGTTGGTGTTGGGTACTTTTCATTGCAACAAATGAAAAAAATGCCTTATTAGATGATCGAGAAGGTTCGGACTGTGAAACGATCTCGATTTTCCTCGAAGGGAAAATCCACAGATACAATTTATAATGTAGTAGATCATGAGAGCAATCCATCACATTACCAGTTATCAGCTAATATCATAGTCATACATCGTAGAATTATAAGTTACAAGGCTTTACAACACTGGTTAACACACTTATTACATAGATTAATCTAGCGAAAACGCACACACACATCTTCATCAGAGTCGTTGTAGCACATCGGCAGGTGAAGGCTCCTCCTTCACGGCAGTCATCAGAGTTGGCGTTGAATGTCAGCGGGCGTAGACTCCATCTTCTCAACCACACTTGAGCGTAGGCACGAGACCATCTACTCCTAATCCAAGTCCTCGTGGTCGTCGTAGATTTCATCCAAACCTGTCCAAAATCTATCAGTACGATTTGTACTGGCCACTGTCTCCCATCCTATGATTTTGCGTATGCTTTGTGGTAAGTGGAATGTAAGGATAGATCAAAAGGCCTATATATGGCTATAGGTTTCCTATGCAAGTTCATCAATATTTATAATAATAATTCATTAAGTTTTAATCCATCTCATCCACATGTTCTCCTATCCCATCACACACATCTCACCTCACTCTCACACTCTCTAGGCAGCAAGGACGACTCCCGCTCGTACCTTGCCTCAACGGCCAAAGTTGGATCCAACACCAAAACCCAGAGGAAAGGTAGAAAGGACTCCTCTCACTAATTAAGTGAAGCGTATGTCATAGGAATGTCCATATCCGCGGATGCGGCTATACGTATAGATCGATCAACTTTGCAGAGCGTGTACACCTGGTAACCCACAAGATCACCATCCTCGGCGGTGCCCCGCCTAGACTGATGCCGACTGCCTTCCAACCGGTACGGTACCACCCTACCACTCAGCCTTGGGCCACCCCGGAGTCCACCAAAACGCTGAGACTGTGAGACGTAGTACCGGGCCCCCAAGGTCACTACACTGTCTTAGGAGGGTGTGGGCCCCCATGCTCGTACCTCCCTACACTATCACCTTCCAACCTAGTAGTAGTGGCACCACCCTAGTCAGTCGTGTAATCGTCTCCCGCCCATCAGGAGCGAGTGGTGTGCACGAAGGGTCCTATGATTCCGGTTCTTAAGACATACCAGTCCTTAGAGGGACTGGACAGGATATCTTCTCAAGGGGATAACCAACACCCCGTGCCTCGACGGCACCTCCATCGGGGATAACCAACACCCCGTCTGCTCACACATGCACCTGCCACAGGTACCTCTCGTGAGGGATGCCTAAGTCACACCCCTCCGGCATGACTTGCCCCAAAGACTCATCGTAGGATCCTATCCGATCGACTCAACCCTCACCACACACCCAAGACGCACGTCAAGATCTCTCCAAGTTCATTATCCAGTTTTACCAAGTTATCGGCACCACGTGCCTTATCCACTCTCGTTATCCCTTCACCAAGCATCACATCACAGGTATAATGCATAGTGAAAGTAAAGCAGTAAGTAGAATGTGAGCGTCTAGCCTAACAGCGGGTGTGCAGGGGAATAGGTTGTGACAAGGTAATGGCTTACAAGCAGTCTACCATGCAACCTATCACAGTTCATTTGTATAAAAGTAAAGCACTAGCATCTACATGTAGTATGTCTAATAGGTTCTACGAGGTTGGGTGGGACGTGGAACACCTATTAAATGTCTTTTCCGAGATCCTTGGTGCACTTGTAGTCATACTCCTCCATGGTCTTTCCTCTATCTGCATGTCCTTCCTCCAATGGGTTCTGATCCGATCAACGCTAACCTCGACGCGATTACCTCGTTACAATGACAAGTGAAAGAGCAATCAGACCACTAAACCTAGAAGGATTGTGAAAAGAGACAACTAAGCATGAGAAGAACAACCACACCATAGGAAGACCAAGGAAGAGGTGACTTAGCCCTCTCGGCGGATGTTCGATCCTTGGGCCAAGGAATAGGGGTGGTTGTTTGCTAAGCACAAGCTTAAGCCTTAGCCTATCCAGTACTTCCTGGGTCGATTGTGTCGACCTATATGACTTAAATAGAAATTGCATAGGCCCTAACTCATCTTAAGCGAACACCACGGCTTACAGCTTTTGATCCAATCATCATGGAGTGTGTTGAGGACAAAAAAGACTACAAGTAAGAGAAGTTCCGTTCTCTCTCAATCCCGACGCCATTGAAATTGACAGGAACCAAGAGAGGGTGGAATGGGGAGAAGAGAAGAGAGGTGGTCTACTTCCAATACACACGCCATGGCAAGAGATGGGGCATCAAAGAAGAGACATGCAAAAGAACACGAGTGCCCAAATGACTTGTAGGGTACCACGACCTAGGTGCACTAAATGCACTAGGACATCCCCAGGGTTCTTAGCGGTGCGGTTATCACCGCAAGAACCACATAAATGCTACGGTCGAAGAAGGTACAAGCATACAAGAGCTTAAGCACGATAGAACCAAAAGAGGGGAACACAAGATTCACCTTCCTCTGATCCACTCGCCATGGCAATGATGGGAATCGGGGAAGTGGAATCAAAAGAGCAACAAACCCCAAACAAGCCAAAGGCTCAATCCACATCTTACTAGATCAACGGGGATTGAGAACAAGAGAGGAAGAAGAAAGAATGGAACCCACACTCCTTTGACCAACTCGTCATGGAATGGGCGAAGGTTGGACAAAAGAAGGCACAATCCACGATCCAAACCAACTCATAGGGCACCACAACCGTGCAACTAAATGACACAAGGCTATTCCTGCGGCTCATAGTGATGCGGTTGTCATCGCTAGACCCAAAGGAACACCGCGGTAGAAGTGGTACAAACATACGAGGTGGTTAGGACAAGAACGAGAGAAAGAGAGGTAGAGCCCGATGGTCATGGCGAGGTGAACTCGCGGCCACAAGCTGTACCTACACGAGTTGGCATCCGTCGACATACAAAGGTTGTCCCCTAATTCCTATCCCAATAGAGTTGGTCACGAAGGGCTCAAAACATGCGGGTAAGAACCGCGTCGATATCGACATCGAGTCCACGGTGATCGCATCCTAGGGACGTAGATAGGAGCTCAAGTTCGTAATCCAACAAAGACAACTAAAGCAAGAGAGAAAGGACATGCTTGGTGTTATGACCATGGCGAGGCGAACTCACGATCGCGATGGACAAGCACTGGCTCTCTCGACCGGCTCGAAGGCATGGTCCGTAGACAAAAAGGCACACACGACAACACACAAGAATTATGACACACAAACGACTTGGCACGGAGTAGCACATATCCATAGCGACACAAGAGAAATACATAGATGATAGACCAGCGGCGAAGGGATGGCACATGATATATATAGATGATAATGATCAAGTGACAATGTAGATAAATGATATTGATGATCAATGTCAACAAGTACGAAGAGAACACGGAAAAGAAAGGCAAGGGTCTTGCCGACGTCGCGTACGGCGTCAATTGGGTTCGAGGGGTCGACCTTGATGAAAGCGGGGAGGTGGAGGGCTACTGCGGCTTGTCCCGGAACATGGCAGCAGGCGGTCGAGAGATGACAGAGCTCTAGTGTTGCAGATCGGGGCAGCCACACCAAGAGAAATGAGGCGTAGCCTCCCTGCAAGGCAAAAATTCATGGCACGAAGGCCGGACACAAGGATGGACATGGCAAGGTGGTGCTGTTGCTCTTCGGCAAAGTAGCAGCTTCGTCCAACTCTTGGGGGATGGCAATAGGGTGGTTTGCTCCCATGCGACAGTGGATGAACGCGGCACGAAGGCCGGTCTCAGTATGGTGACAGTAGGAAGCAAAAGTGCGGAGCCTTTTGGGCACAACGGCTCACCGGCAGTGAAGAGAGGTGACGAGTCACCGGCAAGATGGTCCTGGTCATGGTGGTTGGGGACCGCAGCGAGCAATAGAGGCCGGCTCGGAGGAGGAACTCGGGCGCGCCCACGGTGGCACGGTCGGAGAGGTGAGGTGGCGCTCGGCCAGCTACCGCGCGAGTGGAGCAGAGGCGCAAAGGCGAAGGGGGTCGCTGTGGTGATGGAGCTCTCAGTGCCGGTCGAAGATGGTCACCATGGCAGCGTCATCGTCGCGGTGGTGGCGGGGTAGAGGGCGCTCAACGTCACGGCTGCGGGTTGAAGCAGGAGGCGACCAGGGCTTCGACGTGGCAGGGGCTTGGTGGAGCGCTCAGGGTCATCGGAGGCAGGCTCGGCGTGGGGCTTGTGGTGGTGTGGCTCTGGCATGGCGAGGCAGGGGCTCGTCGGGGTGGCGCTGCCCGGCGCACGGTGGTGGCGGTCTAGGGCTGCCTTGGCGTGAGCAGGCGGTGGCGTGAATGGGAGGAGAGAGTGGCGGCTGCGTTTGGGAAGTGGTGAAGAGGAGCGGCGGCTGCGACTTAAGTACTGCATGGCTAGGGTTCGGAGGGCGCTGAGGCACATTGAACGGAGGTGATCTTTGGCTTCCGTGCCATGGACACATGGCAGCCATCACATGGAGGAGCTAGGAAGCGCGAGCGCTGAACAAAGCGGCGCCCTGGTGGCAGTGGCGGCTTCTAGGAGCAGATGCCCGCTAGGGCTGGAGGGAGTCACATCGGGCTAGGCCTGCTGGGCCACCCGCGTGAGTAGGGGAGGTTGGCTAGGCCTGGCGACCATGGAGTGGGCCTAGAAAATTCGCTGGGCCTAGAGAGAGGAGGGTAGTTGGGCCGGCAAGGGGTAGCTGCGACCTAGCTTGGCCTGTCTGCCTAGGCCAGGTAGAGAGGAGGGGTGATGGGCCTGGCGGGTGAAGGGGATGAGGGAGAGGGACATGGCCGGCTGGGCCACACTGACGACTTGGGCCAGAGCGAGGAGAAGGATTTCCCTTTTATGTATTTTGACTTAATGAACTTTAGAGAACAACATAAAGGAATTCAAATAGATTTGAGGCAAATTCAAGAAAGGGATTGGGGAAAAAGGAAAAGAACTTTTCCTTTCACGATCTTATGAATTCGAATTACGGAATTTGAGGAACATGGAAGGGGAATTTGAGCAGAGATTGGACACAAGCTCAAGGACAGGATTGTGAGGGATTGAAAAGAGACCTAGGACGTATTCGAAGGGAGGATTCAGGAATAAATTTGAGAAGGATTTTCAAAAGGGGGGGTTCGAAAAGAGATCGGAAAGAACTCATGGGTGATTTGAGAGATATTCAATGGGAAGGTTGAGAAGGGAGTTCAAAAGTGATCGGAAAGAACTCCAACACAAAACCCTAAACCAACTAAGGACCCTCAACACATACACCTACACTCAATTCTATATGCGTGCAACGTTTTGTTAGCAGGTTTGGACTTAGGTAGACCTAGAGAGTACATGCTCCACACACTTGTAGGAAAATTTTTAAAAAACTCGTATTTTTTGTTTACTCGAAAACCCGGGATGTTACAGATTGTGACCAAGTGTATATTTTTTTGCTCGTTCTTGCTTGTTTCAGAGGAGGCCAAAGCTCATATCCATATCTTAGACAAGGAAATAGAGTAAAAGCAATCATATTTCCGTTGCTTTCACTGTGACAGTATGGAAATAATAAATACTCCCTTTGCTCCCATGTCCCAACAATACAATAAATGCATTTCACGTTACTATTGGTCAAACTTTATTTTTCTCTTCAGCAAAATCGACTTTCAAAAGAATAAAGTAAAATTGTCTTTTTTAGCAAACCCTTGGAAGGAAAGAATACTGTCAACAGTGGGTGGTTAAAAAGTTTATAATTAGAGTAAATGTAAGCATCATTATTAATTATGATATTAGCACCACTTTCGAACAAAAAGGTTTTATGTAAGGAGATCGTATATTTACCAATTCTATATTTAACAATGTGGCAAATATGCTCTCTATACTGATTATTAAGGCAAACGATAATGTCAAAATTTGAGAGGTCATACCTCACCTTATGGATGATGGTTTGTTTATATCGTGCACATTTACATCTTACAATCCTATTTTTGGACCATTATATGGAGCAAGTGAAGAACCCTAAATTGTTGCTCACTATTTCTAAACAATTATTTGTTCAAGAAAAATTCTAAACAATTAGTAGGTCCAAAAATTATCTTATAGAAAAGTGTGATATTTTTTAAAGGTGATTCTAGACATTATGAGCAGGAGCATATCGAACTATTTCGCCATCAGTCAGCATCGTACCTTTTCTGATCACACTGCATCACCATAAACTCTGTGATGCATACCAAGAAAGTCAAACATTCTTAGCAGCCTACCATGTTTATGTTCTTCGTTATTGTAATATCAAAAGGCATTCTACTAAAAATGCTGCAATTTTATCATCAAGATTATTTTGTCAATGCAACAATGATAAGAAAAAAAAACCGCCTAGCTAAGTGGAATGTCTTGTGTCATCCTAGCTAAAGATCAAGGTGTTCTATAGGCATAACACATCTATCTCTAAATATGAGCACCTACCACTCGGGTGGGTAGCTTCCACCAAGAGAAACCCAACCTTTCTTAGTCTTCACTATCATTATGAAACATTACATAAATAGACAATATAAGATTAGTGTTATTAATAATTGCATTATGAAAATATACTTTAATTATTCCATAGCATTTGTATAATAATCCTTGAAAGGCCCGTGCCTTGTGTCCTAAAACTGGTAGAATGAGGGAGTTAGTCCCTTTTTATATACCGTGCTAACATATATAAATAGGGTTAAAACTCCAAATCATAACTTGGCCAAGAATTAAGCACAATTACATTGTTTTTAGTGGGAGAAAACCAGCAAATTAAAACCATGCAACTATATGATTTATGAGAGGAGTGAAAAACCTGCAAGACCCCAACAAGAATGGCAGGACAACAAATCAGTTGGCTTGACATGCAGAGAAAACTGCTACACCCTCGAAACACCACAGGGACAGCAACTCCGCTGGCCAGAAGACGTCGGAGTAACAACTTTGTTGGGATTGCAAGCCCAACACACAACAACTCAAATAAAGGAAAGGAAAACCTTGACAAAACAAATCTAGAGATGCCAGACATGTTGGATTTAGTTTGACACGTCCCAAATGATTTCAATTAAGTAAGTCACACGTAAAATCACAAGGATGCCCTACTAGAAAATCTAATATGGAAACTACGCCTGTCGTCGGTCTATATGACTATTCTACCTAACGGCTGGCGCCTGAACAGCAAAGATCTTGGGGGTGTGACTCTCGGATCGACACGTGTCTGCGATGGTTGAAAATCTTCACGTGACGAAAGTACACGGGTGGCAGAGACGACAATGGCTAGCTACGGAAAGCTCGTGTGAGCCAGAGGATAGAAGGAAAGACCGACGAGCAGACAGGCACATAAAGTAGCATAAGTGGTGGTAAAATGTGTGTAAAGTTTCTGTAACATTTTACGTTGTTATTTGGTAAAATTTATTCAATCATGAACTAGTTAGACTCAAAAGATTCGTCTCGACATTTACAGAAAAACTGTGTAATTAGTTATTTTTTTTACCTACATTTAATGCTCCATGCATACGTTTAAAGACTTGATGTGATTGAGAATCTTATAAAATTTTTAGAATTTTGAAGGAACTAAACAGCTGTTGCCACAAAGCAATTAAAGCGCTGGATCCGATTTGACCGACCGACCGAGATGACATGTCAAGCAACGATAGATCCGATGAACGACGGGGCACGCCTTTGCAGGTATACAGGAGGAGTGTGTATTTTACACGTACGTCTTGTTTAGTTTTTTTTTCTAAAATTTTTCACTTCGTCACATCGGATGTTTGACACATGTATGGAGTATTAAAAAATTATAGACGAAAAAATAACTAATTACATAAATTATGATAAATTTGCGAGACGAATTTTTAAGCCTAATTAGTCAATGATTTAATAACAAAGTGTTACAGTAACATATGAGCTAATGATGGATTAATTAAGCTTAGTAAATTCGTCTCGCCGTTTTCATGCGAGTTATGTAATTAGCTTTTTTTTATTAATATTCAAACAACCTTTCTGATATCCTATAAAACATCCAACGTGATACTTTATAATTTTCACCCTAAAAATTAAACACCCCACGACTGGCTGGCCAAATGGACCATGCATGCATGATGCAGCAGATCAAAAGGGAAAGTATATCAAGTTGCAGCAGGAGCTTCCGGTCCGGATAAGGACGTGCGACTAGCTAGCAGCTCATCCAAACAGATATAGGCTGTGTTTAGTTCCTCCAAAAATGTACTATAAAAAAAAGATTCTCCGTCACATCAAACTTGTAATACATGTATAAAGTACTAAATGTAGATGAAATCAAAAACTAATTGTACAGCTTGGTTGTACTTTGCGAGACGAACGTTTTGAGCCTAATTAGTTAACGGTTGGACATTATTTGCCAAATAAAACTAAAACATGCTATAATATATTTTTTACCTTTTTCAGGTGAACTAAACACAGTCATACTCCTGCTCATTATCTACACGTACTCCCTATGTATGTATACGATGATATCAGAGTTAGACGAGACCACGTCTATGGCTATGGATGGATACGAAATACTCCAAGCAAGTTGGCGACACGCACCTACGTGTACCGATGGACAGGCCGACGTGGCTCCGTATATATAGCACGTTCGTCTCGAGCTAAGCACCTGTTGATATACAGTTACTAGTCGAGCACATACATACGTACTCCCTCCATCCCTAGATATTACGAGAAACAACTTTGACTAAATATATATTACAAATATTAATACTTATGGTACATAATTAGTATCTTTAGAAAGATCTTTAAATCTAGTTTTTTAATAAATTTATTTAAAGATATAAATGTTGTCCGTATTTTCTATAAATCGAGTTAAACTTATAGTACGTACGCCAACGGCGACGGATATTTAGGGACCGGGGAGTAGGATCGGAGTGTAGCACCATGACCTAGCTAGGTTTCAGGTTTGGGGATTACTCTCTCTGACCACACCAGTGGCTGCTCATATATAAATAAACCAGCAGCGCCAGTCAGTTGACTCGGTCTCCCTATCTAGCGCCATCATGCACCTCCGGTCAGACTTGAGACTTGATGAGAGATGGAGCCCGACACTCCATGCATGCGTGTGTGTCTATATACTACACTACACCCCATATGGCCATATGGCTGACATAATCCATGCATCTAGTAAATTAGTAATAATACGTGCAAGAGTTCAACAGTCTTCTAGCTAACTAATAAAATTCATTATATACTTTTGTCGGTCTCAACAAAATCACCTGACACTCTTAGAAAACCGGATTATTATTGCTTTATTATTTTCAGAAATTTCCTTGCCGGCCAAAATAAAATCGCTCAAGAATATATGTTGCTTTATGTGCTACTAAAACTGATGTCTTGCATGCGTTCTAACGTTTTGAAAACAGTATTATACCCAATATTTTCCTAATGAAACCCCTTCTCAGTTCTCACCTCTCTAATGTACTCTAGCTAATACCATACCACCAATTTCTACATGTTGTACCCTTGTGTATTAAGAACGAAACCAGCGCTGCGGTCTCAAAGGCTAAGGGCGGTCTCAGTGGGCGGAGTTTCATTTGCATTTAATAAGCTACCACATATTCACTTTTGATGATGTGGTGGCGTTTCTAGGAGAAAGAGAAGAAGTGAGTTTTATGGAGATCAAATTCTCTCAGCACGATTATTAACTCTCTATGACTCATGATTTTAAATATCTATGAAACCATAGAATAAAACTTTCCGTTGAAAGTGTAAGTTTTATCCACGCTTTATTTCATTCTGTATCACATGACAGTCTTGAAAAACAACTTCATGAAACTCATCGCTGAGGCTAGCCTAAACCAATTTCTTTTGCCGAGACCGGCGATCAGGTAGCTGATTGTCATGCCGTTTCTTGCGTGACAGCTACAGGCAGTTGTCCCTAGAGGTTCTAAAAGTCAACAAGGATTACAATATTCTCTATATTCTTCTCACTCCAATTAATCCTCCACAGTGCATCTTTTGACCATGTATAATTTTCTTGGCATATTCATTTCCTCTGGTAAACGTACAATTGGAACAGTGCCCTAGTACTTGTTAAGTTTTTGTCAATGTCGTGTTGCTTCAAGTGAATATATAAGGAGAAGAACGGTAGGCTCAATAATACGCAATGCCAAAATTATATATTCTATCATCATGTGACCTAATCAATTTTTAAGAATTTTCAACACCTGGGTACCGGTGGTTATTATTGACCAAGTCAAGATGCTGCAACAAGTACCGTAGTCGTAGGCTCTCGTATCTTTTGACGAAAGTTTCTGTGCATTGAATGACAATCGTTTTCTTTGTTTTGCTTGTGTTAGGCGTGCTTAGAGATTTCACTACTACAAAAACATCTGCTAATCCTTTATAAAGGTGGACATTCTAAGATAACCATTTCTATGAATAGCTATTATTAATTAGAGACGGTGTTTTTAAGGGTGCCACCTCTAAAAGTCAATTAACATAGATGTGATGTGATAGAACCACCTAATCTAATACACTCTCAAGAGTACTTATCTATCATTAGACACTAAGTATCCAAGAGAGTGCACTAAGCTATGTTATTATGTCGAGTACACTCAAGGGAGAACTCGAAAATCCATAATTTTCATCAGGACCATAAATAAGTAGATAAAGCTTACCACATTCTTAACCATCTAGTACATCACTTCATTGCAACGTCAGAGTACTGATCAGTTGAATGCAACAACGGAATTAAAACAGTTTGCATGTAAATGAGTTTATACAATTCAGGTTCATAAGTGTTATATTGCAGTGAAAAATAAACATATGATCAGAGTTACAGCGGAAATAAAGATTTATTTAATGGCAGGGTAAAACATTAACATGGTGAACATTTATATACGAGATATGATAGCAAACTATACATCTTTTCTTCATAAAACATTTAGAGAGGGTTTTAATTAAACACTATGATTGCAACGTGAAAGAAATCCTCTCTCAGCCCACTAGAAGGTTTCCACACACAAGAGTCAGCTCTAGCATCCACCTAGCACCTGCAACAGGGGAATAAAACCCTGAGTACTCGATTGTACTCAGCAAGACTTACCCGATAGAAGGAAATAAAAGACTCCAAGGATATGCAAAACTATTTGGCTCGTGGGTTCATTGCATCTGCAAGAAGCATTACTAAAAGTGCATTCTTATATTCAATTTTTTAGCAGCCATGATTAGTTCATTAACTAATCATTCTATGTAAGCAACTATGCTACTTTCCAGTAAGGGTCGAGCAATTGGAATCATTTTATTATCTTCCATGTTCCAGTTTTTACCATGGTATAGCCAAGTCGTACCGTCCCAAAAACGGCAATTCGTGAATCAATGTATCCTAGCTGGATACCCGAAACACACGCCTTATTTATACCCCAGGCACAAACAAGACCAACCCGTTCCACTCCTATCAAGGGGTCCAGGTCCCCATCCAAACTGGGACTCTAAGCCCCCAATACCTGAGGCCCGGCCTTAGTGCGGTGCTTAAACCTCCACCCAATAATCCACCCATAACAGTCGGTCCGAAAAGAGCCGGAACCCATGATAAGAGAGTAACAAGTCTTCTTGCTCCCATAAGCAAGTATATGCTTAGGATAATAAGTCTGTGACCTGACTACCATCTACAGCAACAGACGGTCCTCAATCGACATAGGCGAGACAATTGCAATCTGAGCCTCGCTCAGTTGCCAACCAGGTCCACATCCAAAATACAGTCTTGTCCGGTCTCTAATTATTATTCATATATATTCCATGTGATAGTAATATGATAATAGTAACAATAATATACTTCCTATCTCTCGCGAGTGACAGGTAATCACTCAACTTCTATGGGGTCCTATAGCATAGCAATCTACACGATCCTGTCATACTAGTAAGACTAATCTCTTGGCCATTTCTATTGAGAATACACCCTAGTGAGCCTAGGTATTCCTCTCTAGCTCATCTTGCTTGATTGATTCATCATTTGGTAAGATTGGAGAGTATCCAAATGCATTGCTTTGAGTGATTGCATCTAGAGGCACTTGGTGATTGTGTTTCACTACGGAATTTCGCTTGTTACTCTTGGTGGTTCCTACCACCTAGATGGCTTGGTGCAGCAAGGATCGTTGAGCGGAGGGTGGTGCTTGTCTCTAGCTCCGATCGTGGTGATTGTGAGGGGTTATTGAGCCTTCCTCGTGGGAGATCATGAAAGGCATCATTAGTGGATTGCTCGTAGCTTGTGGATTCTTATCTTGTGTTAGTTGTGCGGCACCTAGTTGCGGGTTAGGCGTGTGATACCTATTATCGCGTGAACCTCCAAGTGGGTGAATCACTACAACGGGGACGTAGCTTGCCGGCAAGCAAATGAACCTCAGAGGAAAAATGATTGTTTCATCTTGTCTCCAAGGTTTTCATTGATATATTGATTGTTTGTCTCTTGTCACAGCGGTATAACCCTTCTACCTCTCTTGTATTTACACTCCTAGAGATATCTTGTGTAGAGGTAGCTAGTGTAGCTTAGCTAGTTGAGTAGCTTTGTTTAACTAGTTGTAATTAGCTTCTAGTTAGCTCAACTAGAGTAGCAGGTAGAGACATAGCTATTGGGTGCTTAGTGATCATAGATAACTAGAATTGTTGGTAGGTGGCTTGCCTTTTAATTAGAGCTAGAGCAAAACACGTTTTCGCCATTTAGTGTACTAACCACTTGCTCTAGTATTTTTGTAGAAATTTTTATAGGCTATTCATTCCCTCTAGCCATTTAGGACCTTTCAACGGCACACACAAAAATTCAGCCTCTAGAGATGGTTGTTCCAAGAGGAATTCATAACATTTTCATGTAAACTTAGATGAAGACTAATTTTATAGAAAAATTATAGAGCTCTATGCAACCCACAACTTTGTAGCTGACAGGTTTTTTTATTTGAAACAGTTTAGAGTCCAAATATTCATTTTAAGTTTTTTGGATTTTGAATTTTTTTTAACTAGGATGAACCTCATTTCGCTTAGAACAGAAATCATGGAGGCATATATTTTGGAATTTAATATTTAGATTTTTCAAACAACCTTGGATATTGACATATCTGTAACAAAGTTGTAGTTCTCCGTACGATATGCAACTTTGTAGTTAACAATTTTTATATTTGGAGTTGTTTAGATTCCTAAATATTCATTTTGTGTTACCGCATTTCAAAATTCAAAATTTAGAACTTTCAAATGACTTGGACATTGACTTGATCTATACTAAAATTGTAGTTGTCAACACAATGAACTTTACGGTTGACAAGTCTTTTGTTTAGTCCAAAAATATTTATTTCAAAATTCTTAGATTTGAGATTGAAATTTTCAAAAATTGCTTTCTGCTTTGATCTAGCTAAGCACTCATCTGGTGCACTTGATCGCCTTGATGTTTGCATGTACTGGTGCACTGAACATTCAAATTTTACAGCAAGCCAGGGTGGGGTGGGGTGGGGGGAGCCCAGTATCGCCTCCATTGGGCTCTGCCCCTGTTCACAAGTGTACTATCCCTTGTTTCAAATTATAAGTTGTTTGACTTTTCTAGGTACATTATTTTTGCTATATATCTAGATATAGACTATGTCTCCATATGAAACTGGGCAAATTATCTATGTATTCTATTAAAAGAAGAACTTCTGATAAGAAATTTTTCTGCTAAAGAATAGGCTCGCCTATAAATAAAAGCTTCGGCTTACTCATTATTTTGCGGGACAAGAAAGAAAGAGGCAAAGCCATGGATACCGCTGCAAGACTCAATGTTTATAGAAAATGTAATCCTTCCTTCTTTGAATCTCCTCTTTTATTCTTATTGAATCATGGTAAAGGATTCTAATGTAACACTGATCTAATAAGGATTTCGTGGGCAATATTTACTCTTTACATAATATATCTAGAAAACTAGACCGACTTGTAATTCAAAATGGAAAGAGTATATAAATAATTAATTAAAGAGTGTATAAGAAATTAGTCAGCATTGGATCAAGCCTACAGCTCTTCTTTAGCTGGTCAAATTAGGGGGGAGCTAGTTAGTATACCTTGTTAGCTGCCTGAGTAGCACGCATACAAGTTGGCTGGATTCAACGGTCTGCGTCCAGAACCGACACGATGACGAACGGCAGCTATGCCGGTCAAACAGGCTGGCAGAAGGCGGCCAATGGACGACGCAACAGGGAGGCAAGAACCATGGCCAATCACTTTCTCGTGGTCATATATCTAGAAGGATCAAGCTAGTGCTCAGCTCAACATGACCAGCCGCCATCATCAACTTCCATCTCCGTAAATTCAATCCCTCAACAATCAACACACCATCCATCAAGATTATGTGTACTACTAGCTATATTTCTTGAATAACGTGTAGTCAACTATTTGAAACTTTGACCATATATTACATATAAATGTTAGTTTTGGCAGAAGAAAACGATCCTAGCAGATTTACATATTGCAAAAATTTTATACATAATATATAATTTCTTAAAGCAATAGCAAAAGATATACTATATATGACCGTGTCAAGGTTTAAAACCAATGTTCACAGTCGTGTGCAATGAAAAAATGCAAGCACAATTTGGGGGAGGGATTTTCTGCTGTAATAAGAAAGAATTATCTACTTCATCCGACTAGTTCCGGGTTCGAGTCTCGGGCTAGGTTTTGCTTAGTCCGAACAAAACCAGGAAACATATAAAATTTAATGTGGAAACGTTCCCTGGAATAAGGCCAGCCCTATAAATACAAGGGATCACCGTCGATTGACTTGTCTAATTGATCGAAAACATAATCAATCTACTACTTTACCTTTTCCAAATCCTATCTCTGCTAACACTCTACTGTTCTACAAGCTTCTTAATAGAGTTTGTGGGCTTTGTAAGTGGTCATGCTGACCAAGAACAATCCTAGATGTCTCTCCGACGGGCTCCTTGCAGGGAGGCACTTAGGTTTTTCGCCATAGCTAACCTCTAGAAGTCGGCTAGGCCAGGTTTTACTGTTTCACTGCAAACTCGATCCTCAAGCAATGAGCTATCCTCATGCAATTTGGACGTGTTAACCCTCTGGGTTTCTAACTAGATTTGCATCAACAACCATTATATTAGTTAAAAATACTAACCATCTTACTATTATTAACCGGAGGCCTCAAAGGAATCTCCATGTTAATCCAGACGAGATGTGTTAGGAAAATTATAAAATATTAGAAATTCTCACACTAATTAGAAATATTTGACTTTAGATTTAGTGGACTTTAATCATCATATCCAATAACAGTAATTGGATCTATTCTGTTTTATGAAAAACTACCACATCTGCTATATAAAACTAACTCCCTCTATCCTAAAAGAATCAATTCCTGGAGTAAAAATTTGTCCACAAATAAGTAGATTCCTGGAGGATGACGGTCCACCGGCCCATTTAATACTCCTCGTATTCCCATTCTATTTACTGTTGTATCCCCTCCCATTGGCCAATTTTGCTCCAGCACGTAAATGATGTGACTAACACGTAACCCAAACACCGATTAGTGTGCAAATTAATGGTGGAACTTAAATTAATCAAGGGTAATATGGTCATTTGGCAGCTATACTAATTTGTCTAAAACTTGTTAGGAATCTATTTATTCAGGGACAGAGGGAGTAAATAAAGTAATCCCTAAATTTACACCTATATTTTCTATAATTTCCATTAGAAAATATAATTTATAAATAACCCCTAAAATTGCATATAAATTACTCACATATATCATTACAAAAATAATTTGGAATAACCACTAAATTTGCACTTATGTTATTATGAAAGGCAATGCAATTTCCAAACTCTTCCATTATAAAAGATAATATAAAGAATTAAACAAACACCTTGTATCTAAATTACCACCTCTATAGTTATAAAAAATAAACTAAAATATCCTTCAATCTCCGTATAAATAGTAATATATGTATGTTTTATAAATACTAATATATGTATACTATATGTTTCTAAATTGTACAACATTATTTAATTAAAAGTAAGCATAATGCTATTTGCCACCATGAAAACCAAGTAACATATTGTCGACTACTTGGCCCCGGATACTCTTACAAGGCTATAACATGCCCCTCTGGACGGGGTGGTCCAGGTTAATTGGCCCATCTCGGGGTGCCTCACCAACTTGGCGGGTAAGGCATAAGCAACATATATATAGTATCCGACTATATCTTTTGTAATTGACTAGAAAGCCAATCTGTAAAACATGACTCTATCTATCACTCTACCTCCTGGACTATATAAGAAGGGGTAGAGAGCCCATGATCGACACCTCAATCCATAGCAATCCCCTAATAAACAATATTTGTGACCCCATATTATATACTTTTAAGAATCTTGTATTCGTTATTTCAGCCCCTAAATGATTTAAAATGAAAAATGTCAACTATAAAGTTTTAGATCTTATCAAGCTCTTTATCTACTCAATTCATCATCCCGTGCAAGATCCGCATATTATCCTCTCAGCTCTCCTTTCCCCTTCGTCTTCCAAAGCACGAATGCAAGAGCTTTGACTGCCCATGTCCGTCGCCGCTGCATGGCTTCTAAAAAAACAGTGCCACTCGCCTTCTCCATCGCAGGGGCCGCCTGCCGCGGCCTTCTCCAATGTGGCGGCGCCGCACGCGCTGCCCCGCGCGCCCGCGCCGCACGCATCATCGAGCACTGTGCCCCCATCCACCATGCTCCGTCGTGGAAGGGGAGGCAGGGGAGGCCTACGCCTGCTGTTGGCATTTCTTAGCACCGCTACTAGGTATGGGGTTTGAATACATCCTTAGCAACGGTGCCAGAAATAAATATTGGTATTACTTAGCAACTTCACTGTTAACTAGTGCTGCTAAGTACATCCTTGCTAGTTCCTTAACAATTTTAGATATTTATCTGCAAGCGCACGGATCATCATTGTAGCATTTCACCCAGAATACATCCCCTCCGGATATTAGAGCTGAGGGTGTAGTTCAGGGTATCGTTCATTTACGTTTTCCCAAAGGAAGGCATTGATTAAGAGTCTAGTATGGATATGAACTTGAATAATAATGCTTGCAAGTACACCAATTGTTTATAACAAGGGTAAGAATGATATATTTAAGATAGTGGACACGCACTTGAAAGGTCCAAATTGGCTAGAGGGGGTGAATTGCCTAAATTAAAACTCTACAAATCACTAGAGTAAGGATTAGTAACACAAATGGCGATAAATGTGGTTTGCTCTAGCTCTAAGTGTTAAGCAAGCCACCTAGTTGCAATTCTAGTTACCTAATGTTTCTATGGCACACACAAGCTAGGTTGCTACAACTACTACTACCTAGAGTGCTAGCAACAAGAACAAGCACAACTAAATAAGCTAAAACACAAGATAAAGTTGCGGTAAGTAAACGATGGGAAGATGATTTTATATCGACGTGTAGGGGCAAGTGAACCAATAAATAATACTAATGTGAAGCCAATCACCGGGAGACAATCAATCACAATATCAACAGAGACACCAAGATTTTCTCCCGAGGTTCACGTGCTTGCCGGCACGCTAGTCCCCGTTGTGTCAACCAACACTATGTGATTCGGCGGCTAATTGGGAATCCACACCCAAGCTCTCCAAGAGCGCCGCAAGAACCTACCGCTAGTGAGGTAACTCAATGACACGCGCAATATATTAGAGCTACCTTATGGCTCTTCACCGGGGAAGGTGCAAAGCCCCTCACAAGTCGCTGGAGCCAGCCACAAACAACCTCCAACACGTGCCGGACCTCCTCCGCTGCTCCAAGCCATCTAGGTGGCGGCAACCACCAAGAGAAACAAGAATCCCACAGCAAAAGAACACCCAAGTGCCAACTAGATGCAAACTCACAAGCAAATACACTTGAGATCACTCAATCTCACTTTGATTAGGCAATCAAGCAAGGGAGATGAGTGGGAGGGGATGTGCTCAGCTCAAGAGGATGTTAGAGAGTCAAAATGTCCAAGAGTATCCTCCCCAAACCGGCCAAACACATATTTATAAGCCACTCCAAAGAATAGAGCCGTTAGAAACAAAGTGCTGCTGCTGTCATGCTGACCGAACACGACGGTCAATCTGACTAGACACGGACACAGCGTCCGATCACATTGCGCACCTCCGCACGATGCTCGCCACGTGTCCCGTTTTAAATTTCGTTCATTCGATCTCCAACAGTCACGAAACGTTATCTTCTTAGTCATAGCATGACCGGACGCGACGCTAGAATTGACCGGACGCGCCCTAGAGTCCGGTCACGATGAATTCACGCTGCTGAACACTTCGACTGGACGCACTGGTGAACTGACCAAACATGGTACACCCGGCATCCGATTTGAGTACAGAAAGGGTCTAGAGAGCATTTTTATCGACCGGACGCGTCCGATCATGACTGACCGCGCCACCGCGTCCGATCAACCCCTCGCGTTCTGCTGTCCCTCTGGGCGCCTGACCGGACGAGCCAGTCCCACGAGTGACCGAACGCGCCGGTGGCAAACCCTAGTCCATGCGCCTCTGTTGCAGCATTGAACTGACTGGACGCGCCTGCCGCGTCCCGTTACTTCGACCTCAACATCCGGTCACTGCCAGTGACCTCCGTTCACCTCCGTTTCTATCCAAGATGACTTAGACAAATTCTCCGCCTCTGGCGTAGTGGAAAATATGCATTTCACTTTCACAAAAGTGTCGAATCCCATCTCTACTGCTCAAACTCCATCGCCTTCGCAAATGTGCTAACACTACCAAGTGTACATTACCATGTGCATGTGTGTTAACATTTTTCGCAATCATTTTGAAGGAGTTAGGTTAGCTCTCCACTAGATCTAAATGCATATGCAAATGAATCTTCATCTAGTGGCATTTAAGTGATCAAAAGCCCTGGAAATTCTCCTCTTATAGCACGGCTATTGATCTTAAGTGTGATCACATCCTCTATGGTGTCTTGATCACCAAAAGCAAATCCTATCTATACCTTTGCCTTGAACTCCATAGGATTTTGCCTCTTCTCCTCTCCAAGTAAGCCATTGATCACATTGTGGTCATCACCATCATCGCCTTGATCATCTAGGGTTCACCACTTGGCATGAGACTTTATCATTTTATGTCTACACACTTAGCATAATGATTAGTCCCTAGGTTTCATCAATTATCCAAAACTAAACTAGGGCTTTCAACACTTGACATTCCTCAAGGATAAAATAGAAAAAAAAGAATAAACAAAGATCCTAAGTTGAGCAGGCATTGGTCTAGTATAGTCATACAAGGATAAGTTGATAATCATACAAGTTATATAATTAGTATTAGAGCTAAGTGTGAATTAGGTCAGGAGGCCATCGAGTACTGGTCTGCCAACAGCCTCATATGACAATTTAAACTCCTACACTCCAGTCGAACGTGAGGGAATACAAGGGATGGACAGGGCTGTCACCACCTACCGCCTACCCCTCTATCGTGGAAAGGGACAATGCAATCACCTATTTCTCCATACCCAAGCACCACGCTTGCGTATACAGAAACTACCCAAATTCCCCCGGGACCCTGACCTACGGATCGACAGGTAAAGAACTTGGGCACACCTGATGGCACGATGAACCGCCACCTCAACTTTACTCTAATTTTAGTTATACAAGTTATATGATTGGTGAAGCATAAAGTTAAATGTGCAATTCTCATGACACATAAACTCTGCACTAGTTCATATATCATGATCATAACACAAAAATCATACTCTAGTTCATAAGTATGACTATAAATGTAATATGACAGCATAGCTTTGGAAGAACTCATAATTCTATTCATGCCCAAGAGTCACTTCTTCCAAGGAGTCAAGCTCTCCAAGGTAGCTTTGCCTTGCTCTAAACAACTAGGAAAGTAAAAGCTACAACTAGAGAGTGAGGTGTGTGAGGCAACGCTCAAGATGAGTGTGTTTTCAGAGAGGGGGGTGCCCCTCATTTTATACTAGAGCTAAGGCTGTGCTTCTATCTATCTTTAGTGTAGGGGCACGGGAGATACCGACTCAGCATGGATCCATGCCACCGCTAGAGAAAGATGGGGCTGAGGCGCGCCAAGAAGGGGCCGGTCGTCCCCTAGGACCGGCCGGTCCGTGACCAAGCCATCTCATCACCGCCTTTGCGTGGTCGACTGTGCGCTAGACATGGGGCAGTGCCCCGGGGTGCCTCGCCCAATTTGGCTTGATTTGGTGGACGTCTCCCTTGTCTCTTTTGCGTGAATTGGTGTTTGGAAAGCGCCTTTTGGTGAAAACCACATGTATTTGTGTTTGTGACCTGCAAAATAATAATCTCTAAATACATTGGAACTTGGTTAATAGTAAATGCATATGTGACTAATTTTGCTAATTTCTTCCCTTTTTGTTACTTAATTGGCGGTCGGATTTGATCGATAAAGACCGCCAACACCTACGCACCCATCTACCTCGCGTCGTCAGTAGGAAGGGGAGACCTACACCACCTCAGTTCCCCCACACAGGTAGGTCGTGGCCGCCGCCGCCGCTGTGTTTCAAGTGTTTCAGGTGTTTTTAGACTTGTTGCAAGCCCATGTTTCAAGTGTTTCAGTTATTTCAGATGTATGTTTCAAGTGTTTCATACGGATGTTGGAAAAACAGATCGGGATGTTGCATATATTGCAATGGTTGTACACGTATGTTGCAAGCGTCTGTTCCCAATGTTTCATCTTTTTTCAGACGTACGTTGCAAGTGTGTTTATCTGGATGTTGCATATGTTTCATACATATGTTGCAAGTGTTTTTATCTCGATGTTGCCTATGTTTGCAATGTTTTTCAAGTGTTTTCTAGGTATTTTTGCAAGTGTTTCAGATGCATGTTTCAAATATTTCATTTGTCTTCTTTTGTATGTTGCAGGTGTTGCATCTGGATATTTCAAAAGTAGATCAGGTGTTGATGCATGTGGGAAGCGGGAGGGGGCACGAGCGGTCCTTGCACGCGGTCTGGCAGCGTGGGCGACATCCGGGACAACGCGAGCGACGTTCGAGGCGGCATGAGCCCGCTGCTGGGGCGCTTGCTCGCTCGCTGTGCGGGCACCATCCGACGCTAATGCTCCGGATTAGACGTCCAGGTACTAGCAAGTCCGCAATAATAAGGTTGGCGCCATGCAACCTGATCAATGTAATAGGGTAAGCCCATATATATGTTGGAGAGTGACTTTGGTTGATCAATGACTAGGAAACTTGCACCTTTGGTTGCATTAGCCTTTGTACCAACACACATTTTGTTTCATGACTGTTGTGGTGAACCAGGTGCATCACGTGAACGGCTTTCTCTCTCAACGTACGTCTAATACACGCATTGGTTGTCATTGATTGGTGCGGGCTCTGAAGATGACTCTCATTGTTGACCCCATGGACTGCTGAATCCTCTTTGATAGATCCTAGGTACCAATATGCATGCATATATATAGTGCTCTGCATTACCCGGTTGCTTTTGTAATGAGACGGTTTCAAAAGGCATTTAGGATCCACAAACAATCCATAAAGGATTAATTACAAACTTCATGCGCGTTCAGTCTACGGTCGCAAATAAGTAGTGACATTTCGATGTTGTAAGAAGTCAAGCTATTTCGAAGTTATGACTAATAATTTGTTATTGTAACACATCCATGATCCATAATGCATACCTCCCCATACCACTTTCAATTTTCAAACATTCATACTCAGCACTGTCAAAGTGTTTTGTTTTTGTCAGAGTTTATAATGGTTGACTTAAGATAAAACCAAAACTCTACTCCGGCATCTTTGATTCTATAGTACAGTACGCGGTCATAATCCGGCGATGCATGTACGTAGCAGTGAAAAAAAAAGGAGCTGCACGCAGCGGCATGTAGCACCGCACCCTCGGGTTTCGCTCTCGGCCGGTGTCACGGTCATGCGCTGGTTGTCAACTGCGAATACGGGCTCCGGCGACTCGGCCGGTTTGACCTCAAGATGGCGACAGCCGTATCTGCGAAAGTAGGTGTCCGATCCGCGGCCCACTTTGACTGTCCAACAAGGCGTGTGGTTCCAATGACCGGAAGACTCACGACCAGGGTTTTTTTTACCGATCGGTCACCCCAAACCGCCGGCCTCTGGTTCCGGTTTATCGGTCCGGTTTACCGGTAACCGGTCGGTAACCAGTCGAATTTGAATTTGAATTCAAACGCGCCTTCGGTTCGGTTTGTCACCGGTTTACCGGGCGGTTTGGAGCGGTAACCGCTCGGTTTGAACGGTTTACCGCTCGGTTTGAGTTTGGAATTTTCTTTTTACTTTTTTTTTTCAAACTTCTATACGTATAAATAAATACTAAACGAACTCGAATTTAAAAAATTTTTACACCATTGGCTTCTATAAATCATGAACTATTTTTAGGAATTTTTTCAGCATTTTTTGTTTTTTTTTTCAAATTTTAAATTTGAATTTGGGGGGCCTTAACAGGGCAGGACCGGGATTTTTTTCTTTTTTTCAAACTTCTATACGTATAAATAAATACTAAACGAACTCGAATTTGAAAAATTTTTACACCATTGGCTTCTATAAATCATGAACTATTTTTAGGATTTTTTCAGCATTTTTTTTAAATTTTAAATTTGAATTTGGGGAATACCTAACCGGACCGGACCGGAACCGGTCCGGCCCGGTTAGGCCGGTAACCGCGGTAAACCGCGGTTTACCGAGCGGTTTTTTTAACCCTGCTCACGACTCTCCATCGTCGGCTCGGCTGCCATGACATGTACCGGCCGACGTTAGGCCAACATAGATGATAGACTTTTGGTGCCCCTGGACATATGCAGTCTGCTGCCAGCTTATCCTCCATTAATTCGCTTAACTCTCAACAATCCATTATATATGCTTAAAAAAATCCATTATATATTAAAACCAGACTACTGTAACAGACTATTAGTACGTGTTGATAATAGGATATCTATAGAGATTTTTGTTTTCGGTGCCGCTCCTGTAGTTCCATAGTGCAGTATAGAGATCTTTGTTTTCTGTGACCGCTCCTGTAGTTCAATAGGTGACCGCTCCTGTAGTTCAATAGAGCCTTGTTTAGATGCACCCTAAAAGTAAGAATTTTTTCACTCTCTCCATCACATCAATCTTTGGACGCATGCATGAAGTAGTAAATGTAGGTAAAAAAAATAACTAATTACGCAGTTTAGTTGGACATCACGAGATGAATCTTTTGAGCCTAGTTGGTCCACGATTGGACAATATTTGCTAAATAAGACGAAAGTGGTACTATTCATCACGTTCAAAAAATTTACAATCTAAACTTGGCCTAGGTGACCGCTTCTGTAGTTCAATAGTGCAAGCCCGCACACATAATCTGTCGTCCATGATGACTGATGAGGAAGAGACAAGAGGAGAGTTCGATTTGATTGGTAACTTCGTTTACAATATATACTATGCCTTGTTTGGATCCGAAATTTTTTTTAGAAAAAATTTATATAGCACTTTCATTATTATTTGGTAAAATTTATCTAACTATGGACTAACTATGCTCAAAAGATTTGTCTCGACATTTACAGATAAATTGTGCCATTAGTTATTTTTTACCTATATTTAATGCTCTATGCATGTGTCAAAGATTCGATGTGACGGGTACTATACAAAATTTTTTAGGTATTTCTGGGAATTAAACAGGGCCTATACGTACCGAGTACACCAACTGACCTGGTCGCTCTGCATTCGTGTGTGGACTTTGATGGTTATAATTTTTTTATCAGTGTATATAAATATCTACAAACAAATAAGGACGACGACGAGCCGTCTAGACTATGCGCTAGCTCTTCGTCGTACCTTAAGCACGGCCTTGATGGCCTGAAACATGGCAATACACACCAGTACAAAAATGATTTTTATAGATGGCTCCTACTTCTAATAGAAGCGGTCGACTTAAAAAACCGTTTGTAATATTGGCAAGACGATATACATAACCGTCGCTAGAAATCAAATTTTAAGACGGTCCCGTTAAGAAAACCGCCTCTAGAAACTGCGTCGATTTCTAGGGGCGGTTTAATTTGCTTAATAGAATTGCCCCTGAAACAATGTCTTGATGGCGTCATAGATGGCAATATAATTTTGAAAGAAAACCTATGTGAGGTTTGTAACATTATATAGGTGTACTATTCAGATCATATACTTAAGGCACAGTTCGTTGAATGCCAGTTGCATATATATACAGGCTTCAGACACCAGCATCTTGACTATCCACGAATAAAGAGACGCTGGATTTTCTGTACTAGCTCATAGATTATATTTGACGACGACAGTTATTAACATATGAGAAACTTTCAATGCCTTTAAAATTTAGCTGTTGAATCGAAGGTTCTACGCTGTATGTAGGACTATATACAACTTCGTTGCCAAAGGATGTCTGGCCGAGTGGTTAAGACATTCGAGCGGCACTCCACAGGTCCTGAGTTTGAATCCCAGTGGGAGCGAATTTCAGGCTGTGGTTAAAAAAACCCCTCGCTGGTCCCGTGTGCCAAAGCACTAGTGGTGTGGCCCGTCCGGCCTGCGGCAACGGAAGTCTGGGCAACGGATGACCCGGCCTACGGGCAACGGAAGTCACCGGCCCGGCACCGGCCCAGGTAACGGTCCCCGCGGTGTCCGCTCCTAGTGTCGGGACGGGGCCAGGGTTCGGGGGTTTTCTCGGCTCGGGGAACTAAGAGTTCCTTCTTATTTGAAAGCCGTGGGGGCGGTCTTTCCCCCACCGGGTCGAGTTTTTTTATATACAACTTCGTTTCAGCTTTCGTTTTTTTATGAACAGGATGCATTATTTATACTTGTCTTGTGTTTGTATACAAGATTTAGTTGTACTGTCCTTGTCATTTCCTTATCTTTAAGGGACCTCGTTCTATACGACACATGTGCTGCATTTCTACCAATTTAATATGATTTTTCAGTAGTCCTACTCTGCAAAAAGTGTGAACTCAAGTTCTATTCTGCTGGTTGCAGGGGCTAATAAGCATAGTTGCAAGTCGTCATCTAACTTATTCCCCTCTCTCTGACCAATCCGCATGTATGGTTGCAGTGTCCAACTACAACTCTTACATATCATCAGATGACAGCAACCCAATTGTTCGTCAAAATGTTGAAAGTTCGGCAAAAAGGAAAAAAAAAACACAGCCGAATTATTATAGTTATGTCCACACATCACATGCACTGTTAAATCTGGCTTGCTAAAGTAGCCAAGTCTGCCACACTGCAATAGCTAGCACATGGCACAAGAAACACTGCACGTGAAAAAAAAATGCTTCGGAGGAATTATTATGGTGGTGGAAATTAATCCCCAAAAGACCTTCAGTTATTCATTTCACTCTCACCCTGATGCGCATAGGCGAGAGTGATGGGCCTCATGAGATTTCTAGATAGTGTTTTCTCTTATGAGAAGCCATAAATGGAAGAAAAGAAGGCAAAGAATTAACAAAACAACTTTGGGCTCCTCAACGCCAGTGACCTCACACGTCTTCTTTGACAATGAGGCCAACTCCGGCGAGCTCTGGTTGGGGTTAAGGTTTGGGTGTTAGTGTTTCGAGCTGGGGAGGGGGTTTTTTGCTATCGGATTTAGAGATATATGTTTAGGTGTGTGCAACGTAACGGTGCCTGCGCCTGGTGCTGTCCGTCAGGATAGTGGTGGAGGTAGGTTACAAAAGTTTAGCGGTGGGTTATTACCTTGTGCTCGATGGCCTGCAATGGAAAAGAGGAAGCATGATAGCTTGGATAATGGCGAATGCGGTCGAGATCGAAGGTGGCGGATGTGGTGCTATGGCACTGCCGGAATAGGAGGGGAAGTGGTGGAGAGAGAGGCCCTTGTCGTTGTTGCTGCAATGGTGCTCCTTGAGTACGCCCACCTCTGGGCCACGCTTGCGAACGTCCAGCTTAGACCTCTGGAATCAGATCGCTTAGTTTGGCGTTGGACGGCGGATGGTCAGTACTCCGTTCGCTCAGCGTACAAGGCGTACTTCTCTGGCTGGACGACCTTGGCGGGAGCCAAGGAACTCTGGCGCGCGAACGTCCCATCCAAGGTGAAGTTCTTCTTCTGGTTGGCCTTGCATGGACGCCTTTGGACCGCTGAACGACGGAGGCGACATGGTCTTCAGCTGTGTGTGACCTGTGCCCTCTGCAACCAACTGGACGAGACCACAAACCACTTGTTGTGCTCCTGCGTCTTCTCCCGTGAGGTCTAGTCCTATCTGCTCCTTGCCATGAACTCCCTCGCCGCCCCACCCCAACTTGCATCCTCCCTACTCGACTGGTGGTTGTCAGAAAGGGATAGGCTCCCGCAGGCACTCCGAACGAGCTTCGACTCCTTGGTCCTGCTTGCCACATGGTGCCTGTGGAAGGAGCATAACCGGCGCACGTTCGATCGCCGGTCTGTGTGGCCGAACGAGCTCATTACGGTCATACTCGAGGAGGTTGCTGCCTGGGTTGGGGCCGGCTTGGGCAGCCTAGCCCTGCTCACAGGGCTAGTGCCTTGACGCACCCTCGCACTCTCGACCCCATCGTGCAACGGTTTATTTTCTTAGCACAACCGATCGTTTCCACCGCATGGCGATGATTTGTGTTTAGTGTTTTCTCCAAGTTGCGTATGGCCCCTCGCCATATCGCTCCTTGGAGCGTGTAAAATTCTCACTTCCACTTAATGAAGCAGGTGCAATGCACGCTTTTAAAAAAAGTTAAGGGTGGCAGATCTCTAGATGCAATTGAGCCATCAGATCGGGATTGACAACGATGGATGTGAGCGGATATAGAAGAAGGTTGAGTCGGTGAGTGAGGAAGATGGACCTTGCCGACATTGGAGACCACACCAACGATGTAGGGGATGATGCAGAGGGTTGGGTGCGTGGAAGAAAAAACATGTTGGGGAAGAAAAGGGAAAACAAGGTTCAGTGAACCTAGACATATGGGGATCGGGTCTCACGATAAGGTTCAAGAGAGAGGCCTCTAGGACTAGTTTATTTCCTTACCCTAATTATGTTT
Source organism: Saccharum hybrid cultivar R570 (assembly GCA_038087645.1). NCBI lineage: Eukaryota > Viridiplantae > Streptophyta > Magnoliopsida > Poales > Poaceae > Saccharum > Saccharum hybrid cultivar. The sequence continues at coordinate 953,486 of JAQSUU010000522.1, forward strand.
CGTGATATTTGTCCTACATTAACTTTATTACACTACTACAGAAAATCTTTTGCACAACGTTTCACTTTAGGGCTCCGAGGCGGGCAGACATTTTAACTGCCTCGGCTAATGCCTCGGATTAACCGAGGCGGTTATTTTTTATTAACCGAGGCGGTCAAGAAAATGTCTCGCAAAATCAATTTATGGAGGCAGTTAAAATCTATTAAAAATCAGGTCATTTTCGGAGGCGGGCCTCTCGGTTAATATAGATGAGGCCTAGCAAAAGCCCATACCAACTCACCTATCGGGCTTATATATAAGCAAGGAGTTAGGGTTCACTCACTCATTTTCCCCTCCCTCAGTCGTCACTTCCTTTCTCCCTCACCCGATGCCTTCGTTCCACTCTCTCCCTCACCCGATGAGGTAGGGCGACGCGAGCGGCCAGTAAGGGCGGAGCGGGAGGCCAGCCAGGGTGGGGTGCGTGCTGGCGGCCGGCCAGGGAGGCGCGGGCACAAGCAGCCTGCCAAGGCGGGGCACGCGCGCATGGTCGGCTAGGGCGGCACAGGCTAGAGCGACCGACGTGGATCTCATAGGCGTGCTTGGGTGGCCGGTGTGGATCTCGCAGGCACGCGGCTTCCTTCGACGGGTCTTGCAGGCACGGGGCTTCCTCCGATGGGTCTCATAGGCCCAGTCACGGATGTTACGAAGGCCTCCTCTAACGAGGCCTCTGGCGGCGCGACGCGACGCGCCTACTGCAGCGGGTCCGGCGAGGAGCGGGCTTGGCAGCGATGATACAGTCACCAGCAGCAGATCCAGGTGCGGGGCATGCAGATTCGGCAGCAGGGCGTGTAGATCCAGCGACGGCGTCCAAATCCAGCTAGCACGGCGGCGGCGTGCTACTGCGAGCGGCCCAAGTCTAGGCCCAGACCCGGTTGGGTCTGGGCTTTTTCTATTTTGATTAACCGAAGCGGGCATTTGAACCGCCTCGGTAGATCACGATTAACCGTGACCTTTCCACTGAGATAGTTCAAAAAACCGCCATGGTTAAATTTTTCTATAGTAGTGTTAGTTGATGGATAATTATTTTGACATGTTTATAAAACAAAATAGAACAAAAGTTACACCAATATTGATTTCAATGGCTTGAGCTATACAACTATTGTTTTTATGATGTTTTAGCCTCCAACATGGATTGGTTAGGTTCATTGTGCTACAACCTATCTACCCAATTAGAATGCTCAACTCGGCATGGGTCCTCATGTTAATAGTGAATTATCTATCATTATATTTAACGAGCCCATACCGAAGGTACATGAAGAGGCATCACTTGGAGGAGATGATAATCTGTGGTATCATGTAGAGAAGGTGGAACTTGTCACCATCATGGACATGTCCCACCGCCGCCTTGAAGTTTGGCCCCATTTAGTCTATATCCTAGGGCAGAATCGAGTGGAGAGAGGGTGAGGAGATCGAACTAAATTGGCGAGGATAAGATGAGGATGGATGCTAGTTGCAATTTGTTGTTGTCATCTGTGATATGTAGGATGAGTACTCTATCTCGACTCTCTAATCTTACTTCACATATATGTATATTGTTGTGCTGTTTATTGTATGGGTATCTTTTGTTCTACATTTCTAAGGTGGTGTGCTCATAAATAGTGAAGTATCTATGGTGACTTCGACGATGTAAAGACTTGCAAGCTTAGTCTCTCATGGACATTTGTATGGATATATTATACATGCATGTGTTCCCATATTGGTTGGTATTGTGAGTGCCCTTGTCTGTAGTAGTGTGTTCTGAAAAAGTTTCAACTCCTTTCATATGTCTACACCTCTTAATTACTTTCATTTGTAATCACATCACTCAATATATGTGCATGATTGTGTATGAACTATTTGTTTGTGTTTAAAAATGCTTAACTCATTTGATATAACTACTCCTCTTGCTTACTTCTGTTTCTAGGTAATAACACTCAGTCCACAGATCAAACACTATCCTTTTAGAACAAGTTGTTGAGATGCATGTGTTTTCTTCTCCTTCATTTTGACCTACATATTAAGGAAATGTCAAGCTACTCATGTACAAATGACAGGATGACCCCCAACCTATTGTAGGGGTTGTCCTCTAAGTTATTTTGAGATGACGTAGAGCCTATCTATTGCACTCTCACAGATAACACTATTGTCCATGTTTACCAATAACCAAATAAATTATCTCAAGTGTCTCACCCTCTTATCTATAAAATATCATAAACAAATATGACATTTCCATGCTTGATTCCATGAAATACCTCTCTATCTAGCACATTCATCATTTCAATTACTCCTCTTTTTATAATAAGCTAAGTGTTAACAATTTTTATGTGTTGAATTTGACCGATTTTGGGTCAACTGAAGTTAACTATTTTTATGTGTTGAGTTTTAATATTTGTTTTGATGAGTAGATTTGTATCGAAAAGTAGTTTATAATAAACTATACTTTTGCTATATGTAATAAATGTGGGAGTTTCCAAACTAAAGGTGCTTGAAAAATGATTCAATCAAGCAACATGTGTCAACCATTGGATGGAGATCCAACACTCTGATGATCATCTTCAACCTCCTAAACAGCTTCTCTAGCCCCAGTGCACCACTTATTTGCATGCACATAGGTCATATGCTTCGATTGATGCCTTTGTTATAGGCAACATCCCCATCACAAGGTCTTCATCTTCACTAAACTGGCTCTATTGGTTTGCTTTCCATCATCCATGTTCTCTCCTAAAGGGAAGTGATGCCTAGGGCACTCCACCAAATAAGGGAAGGGTGAAAGACCTGGTTGAGTTTTGGTAATTAAGTGACAATATTATTGGACTAACTTGTTTCATATGACATGAATGTATAGGTTTAGTCCACAAGTGGTCTAAAGCAACATGGAGCCACGAGGAGAAGGTGGCTTGGATATGTCCTGCAGAGGCTCAACTTGAGAAGAGATGATGGAAGGAGATGAAAGCAAAGCACAAGGCAAAGGTATATGCTAGGTGACGAGATCCTAACATATGGATATGTTAAGCCTCAGGTCCAATGGTTCCTGACCGAAGAGGACCCCCCGACTGACCCCTTTAGGATCACCTGGGGGCTCGGGGGCTATGCCCATCGAGCATGCTAGCATGCACCCTCTGGCAAAAAGACCCGGCCAAGCCTGACTTGGCCATGACCTCCACCTAGGGCTCGAGGGTTCGCTCGATCCCCGGGCACCCGATCTACGGTGCATCCTGGCCTGGCTCTTGGCTCCTGCTCGGCTAACGATGCCAGCCAAGGTTCGGGCGGAAGAAGACAAGCCCTAGGCTACCGATGCTTGGGGGCTCCTAGGCGTGGCCCTACCAACTGCTCCCTGACAGGGTCATGTCTGGGGCATGACACAGGAAGACAAAGCTTTTCCTCGGCCTCTAGGGGCTCGGGGGCTTTTGGGCCAACGCGTCAGCCCTTGGAGCTGACCTCCTCCGCCACCAAGAAGACTCTAGAAGGTCCACCTAGGGGAGGCCGGTCCAAGCCGACATAGCCTGACATGCAGAGTGTCAGAACAGAGCAGCCGAACGACGCCCAAGGCTTCTTCGGCTCTAAGACACCGCCACGGTCCATGGCGCACCGCTGTAAGACCCTCTTGGACTCTAGCGCACGTAGACCGTAGACTAGTTCTCCCAAACCGTCATGTACCCGACCTATCTCGTTATCCCTACTAGAATTCTCCTGCTTCCCTAGGGCCAAAAACCCTTGGACCCTAGGGAAACATGTTTCCCTAGGGTGATTCATCAGGATTGGTCCCTAGGGAAAGATTTCATGGGAATCTAACAACTGCCCTAGGGTTATGCGAGGAAACCCTAGGGAAATCTGCTGACATGCCATTCTATTGCCCAAGTGTAAAGGTCATTTCCCTAGGGGGTTGAGTTTTATGGGAAACATATAATACGCAGATCATACCATGAATAAACAATATATATTTGAATAAACAACATATATATAAGGGATAAGGTCAGACCTAGGGGAGGGAGAAGGATCCCAGATCGATCACCAGACACTCCATTACATTCCATCCACCTTTGCTCTGCACTGAGAGCAAGGCAACCTAGAGAGGGGCACCGAGAGCTCCTCCACTGCATCCCATCATCTTCCTCCTCTCCAACGAGGGAGAAGGCTCCACCGGCGGCGAGGCAACCTTAGGATTAGCACTGAGCTAACCCCCTACCAAATCTCTCTTTACACTCAGTTGTAACCCCTCCCCAATTTTGGGTGCTCTTGAGTATAAGGATCATTAGCTGCTAGACGTAGGGACCAAATTGGCCCGAACCATGATAAACTGTTGCGTCTTCTCTGCGTGATTCTTGTGTTCTTGAGTCTACCTGAGCCACCGAAGACCTGTACTCTGACACCGACTCGAACAACTATAATTGCCACGGTTTTGACCCCGCGACACTAAGGATTTGCTTTCATCAGTGTCAGGTAAGTAGAGAAGTGAGATTGGCCGGATTTAAGATAGATAATCATACGATAGAGAGGGAAAATCTTTGGTAATCACCCATCAGGTGAGGTCTAACATTTCATATGCATTAGATCGAGTGGCGTGGAAAGGAAGCAAGTGAAAACATTTGAAAAATGTTTTGAAAATGCTAACTCAGTGCTAAAGGTGTTGGTTGTCTTGTGGGACACATATTGGAGTTATCCAATTGAAAAAAAATTGAGAGAGGAGCATGGTGGAGTACTTTTGTAATCATTTGAGCCCTCCAATGTGCACTAGAGAAGTGGCACTGGAGCTTGCCTACAAAGCTCAGGGTCAGATCAGTTTGATGATCTTGAGAGCATCATCAGTGCTCTCACTAGAACTTTGGTACAATCGACCTGTCAGTGTGGTTTCAACGTGGAGCACCTTATCTTCTAGTGTCATCAGGGTTGTGGTCACTAGAGATTAGGTACAATAGAGTCTAAAGAGCTTGAAATAATGCATTTGATCTCACCAAAGCTCTCCAGTGGTGACTCCAGAGAGCACCCGAGAGGTGCAAACCCTGTACCAAAGCTCTTCGGTGGTCCACTAGAGAGCGCACTTGAGTGTTCATATAGTGCAATAGTTAGTTTGAAAGAGCCATTGGAAAGCCTTGTATGAGCTCTCCGGTGCTTACTAGAACTCTCCAATGCATCTGAAAATTCAATAGTCTACTTGTAACCACTAGTTTCTTAAGATGGCTCATAAATAGAGGGTGTGGTTGGCCATGGCCACTCTCTTGGGACCCCTTATTGATATGCTGACACATTAGAGATCAAGAAACCTCTCCACACTTAGTTTCTTGCTAGTGATTACATTCTTGGTGTGATTAGAGTTATCTGGTGCATTTGTTTTTAACAGATAGCATCTAGTGGCACTAGTAGCTTGTTTTTGTTGCGGATTTCTTATTATTCTTGGTGGTTGCCACCACCTAGACAACTTGGAGCTGTAGTTGTGAACCACTCAATTAGAGATTCTAAAGTGCTCAAGAGGTGATTGTGAGGGAAAGATCAACTTTAGTGAATACGAGGTTTGTTTGAATACCCTGTGATCGAGCCAACTCATAGACAAATTGCTCATGTCAGAGCCTACCTTGTTGAGCTGCCTTCTACCACTATTTTACAATCCCTTTTTGTAATTAAGAACCTCTCTCTAAGTTTAGAGGACCCTAACAAAACTTCTTATACAAGCCCTAATAAGAACTACTCAAGGTTAATTAGTCTAATAAGAGCACCCCTACACACTTCTAGTAGCAAGGATTAAAACTTAAGATAGCACACTAGAATTGAAAACTAAATAAAAACACTAGAAACTAACAACTACTCAAGATAAACAAGCTAGCAAGAAAGACAAGCAATTTACACTATGAATTACAATGCTCTAATGTAATGCCAAGTGTAGAGTGGGCAAACCAGACAAGAGGAGACCCAAGATTTTTACTTGAGGTTTGGTATCTTGTATTGCTAACTACCTACTCCACATTGAGGTGTGGCCAGGGATCATTGCTCCTCCACCAACTCAAATACCCCACAAGGTATGCTCCAAAGTGAGTGCCAGAGTATGAGCCAACTCGATCACTAGGTACAACAACAACCTTGAATCTATTAAAGTTACTGTTCGCCTTCACCGGTGGGGATGAGCACAAGCGCCCATCACAATCAAAGTCCTAAGCACCTTACAATCTCCAATTAAGTGCTTCAAGGGATCACCACTGCTCCAAGCATCTAGGTGGCAATAACCACCAAGAGTAACAAGAAATTTGCAACAACACACTCGTCTAGTGCCTATGGGGGTATAAACCCCCGATACCACAAGATGGTACATGGGCCGCACCGTCTAAGGTGGCCCAGCCCGTAAGATCAAGATGTACATCGCAAGATTATAGGTTATACTAGATATTGTAATAGTACCAGATGGAATACTTTACTTGTAACCTTGTCCCTTCGGAGTATATAAGGAGGGGCAAGGGTCCCCTAGAGGACAGGTCATACACCACATAACTCAATACAATATAACAGAACACAGGATGTAGGGTTTTACGTCATGCTGACGTCCTGAACCTGTATAAATCTTGTGTCTTATGTCCTGTTACCATCCGGTTCGTGTCTTGCGCACCTGTCTACCGACAAATCACCATTACGGGCATACCCCTCGATGGACTGTCGACCACATTTCGTCGACAGTGGCGCGCCAGGTAGGGGGTGTGTGTACAGACTCCCAAGCGAGCCAGATGGGAATTTTTTCGTTAATTCTCTACTAAAAACTAGGTGAGTCGCTCTACGTTGTTGATTGGATCAGTCTTTTCTTTGAATATCTAATATAGATTGATTTTTCTGCATGTAACGACATCTCCCTCGTTCGCGATCTACTTCGCTAACATCGCCCTAGAGCTCGCTAGGATTAATATCGAGAATTAACTCGACAACGACGGACTCGGCGGCTTCAGCGGTAGGAGAGCAGTACCAACATGCTCCAACTACAACCACGGCCTCTTGCCCCGACCACTTGCCACATAGCAATAATAATCGCTGCAAAGAACGGCGCTACAACAACCGCGACCACCATCATCATGACTGGTCGGGAAGCTCGAGGGCCAGACAATTTCATCGCCACCGACTACATTTCTGTCCAAAGATAAGTACACTTCCGATATTCATATTTAATACAATTTCTTCTAACCACTCTAATGTGCTTATCTGAAGATCACTTTCTATTAATATTTTATAAAAGACCAATTGACAGAGCACCATCCTTTCTCGAGTTCTCGGAGCCAGCCCCGTCTCTGGCTTCTCGCTACGCGTGCACGGGACCCGCTCTCTACGCTCCGGGTGGTCGGCGGGTGCTCCCTGGTCTGACCTGTGTGCTCTTACGTGCGAACAGGCTCTGTGCCTCGCACTCGGACCGCAGATCCAACTGGGGCCGTACAGATTCTACAGGATGACGCATCTACCAACTGATATAACTAAAACAAAACACTTATACGTTCCTAACTTAGTTATCCTCCACACAATATACAAGCTTTAAACGTTTTTTCTATAAAAACACAAACAAGCTTACATTGTTACAACAGTACATTATTACAAACTTACCTGATGACAAGACACAAGTTTACAATAAACTAAAATGTTCTACATATTTATATTGCAGGATCTTCACCGAGCTCTTATCGCTCCTCGTCAGGCTTGTCGCCGAGCTCTCGCTGCTCGACCACGTCTCCAGCCACGCCGGGGACTCCTCGCCGAGCTTTCACCGCTCATCACCGAGCTCTCGCCGAGCTCTCACTGCTCGTCGCTGAGCTCTCACCGAGCTCTCACCGCTCATCGCTAAGCTCTCACCGAGCTCTCGCTGCTTATCGCCGAGCTCTCGCCACTCGTCGTCAAGCTCTCGTTGCTCGACCACGTCTCCGGCCACGCCAGGGACTCCTCGCCGAGCTCTCACTGCTCGTCGCCGAGCTCTCGCGGCTCGTCGCTAAGCTCTCGCCGAGCTCTCACCGCTCGTCGCTGAGCTCTCGCTGCTCGTCACCGAGCTCTTGTCGAGCTCTCACCGCTCATCGCCGAGCTCTCGCCGCTCCTCGCTGAGCTCTCGTTGCTCGTCGTCGAGCTCTTGCCGAGCTCTCACCGCTCGTCGCCAAGCTCTCGCCGAGCTCTGCTCGACCATGTCTCCGGCCACGTCGGGGACTCCTCGCCGAGCTCTCATCGCTCCTCGTCAGGCTCGTCGTCGAGCTCTCGCTGCTCGACCACGTCTCCAGCCACGTCGGGGACTCCTCGCCAAGCTCTCGTCGCTCCTCGTCAGGCTCATCGTCGAGCTCTCGTTGCTCGACCACGTCTCCGGCCACGCTAGGGACTCCTCGCCGAGCTCTCGTTGCTCCTCGTCAGGCTCATCGCCGAGCTCTCGCTGCTCGTTGCTGAGCTCTCGCCGAGCTCTCACCGCTCATCGCCGAGCTCTCGCCGCTCCAACCGTGCCTCTAGCCGTGCTCAGGGACTAGTCTGGCAAACACATCTTGTCTCAAACCACCGAGCACGTTATACTCCTCGACCACCCGACCAGCGCTCAGGGACTTCTTCCTCGACCACCCGAGCAGTGCTCGGGGACTGCGCCTTTGACGACTCGACCAGTGCTCGGGGATTCGTCGACCGCGTCTCACGCTGTGCTCGGGGACTGCTTTGACCACTCTCTGACCACAGCTTGAGGCCCAAGCTCGAGGCCTGATTTCCTCGGGTACATGTGAAATTTGACTCACATACAGTGGAGAGGTCATTATTTTCTTAGACCTTGCTACAAGGATTATACTTCGCCTTCCAGCAAGCTCGGGGACTACATCGGCACGATGCACCTACCAGTGCATCTTAGTATCGAGTTTTTGAAGACTTTGGGCTCTATTCTTTTAGACCCTGGCACCACGTGCCTACGCCACCTACTACCAGGCTCAGGGACTAAGTGGGCACACTTTACCTTGCGGTGAATGTTGTAACAGAACCGACCAATTAAACGAGATTAAGTAAGAAAATCATCTACCGAGCAGACGATTTAGCAAACTTAAGCCCGTATAACCCGGTAGTCCGTGAAATCACGACGGGTTTCAAACCAACTTACATGCCAGCCAAGATCGTAATAAGTTTAGCGGTCACCATCACAAGTTACATAAAAATTCACATCACAAATACATCAGAGTTTAAACATAGTTATTACAAACCAGTTTCAAATGAAAGTAGCAGAAGCATTTAGTTCAAATCACACACTCACACAGAGTTCATAATATAGTGCCAGCTTAGGATCATATTCCAACAAAAGCATCAGATGAGATGTAGTGAATGACCATTGCCCATGGTCCTAAGCTTCTCCCATCGCAGGATAAAGGCAGTTGATACAGTAGCCGTAATACATCTGCCCATCTGCAACAAGTGGGAACAAAGCCCTAAGTACGAGAAGGTACTCAACTAGACTTACCCGACAGAACCAAAAATAAAAGACACCAAGGATCATGATAGGCTTTCTAGTGGAGTAGCTGACTCATTTGCATAAAGGCATTTTTAGCATTTAAAGAATCTTTCCAAAAGCTTTGCATCAAATTAAATCTTTATTAACCTGTCAACTACATTTGCACCTGTACTAAAGTATCATGTAATTAAACATGTAATGATAACCAATGATCATTAACAACTTCCATCATGTCATATTTCATATAACTGTCCAAGTGCTCCATCAATATTACTACGATGAAGTAGCTCAAGTCAAGTGCTCACTATCCAGTGAACGATGGCGATTCGAATCGATTATTAACCAGCTGGTAATTTATTCCTCACACAAACCTCACTCACCCGCTAAAGTGAGGTGTTGGTCACCGAGTCAACCATTCACGTAAAGTCGCGAGCTTGCCAGGAACCACATGTACCCGGGGGGCCACCCTACTGCTCTTTGGCCTTATCATCGCGCCCCCGTATCCTGCCACTACTGCTCCGATACAGTGCGTTGCGGGCAATCCACTCGGCCTGAATAATCTCCCAACTTCGCGGTCGAAAGGTACATTATTCGGCCAGCTAAATATAAGGCATGCGTTCAACATGACTCGAGGCCCAACAACGGTCGGTCCTTAATCGACATAGACAGAAAACACTACAGTCCGAAACCCTGCAAGTTTCCGCCCGGTCTCAATTTCACATTAACACTTAGCTATTTTTAGATGACATATTTTCCCAAGCAGATCCAGGTAACCACCTATAGCTCGCAGGTGACAGGAAATCACCCAACTTCTACCGGTCTAAGCAAGCTAAGCAAATACTTGACTGTGAGTAACAAGGTGACAAGGATAGGGTAGAATGGAGTAAACAAGGTATAATGCAGCAACGGTTGCAAACAACTCCTAAACATAATGCATAAGTTAAAGTAAAGCATTAATAAAATATTTGCAAACCGGGGGAGAAAAATGCTCCGGGGCTTGCCTCTCTCGAAAGAGCTCGGACGGTGGTCTAGGCACTCTGTAAGATCCTCACCGACCTCCTCGTCGGTCTCGGGCACCTCCTGCTCCTCGGGCTGCTCCTCCGGCTCCTCAAGAACTACTACCGGCGTTACTTCCTACGATCCTGTATGATGCAATCGTATAAGTGCTTATGCCTAGGTGCATTGCATAAATGACATGTAATGGCCAGGATGAATGAAAGGGAGATAAATAGGTTCACTTTATTTCATAAAGTAGGAATACAATTTTTTCTACAAGGTAGTCAACATCATCCAAGAATACAGACTACAAGCACATGTCATCTACTGCATTCTCTTCTACTACTACCATGCTAAGTCAACACATCTTGTTAAATGCTTCAAAGATACACTAAAGCAAATCCTATTAACTAGTCAGGCATTAACAAGGTTAATTAAACCATAATTGCAACTAGATTTGAACAGCAACACCTATTTTGGTAGCATATAAAAATCTAAGAAAATTACAGTAGCTTTCTATCATCTAATCTAGCATACCACAAAATTTTCATTGCATTTGGATTACTACAACTGCCTACACAAAATAACAAGCTAGGGCCTAAAAATGAGCATAAAAATACTTTATACTATGAAAAGTATCAAACAACAGATTTAATATTTTCCTACATTCTACACAATAAACAATCACCATAGAAAAAATATTACATGCATATTTTTTACATATTTTTCTCTCTAGCAAAAATAACAATTATTAGCAATATTCAACACTTGTACTACACCTCAAGATTTTTCTACAGAACAAGCATGGCATATATTTTTCCTAGAAAGTACATCACCAAAGAAAATTATTGCAAGTGGAACCATATTTTTTTGAGCTTTCTATGATTTATTACATATTTAACCAGAAAACAGCAGTTTTAGTGATTAAATAAAAACTCTACAGAAAAGTATTTCAAAGTTGACATGCAATATTTTTAAACTGTAGATCTACTCAAGAGAAACACTACAAAATTTGTTTCACAATTTTTGGAGCTAAAATGATCAAGTTATGGATTTTAGAAACCTTTTTAACAATTTCTGAAAAAATCATTTTCAAAAATCCATTTAACATTAGTCGCTGAAAATGCTGGGTGCACCCGGTGCAGTGCACACACGAGCGCGAGAGGAGGCAGACAGGTGGGCCCATGACCCCACATGTCAGCCACACAGAGGAGAGGGAGATGCTGACTGCGCGGTTCTCGCCGCCGGTGAGCTCGCCGGCGGTGAGGTCACCACCAGCAGCTTCCCCGCAGAGAGGCGAAACCAAAGGTACCTAGCATGTGGCCAGACGAGCTCGGCATTGAGCTCGCCGGCGCGCATGGAGGGGCGGCGGTGCTACCGCACGACGGTCGGCCGGTGCAGGCCACGGTGGTGGCCGATGAGGCGCGCACGAGATCCGCGAGGTGGAGGCGGTCGTGACAAGGGAAAAATGGAGGGAGAAGAACGACAGAGGAGCTGCGGCCACGAGCGCCGGCCAACGGCGGCCATGGCGGCTGCGGAGGAGGAGCGCGGCCAAATTGGCCCTCACCTGAGCACGAGCCGCGGAGATGGTTCGCGTCCGGGAAAGCCGAAGGCGAGGCGGAGCCGGGGGTGTGGCGAATCGAAGAGAGGTGGAGCAGCGAGGGCGGAACGGCGACGGCGATGGCACGGCGGCTGCCGCGGCGAGCTAAGCTGCGGGAGGCGAAAGCGAGCAGACGGGGAGCAGAAATGGCGAGGATGGCGAGAGCAGCGGCTCGGGCCGGCTGTTTTGGAGGCGTGGCGCAGCCGTGGGGGCCACTGCGGCCACGCGTCGGGCGGAGCCGTACGCCGGCGGCCACGGGGTGGGCGGCTCCTGACCGCGGCCGGTGCGCTGGTGCGGCGAGCGCGCGCGGGCGAGCGCGCGTGGGCGAGCGCGCGGGCGGAAGCAGGCGCGGACGCGGGCGCGGGCCGGCTTCGGCGGTTGGGCCGGAAGTGGGGCGGTGGCCCGTTAAGGTAAGAAACCGTTTTTCTTTTCTAAATAAAATTCTAGATTTTATTATTTGATTCAAATTCAAAATTTGAAGATGAAAAATATATTTTCACAAATTGCCCCCAAAACAAAAGTTGTTCAAAATTTAATTCTCTACAACTTTCATTTAGGGCACTTTTTAAAATTATAAATAGATTTTGAATTAGTGATTTAAAGTCAAATTTTTAAATGATAACTCATTTTTCTGAAATATTTTAAAAGTAAAATTTGGGGAAATTTGAAATACAAAAATTGCTCCAAAAATCATGTTAATTATTTCTAAGTCATTTGGAGTTATAGCTCAACAAATTTTTACCACTCTTAGTTAGAACTTTTACTAATTCAGGGTTCAAACATGTGTTTTCACAATTTAATTAATGCCAATTTAAATTGCATGCGATGATGAACATGTATGAAATGCAAATGCTCATGATTTGGGATATGAATGCATGCTTAACACCCAGAGGTGTTACAGCCCTCCCCCCTTATAAGAATCTCGTCCCGAGATTTGGGTTACGAACCATTTGTTATAAAAATCCTCATAAGCTTTTTGCAGATATTCACCCGTTTCCCAAGTTGCTTCTCCTTCATCATGATGACTCCACTATATCTTATATGTTTTCACCACACTGTTCCGAGTAACCCTTTCTTTAGAGTCCAACACTCGAATCGGTTGCTCACGATATACCAAATCTGACTTGAGCTTTATGCCTCGAGGTTCAATTCTTTCCTCTGGAACACGCAAACACTTCTTGATATGCGATACATGAAAAACTAGGAATATAGCACTCATTGTCTCAGGTAACTCTAACTTATAAGCGACTGGATCTTTTCTTTCCAAGATCTTATATGGTCCCACAAATCTGGCAGCAAGCTTTCTGCGTACTCCAAACCGTTTCTTCTTCATTGGCGTGACTTTCAGATAGACATAGTCACCAACTTCAAACACAAGTGGTCTCCTTCTTCGATCTGCATAGCTTTTCTAACGGGATTGAGCGGCTTTCATATTTTGCTGAATGATATGAACTTTCTTCTCAGCTTCTTCTACGAAGTCAATACCGTAGTATCTTCTTTCTCCTGGCTCAATCTAGTTAAGTGGTGTTCTACACTTTCTGCCATACAAAGCTTCGAATGGTGCCATCTTGCTACTTTCTTGATAACTATTATTGTAAGCGAACTCTGCTAAAGGTAACCATGACTCCCATGAACCTCTAGAAGATAACACACAAGCTCTCAACATATCCTCCAAAAGAGCATTAACTCTTTCGGTCTGACCATCTGTTTGAGGATGATAGGCAGTGCTATGAATCAAACTCATTCCCAAACCTTTATACAAGTGCTCCCAAAAGTGAGCAGTGAATTGTGACCCTCTGTCAGACACTATATTCTTCGATATGCCATGCAATCTCACAATCTCAGCAATATACTTCTCAGCATATTGAGGTGGTCTATAATCTGTCTTGATAGGTAAAAAGTGAGCTGTCTTTGTAAGACGATCCATAATTACCCAAATCAAATCATGTCCTTTCTGAGTAGTGGGCAAACCTGGGATGAAATCCATGCTTATATCATCCCACTTCCAACTAGGTACAGACAAAGGTTGCAACAATCCGGCAGGTCTCATATGAATAGCTTTTACCCTACAACATATGTCACATCTGGCTACATATGCCGCAATCTCTTTCTTCATCTTGGTCCACCAAAAACGAGGTCTTAGTTCTTGGTACATTTTGCTACTTCCGGGATGGATAAATAACTTTGAAAGGTGAGCCTCATCCATAAGTTTATTCTTAAGCTCTCGATCCTTGGGAACAACAAGACGGTCATCAAACCATAACACGTCATGTTCATCCAATATAAAGTGTTTGGATGGTTCTTCTTTAATCTTTTCTTTGATATGGAATATTCCTTTGTCGGTTTTCTGGCCTTCTATTATCTTACTCTCCAAAGAACAACTAATCTAGATACTGTGTAACACGGCAGGATGCATTAGATCAAAACCATCTGCGAGCAAAGGTTGCGCATTCAGGCAATGTGACTTTCTACTCAAAGCATCTGCCACTACATTGGCCTTTCCAGGATGATATTGCACATTCAAGTTGTAATCTTTGATCAATTCTAACCATCTTCGCTGTCTCATGTTCAATTCAGGTTGGGTGAAGATGTACTTGAGACTCTTGTGATCGGTGAAAATATTGCACACATTACCAAGTAAGTAATGTCTCCAAATTTTTAAGGCATGCACTATGGCAGCAAGTTCAAGATCATGCGTCGGATAGTTGATCTCATGCTTTCTCAACTGACAGGAGGCATAAGCAATTACTCTTCCTTCTTGCATAAGAACACAACCTAATCCTATTTTTGATGCATCGCAAAACACATCAAAAGGTTTCTCAATGTCCGGTTGCGCTAGAACTAGAGCAGTGGTCAATAGTTTCCGCAAGGTGTGGAAAGCTGTCTCACACTCCTCTATCCACATAAACTTGTGATCTTTCTGTAACAAACTTGTCATTGGCTTGGCAATCTTCAAGAAATCTGGGATAAAACGACGATAGTAACCAGCTAAACCCAAGAAACTTCTGACTTCTGAAACTGTGATTGGTGTCTTCCAATCCATAACCTCTTGCACTTTACTCGGATCTACAGAAACTCCATTCTCTGATAGAATGTGACCAAGGAAAGGAACTTTCGTCAACCAAAATTCACACTTTCTAAACTTAGCATACAACTTATGATCTCTCAGTCTGGTTAAGACAATTCTCAGATGCTCTTCATGATCTTTCTCATTCTCAGCGTATACTAGAATATCATCAATGAACACAACCACAAACTTGTCCAACTCTGGCATGAAAACCGTATTCATCAGATACATAAAGTATGCAGGAGCATTTGTTAAGCCAAAGGACATAACAAGATACTCGTACAACCCGTATCTGGTAGAAAAGGCGATTTTTGGTATATCTTGTGGTCTAATCTTTATCTGATGATAACCTGATCTTAAATCTATCTTGGAGAACACTCTGGCTTTGGCTAACTGATCGAACAAAACATCAATGTGAGGTAAGAGGTACTTATTCTTGATAGTTACAACATTAAGAGGCCTATAATCCACACACATTCTCAAAGTACCCTCTTTCTTTTTCTTCACAAACAAGGCAGGACATCCCCATTCAGACTTACTTAGCCGGATAAACCCCTTGTTCAACAACTCCTCAAGTTGCTTCTTCAACTCAGCTAACTCATCCGGAGGCATCCTATAAGGTCTCCTTGAAATTGGAGCTGTCCCGGGGATCAACTCAATTCCAAACTTAACATCTCTATCTGGCAGAAGACCAGGTAACTCATTTGGAAATACATCCGGAAACTCACACACGACCGGAATCTGATGAATCGGAATGACTTCCATAGCACATGTCACACTCACAAGGTCTGTTCTTTTGGGCAATGGTACCTGGAAAGTACCCTCTCCCTAGGGATCCTTCAGGGTAAGTACCCGACTTCTTGTATCTATAACTGCTCCCCATTCCTTCATCCAATTCATCCCTATGATGACATCTAGAACTAGTCTAGGCATAACTATCAGGTTTACTCAAAACTTTCAACTACCTAACTCAAGGGTTGCCCCTCTAACCATCTGATTGGTTAAAACGTCAGCCCCTGCTAAACTTATACGGTAACCATAACTTAAGTCTGTGCATAGTTGTTCATGTTTCTGTGCAAATGCTTGACTCATGAAAGAATGCGATGATCTAGAATCAAATAGAACAACTGCAGGGTTTTGGTTAACAGGAAACCTACCAGCAGTTACGGGCTCTCCGTCAGGAATCTCTTCCACAGTGGTGTGGTGCATTCGAGCATTATAAGTCTGTTGCTTCTTTCTGGGCGGATAAGGACAGAACTTGGAAAAGTGGCCTGGCTGATCACAATTGTAATAGGGACCCTTTACGGTACCAGCAGATCTGATAGCTCCCTTCGAGTTACCTTGTCCCGCAGTTGCGGCTATCCTTGCTGGCAGCACGGCCATCTTGTATGGCTTCTGCGGTCCCTTGTAGTTCTAGGTCTTATGCTGCGGTGGCCTAAACCTTTCACCTGGTGCAGACGGACGATATGTCGAACGATTAGCAGTGACAACTCTTGGCTGTGACAATCCTAACTCAAAGGCTCTCTTATGAGTCTTGGATGTTGTGTACGCGTTGTTCTTCTTCTCTTGTTTTAGACAATCACTGATGAAGTCATTGAATCTGGCGCGGGTATTGGTACCCACATGCTTCATCATCTTCGGACCTAAACCTCTCTTGAAGCTAGAAATTCTCTTAGCATCGGTGTCAACCATGTCGGGAGCATAACGACACAAGTCGTTAAAGGCATGCAAATACTGCGTCACGGTTTTGGTGCCCTGATTTAACGCCAAGAACTCTCCCAACTTCATTTCAATCAGCCCTGATGGAATATAAAATCCACGGAAGGCTTCAATGAACTCTCTCCACGAGATCTGAGCATTTGGAGGGAAGGTGGTGCGATGATGTTTCCACCACATCCCTACTGGTCCTTGTAACTGATGTGCAGCATACTCTATCTTCAGTACTTCTATCAGCCTTAACACACGAAACTTATCTTCCATAGTGTTAATCCATTCTTCAGCGTCAAGTGGCTCGGTTGCCTCCTTGAAAATTGGTGGCCTGGTGTCCATGAAATCCTTGAAGTTACTGTACTGATTCACCCCATTGCCACCACCTTGGTTGTTACCACATTGCACGTTGTTGGCAATGGTACGCAGAAAATCTTCCATATTCTTCTGTGACTGCTCGGCATTGTGCTGACTCCCAAGAAACTATGCAAAGAACATCTCTGCAGTGAGCGGTGGAGGAGGCGGCAAATGTGGCTCTGGGTGTGGCTCATTATGGTGGACGTTGTTTTCATCACTCCCACCTACCCCGGCACCATTCCCACCAGTTTCAGCAGCCTCGTATATGGCGCGGCGAGTGTTTGCCATCTGCATATTTTAGCAACAAGTAATGATTAAGCGAAGCTGTAGTAATTGTGAGTGAATGAAAAATTATGCCGTACTGAATTCATTGGAGAGAACAAAGTCATACAATAAAATAGAGGCACAATAATCGCATTCCAATTAAAACAACACCACTAATTAAATTACTTCAAATGCAAACATCGCGTCCAATACAACCATGTTGCCAGCATACACACACTGGACTTTATGCGCTAAGGTATCGCATGAACAACCAAGATCCAACATTCTACTAAGTCTCAAGGTTCAAACGAGATACATCAAGATACATTAAACCAAAAGAAGGTCATCATGACAGGGCCTAGTAGCTAACGCAAAGCAACTAGCCTACTCCTCGAGGCCAACGTTGAGGTTAGAGACGTCACCATCGCTACCATCAGTAGCAACATCGTCGTCGTCAGCAGGTGCGGCTATAGGCTCGTCCTCGTCGTCGCCAACGTCCATACCGGCGGCTTCTGGAGGAGCATACAGGCCAATCCTGTTGTAGAGCGCATGAAACTCCTCATGCAGGTTGACATTGTACTCCTCTAGCTCCTCGACCCTCTGCCTCAGAAGGTTCCTCTCGTTCCAGGCTTCATTCCTCTCCTGAACCAACTGTCCAATCATGCGGTCTACATTATTGTTGGCCTGAGTCAACGTATGCACCCGCTGTAGAGCACTATCACCTCTCTCTAGAACCTGGTCTTGCTGCAAGCTCATGTCAGCCAACTACTCCTACAAACTAGCTATAGCACGTGCCTGCTTCTTCTTCTGTTTTCTTGTTTTGAGCCGATCATCACCACGCAAACCAGTCAAAGTCCAATAGGTACACTCTAGACCCTGGTATCCTCTGATAGCTGCATACATCGCACTCATAGCGTGGTTGTCGCTAGCCTGTCCTTCATTTGGGCCTCTAACTAAAGCACTTCCTTGCGGCTGCACCCAAATGGCATCACGAGGATCATCTCTCGGAAAAGTACCAGCCAAGACTGCTACCAGCTCGTTGGGAAATCTGCTCATTATATCCCTGATGACATGAAAAGCTGCTCCCACTGCACCCTCAATCGGAGTGCGTCCCTCAAACTCCAAGTGCCAACCATCCCACTCTGGAGCATCACTAAGAGCAGGGACGGTGATCTCCACTACTACCAATCCATCTTCAGCTAACTAGCTCTCACTCCAAGAGTACATCGGTTCCTGACCCTCTGGGTACCCCACATCATGGAGCACTCTCCAAAGCAAAGTTGGCATGCCAAACTCGCTCAGAAAGGTGTCCATGTTGCGGCGCTCCCGTGGGGCCAACTGGTGTCGGGGTGCTCTTCCACCTGTGGACTTACGGGCGGTCTGCTTCGTGCGGGCCATCTGTACTAAAAGTTTTGATTACCCGGTGAGAACACATTTTAAGTTGGTACAATTTTTATCAAAAAGGGGATAATCAATTTATAAGGGGAGGAATGCATGACATGAATGAAATGCACAAGCAACATGATGTATGTACGTTTCGTACGTTCTCACAAACATAAGAAATAAATGATATCTAGCGATGAATTCGGTGGCATACATGCGATCTCTCATATACGTAACTAATACGTTCTACACGAGAAACGCTGTTATGTACCTGCAGAAGATTCATTTCAGCCCAATTTCCCATGCATGCATGAAAGCAATAAATCTATCTACACGCTCTACACGAATCCCCAGATACGCGTACAACGGTAGTAACTACCCAAAACATCGTCCTATTGATGGCATCGCCTCAACGGATGGAACAACCACACATGTGACACTTTTGTAAAAAACATGCATAAAACATGTAAGTACTCCAGTATCATATAAGCACTTTCCCTAGATCGGCGGTGTATCCGATCATGCTCTCACATCTCACACTTACCGAGGCGTAGAGGCAACTGATCCATACATTACCACTCAATTAAGTGGCACTCATACAATAGCATGCCGTATGAGCAACGAAAGATAAATATGGTGTAAGAACCCCCAAGTCAGTACTTAAATAAGCCACCTAGAGTCCTTACTGGGCATAAAGGATACGACCAATGGCACACTTTTAGTTTGTAAATCACGCTTTTCAAACAAAATTTTGTTTTAAATACACTTGTAAACAGTAAACACGCTAAACCATGCTCCGATGCCAACTGTAACAGAACCGACCAATTATACAAGATTAAGTAAGAAAATCATCCACCGAGCAGACGATTTAGCAAACTTAAGCCCGTATAACCCGGTAGTCCGTGAAATCACGATGGATTTCAAACCAACTTACATGCCAGCCAAGATCGTAATAAGTTTAGCGGTCACCATCACAAGTTACATAAAAATTCGTGTCACAAATACATCGGAGTTTAAACATAGTTATTACAAACCAGTTTCAAATGAAAGTAGCGGAAGCATTTAGTTCAAATCACACACTCACACAGAGTTCATAATACAGTGCCAGCTTAGGATCATATTCCAACAAAAGCATCAGATGAGATGTAGTGAATGACCAT
This sequence comes from Saccharum hybrid cultivar R570, assembly GCA_038087645.1. Taxonomy (NCBI): domain Eukaryota; kingdom Viridiplantae; phylum Streptophyta; class Magnoliopsida; order Poales; family Poaceae; genus Saccharum; species Saccharum hybrid cultivar. The sequence continues at coordinate 973,453 of JAQSUU010000522.1, forward strand.
TGCCCATGGTCCTAAGCTTCTCCCATCATAGGATAAAGGCAGTTGATACAGTAGTCGTAATACATCTGCCCATCTACAACAAGTGGGAACAAAGCCCTGAGTACGAGAAGGTACTCAACTAGACTTACCCGACAAAACCAAAAATAAAAGACACCAAGGATCATGACAGGCTTTCTGGGGAGTAGCTGACTCATTTGCATAAAGGCATTTTTAGCATTTAAAGAATCTTTCCAAAAGCTTTGCATCAAGTTAAACCTTTATTAACCTGTCAACTACATTTGCACCTATACTAAAGTATCATGTAATTAAACAGGTAATGATAACCAATGATCATTAACAACTTTCATCATGTCTTATTTCATATAATTGTCCAAGTGTTCCATCAATATTACTATGATGAAGTAGCTCAAGTCAAGTGCTCACTATCCAGTGAACGATGGCGATTCGAATCGATTATTAACCAGCTGGTAATTTATTCCTCACACAAACCTCACTCATCTGCTAAAGTGAGATGTTGGTCACCGAGTCATCCATTCAGGTAAAGTTGCGAGCTTGCCAGGAACCACATGTACCCGGGGGCCGCCCGACTGCTCTTTGGCCTTATCATCGCGCCCCCGTATCCTGCCACTACTGCTCTGGTACAGTGCGTTGCGGACAATCCACTCGGCCTGAATAATCTCCCAGCTTCGTGGTCGAAAGGTACATTATTCGGCCAGCTAAATGTAAGGCATGCGTTCAACATGACTCGAGGCCCAACAACGGTCGGTCCTTAATCGACACAGACGAAAAACACTACAGTCCAAAACCCTGCAAGTTTCCGCCCGGTCTCAATTTCACATTAACACTTAGCTATTTTCAGATGACATATTTTCCCAAGAAGATCCAGGTAACCACATATAGCTCGCAGGTGACAGGAAATCACCTGACTTCTACCGGTCTAAGCAAGTTAAGCAAATACTTGACTGCGAGTAACAAGGTGACAAGGATAGGGTAGAATGGAGTAAATAAGGTATAATACAGCAACAATTGCAAACAACTCCTAAACATAATGCATCAGTTAAAGTAAAGCATTAATAAAATATATATAAACCGGGGGAGAAAAATACTTCGGGGCTTGCCTCTCTCGAAAGAGCTCGGACGGTAGTCTGGGCACTCTGGAAGATCCTCACTGACATCCTCGTCGACCTCGGGCACCTCCTACTCCTCGGGCTGCTCTTCCAGCTCCTCATGAACTGCTACCGGCGTTACTTCCTGCGATCCTGTATGATGCAATCGTATAAGTGCTTGTCTTGGTGCATTGCAGAAATGACATGTAATGGCCAGGATGAATGAAAGGGAGATAAATAGGTTCACTTTATTTCATAAAGTAGGAATACAATTTTTTCTACAAGGTAGTCAATATCATCCAAGAATACAGACTACAAGCACATGTCATCTACTGCATTCTCTTCTACTACTACCATGCTAAATCAACACATCTTGTTAAATGCTTCAAAGATACACCAAAGCAAATCCTATTAACTAATCATGCATTAACAAGGTTAATTAAACCATAATTGCAACTAGGTTTGAACAACAACACCTATTTTGGTAGCACAGAAAAATCTGAGAAAATTACAGTAGCTTTCTATCATCTAATCTAGCATACCACAAAATTTTCATTGCATTTGGATTACCAGAACTGCCTACACAAAATAACAAGCTAGGGCCTAAAAATGAGCGTAAAAATACTTTATACTATGAAAAGTATCAAACAACAGATTTAATATTTTTCCTACATTCTACACAATAAACAATCACCATAGAAAAATTATTACATGCATGTTTTATTCATATTTTTCTCTCTAGCAAAAATAACAATTATTAGCAATATTCAACACTTGTACTACACCTCAAGATTTTTCTACAGAACATGCATGGCATATATTTTTCCTAGAAAGTACATCACTAAAGAAAATTATTGCAAGTGAAACCATATTTTTTTGAGCTTTCTATGATTTATTACATATTTAACAAGAAAACAGCAGTTTCAGTGATTAAATAAAAACTCTATAGAAAAGTATTTCAAACTTGACATGCAATATTTTTAAACTGTAGATCTACTCAAGAGAAACACTACAAAATTTGTTTCACAATTTTTGGAGCTAAAATGAGCAAGTTATGGATTTTAGAAACCCTTTGAACAATTTCTAAAAAATCATTTTCAAAAATCCATTTAACATTAGTCGCTGAAAATGCTGGGTGCACCCGGTGCAATGCACACGCGAGCGCGAGAGGAGGCAGACAGGTGGGCCCGTGACCCCACATGTCAGCCACACAGAGGAGAGGAAGACGCTGACTGCGCGGTTCTCGCCGCCGGTGAGCTCGCCGGCGGTGAGGTCACCACCAGCAGCTTTCTCGCAGAGAGGCGAAACCAAAGGTGCCTAGCATGTGGCCAGACAAGCTCGGCATTGAGCTCGCCGGCGCGCATGGGGGGCGGTGCTGTCGCACGGCGGCCCGCCGGTGCAGGCCATGGTGGTGGCCGATGAGGCGCGCACGAGATCCGCGAGGTGGAGGCGGTCGTGACAAGGGAAAAATAGAGGGAGAAGAACGACGGAGGAGCTCCGGCCACGAGCGTCGGCCAACGGCGGCCATGGCGACAGCGGAGGAGGAGTGCGGCCAAATTGGCCCTCACCTGAGCACGAGCCGCGGAGATGGTTCGCATCCGGGAAAGCCAAAGGCGAAGCGGAGCCGGGGGTGTGGCGAATCGAAGAGAGGTGGAGCAGCGAGGGCGGAACGGCGACGGCGATGGCATGGCGGTTGCCGCGGCGAGCTGAGCTGCGGGAGGCGAAAGCGAGCAGGCGGGGAGCGGAAATGGCGAGGATGGCGAGAGCAGCGGCTCGGGCCGGCTGTTTTGGAGGCGTGGCGCAGCCGTGGGGGCCACTACGGCCACGCGTCGGGCGGAGCCATACGCCGGCGGCCACGGGGCGGGCAGCTCCTGACCGCGGCCGGTGCGCTGGCGCAGCGAGCGCGCGCGGGCGAGCACGCGGGCGGAAGCAGGCGTGGACGCGGGCGCGGGCCGGCTTCGGCCGTTGGGCCGGAAGTGGGGCGGCGGCCCGTTAAGGTAAGAAACAATTTTTCTTTTCTAAATAAAATTCCAGATTTAATTATTTGATTCAAATTCAAAATTTGAAGATGAAAAAGATATTTTCACAAATTGCCCCCAAAACAAAAGTTGTTCAAAATTTAATTCTCTACAACTTTCATTTAGGGCACTTTTTAAAATTCTAAATAGATTTTGAATTAGTGATTTAAAGTCAAATTTTTAAATGATAACTCATTTTTCTGAAATATTTTAAAAGCAAAATTTGGGGAGATTTGAAATACAAAAATTGCTCCAAAAATCATGTTAATTATTTCTAAGTCATTTAGAGTTATAGCTCAACAAATTTTTACCACTCTTAGTTAGAACTTTTACTAATTCAGGGTTCAAACATGTGTTTTCACAATTTAATTAATGCCAATTTAAATTGCATGAGATGATGAACATGTATGAAATGCAAATGCTCATGATTTAGGATATGAATGCATGCTTAACACCCAGAGGTGTTACAAATGTGCTTGTTTTCGACCCCTACACCTCTGATGATCAAAGACGCTACGCTTCAAGACTTACATTTCTTCACAGAAATCCAAGTGGGCACACTTCCCAGGAAGGAGAAATCTTTTTTGTTTTCTCAAGAGCACCATACATTCTTCGGACAACCAACTTCTTTGGCAACAACGCTTGCAACAACTGCTCGGATGCCGCTTTGACTGGTCGAAGACGTCAAGGACTCAAGCCTCACTATTCAGAGAAGGTCAAGACGACGTGTTGCATCAGAATATATGGCGCTCAGGGACTAGCTGTGGGGGTATAAACCCCCAATACCACAAGATGGTACATGGGCCTCACCGTCTAAGGTGACCCGGCCCGTAAGATCAAGACGTACATCTCAAGATTATAGGTTGTACTAGATATTGTAATAGTACCATATGGAATACTTTATTTGTAACCTTGTCCCTTCAGAGTATATAAGGAGGGGTAAGGGTCCCCTAGAGGATAGGTCATACACCACATAACTCAATACAATATAACAGAACACAGGATGTAGGGTTTTACGTCATGCTGACGGCATAAACCTGTATAAATCTTGTGTCTTGTGTCCTGTTACCATCTGGTTCGTGTCTTGCGCACCTGTCTACCGATAAATCACCATCACGGGCATACCCCTCGATGGACTGCCGACCACATTTCGTCGACAGTGCCACTAGATGCAAACTGGCGAAGGTATTTGCTTCGACAATACGGATCAACGTATCATGCATAGGGAATCAGAAGGGTAGCACATGGGACACGAGTTTATATTGGTTCATGTATGTGATACCCTATGAAAACAGATCTCTTATCTCGTATGCTCGAGTTACAAGGGGTTGTTGATGGCTAGTTGTCTATGCAATGTAGCCTAGAATAATCTGAGGTCCCAATCGGGGGCTCCCTACCTGGCTTATATTGTATGGGAGGTAGGGTTATAAGGATCCTAATCAGTTTATAGATATGTTTTCTAGTTGGTTGCATGGAAATCTAGTGGCTTATGCAATGTAGCTTAGAATATTCTGAGGTCCCAATTAGTTTATAGATATGTATGGGGGGACGTTCTTCAACACGGAGAGCGAGTTGATGACGGTGGAGAAGTACAAGAAGATAAGAAACTAGAGAACCATGCTAGACATCATGGATTACAAGTTACTAGACATCTTTTGATTAGATGATCTTAGTTTCACATGTATGAATGTGATATATGTTTGTGGTACGATAAGGAAGACATGCATGTAATACTATTATTGGTTCGTGGTATGATATGAACGACACATGAATGAATGTAATATGTGTTTGTCCTCTATATGTGTATTTTCTGTTTTGTCTGCGTTTTAATTGGCAAAATTCAAATGCAAATTCAAATCCAAATTCAAATTTGGAAAAGTATTTTTTTATCTGGAAAATCATTAACGGAGGTGAGCAATTAATAACAGTCGCCTTCATTAATAGTTTAATGGAGGCGGGCGACTTAAGGCACCCACCTCAGTTAATTGGTTAACGGAGGCGGCCGCATTAGGGTGACCGCCTCAGTTAATACGTATTAACCGAGGTCGTTGCCTTATGCCGACCGCCTCAGTTGATACATTAAATGAGGCGGGCGGGCCAACCGCCTCAATTAAGGTCGGATTAATCGTGACCTTTGCATGGAGGCGGACGGTTTGCCCGCCTTGGTTAAGTTTGCTGTAGTAGTGTAACTTCAAATGGATTCCCACAAGAATACCAACACTTTTAGCATTGAGTTAGCATTTTGCAAAGGTCTACACTTTCTTCCTCACCATGCCATTTAACCTACAATATGCATTATTAGTCCTCACCTAGTGGCACTAGACAACCATATTACCAAACAAATCCCCTCTTTATAGTATGATTATCTATCCTAAACCCAACCTTTCTCTAATCTACACACACTTCGGCTAGCAAAAGCAAAGCCCTACTAGGTTATACCTTTGCCTTTGGGCTTGCCTCCCTCCATCCATCATGTTCATCACCAACATCATCATGTTATGCACTTGAATCTTATGGTCATCACCATCTCCACTCTGGTTCCATGCCCTGCTCAACATCATCGTGTGGATCAATTGTCATTCAATTACCAAAACCCAAACAAGTCCTTCACGACCACAACACCATAACCAAGGAAGGTTTGGTGACCAGGAGCATGTCTTGATAGAACCCAACCTGGACTAGGTGTTGCATTTCAGCAACCGACACCATGGGATACAACCCCGCATCTTTGGAAGTTTGCCTTGCTTGCTTGATCATTTAATTAGTGCTTTTAAGCTTCCACAATTGTGTTTGTTCATGTAACCTTAATAGTTGGTAGGATTGGTTTTTATATTACAAAACTCTTTATGGGTTTGGATTGGTAGAGAGCACTACAAAAAAGTAGGTCCACATCTTGCTAGACTAGATTATATTATTGTTTTTCTAGGATAAATAAAGTAAAGCTCAAGGTTTACGTTATAGAAACCCAATTCACCCTTTACCCTCTTAGGTCTTATGGGGTCTAGGACTCAAAGGTTTCTTTCAATTATCCTCACCACTGGTTTGTCCAGTTTTTACTGTCTTCTAAGTTTTTACTTGTTTTGACTTAGTTTCTTCTGCGGATTTCGCATTACTTGCTTTATTTTATCCCTAGGATCTAACTGAACATGTCTAACACATCGCATATGTTAATCGTATTGATCATGTATATCATTTCAAACAACAAAGGCACAGCAGACATGGAATAAGGCCATGTTTGCTACGTCTCACAATCAATGCTTCTTGTGGCCCGTGGTGTCTTTGCCACCTTGTTGTCGTGCCTCGTTGCTACTACCACTACCTCAACTTCACCTTTATATCCCTTATTATTATTGATAGGAATAGAGATTTGGTGAAAAAAATGTCCTCCAACAACTTCTTTAATTAGATCTATAAATATTGCATTCTCTATTCTAGATTTCTCGTTATCTAAAAATAAAGAGAGAGATGGGTTCTCAGAGCGCATATAAAATATAAAGAAACTCTTGAGGTGTGGAAAGATACCGTGAACGATTTTATTTAAATGGCTCCAAATAGTGATAGCAAAGTAGGGACGGCAAACATACTACTACTACTCGCGTGGTGATTTTTTTTACAACACTCATGAGGTGAATTTGGCCTGCCCCGAGGGGATGGAGGCGCCACTATCTTGTCTTTTCCGCTAATAAAGCGATCCTCCTGGACAAAGCCCCAAGTTACAAGACAGCTTTCTTTTTATGCTTTCGGAACTAAGTTCAGGACCAAATATTTTCCTCTTTGATCTTGTTTAGATCACCGACTCGGGTGGCCGATTCGGCACAGTGCCACTCTGAGCACTGTAGCACTTTTTATTTTTTTTTTTAATAATTGTCCAAATCTTGATTAATGAGGCTCTAAATGTTCATCTCGTAAAGTACAACAAAACTGTGTAATTAGTTTTTTATTTCATCTATATTTAGTACTCCATATATGTGCCGGTATTTTAATGTGATGGGAAATGTTCTTTTTGCATAATAGAATTTGAGAGTGAATTCTAGAATCTAAATAAGGCCTTTCTCCTCTCACTAGCCCGCATAGTATAGTAAATAAATAATAAAGATAAAGAGGCATTCTTGGCATCTCTCTCTTCTCTCTCCGCGTTCTTATCAGTAGCAAGCTCGGCACGTCATTGCACACTGAGTCTGCGACACCGAGACGAGCGCGAGCCTCCGTCCAAAGTCCAAATCTTCAGCTGTCCCCGACGCATGCCCGGATCGATCGGTCCAGCTCTACCCACCGGAGGAGGAGGAGGAAACAGATCGACCGGCAGCTAACTAAGGTGGATCCACGGCGGAGGCATGGCAAGAGGCCCCTACCCGCCGAAGAGGAGGAAGAGGAGGAGGAGCTGCCCCCGCCGCCGCCAAAGCACGAGCAGCTGGATCAAGAGGACGTCGTCTCGCAGCTGCAAGGAGCCACCTTTAGCGGCGGCGGAGGGCCGTCGTCGTCGTCCGTCGTCGTCGGTGCGGCCGCCGCCGGCCCGTCGCCGGAGGCGTACGCGCAGTACTACTACTCGGCGCGCGCCGACCACGACGCCTCCGCCGTGGCCTCCGCGCTAGCCCACGTCATCCGCGCCTCGCCCGACCAGCAGCTCCCGCCGCAGCAGGCAGCGGCTGCCTTGTACGCCGCCGGCGCCCCCGGCGGCCAGCATCAGCAAGCGGCTGCGCACCACCATCCCGGCGGCCACGTCGCCGCCGCCGCCGCCGCCGAGGAGGAGCAAGGTACGCGCACGTAGCCATCCATCCGTCCTCTCATCGGTCGATGCAAGCAAGCTAAGCATTCCTCCTTGTTGTCCTGTGTGCGCGCGCTCGATTGCGAAAGCATGGCACGCGCACGGCTTCCGGCCGCTCGATTGCGCCGTTTGGAAGCTTCGCACCGTCCAAATCAGTGACACGTCCATCTCGATCCTGCCAGTAAATTACCAGCACCTCTACGTACTCCTTTCTAGTAGTAGCTAGTAATAATCCGTGGGTTAATTTCTCATTAACAATAAACTCTCGAGAAAGTACACGAACTGGCCATGATCATGCAGCTAATAACTATGCTGAATTATCTTGCCAAGGAAGAATATTTTATGCGTACGAAGATGTTAGCTGTGACGCAATACTCTCACGACGACGATTTGATAAAACTTTGTATGTGTCCAGGGCCAAGTAGTAGTTAATTGAGGATGGCCATGTGTTTTGCGATTGCGGATTAGTAAACTAAGCATGTTTTGTGTGCCCGCAGCAGGTCGGAGGCGGCACTACCGAGGGGTGAGGCAGCGGCCGTGGGGCAAGTGGGCGGCGGAGATCCGGGACCCGAAGAAGGCGGCGCGGGTGTGGTTGGGCACCTTCGACACGGCGGAGGACGCCGCCGTCGCCTACGACGAGGCGGCGCTGCGGTTCAAGGGCACCAAGGCCAAGCTCAACTTTCCGGAGCGCGTGCAGGGCCGGACCGACCTCGGCTTCCTCGTCACCCGCGGCATCCCGGACCGGCACCTGCAGCACCCATCGGCGGCGGTGACCCTGGCAGCAATGCCACCGCCGCCGCACCACCGGGGCCACCAGACCGTCGTGCCGTACCCTGACCTCATGCAGTACGCGCAGCTGCTGCAGGGCGGCGGCCGGGGCGGCGGTGGTGACCACGCCGAGGCGGCTGCGGCTGCGGCGGCGGTCCAGCAGGCGCAGCAGCAGCTCATGATGATGGGCGGCGGCCGGGGAGTCAACCTGCCCTTCTCGTTCTCGCCGTCGTCGTCCTCGTCGGCGGCGCAGATACTGGACTTCTCCACGCAGCAGCTCATCCGGCCCGGCCCCGGCCCGCCGTCGCCGGCCGCGGCAATGTCGTCGTCGTCGGCCGCCGCTACGGCAGCGGCGTCCACGCCGTCGTCCACGACCACAGCAGCGCCGTCGCCCAGCGGCAGTGCATGGCCGTACGGTGGGGAGCACCACAGGAATAAAAAAGACGCGTGATCGGCCGAGCTGGATATGCATGCATGCAACTTGCAAACTTGCAATGCGTTGCGAAGCGAGAGGATCAGATCAAGTAGCTGTATGGAGGAATGGAATATGCATGCAATATGCCCGGGCGGGGTAAGTGGCAGTTACGATTTTTGGTGCAAACATTAGGCATTCTTGGCCCTTTAATTTCAACGTGGATTTCTTTTTTTCCCGAAATGATCTTGTTTTGTTCATTTCTTGGAGGATCTTCATCATCACTTGATTAGAGAACTAGCTAGCTAGCTGCTAGGAGGGGCTTGCTACCTTCTTCCTTTGTCTAATGGTCTGCTGCTCATATCTTTAATTTGTTCAAGTGTCAACTAATTAATTAGTTACCTGTGCAAACTAATTAATCCAAAGCAAGAGGAGAGGAATCTTATTGATGCAATATATATGGCATGCTTTTTCTGTCTCTCTCTAAATGATTGATTTATTCTTCCTTTGTCCATATATTGGTAGGAATATATTGCAAGCTCTCGTATGTTCTGTCTTGTATATTTCGGATTGTACAAAACGAACCACATCATCAATAGATGAACACTAGACGACTAATTAGCTAGGAACATTGTTTTGAGACACGTACGATATACCAATCAAAATTGTCTAATTTTATTTAAGGGGAAAAGGGAATAATCCCAATTAGTAGTTACTTGTTATTAATTAAAGATTTTTGACTTTTTTCTCATCGAAATCATTCTTTTTTTCCTGCTGTTTGCATTGCGAATTTGTTCTCTGTCTGTTTTCAGTTAGTTCCCCCTATATATACCTGATCTATATTCCCTTGTCTCTGAAGAATGTTCCTTATGTCCTTTTCAAGCCTAATTTACATGTGGCATAGTGTTGTGTTACGTACGTAATGGAGTACGTATAGCATCTTCCAAACTCCAACCAATGCAATTTATTTAACTAATTCAGGGGCGAGTGGGGGGATGACACTTGAAGTACTGCCATAAGAATCTAGCTGGAGAAAAAGCAGCATATTAATATATAATTAATAGAAGTTTGGTGAAGGCATTCCTTTTTATCATGAGATGCCTTGAGGATTATCTGAAAGTAAATCAGCAAACCAAAATACATACTCGTCTGTCCCTCTTTGTCGGTCGTTCTGGGACTGCTACTTTATGTCCAGGTTCATTCACTATTCAATGCACCTGTACAGCATTTATGTCCAAGTTCAATACCTTTTCGTTGCTCAGGTACTTTAGCTAAAACGACTAATATATGGGCACGGAGGGAGTACTGTGTGTGCGCTGAAGTCATTCCATTTCTTTTCCAAATGAATTCTGGCATGCTTGTTCTTGGCCGGTGCCATGAACATGCCTCTAGTCTGCCACGTAGACATTTAGCAAAAGTCAGAAATGTAGCTCTAGTTTAATTTAACTAGAAGTATCTCATAGATATTAAAAAATGTGTAATTGTGATTTGGTGGCATGTGCCGAGATTTTTGCTAACTTGCCGACATGTGATATATGGTACCAACATATGGAGGAACCTAGCATCATCCCATGCTTCTAGAAGCAAGCATATGGTCAGGTATCGATTAAATGCCAAATTGTTCATACACAACTGTATTTTTAATTTATTGGTATATCAATACATCGTTCCAAGCATCCAGCTAGCTAGCAATGAATAAATGAAGATATATGCATCCATCACATGCATGCATACAAGTATGGTCTACTTGATTTAATTAACAAGAATCTAGCTAGTATTCTGAATTCAATATCTAGAGATTATGTATTTTTAATTTTTTATTACTGAACTTTTTGGTTCTTCCTAAACTCCTTTTTTTCCCCACTAACTATTTGCTTACACATAACCATTTGTCTTGCGTATGTGGTTATCAAGTTGTTAGTTTTTTGTGCAAGGATGGTTATCATGTTGTGTGATGGATCATCATCATTTTGCTTCTTTGCTTTCATGATGGGTAAGTATCAAAATTTGACACGCACATACCTGGCAGCAAGCAGCGCGCTTTCGGGTTAGGCATGACTCACGTCTCTTGATATTTCTTCAACTCATCGGCATGACTCACGTCTCTTGATATTTCTTCAACTCATCATTTATCGAGCCGGAGAAAATGAAAAAGATAGATGATATACAGGTTAGGCATGACTCACGTCTCTTGATATTTCTTCAACTCATCGCCATGACTCACGTCTCTTGATATTTCTTCAACTCATCATTTATCGAGCCGGGAGAAAATGAAAAAAGATAGATGATATACATGCGCTAGCTCATCAGGAGCAGAAGCCTTTTAGGCGCACTATAGTGCTCCGTGTTGGGATGGTCTCACACGTGTGCATCGGTCGTACACAAGGGCCAATGGCACCTAACTTTGTCTGATCTTGTCCTTCATTCGCTCGTACAGAGGATATATACGTGAGACAAGATTGAGCAACACGTCTAGTCTCCGCTGCTAGCTAGCTGCCTAACAAATTACTAACATAAAGACCTTTTGATGCCTACTCACCTTAGCCTTGACATGCTGTTTCAATATTTTTTTTAGGAGTTGTATGTTTTCTCAAAGCCAGGAATATATGTGATGATAATGTGGCCATCATCACCCTTTCAAGGGTTTATTAGCTGATAGTAATATTTTTAGCTTTGCATTGCATGAATACATATATAGGAATACTGTCCATGGATAAGATACTTCTCTCTTGTCCATTATACTTTGCTATCTGATGCTGATGTCAACATCGTTGGCATGCAAGGACCATGGATGGCAACACCAATTTGCTTTGATAGATGATATATGCTTGGGACCATATGTTTTAATTAGTTGCATAGATGAAACAACTGTTTGACCTACCATGATACATACTCCTGTGTGTTCACGGGACAAAAAAAACATTATTAGAATATGTATCCTTGTATGGTAAACCTTTTTGGTGGGAACATAATTCATGTGAAAACTAAAATAGAACCACATATTTTGGAGGTGTTTGATTTGAGTAATCTCATTAGCCAGATGAGCTGGTAGTTTTCCTCATGATCATGCTAATTATTATGTGTTTTTGGTAGGGCTGCCTCATGGTCATGCTAATTATTATGTGTTATTCAAGCAATAAGTAATGATAGATGAGCATATTTTATTCCTCAACCTAAATAAAATAAATGTAAGAAGCAAGAAAATAACATATGGAGCACGATATTTCTCAAACTAAATGTTAACACCCTGCAAATAAGCTATTGGCTCACGAGAACTCAGCTGGTTGGGTTTCTTATTACTCCCTATGGTAAAATCTGTCCACCCAGATTCAAATCAAGTTTTCGACTTAATGTAGGTGTTCATATTTTCCTAAATTTCTTCTAGCATTACTCTTTTAGTGGTGAGTAGGATAAGGTGTGTATATGCATGTATGAGTATCCGCATCTGTATAGCGTATTCTCTCTATCCTAAAATAAATGCACATTTCGGAGTAGTCAAACTTTTAAGTTTGGCTAGATATATACAAAAATAATCTAATATTTATATTGTATAATAAATATCATTAGATAGTGTATGGAATATATTTTCACGATATACTTATTTTCTATATTTCTAGTGAAATTTAAAACGATTGACTTCTCGTAAAGCTAGACATGTGCATTTATTTTAGGACAGTGGGCCGGGAGTAATTCGCAAAAGAAAACTATTGGCTCCTTTTGTCCCATCGTTTTATTTACATATATACTTGATTCCCTCGCCTTCTTTTCGCAGAATATGCATATGCACAGAATATATGTTACGCAGGAATCTTGTTCGCGTTCGAATTCACGATATGCATGCCTGCCCTTTATTTTTCTCCTGTTCCTTTCTTCCCTTTCCATTTCCCTCCTATGCTCCATGCCGTCTCCATTGAGATTAAAAAAAATCATAAGATTAATTGTGGTGGGGCGACTCTGCTGTCATTTTCAGAAACAAGCACGGGTAAATCCACATTCTCTAGTTTACATGCATTATATACATGTTTTCCAAGATCTTGTGCAACTTGACCCATGCTTGCTGTTCCTCCGTCATGGACCATTAATCTACTATCATATAGCTTGATTAGTAATAAGTATAAATAGCTAGGCTATCTAAAATGATTGTTTTTATAATAGGTGTGACCACTAGGGTGCTGACCAAATGCAACTTCGATTATATATATAATATACATATATGCATGTTTGTTCAAGTTCTCGGCCGAACTAACGTGCCCGCGTATATATCTCTCTTTTATAGCTAGTGTTTGATACGTCTCTCCAACCATCTTCCGTGCCGCCTCCTGCTGCATGTGCAATATATACGGAACCTACCAAATTAAAGTACCAAGCTACACGTATGCAGTGCAGGGGCCTGTCTCGAGAACGCACTGGGGTCCTTCCCTTCCATGTGGGCCCCGGGTGGCACGTGACCTCGTGTGCCTTTCACGCGCCCGCGGTCGGAGAAAGACAAAACAACGCCAAAATGGCACGTCCATCGCCCCTCTCGTCACACCCTGATTGAAGGACAAAATCAAATACATATCATAACGTATGTTAAGATTAATTTATTCATTACGTGATAATAATATTATTATAATATCATGATAATAATATTATTATAATATCATAGCAATGTTTGTTACTTCAATAAGAACATCATTACAAAATGACCCACATATCTGGAAAAAAAATACGTAACTTTATTTGACTCCAGTGGAAGAAAACTCTGTCTTCACAGGAAGCCGACCGGGGACGGCACCGGCCTAGAATATGTCAGGGTCAAAGACATCTTTCTCGGTGCCTGTTTGGAACGAACAAATATAAAACAGAGGAAAGAAAGAAAATACAGGAATAGAAGGCAGGTGTTATGGAAAAACAAAGGAATGGAAAAACACAGGAAACATATAGATAGAGGTGTTTGGAACCTAGGAATTATAACACAAGATTCCCAAGACATGAAGTGTAATTTAAAAGGATCCAGACGTCCAAGAGAGGGTGAATTGGACTTTTCTAAATTTTATTGCAAGAATTAAATCCTACTCAGCCATAATTCACCCCTAGTGCCTACAAGTGTTCCTAGTGATTCTACCGATAAAAATTTTGCACCCTAAGTTTCAATCTTAGTCTAGCATGACAATTCTAGGAATGTAAACCAAGCAACAAAAGTAATGCGAGAAAGTAAATTGCTTGAATGTAAAGAGTTAGGAACACGACGATGTTTTCCCGAGGTATCAGAGAGTCGCAACTCCCCACTCATCCTTGTTGGAGCACCCGCGCAAGGGTGTAGCTCCCCCTTATCCGCGCGAGGATCAAGTGCTCTCTACGGGCTGATTCTTTGACACTCCGTCGCGGTGAATCGCCCACAACCGCTCACAAGATGAGTTGGGTCATCCACAAGCTCCGCCAGATGATCACCAAGCTCCCAATCACCACCAAGCCGTCTAGGTGATGGCGATCACCAAGAGTAAAAAGCAAGAACTCTCACTAGGGCTCTTGCACTTCCTTGCACATGAAAGGAGTTTCTCAGCTGACCAAATGAGCAAGAGTTCCTCTAATAGAGGGGTAGAGGAAGTATTTATACTCCCCCTCAACTTTCCCAACCGTTATCTTCGAAAATAACACTTTTCATGACCGACAGACGTGATGATGCCCACCGACAGACGCGCCTGTCACTATGGAGGGACGCGTCTGTCGCCTCTAAGGAGCGCGTCTGTCGCATGAAAACGGATCAAAACGTTCAACTAGCCGTTAGGGCTCGACAGACGCCGGCCAACGTCTGTCGCCCTAGCAACGGATGCGTCTGACGCTATCAACAACTTTAGACCATTTCTGGACCGCGTCTGTTGACCATCGGACGCATCTGACGCTTAACTCTCACCGCGTTTGACGCCCTCCATCCTCGCGTCTGACGCTCTCGGCAGTAAGAAACCACGCGACAGACGCTGACATCAGCGTCTGTCACCCTTTGTCCTCAGCGTTTGTCGCCCGTTTAAGGGCCGAAACGACTTCCGATTCAAACGCTTCTTGAATGACTTTTGTTCCAAACAATCTCAAGGGCACCTTAGAGCCACCTAGTGTTAAGTTTGACATGTGTGCACCACACCTAACCATTAGACTCACCTAGGTCAAGCTACCCATCCATGTCCCCCTTAATAGTACAGCCAAAGGAGAAAAACGAAAGTCCTAACGACTATTCTGAACGTAACTCAACTCCTCGACGTCCGGAACTAACCATCCTTAACCTTGTCGATCATCCTTTGAAAGCCAAAAACGATTTCCATCGATAAGGGACATGATCACCATATCGCCCACGATTGCCATTACCATGACCTAACACTCTATTATTTCTGCAAAACACACGTTAGTCATGATACTTAACCATTGTCATCAATCTTCGAAACCCACTCTAGGGGCCTAGATGCTTTCAATCTCCTCCTTTTTGGTGATTGATGACAACCCCTAAGTATGAAGATAAGATTTGAGGTTTTCAAATATGCTTGATTCACATAAGCAATTGCAAAGAAAACAAGGGGTTAGGATTGTTTATGTGCTTCAAGCCACCACGGCAAACTCATATGACAAGACAAGAAATGTTAGTACACAAAGACATAGCTCATAAGAGATCAGAGTAAAAACACAGAAGCAAGACATTATGAGCTAGAAACAATCAAGTGACATGATATAATAGAGACAAGATAACCAACATATCACTAAAGTAACTCGCAAGCACATATGTCACATAATGCAAGAAGTACAGAAAATTAGACATGACGATGCATGAAGATGCATGAAAGTATCACACACATAAGAATCAAAACCCTCTCACAAAGCTCCCCCTATCTACATACTCTCTCTCCCCCTTTGGCATCAAGGACCAAAAACTAAGGATCGGAGGAAGGAGAAACAGACGAGCCGCCCGCAGGAGTGCGGTGAGCAACAATAAACTGATCTGGGGCATCATCTGGACTGCTCTTAGGAGACGGCTATGGCTGAGCTGCGGAGCCTGTCGGACCCTCAGAAGCTGGAAGTGTAGGTGAAGCAGTCCGGGTCTTCTTAGCTGTCTCGGTATCTGACTGTGGAGGGGGTAGAGGACCGATAGGCTGTCCTTGTGACCCTGAAGCGGTAGGAATATGAGTAGTGGTCACCAGGGGCTCGGTCTGTGTAACAGGGACCAGAAGTAGATCCGTCAAAGCAACAAACGACAGGATCGACTCAGTAGTGCCTATCCCTGTCACTCCCTCAGGAGCTGAAGCTGGAACTAGAGCTGGCTGTGGTGCTGACACGTCTGACACTGAGGTGTCTGCTGTAGAGTATGTCGGTGTTGGCTGCCCAATGATCTGACTGTAAGTGGCATGGAACTGACTAGTATCGGGCATAAGCAGCGTGACTGTGTCAAAGGTGTAAACCCTGTCTAAATAGGGGTGAATCTTGGGGACACAAACAACTGAGGCACCTGGTGAATAGGAGAAGTGATCAACTGTGCCCGACTACCAAGCTAAGACTTACTCTGAAACCCACTGGGTTGTGACGCTGGAGTCATCTGAAGAAGGCTCTGAGGTAGCTGAATACCTGCAGCCTGAACCAACTGGGTGATCAAACCTAAGTACTGCTACTGGCTCTGCTGCTGTTGTCTCTGTAGCTCAAGAACCTGCCTCTGGAACTCGTCCTGGCAGGCCTACACCTGTGCAAAAGCAGCGGCAGTCTCATGTCGGTCCTGCTGACGGTGTTGCTTTGCCCGCTCCTGGTTCTCTGTCAGTCTAGAGAGAATGGAAACCAGAGCGGGGTCGGTGGCTGACCCTAAGCCGCTAGCCTCTCTGTCGTGCGGGCGAGAAGAACAATTCATAGGCAACGGCTGGTAGTCATCATCCGAACTGTCTGTGGGGTCTGAGTCTAGCTCAACCTATGCTGCCCCTGCTCCCTGAGTCTCCAGCTGCTCTAACTCGGCCTCTACTAGGCCCTGCACGGTAGCATCCTGCTGTGCAGCTGTCTCTGTAACCACTGGCATGTGACTCGCTCTCACTGGTGTAGCTATAACTATGCGGACAAGCTGTGAGAAGTCGTAGATAGGGTACTCGAAGGTAGTGGTGCTCCACTCCTGAACACTAGCTGCCAGCATAGGCTCAACTCCCATGTAGATAAGAAAAGAGATCCAATGGGCAAAGTTCATGTGCCTCTTAGCACTAAAGCTCTCATATATAGTATCTTCCAGCTCACATAGCATCAAGTCCCATATATCAAATGCGATCCCCCTCACAAGGTGTGACAAGAGCCACTGTTGCAGTCGAGTGGTCCCATCCTTGAAGTTCAGACGAGGAAGGATCGTCCGCCTGATGATAGCATCAAGCAAGCGAACCGGTGGCAGCATATCAACAGGTCTCCTGCTAGAACCCTCCCCGAAGTCACTGCCAAACAAGCACCTAACAACGTCGACAGGTGGCACAATCCCGCCGTGAGCGTGCCTGGGGGGGTCAACTCCTGGATAGCATAGCTAATGGAGACGTACAGTCTGGAGTGAAATCCTCAGTAGCTCTCTAGCTATGCCACTAGAAATCTCTCGCTGCTCACCCAAGAAGCTGAAGGAAATCCCAGTGTGATCTGGGTGGATCTAGAGTGTAGCAAAGAACTCTTTCACCCAAGACAACACATACGAGCCACTCCGCTGAACTAGGTTAGTCAAACCAGGCACTGTCTGTAGGTATGTGCGAACCTCTTCTCCAACCAAGTCAACTATACTCTGAAGTGGAATAACTCTATGAGTTGTGACTGATACATTGGCGTTTACATATGCCATGTGAAAGTCCTCCTGGAGAGCTGTGTAGAAGTGATCAACTCCTAGCTGCCTCTGAAGTGGGAACCACTCGTGAAGCTAAACTTTGCGGAAAGTATGAATCTGACGAGCTGAAGCCTTCCGCAGGTCTTAGTGAATGACTTGAGACCTAGGAGCTGGATGACCTCCGCGTCTCGGTCTCTCTGGAGGGGCTGCTGGTGTTGTCTGAGAATGGGTGGTGCATCCAGATTGACGTCTGGGTGGTGTCTGTTGCTCCTTCTCTACTGGCTCCTCAGGCTAGTCCTCAATCGCCTCTGCGGCCTCGGTACCAAGTACATGTCTAGAGAGCGGGACTCGTGTATAAGACTCACCGATAAGAATACCACTGCCCCTGCCACTACTCTCTGCTCTATCTGCCGCTCAAGCAACTGCTAGGGCTTCCTCTGCCTCTCTTTCTTTTCTGGTGCGCTTCTTCTTGCTGATAAGCTTACGCTTTCCTCGAGCCACCTCTGTAATACGGGGAGGACTATCACCCCCGTCACCTCCAGGAGGAGAGCCTTCGACATTCTTGCACCTAGCCATGGTGACAAGAATAGAGATACACTGTCACACTCACAAGTGAAACTCCCCCTGTCTCTCTGGCACTGTCAGATCTAACTGTCAATATCTAGAGAAACAACTGACACTCTGAGAGATGGTGTACTAACATCTTGTGAGGCTTGGCCTTAATCCGTATCCGCAGGCTTGGCCCCGGATTTAACTGTCACTGACAACGGTGCCCAAAACACACAACACAGAGAACTGACTCGCTGCACAAGATAGAATAGAGAGTTTTACAATAAGCACTATAATTTCTAGGGTTACAAGATCCTATCGAAAGCAAAGAATTGAGGTACGAATTGAGTGAAGAGAAATATTTTCTACCTTGAAAGGAGGATGAACAGTGAATTAGAGACGAGTGTCGACGATGTAGGGCACCACACACTAAGGATTTGGCACTGCAAGAAATGCGAGATCGATGGAATGAGCTAGACATCAAACGGGTGGGTGAGGCATTCCATCGAGCACCTAAAGAACACAGTGCTAAGAACCAGAAAGGGGGAGGGCTTACCCTGGGACTAGACACTGGTTCATAATAGGGGAAAGCCACACGTGTTGCGGAGGACGTCGAGGTCAGACGAGGTGGTGCTCTTGACAGCGACAAGTTCAGGTGGCGCTAGGGTTTGGTGGTGGCGGCGCTGAGGTTCGGTGGTGAGGGCGGTGCACTGTGGTCGAGCACAGAGCGGCGGTGGTGAGATGGAAAATAGTCGTGCAGATGCGCGAGGAAGGGGTGGCGCGAAGAGAATCAAGGGAGAGGCGGTGGACGGGAGGAACGATGACGAGGTCAGGCATCGGCGTACGGGGGCTCGGGAGGAACACGGTGAAAGTCCCTAGTTTGGTTTTGGCTAATTGATGAAACCTAGGACTAACCTTTGTATCTAAGTGGATGATTTAGATAAAGGTGGTCATTGAATATGATACATGACATTGATTCATATGACCAAGATGATGAAGACCAAGATGGGGCTTGGCTCGATGGACCGGTTGTGAAGGTGAAGGGCAAGTCGAGGCTTCGAAGCGAAGGACCATGCGATGGTGAAGCTTGAGCAAGACTTGGCGCCGACGGACCGATGCAACGGTGAAGAGCAAGTGAAGTCAAGGTCGATGGATCAAGACGGTCATGTGATGATATGAAGTGGATCATATTATTTGGAGAAACAAAATGGGCTCAAGGCAAAGGTATAACCATAGGGCCATTTTGTTTTACACTCAAGACACCATAGAGGGTGTGAGTGGTTTAGGGTCGATAGCCGAACTATTAAGAGGGGAAGTCTTATCGGTTATTCGACGCACGGGTGCCACTAGGTGAATTCATGAAGTGCATTGCATGTAGGGCCTAGTGAGCTAACTGGAAAACCTTTGAAAATGATTGAGAAAAAGCTAACACACAAGCACATGGAGATGTACACTTGATGGTGTTGGCACATTTGCAAAGGTGGCGTTGGTCGCGCTGTGGTTTGCGGGTAGAGAGGGGTTTGGGTTCCTCTCTCCCTCCCGCCGAGCGTGCGAGCGCGGGATTTAGGCGATTTCGGAGAAATGAAATGCCTATTTTCCACTACGCCGGAAGTGGAAAAGAAACGGAGGCGAACGGAGGTCACAGAGGTGACCGGACGCTGCACCGGACGCGGTCACGGTGTGACCGGACGCGTCCGGTCAGTACAGCGCGGTATCGGGCGCGCGGGCTAGGGTTTGCAACCGGCGCGTCCGGTCAGGTGTCCAGAAGGAACTGCGGTTCGCAAGGACGATCGGACGCGCGGCGCGTCCGGTCACACACGATCGGACGCGTCCGGTCGTCAAAGGAGCTTACTGGACTCCGACCGGATGCTGGCACTGTCGCGTCCGGTCGTTCTCTAGAGCGCGTCCGGTCGTTGTTTCGCGGCGCGGGTGCTGTACGGATCGGCGCGTCCGGTCGATGCGAGGGGCGCGTCCGGTCATTGCTTCGCGCGCGCGGTGCTGTGCGACCGGCGCGTCCGGTCGGTTGAGAGGCGCGTCCGGTCATGGGTTTTGACCATTGGCGCAGTGACCGTTGGAGGACCGGACGCGGTTGAGCGCGTCCGGTCAGTTTCGACCGGCGCGTCCGGTCGTCCCGAAAAAACGGTCAGTGAAGTTGCAACGGCTCTATTTGTTTGGGGTGCTTATAAATACTCGTTGGCCGGCCCTTGGGGAGGTCTCTCGTGATTTCTAACATTCTTGTGCATCCTTTGAGCTAGAGCTTCTCCTCCCACTCATCTCCCTTGCTTGATTGCAAATCAAAAGTGAGATTGAGTGATCCCAAAGTGCATTGCATAGCTTGAGGGCATCTAGTGGCACTTGTGGGTGGTTTAGCCGGTGGATTTCTTGTTACTCTTGGAGAGTACCGCTCCTAGCCGACTTGGAGATTGTTGGAGGCGTTGGCAAGAGAAGGTGATTGTTCTTGGCCACCTCCGGTTGATTGTGAGAGGTTCTTGTGCTTTCCTCGGCGGGACGCCAAAAGCAACTCTAGTGGAATCCGCGTGTCATTGAGTTACCTCACTTGAGAGTGGCGTCTTGCGGTGCCTTGCGGGGCGTGCCTTGAGGGGCAAGTGACTTGAGGGTCACACCGGGGAACCATCTAAGTGTTGGTCGACACAACCGGTGACGTAGCTTGTCGGTGCACAAGTGAACACCGGGTGAACAAAATATTGTGTCTCTTGTCTCCCGGTGATTGGTCTTCATATTGTATTGTTGTCAATATTGATTGTTTATATATCTTCTTGGTGATTGGCAACATCTTCACTCCACCGTCGGTATAAGATTCATAACTCTCTCTTGCTTTTACATTCACTAGATTATCTTGTGTAGCTCTAGTGGTAGCCTTTGCTAGTAGTTGTTAGCTTGCTCACTAGTGTAAGTTAGTGACCTAGCTCTTGTGTGAACTAGAGATCATAATCTACTAGACTTGTGGATAGGAGGCTTGCATCACAACCATAGGCTAAGCAAAACTCGCTTTACGCCGTTTGTTATTCTAACAAGTTTGCTTAGTGGTGCTTGTAGAATTTTTTTATATATATAAGCTATTCACCCCCCCTCTAGCCATCTAGGACCTTACACACGGGCCGTGAGACAATACAGAGAGAGGAAGGTGGTGGCCCTACATATCGAACAGATTTTGGATCGAAACCGTTTCAGATCCAAGTGACAGAAGCGATGATGGTAGGCGTCGAACGCAGCACAGTGGCGACAGACGCTCCACAGAAAGCAATTTTTCTCAAAAGACCCGACAGATGCATCCATTGAACTAGCGTCTGATGCTGGTCAGCGTCCGTCGCTCGCAGTCAAAAACATCTCCATGGTCGACAGACACGATGACGATTTTGCGACAGACGCGTCCGATGACACTGTTGCAGCGTATATCGGTCCTCCGCGGCAAACTCCTTCATTTGCATGCGACAGACGCGTCTAACGCTAAAACCCAGCATCTATCGCACCGTCTGACGCCCTGAAAACATCATTTCGATCAACTTTCTTCGCGACACTTTCTCCCAACCAGGTTCCAAGCCAAATAAGAACCCAATAAACACCAAATGGAACCTGATATGAGTGACCTCTCTCAAGCCTCAAATTTTTCAAAATATTTTGCCTTAGGCTAGTATTAATTTTTAAGAAAATAAGTGATAAACACCCGAGGAGCAACGTATGGCCATGCAATGGAGTTTGTAAACCCTTGGGAGCGTCAAATGCTCTCTCCATTCATGGATGAACACAAAGGTTGCTCAAAGCTTAACCGAAAAGAAACGACAAAGCAACAACCATGCATATGCAATGCAATGCAAGAAAGTAAGACTAGGTTGCTTGTCAAGTTTGATCCACGATTAGGCTTCTTCACTCCTCCAAAAAGGGTTATCGTAACCATGTTAGACAAGTCCTAGATGCAATACAAAATTTAAACATGACATATATTACAATGCAATGCAAGGGACAACACAAGCTCATTTCTTAAAATTACTTGAGTCAAGCACATTTAGCTCACTTCTCAACCTACAAAAGGTAGCGTCATCCAAAGGTTTAGTGAAGATATCCGCCAATTGAATTTCACTTCTTACACCTAGTGATATATCATTTTTAGCAACATGATCCCTTATAAAGTGATGACGGATATCAATGTGCTTGGTGCGTGAGTGTTGTACCGGATTATTGGCAATTTTAATGGCACTTTCATTATCACATAAAAGTGGCACCTTATCAAGAATAACACCATAGTCTAGAAGGATTTGCTTCATATATAAGATTTGTGCACAACAAGCCCCCGCGGCAATGTATTCCGCCTCGGCGGTGGACAAAGCCACACTATTTTGCTTTTTTAGATGACTAAGATACAAGTGACCTCCCAAGCAAATGGCATCCTTCGGATGTGCTTTTTCTATCAAGTTTGCAACCGGCATAATCTGAGTCGGAATAGCCAACTAGTTGGAATCTAGCTCCTTTGGGATACCAAAGACCAATGCTTGGGGTGTGCTTAAGATATTTTAAGATTCTTTTCACGGCACTTAGGTGAGGTTCTTTAGGACAAGCTTGAAAGCAAGCACACATGCACACACTAAACATGATATCGGGCCTAGATGCGGTAAGGTACAACAAGCTACCAATCATAGAACGGTATAGAGTTTAATCAACCGGTTTACCTC
Organism: Saccharum hybrid cultivar R570; assembly: GCA_038087645.1. Taxonomy (NCBI): domain Eukaryota; kingdom Viridiplantae; phylum Streptophyta; class Magnoliopsida; order Poales; family Poaceae; genus Saccharum; species Saccharum hybrid cultivar. Next base: position 996,550 of record JAQSUU010000522.1, read on the forward strand.
CCTCATCTAGGTCGAGATGTCCATTTGATGATATTAGGATCTTGATTGGCTTACAATCATCCATCTTGAACCTCTTGAGAAGATCCTTGGTATACTTCTCTTGAGAGATAAAAATCCCTTCTCTCATTTGCTTGACTTGAAAACCAAGGAAGAATGTAAGTTCACCAATCATGGACATCTCGAACTCCTTCGACATCAATTCACCAAATTCCTTGAAATAATCTTCATTTGTTGAGCCGAAGATAATATCATCAACATAGACTTGACAAATGAAGATCTCTTCATTAAGATTCTTGGTGAATAGTGTAGTGTCGACCTTCCCAATAATGAAGCCCTTCTCAATGAGGAAGTCCCGGAGGCACTCATACAACGCTCTAGGGGCTTGCTTGAGCCCATATAGCGCCTTGGACAACCTATAAACATGATTAGGATATCTAGGGTCTTCAAACCCGGGAGGTTGATCAACATAGACTAGTTCATTTATGAAGCCATTTAAAAAAGCACTTTTAACATCCATTTGATATAATTTCATTTCATGATGCGATGCATATGCAAGAAGGATACGGATGGCTTCAAGTCTTGCAACGGGTGCAAAGGTCTCTCCAAAGTCAAGGCCTTCAACTTGAGAGAACCCCTTTGTAACTAGTCTTGACTTGTTCCTCACAACTATGCCTTGGTCATCTTGCTTGTTGCGGAACACCCACTTAGTTCCAATGACCCTTGCACCTTTTGGACGCTCCTCAAGTACCCAAACTTGATTGCGGGTGAAGTTGTTCAATTCTTCGTGCATTGCATTCACCCAATATGGATCTTGAAGAGCTTCATCTACATTCTTAGGCTCAAGACAAGAGACAAAAGAGTGATGTTCAACAAAAGAAGCAAGCTTTTGAGATCGAGTCATTACACCCTTTGTAGGACTCCCTATGATGAAATCTTGTGGATGTGCTTGAAGTAGAGGTGAGTGTCTTCTATCAACCACTTGAGGAGGAGGTTGGGGAGCATCAACATCTTGAGCTTGTGTCTCGGCTTGTTCATGAGAGACATGAGTGTCTTTATTTTCAACTCTCTCATTTTTGTCATCATCTTGAGACACACGTGATGAAGATGGTGGATTGATCACTTGAGTATCATCTTCATAATCTTTAGGCTTGATGTCTCCCACCGGCATGTTCTTCATTGCCTCCCTTAATGGTTCATCACCTACATCATCACAATTCTCAATTACTCCTTGGGAGCCGTTAGATTCATTAAATTCCACATCATATGTTTCTTCAACCAAACTGGTGGCATGGTTAATTACTCTATATGCTTTGGACTTTGATGAGTAGCCAATAAGAAAGCCAATATCACAACATCTTTGGAACTTTCCTAGGTGTTGCCGCTTCTTGTAGATGTAGCATTTACAACCAAACACCCGGAAGAATGAGACATCCGGCTTCTTCCCATTTAGCAACTCATAGGGGGTCTTTCCAAGAAACTTTTGTAGGAAGAGGCGATTTGATGCACAACATGCGGTATTAATTGCCTCTGCCCATAATTTTTCTGGTGTGTTGTACTCATCTAGCATTGTTCTTGCAAGGGTAATCAAGGTTCGGTTCTTTCTCTCAACTACACCATTTTGTTGAGGAGTGTAGGTTGATGAAACCACATGCTTAATCCCAATCTCATCACAATAAGCTTCAATGTTTGTGTTGTCAAATTCTTTGCCATTGTCACTCCTTATCTTCTTGATCTTGACTTTAAATTCATTTTGAGCTCTCTTAGCAAACTTCTTGAAACAAGTGGCCACTTCAGATTTGTCATGAAGAAAGAATGTCCAAGTATATCTTGAGTAGTCATCAATAATCACAAGATAATAAAGATTTCTACCCAAGCTCTTGTATGTTGTTGGGCCAAACAAATCCATGTGTAGAAGCTCTAGCACTCTTGATGTTGACATGTAGGCTTTTGTTGGATGAGTATTTGCAACTTGTTTACCGGCTTGGCATGCATTACAAGGTTTATCCTTCTCAAACTTGACATCTTTCAAGCCTCTCACTAACTCTTTATTCAATAACTTGTTGAGAGTGTTCATTCCAACACGAGCAAGCCTCCTATGCCAAAGCTACCCAAGTGAAGTCTTGGTGAACAAGCATGTCATCAAATTTGCATCTTCAGAGGTGAAATCAACAAGATAGAGATTATTGTATCTAAAGCCCTTGAAAATCACTTGCTTGTCATCTATCTTTGATACTACCACTTCATTTGGAGTGAATGAACATTGATAGCCAAGATCACAAAGTTACCTAACGGATAGTAGATTGAAACTCAAAGAAGCAACATACAACACATTTGAAAGAGATTGATCATTTGATATTGCAATATTGCCTAGACCCTTGACTTTGCTCTTTGAATTCTCCCCAAATGTGATCTTCTCTTGACATTCCCCATTTTCTTCAAGTGAGGTGAACATACGAGGATCACCGGTTATATGTTGAGTGCAACCACTATCAATAACCCAATGAGTTCCACCGGTCTTATAGTTCACCTACACACAAGAGATCAAGCTTTTTGTTTAGGGACCCAAACTTGAGAGGGACCCTTGACTTTCTCAACTAGTGACTTGGCAACATAAATGTTCTTAGGCCTATTCTTGTTTGGGGACCCAAGAACATTGAAAGTCCTATGTTTGGTGTTGGTAATTAGTGACAATGCCTAAGTACTAATCCTATGCTTAAGTTGTATGTAGCATATGAGGATTAGTACATTCCAAGGTTGGTGGCAAGATGGACTTGGTGATCATGATGGCCACACTTGGATTTGGATGCAACCCTACGTGATCAAGGCAAAGGTATATGCTTAAGGGTTGTGTTTTAGTAACCAAGACACCTAGTGGGTGTGGTTATATTATAGGATAGATAGCCGTACTATAAAGAGGGGAATGACGCGGCTATTGAACTCCTAAGTGCCTCTAGGTGTGCATTTTATAATCATATGCATTTGGATAGAACTAATATCGCCTCAAAAAATGATTGTGAAAATGCTAACACACTCACACATGACGAGATCACTTGGTGGTGTTAGCATGTTTGCGAAGGATTAGTACATTTCAATGACGCGGCTAGCATGTTTGTGGTTATATTATAGCATGTTTGCGAAGGCGGTGGAGTTTGAGTGGTGCATTTTCGAGGAGTTGAAATGACTATTTTCCACTACGCCGGAAGTCAGAAAAGAAACGGAGGCGAATGGAGGTCACAGAGGTGACCGGACGCTGGACCGGACGTGGTCTCTGTTTGACCGAACGCGTCCGGTCAGCGTTCAGTGTCTGCGCGTGTTTCAGTTTGATGATCGGACGCGCAGCGCGTCCAGTCACTGTCGACCGGACACGTCCGGTCGTTCAGGGAGCTTACTGGACTCCAACCGGATGATGGCACTGTGGCGTCCGGTCAGTTCTACAGCGCGTCCGATCGCTATTTTATTGAGCGCTGCTCAGGCTTGACCAGTGCATCCGGTCAGTTATGGGACCAGCGTGTCTGGTCGCACCCAGCGCGTCCGGTCCATGCAACGAGCGCGTCCGGTCGGTGCTTCGCGGCATAGCCGTTGTGAGATCGGCGCGTCCGGTCAGTTTGACCAGCGTGTCTGGTCAGCGCGACTTCGGTTGTTTCAAGTTCCTAACGGCTATATTTGAAGGGGTACACCTATAAATACTTGTTGGCCGGCTCAAGGCTCTTACTCTTGGACATTTGACATACTTGTGAGCACTTTGAGCTAAGCAACTCCCCTCTCACTCATCTCTCTTGCTTCTTTGCATATTCAAAGTGAGATTGAGTGATCCAAGTGCATTTGCATTGTGAGATTGCATCTAGTTGGCACTTGGTGGTTGATTTGCTGCGGGATTCTTGTTTCTCTTGGTGGTTGCCGCCACCTAGACGGCTTGGAGCAGCTTGGAGGTGTTGGCAAGAGTTGGTGATTGTTCTTGGCCACCTCCGGTGATTGTGAGGGGTTTGTGCCTACCTCAGCGAAGCGCCAAAGGCAACGTTAGTAAATTGCTCGTGTCATTGCAACCTTTTGCCATTTGGTAAGTTCTTGTGGCGCCTTTTGAGAGGCTTGGTGTGAGACCGATTAGCCACCGAACCACGTGATGAAGAGGGACACAACGGGGACTAGCGTGCCGGCAAGCACGTGAACCTCGGGATAAATCTTCGTGTCATCACTTTCATATTATGATTGATTGATCCCGGTGTTTGGTTGTCTTGGTATTCATTGTTGATCATATTGGTTGGCTCAATACTTCGCCCCTCGGTGAAACTCTCCTAACTCAACTCTGCATTACTTTCTTAGTTATCTTTGCTAGCTAGTTAGCTTTGCTAGAGTAGCTCCTTTGTGTAGCTTGCTAGTTGTAGTTGTAGTTCCCTTCTCAGTTTGACTTGTGCAGTTGAGTGCAAATACTAGAATTGTGAATTGGTTAGGTGGCTTGCAAACACCCCGTAGGCTAAGCAAAACTCGCATCTCGCTATTTGTTATATTGATAAACTTGTTTAGCTTGTCTTTGTAGAAATTTTTAAAAGGCTATTCACCCCCCCTCTAGCCATCAAGACCTTTCAAGTGGTATCAGAGCCGTGGTCACCGTTTGTAAGGCTTAACAACCTCGGTGTAAGATGGCTCAAGTTATGTTCAATCATGTTAATGGCAAGCCTCCATTCTTTGATGGTGTCTCTTCCTTTGATCATTAAAAAAGGAAGATGAAGCAATATCTAGGCAATATACATGAGAAGGTTTGGGATGTGGCCAAAGAAGGATACATCATTCTTCATGAGGAAAATCTCACTCCTAATGACCGCATCAACAAACAATGCAACACGACGGCACTTGACACAATCTACCATGCCATTTATGACAAAGTATTTGAGCAAATCAAAGATCTTGAAAAGGCAAATGAGCTTTGGATAAGGCTTGAAGAAACATATGAAGGCACTTAAACGGTAAAAAGTGTCAAACTATATATGCTCAAGGTCAAGTTCTCCACTTTCAAGATAAAGGATGATGAATCCATCCCGGAGATGTTCTATAGGCTCCAAGTCATTGTCAATGATCTCAAGGGGCTTGGGGAGAAGGTTGAGGACAAGGACTTCTCACACAAGTTCTTGATGTGTTTACCCAAGAAGTTTGCTACCTTGAGAAGAATGATCTTTAGAGAGTGATTGGACAAAGTCAAACCAACCAATGTGCTTGGAGATATAATGACAGATGCCCAATACAATGATGATGAAGATGAGATAGAAGAGAAGGAGACCAAGGTCAAGAAAGAAGCCCATTGCATTCAAGGCTTCATCTTCTAAGGGCAAGAGCAAGGTGGAGAGCGATGATGATGATCCATTCGATGATGAGACCATGGCCCTCCTAGTGCACAAGATGGGGAGGTTCATGAAGAAGAAAGGATATGGTGCAAGAAAGAGAAGGGACTTCATGAAGACAAAGGAGGTGCTTTGCTACAATTACAATAGCCCCGATCATGTAGTGGCAAAGTGCCCCTATGAATATAAAAGATATCATGATGGGGAGTTGAAGTTGAAGAAGAACAAGAAGGACAAGAAGGAGAAGAAAGAGAAGAAGAGCTTCGCTATCAACAAGAAGAAGAAGGGTGGTGGCTATGTGGTCACTTGGGATAGTGATAACTCCGATAGTGATGATGATAGCTCTAGTGATGATGAGAGGACCACTCGGCGAGCCATTGCAAGCATCGCCCTCTCCAACAAGCCATCCATCTTTGACAATACATCGATATGCCTTATGGCCAAACCTACCAAGGTAAAATATGATGATAGTGATGATGATTCTTGTGCTAGTGATGGTTGTAAGAGTGATGAGGAGGAGGATGAGGACTACTCCAAGGATGATCTATTAGGCATAATAGATCAAATGAGCAAGGGCTATAAGAGGACAACCAAGAAGTGCAAGATCTTAGAGCAAGAGCTCATTGCCAAGAGCAATAAAAATGATGTCTTGATGGAGGAGCTTGTTGCTCTCAAAAAGAGTAAGGAGTGCAAAGGAATTGAACAAGAGCTCAAAGCTCTTAGGAAATCCTTTGATGAGCTAGAGGTCTCTTGTGAGTATCTAAAGGAAGACCATGAGGACCTTGAAGTTGCTCACACTAGGCTTAAGGAAGCCCACTCCACTCTACTTGAGCTCATCAAGGAAAAGGACCTCAAGTTGGAGAAGTTCATGAAGGAAGCTAAGGAGGAGCAAGTGATTGTCACTTGTGATATTGGACTAACATGTGATATTATTGATGATTCTTTATTTGTTGGTCCTACTAATGCTTCATGTAGCTTATCATCATCCACCACAATCAACTCTATCTCTACTACTAGTGATTCATCCCTTATGGTTGAGAATGAGACTCTCAAGAGAGAGGTGGATGATCTCACCCGCGCATTAGGCAATGCCTATGGTGGGGATGCCCGCTTGCTAAAATGCTTGGGTAGCCAAAGGTTCTCTCTTAACAAAGAGGGTTTGGGCTATACTCCTAAGAAGGGCAAGGAGGCCTTTGCTACTCTAAAGCCTCGCTTTGTGAAGGGCAATGGTCGTTAGTGCAATAGATGCAAGCAAGTTGGGCATCTAGAAATTAATTACAACAAAATGAACAGAACAACAACAAGTTTCATGCTAAAATGGATTACATTCCTTTTGATTCTTGTTATGTTCTTACCAAGGGTGAGAAGGGTGTGCAAGCTAAGTTTATTGGTACACCAATTGTGGGCCCAAAGAAGAAGGCCATTTATGTACCAAAGAACTTAGTTACTAACCTCCAAGGATCCAAGCAAGTATAGGTACCTAAAAGATATTAAATTGTTTTGTAGGTAAATTACAAGGCCGGAGGAAGGCATTGGGTGCTTGATATTGGGTGCTCTCAACATATGACCGGTGATTCAAGAATGTTTAACTTTCTCAAATCAAATGATAGTGGTATTGATAGTATCACATTTGGTGACAATAGCAAGGGTGATGTAAAGGCTCTTGAAAGGATTGCAATCTCTAATGATCATAGCATTTCCAATGTGCTCTTAGTTGAAAAGTTGAACTTCAATCTTCTCTTGGTTGCTCAATTGTGTGATCTCGGTTTCAAGTGCATATTTGGTGTTGATGATGTGGAGATAGTTAGTGTTGATGGCTCTAACTTGATCTTTAAAGGCTTTAGATATGAGAATCTATACTTGGTTGATTTCAATGTTAGTGACACTCAACTTTCAACATGCTTGCTCACCAAATCAAGTATGGGTTGATTATGGCATAGAAGACTTGGTCATGTTGGCATGAAGCAATTGAACAAGTTAGTGAAGCATGACTTAGTTAGAGGCTTGAAGGATGTCACATTTGAGAAAGATAAAGATATGTAGTGCATGTCAAGCCGGAAAGCAAGTGGGCAATACTCATCCATTAAAGAGCATTATGAGTACTTCTAAGGTATTTGAGTTGTTGCACATGGATCTATTTGGGCCAACTACATACACAAGCATCGGTGGCAACAAGTATGGCTTTATGATTATGGATGATTTCACTAGATATACATGGGTATTCTTTCTTGGGGACAAAAGTGATGTATTTGACATATTCAAGAAGTTCATCAAGAGAGTGCAAAAAGAGTTTGAAACCACAATCAAGAAAGTGAGAAATGACAATGGAAGTGAGTTCAGAAACACAAGAGTTGATGAGCTATGTGATGAGCTTAGAATCAAACATCAATTCTCGGCCAAGTATACACCTCAATCTAATGGCTTAGTTGAGAGGAAGAATAGAACTTTGATCCCTTATGGTTGCAAATGCTACATCTTAAAGAAGGGCAAGATTAAGAAAGTTTGAGAAGAAATGCGATGAAGGATTCCTACTTGGTTACTCCACTACTAGCAAAGCTTATAGAGTTTGAAATTTGGCTAGTGGTTTACTTGAGAAAGTTCATGATGTTGAGTTTGATGAAACAAATGGCTCTCAAGATGAGGAAGATAACTTGGATGATGTGAGAGGAACTCAATTGACTAATGCTATGAAAGAAATGGATATTGGTGATATTAGGCCAAAGCAAGTGATTGATGTGGATGACAACAAAGATCAAGTGCTCCAAAGTCCAATCACTCAAGCTAGTGGTTCTCTAATGCAAAATCAAGCTAGCACATCATCTCAAGTGCAACAAGATCAACAAGTGGCTAGTTCATCATCTCCAACTTATGATCAACATCAACATCCAAGCAATCAAGTCCAAGTGCTTCAACCAACTAACATTGCAAGAAACCATCTATTGGATTCCATCATTGGTGACATACAAAGGGGAGTTCAAACTAGATCAAGATTGGCATCATTTTGTGCTCACTCTTCTTTTGTGTCAATGTAAGAACCCAAGGACATTGATAAAGCATTAAGAGATCTGGATTGGGTAAATGCAATGCATGAAGAGCTCAACAACTTCAAGAGAAATGAAGTATGGGAACTAGTTGAGAGACCTAAGAATCACAATGTCATTGGAACAAGATGTGTCTTTCGTAACAAGCAAGATCAAGATGGGATAGTAGTAAGGAACAAAGCAAGACTAGTGGCTCAAGGTTACACACAAATAGAGGGTCTTGACGTTGGTGAAACTTATGCCCCGGTTGCAAGATTGGAAGCAATTAGGATCTTACTTGCCTATGCTTGTGCTCACAATATCAAGCTATATCAAATGGATGTGAAGAGTGCATTTCTCAATGGGTACATCTAAGAGGAGGTGTATGTAGAGCAACCTCCCGGTTTTGAAGATGACAAGAAACCCAATCATGTCTACAAATTGAGAAAAGCTTTGTATGGATTGAAGCAAGCACCTAGAGCATGGTATGAAAGATTGAGGGACTTCTTGCTATCCAAAGGATTTGTCATGGGCAAAGTGGATACTACTCTATTCACCAAAAAGATTGGGAAAGACTTGTTTGTGTTGCAAATATATGTTGATGATATCATATTTGGTTCAACCAATCAAGATTATTGTGATGAGTTTGGGAAAATGATGGCAAAGGAATTTGAAATGTCAATGATTGGTGAACTTAGTTTCTTTCTTGGACTTCAAATTAAACAAATGAAGGAAGAAACATTTGTAAGCCAAACCAAATACATAAAGGATATGCTAAAGAAGTTTGGTACGGAAGATGCAAAAGGAATCACTACTCCAATGAGCACTAATGGAAGTTTGGATAGTGATAAGAGTGGCAACATGGTGGATCAAAAGCTATATAGATCAATGATTGGTAGCCTACTCTATGTGACGGCATCAAGGCCCGATGTAATGTTTAGTGTATGCATGTGTGCAAGATTTCAAGCCTCACCAAGAGAAAGTCATTTGAAGGCAACAAAGAGAATATTGAGGTACTTAAAGCATACACAAGATGTTGGATTGTGGTATCCCAAAGGTGCAAGCTTTGAGCTAGTTGGATATTCAGATTCCGACTATGCCGATGATAAAGTTGAGAGAAAGAGCATCTCCGAGACTTGCCAATTGTTGGAAAGATCACTTATCTCATGGTTATCTAAGAAGCAAAATAGTATTGCACTATCTACCGGCGAAGCCGAATACATCGCTGCGGGTAGTTGTTGTTCACAAATCTTGTGGATGAAGGCAACATTGAAGGATTTTGGAATCAATTTCAAGAATGTGCCATTGCTATGTGACAATGAAAGTGTCGTAAAGCTAACCAATAATCCGGTTCAACGTCAAACAACAAAGCATATTGATGCTCGCCATCACTTCATTAGAGATCATCAACAAAAGGATAACATTGCTATTGAGAGTGTGGGCACCGAAGATCAATTAGCCGATCTATTCACCAAGCCACTTGATGAGAAGAGATTTCACAAGCTAAAGAATGAGTTGAACATACTTGACTTCTCCAACATGAGTTGATGCACCCCATATATGACATGTCTCTCCTTCGAGCCCTAAGGTACAATTGGTTGACATGTCATACATTCTATACTAAGGACATGTTTAGTGCATCTAGTCATAATTTACATGTTCTAGGCTCATTCATGAAAATCAAATGAATTTGAAGTTTATATGGTGCCACTATTGTTTCCATGTCTTGTATGATCTAGTGGTAGCATATAACTTGTTTAAGTAGCTTGTGATCCTAAGTGTTTAATCTAGAAAACTTGTCTAAATATTTGCTTCAACATGGTGCATGATAACCCTTCTAGTGAGGTGTGAAGAAGCTTGCCCTTGGTTCAAACCGAAGCATTTTATTTATGCAAGCAATCTAGGTTGAATCACAAACTTGTTCCTCACCCCATAATTCAACATGATAATCTATCTAAAATTGGTTCCTTGTGGTCATTGGTGCCAAAGGGGGAGAAAATGTTGTTCACAAAGATAGATTCTAAAGGGGGAGAAAACCTAAAGGGGAGAATTGATAAAAGAAGGGGATCAACTAAAATTTTGAGCACACAAGTAGGGGGAGCAAGCTCTTAAACATGAATATTGCATTTCCATGTGCACTTCATATGTATGATGCATAGTTATGCATTTCTTTTATCGATACATTGCTTGTGTGGTGAATTGCTAGTATAATTTGAATGATGTATTGAGGTACTAGCATGAATAGGAAGTAGTTAGATTTTTCTTGCTTCATGTTTTTCAAAGTGGTACTAGAGCCTGGCTTATAATGTTAATCTCACGAGGTTTCTAGTTATGTTTGTGCTTTTCCAAGTGTTATCTAACTACACAAGGTGCTAAGATGGTGTTTATCGCTACTCCGATGGTATCACGCTTTAAAGGTCTATAATCTAAAACACTTAGCACCCATTGGTAGTCAATGCTCCTAATCTTTCCTAACACTTAGCACCCATTGGTAGTCAATGCTCCTAATCTTTCCTATCTAACATGTATGCTTCCAAAATTCAAACATATAGCATACATGTAGGGGGAGCCATTGCTATCAATTTGAATTCATGATCACATGTCCATAATACTTACACATGGTAATATACTTGGACAATGTGACATGGGTTCAATCAAAATTGTATCATAATATCTTTGTGAAAGGCTTGTCACCAATTACCAACAAGGGGGAGATTGAAAGTCCTATGTTTGGTGTTGGTAATTAGTGACAATGCCTAAGTACTAATCATATGCTTAAGTTGTATGTAGCATATGAGGATTAGTACATTCCAAGGTTGGTGGCAAGATGGACTTGGTGATCATGATGGCCACACTTGGATTTGGATGCAACCCTACGTGATCAAGGCAAAGGTATATGCTTAAGGGTTGTGTTTTAGTAACCAAGACACCTAGTGGGTGTGGTTACATTATAGGATAGATAGCCGTACTATAAAGAGGGAAATGACGCGGCTATTGAACTCCTAAGTGCCTCTAGGTGTGCATTTCATAATCATATGCATTTGGATAGAACTAATATCACCTCGAAAAATGATTGTGAAAATGCTAACACACTCACACATGACGAGATCACTTGGTGGTGTTAGCACGTTTGCGAAGGCGGTGGAGTTTGAGCGGTAGAGAGTGTTTGGGGTCATCTCTCCCTCCCGCCGAGCTTACGAGGCGGGATTCAAGCGTTTTCGAGGAGTTGAAACGACTATTTTCCACTACGCCGGAAGTTGGAAAAGAAACAGAGGCGAATGGAGGTCACAGAGGTGACCGGATGCTGGACTAGACGTGGTCTCTGTTTGACCGGACGCGTCCGGTCAGCGTTCAACGTCTGCGCGTGTTTCAGTTTGATGATCGGACACGCAGTGCGTCCTGTCACTGTCGACCGAACGCGTCCGGTCGTTCAGGGAGCTTACTGGACTCCAACCGGATGCTGGCACTATGGCGTCCGGTCAGTTCTACAGCGCGTCCGGTCGCTGTTTCATTGAGCGCTGCTCAGGCTTAACTAGTGTGTCCGGTCAGTTACGGGACCAGCGCGTTTGGTCGCACCCAGCGCGTCCGGTCGGTGCTTCGTGGCATAGCCGTTGTGTGATCGACGCGTCCGGTCAGTTTGACCAGCGCGTTCGGTCAGCGCGACTTCAGCTGTTTCAAGTTTCTAACGACTATATTCGAAGGGGTACGTCTATAAATACTTGTTGGCCGGCTCAAGGCTCTTACTCTTGGACATTTTACATAATTGTGAGCACTTTGAGCTAAGCAACTCCCCTCCCACTCATCTCTCTTGCTTCTTTGCATATTCGAAGTGAGATTGAGTGATCCAAGTGCATTTGCATTGTGAGATTGCATCTAGTTGGCACTTGGTGGTTGATTTGCTGCGGGATTCTTGTTTCTCTTGGTGGTTGACACCACCTAGACGGCTTGGAGCAGCTTGGAGGCGTTGGCAAGAGTTGGTGATTGTTCTTGGCCACCTCCGGTGATTGTGAGGGGTTTGTGCCTACCTCGGTGAAGCGCCAAAGGCAACGTTAGTAAATTGCTCGTGTCATTGCAACCTTTTGCCATTTGGTAGGTTCTTGTGGCGCCATTTGAGAGGCTCGGTGTGAGACCGATTAGAAACCGAACCACGTGGTGAAGAGGGACACAATGGGGACTAGCGTGCTGGCAAGCACGTGAACCTCGGGATAAATCTTCATGTCATCACTTTCATATTTTGATTGATTAATCCCGGTGTTCGGTTGTCTTGGTATTCATTGTTGATCATATTGGTTGGCTCAATACTTCGCCCCTCGGTGAAACTCTCCTAACTCAACTCCGCATTACTTTCTTAGTTATCTTTGCTAGCTAGTTAGCTTTGCTAGAGTAGCTCCTTTGTGTAGCTTGCTAGTTGTAGTTGTAGTTCCCTTCTTGGTTTGACTTGTGCGGTTGAGTGCAGATACTAGAATTGTGAATTGGTTAGGTGGCTTGCAAACACCCCGTAGGCTAAGCAAAACTCGCATCTCGCTATTTTTTATATTGATAAACTTGTTTAGCTTTTTTTTGTAGAAATTTTTAAAAGGCTATTCACCCCCCCTCTAGCCATCAAGACCTTTCAAACATGACTTTCATCTTTCCACTAGAATCTTTTCTTAGCATGTAGTGAGCATTGAAAGTAAAAGGTCTAGCATGCTTGGGCAAGGGTTGTGGTGGTGGAGTTTCACACTCATAAGCAAAGTGGCCCTCTTGTCCACACTCAACACATCTCTTAGGCTTGAGCTTTGATTTGCTTTGTTGTTGTTGGGTTTTGGCCTTCTTCTCTTGATTTGCCAAGTAACCAATACCACTTCTATCCATCTTCATGATGGTGTTCATGAGTAGCTCACTTTGTAAGTATTGACCTCTTGTAAACTTGCTCAATCAGGTCTTGAGATGCTCTTTCTCTTGCTTTAGTTTCTTGTTCTCCTCAATGAGTAACTCATTTGATGTTTGCTCTTCAAGAGCCATCAACCCTTTTAGCTTCTTGTTCTCATCTCTAAGCATTTCATTTTCACTCTTGAGCTTGACATAATCATCATAATTGCTAGACTCAACCACTTTCTTGCCTTTGCCACTAGAGCCTTGCTCAATGCTCTCAATAGTCAAGTCATCACATGATATGGCTATATCAATCTTAACAACTTAGTTAGTAGCATCATGTATCTCAAGAGAAAGCTCATTAGCAACAACAAGACTATCAGAATTGACTTTCAATGAAGTATAGTCATCTTTTAGCAAGTTGTGCCTAGAGTTGAGCTCATCATGCTTCTTCTCAAATTTATCATGTTCATCTCTAAGCTCTTTGTTGAAGGTTTTGAGCTCCTTGAGAGTAGAAGACATTATTGCATTTTGATCTTTAAGCTCATCACTAGTCTTTTGTGCAATCTCAAGCTTAGATGAGAGTTATTCATTTTTATTTTGAAGCTCATCATTTTTATTTCTAGTCTTCCTTATGACTTTAGAGTATTTGTTGAGCAATTTTACAAGTTCATCATAAGAAGGTGCATCAAACTCATCATCACTATCACTATCATCATCATCATCATCATCACTATCATTATTTTGTACCTTTCGTTCACCCTTGGTCATGAGGCATAGGTGAGTAGTGGATAAAGACGGTGAAGATGGCAGTGAAGGTGGTGGTGAAGATGTTGATGAAGATAATGATGGCCCAATCACAAATGCGGCGACCTTCTCTTTCTCGTCGTCGCTCTCATTGCCGGAGGACTCACATGATGACTCAATATCGGTGAGCCAATCACCAACAATGTAAGCTTTGCCTCTCTTCTTCTTTTTGTGATATTCTTTCTTCTTACCATCCTTCTTCTTGTATGGCTTATTCTTCTTCTTTTCATCTTCTTCATCACTAGATTCATCTTTCTTGCCCTTGTTCTTATTCTTGTATTTGTCTTTTGGAGGCTTAGGGCATTGATGAGCTAGATGACCAAGTTCACCATAATTGTAGCAATCCATTTTGGATATATACTTTATTTTGCTACTTGTGAAGAACTTCTTCTTCTTGCCATCGAACTTGATGTCACTCTTATTAAGCTTCTTTAGCATCTTGGTGGTCTTTTTCACCATGAGAGCAAGTGATGCATCATCAATGTCACTCTCACTTGAGCTTTCATGCATAATCATGGCTTGGCTCTTCTTCTTTTTCTTATCATGGCTAGCTTTGAAAGCCAAGTCCTTCTTCTTGGAAGATGATGAACCCTCTTCCGGAGTGATGTGCATGTACATCTCATGAGCATTGATCTTTCCTAATACTTGTGTCGGTGTTGTGGTGGAGAGATCGCTTTGTTGAAGCATGGTGACAATATGGCCATACTTCTCAACGGGAAGAACACTCAAGATCCTCCTTGCAACATCCGATGGACTCATTTGAGTGAGCCCAAGAGCATTGAGATCCTCTACAAGAACATTCAAGTGAGTGTACATGTCATTAGCACTTTCTTTGGGAAGCATCTCAAATGAATTAATCTTCTTTAAAGCAATATGGTAGTGTTCCTCATGCTCACTCTTAGTTCCCTCATGGAGAGCACAAAGGTTTTCCCACAATTCATGAGTGTTTTTTGCAGTACGCACACGATTGAATATATCCTTGCCAAGGTCCAGGTAGAGTGCATTTCTTGCCTTTGCATTCCACCGGTCGTACTTCTCCTCGTCACCAACGGGTTTAGCGGGATCCTTGACTTCTGGAAGCCCTTCGGTGGTGGCTCTAAGACACCCGACGTCTATGGCTTTGAGGTAGCCTCTATGTGGATTTTTTAGTATGGAAAATCATCTCCCTCAAAGATGGGAGGTGGTCCCTCCCCATTAGACATCTTGCTCTAGGCGGTTAAGCCTAATTTAGGAGCAACTCGGCTCCGATACCAATTGAAAAGATCAAGATGCCCAAGAGGGGGGTGAATTGGGCTTTTCTAAATTTTATTGCAAGAATTAAATCCTACTAAGCCATAATTCACCCCTAGTGCCTACAAGTGTTCCTAGTGATTCTACCGATAAAAGTTTTGCACCCTAAGTTCCAATCCTAGTCTAGCATGGCAATTCTAGGAATGTAAACCAAGCAACAAAAGTAATGCGAGAAAGTAAATTGCTTGAATGTAAAGAGTTAGGAACACGACGATGTTTTCCCGAGGTATCAGAGAGTCGCCACTCCCCACTAGTCCTCGTTGGAGCACCCGCGCAAGGGTGTAGCTCCCCCTTGATCCATGCGAGGATCAAGTGCTCTCTACGGGCTGATTCTTTGACACTCCATCGCGGTGAATCGCCCACAACCGCTCACAAGATGAGTCGGGTCATCCACAAGCTCCGTCCGATGATCACCAAGCTCCCAATCACCACCAAGCCGTCTAGGTGATGGTGATCACCAAGAGTAACAAGCAAGAACTCTCACTTGACCACAACAAGCCTAATGAGAAGGTGGATGCACACTTGCTACTCCCTAATCACTAGTGAGGACTCTCAAACTTGAATTCTTAAAACTCAATTCTCACTAGGGCTCTTGCACTTCCTTGCACATGAAAGGAGTTTCTTAGTTGACCAAATGAGCAAGAGTTCCTCTAATGGAGGGGTAGAGGAAGTATTTATACTCCCCCTCAACTTCCCCAACCGTTATCTTCGAAAACAGCACTTTTTGTGACCGACAAACGTGATGACGCCCACCGATAGACGCGTCTATCGCTCTAGAGGGACGCGTCTGTCGCCTCTGAGGAGCACGTCTGTCGCATGAAAATGGATCAAAACATTCAACTAGCCGTTAGGGCTCGACAGATGCTAGCCAGCGTCTGTCGCCCTAGCAACGGACGCGTCTGACGCTATCAACAACTTAGACCATTCTAGACCGCGTCTGTTGACCATCGGACGCGTCTGACGCTTAACCCTCATCGTGTCTGTCGCTCGTATACGCGTAGGGCGCGTCTGATGCCCTCCATCCTCGCATCTAACGCTCTCGGCAGTAAGAAACCACGCGACAGACGCTGACGTCAGCGTCTATCGCCCTTTGTCCTCAGCGTCTGTCACCCGTTTGAGGGCCGAAACGACTTCCGATTCAAACGCTTCTTGAACGACTTTTGTTCCAAACAATCTTAGGGCCACCTTGGAGCCACCTAGTGCTAAGTTTGACAAGTGTGCACCACACCTAACCATTAGACTCACCTAGGTCAAGCTACCCATCCATGCCCCCTTAATAGTACGGCCAAAGAAGAAAAACGAAAGTCCTAATGACTATTCCGAACATAACTCAACTCCTCGACGTCCAGAACTAACCGTCCTTAACCTTGTTGATCATCCTTTGAAAATCGAAAATGATTTCCATCGATAAGGGCATGATCACCATATCGCCCACGATTGCCATTACCATGACCTAACACTCTATTATTTCTACAAAACACACGTTAGTCATGATACTTAATCGTTGTCATCAATCATCGAAACCCACTCTAGGGGCCTAGATGCTTTCATAATTAAAAGAGACAAATACTTGTTTTATTATTAAAATATTTGTCATTACAACGTCAAATTTTAATTAACAAATAAACATATGTGTAAAGTTTTTTTTGCAAGGAGTGACTCATTCACTGTTGTTTGTTCTTATCCAAACCTTCTCTTCTTTTAATGTTATCTGTTCACTGGTCATGCTCTCTCCCATAAAAATAGTTAACTCATTCACTTACTGAACTGATGAATTGCGCACGCTCTCTGCAAACACGCTTTCCTCGGGCTTCCGTGAAAACATTGGCTTCAAGTGGATATTCTGATTCCTTTGTTTTGTGAAGCATGTTGCCCTTTCTGGAGGAACGGTAGAGTCTGGTTCCTTCGATCCAAACGGTGAGTGACGTCATTAAAACGCTGGAATGACTTTCCTCTGAAATTCCTCTACAAATCCCTCGTTCCAAATGGCCCCTCAACATTATCCTCTTCGTCTCCAGCATCTATGGATGCAAGGGCACAAAGAGGAAGGGTGAGTACATCAAAACATACTCTGTAAGTATAGAAAAATATGACATGAGACTCAAGCAAGAATAGACTTACTTTGGTTAACACAAGCACCTAAACAACAACTCATCCTATTACCTTAAGCCTTAAGCCCCTATTTAACTCGGTGATCATACCTTCTCAGAGAACCAAACCAAAACTCTGATTACATTCGAGTTCCCATTTGAACCAATCATTCTCTTATACAAAGGAAACCAACTATCCAAACCAGAGCCCATCCAAACAAGAGAAGTCCAAATCGCTCTTGACCGTGAGCATGACTGATATATCAATTTTATACTTTTTAAAATATAAGTTTTGAAAATTGACAATCACTTTTGGAAATTTTGTTTTTATTAAGTAAAATTACTTTATTTTCAATCACATCTAAACTAGATTTTAATAAATTATTTTCCACCCAATAAAAGTAATGCAAGCAACATGAATGCAACAAAGTTTTTAAAGCCGGTGTCAAATTAGATTTAGTTATAAATAAGTATTTTTCTCCAATTTTTATTTGTCTTAAATCTAATATAAATTCAAACAAATCTTAGAAAATTATAAATTCAGTATTTAGGGTGTTACAAACCTACCCCCTTACGTTGAATTTCATCCTCGAGATTTAGAAAGGTTGTCAAAGAGATGAGGAAACTCGGCCTTCAGATCACTCTTTCCCATGTATGTTCTTCTTCTGAGTAATGCTTCCACTGCACTTTGCATATTTTGACACTTTGTGTCCAAGTAACCTGTTCTGAGGTTTCTAGAATTTTGACAGGCTTCGAGAACCATAAATCATTCTTTAGATTCAGTTCTTGGAGAGACAATTGTTCCATAGGGACTCTCAAATATAGTTCTTTAGTTGTGAAACATTAGACACATCATGTATCTCTAAAAGTTGTGGAGGCAGTTCTAGTTGATGGGTTGCTACTCTGAAGACCAAGATCCTATGGGTTCCCCATAGGGTCGACTACCTAGTAAGGAGATGGGCCGGCCCACGGACTGCTAGGAAGACACGGGACAAGGTGGTGTGGCTTCCAAGGCATGCAAACTGACCTGAAAGTCTATCTTTATAAAAGGAT
The DNA here is from genome assembly GCA_038087645.1 of Saccharum hybrid cultivar R570. Taxonomy (NCBI): domain Eukaryota; kingdom Viridiplantae; phylum Streptophyta; class Magnoliopsida; order Poales; family Poaceae; genus Saccharum; species Saccharum hybrid cultivar. The sequence goes on from JAQSUU010000522.1 coordinate 1,014,997, forward strand.
TAGAACTCTTCTATCTTAACTGACTAGGACTAGAAGTATCCACCCGCCCTCTGGACTATATAAAGAGAGACAGGGGCACCCCCTTCTAACATCATCATACCAAACAGTCCAACACAAGGCAACACACCATACAGGATGTAGGGTATTACGCTATTTAGCGTCCTGAGCCTGTATAAATTGTTCTCACGTTAACCAACGAGCTCAGTTTACGCCAAAGCCCAACCAATCCTCGCTCTAGGTAACCCCGTAGAAAGGTTGTCGATCATCAGACACCAACATAATCCTTTTTTGTTAATCACCTTGAAAGGTCCGATGTACATGGGTGCAAGCTTTCCTCTAACCTTGAATCGTTTGAGTCCTCTGAACGGTAACACTTTGAGATATACAAAATATCCAATTTCAAAGACTAGCTCATCTCTTCGTCTTTTATCTGCATAGCTTTTCTGTCTATGCTGAGTTGTCTTCAAGTAGTTTCGGATTTCCTAAACCCAATTCCTCAACTTCCTTAAAACTTCTAGACCAAAATACCTTTCTTTCTCCAACTTGGTGCCAAAACAAAGGTGTTTGGCACTTTTTCCCATGTAGTGCTTCAAATAGTACCATCTTAAGACTAAGATGGGCCCGATAACTGTTATTGTAGGAGAGCTCGACATATGGTAAGTATTTGTCCCAACTTTTACTATTCTCTTTAGGGCACAAGCTCTTAACATATCTTCTAGTATTTGATTCTCCTTTTTGTTTGATCATCAGATTATGTGTGATATAATGAGCTAAAATTCAACTGAGTATCCATGGATTCATGTAGTCGTTTCTTAAATCATGATGTAAACGGTGTACCCTTGTAGAACACTATGACCTTGGGCACCATGCAAACACACAATCTTTATATAGTTCTGCAAGCTTTGCCCCTGCTTTGCAGGTTTCCTTAAAAGGAATGAAATGAAAAACTTTGGTCAAAAGATCCACTATGACCTATATCGAGTGATACCCTGACTATGTATGAGGTAAACATACTACAAAGTACATGCTTATTTCTTCCCATTTCCACTTATAGATTTTTAGTGGTTATAGTAATCTAGTTGACCTTTGATGTTCAGCCTTGATCCGTTGGCAGGTATCACACAATGCCACATACTCAGCTACTTCCACTTGTGCCAAGCGACTAGCCAAAACTAACATCTCACGCACCTTGCCTCTACCTCTGTACTGTGCTAGTAATAGGTAGGGATAGCGGCACAATGCCATATTTGTTGATATTTCTTATGCCTTTAGAATAATTTAAGTTAGTCCACAAGCGCACGAAACAAATACATTATAGCATTTAATTCAAAAGTATTTCAAGATATCATAATCTTTTTATCTTGGAAGCACTACTGGTTAAAGAGTACGTATCGACAAATAATGACAATAAAAATCAACTAATAAGGCATTGGCTAACTAGATGGTGGTAAGTGATATGACTGCCGCGAGCCCATGACACACAAGGAGTTTCCACACTAAGGTAACAAAGTGGTACAACTAGTTGGTTGGACAAGTACCAAGGTTCTTAAGATATATATGAGTCTATCCTAATACTTATTCAAGATAAGAGAGAAGTTAAGCTTAATATCACATAGTAAAAGCTTATCACGTCAAGAGCTACAAGTTTGATATAAAATTTGTCTTCATTCGAGTTCATATGAAAAATTATGGAAACTATTTTTTTACAGAAGAGCATATAAGACGTCCATCTCTAAAAATCGATTTTTAGAGACAAATGCCTAGAATTTGTCTCTGTTAATATTGATTTTTAGAGACAGACATCTTAAGATATCCGTCTTTAAAAATTAATCTACAGAGATGGTGTCCTAAGACAATTGCCTCATGTAAATCGATTTTCAGATATGAGCATCTTAAAATACCATCTCTGAAAATGAGATGAGCGTCCTAAGACGTCCGCGCCTCTGTTATGATGTTCAGAGGGGGGCATTTGTCCAGAGACACTTGATCATTTACGAAGACAGTCTTTTGATATGCCCTCCTTCGTTAAGCAGAGAGGATGTCTTCTAAAATGTATGACATATCGCATGATAGTGCCTGAGCTTAGGTCGCACGGTTCAGCAAATGCATGACACATCGCACGATTGAGTTTGCGACAGGAGGGATGAACTCACGGTCATGCGCGTCCAGACACCACGACTCTCTTTCGTGAATTTCAGCTAAGGCTGTGTTTAGATGTTTCAAAGTTCCAAAAATTTTATAAGATTCCTCGTCACATCGAATCTTTAGACACGTGCATGGAGCATTAAATATATGTAAAAAATAACTAATTACACAGTTTGGTTGTAAATCACGAGACGAATCTTTCGAACCTAATTAGTCTATGATTGAACACTAATTGCTAAATAAAAACGAAAAAGTTACTGTACTTCCAAAAATTTTACAGCCCCATCTAAACATAGCCTAAGCGTCATTCTACTGCCACGTAGTAGTACGACCGATGCTTTTTGGCGGCCGGTGGGAACGCAACGGACGGGCAGATCCATCATCCATGGGGAACTGGAGATGGATGCTTTTGATCAGTTGGTGCTCGAAAGTCGCCGGTCGACGGACGGACGACGTGCGTGCACCGATAGAAACCCTAAATCCTTGCAACAAGTATAAGACCTTGTTTAGTTCGTAAAAGAAAAAAATTTGGGTATCACATCGGATATTTAATGAGATGTCAGAATAGGTTTTCGAATACTAATTAAAAAAACTAATTACATAACTCGCCTAAAAACCGTGAAACGAATTTATTAAGTCTAATTAAGACGTCATTAGCGCATGTGTGTTACTGTAGCAGTTAAGGCTAATCATGAGTTAATTATGCTTAAAAGATTCGTCTCGTGGTTTTCAACCAAACTGTGTAATTAGTTTTTTTTTGTCTATATTTAATACTTCATGTATATGTCTAAACATTCGATGTAATGGGTGTAATGGGATAAAAAAAATAGGTGGGAACTAATAACAGCCGGAATCGATGACCCGCACACCTTTGTTCGGGGTTTCTCAGCTCAGGTGTACTAGAGACGTGGACGCTAAAGTCCCTGTGCACTTGCACTAGCGTCGCTTGTTTCTTGAGAATTCAGACAGCGCAGTTGACGGCTGGCACTGGCACCGTTGAGTCTTGAGTGAGTGGCATGTACTACCATGTACTGGCGACGTGGAGGGGTCGCCATGCCCATGCGCACATTGACCGGCTGCTGGGCGTCGCTTTTTTGGCACTTGTACCAGGTTCAGCTAGGCCTCGTATAGATCATCCTAAAAGTTAGCTCTTGTTTAGTTCCTCAATTCTCCCTCAAATTTTACTGTACAAAAAGAAGATTTCATGTCACATCAAAATATCGGCAAATGCATGTAGTACTAAATGTTGATGAAATCAAAAACTAATTACACAGTTTTGTTGTACTTTGCGAGATGAACATTTTAAGCCCAGTTAGTCAAAATTTGGATAATTTTTACCAAATACAAACGAAATGCTACAGGAATTCTGGTACAGTGTTTTTCTCCCCAATTCACCGAACTAAACGAGACCTTAGAATTTTTTCATTCTCTCTCCATCATATCAATCTTTGAATACATGCATGCAATATTAAATATAGGTAAAAAAATAACTAATTATACAGTTTAGTTGTAAATCACGAAACGAATCTTTTAAACCTAGTTAATTTATAATTAGATATTAATTATCAAATACAAACAAAATGCTACAATTTCGAGCCTGTTTAGTTGGCCACCCAACCCAAAAAAGTTTGCACAGTAATTGTCACATCGAATATTTGGACGCATGCATGGAGCATTAAATGTAGGTAAAAAAATAACTAATTGCACAGTTTGTCTGTAAATGTCGAGACGAATCTTTTGAGCCTAGTTAGTCTATGATTGGATAAATTTTGCCAAATAACAACGAAAAGTGCTACAGAAACTTTACCCAAATTTTTTCACCATCTAAACAGGCCCTTCAAAATTTTCTAACTTTACCCAAAATTTTCACCATCTAAACGAGGCCCCAGTAGGAATCACTCTCACCACTGACCTGATGACGAGTCCTACTCCTACAGATGCAGGCATGCATGCCTGCTGGTCGCTGGGCGCTGGGCGCTGCAGTGGTCCAGAGTCTGGGCCCGTGTTTAGATCTCGACTTGGCTGCCCCGATTCGGGTACTGTAGCTACTGTGCCCGTGTCGGGGCACTGTAGCACCTTTTATTTTTTAGGCAAAAAATTATCCAAAAATTGATTAATTAGACTTAAAATGTTCGTCTCGCAAAGTACAACAAAACTGTGCAATTAGTTTTTTATTTCATCTACATTTAGTACTCCATGTATTTGCCGACATTTTGATGTGATGGGGAATCTTTTTTTTTTTGCATAGTGAAATTTGGGGATGGAATTGGGAATTAGGCCTTGTTTAGATGCCCAACTTTGGGCATCCAAAGTTTGGGAAAAAAACATTGTAGCAGTACTGTAGCATTTTGTTTTTATTTGGTAAAAATTGTCCAAACATTGAATAATTAGGCTCAAAACGTTCGTCTCGCAAAGTACAACAAAACTATGCAATTAATTTTTGATTTCATCTACATTTAGTACTCCATACATATACCGGCATTTTGATGTGATGAGAATCTTCTTTTTATATAGTAGAATTTGAGGGAAATTGGGGAACTAACAAGGCCTTAAACAAGGGCTCGGGGTGTGTTCACTTCACGAAAAGTAGGTTTCGTTGTTATTTGGTAAAATTTGTCCAATCATAGACTAACTAGGCTCAAAAGATTCGTCTCGACATTTACAAACAAACTATGCAATTAGTTATCTTTTTTACCTACATTTAATGTTTTATGCATGCGTCGAAAGATTCGATGTGATAGGTGGAAGAGGAAATATTTTGGGTTTGAATGACATCTAAACAGGCCCTCGGCTTCAAAGCCGGCCATCCGTCCATCAGGCCGTCAGTCAGTCAGCAGCCGGCGGACACGACAGCATAGCGCCGCCCTGGCACGTCCCGCTCTCATCATCAGTCTCGACCAGCACGCTGTTCAAAGCTTCCGGCCGCCCGGCTTTTGATTCCGGCGTCGCCTTTTCAACGTTTGCGGCGGCGCTCCCTGGTCGGAGGTTTCACACCGGCCGGCCTGGTGCTGTCAGACGAAGCAGCGGCGCCGTGCACGACTGCTTCCTAGCCGTGCCGTGCACGCCGGCTAGCGTTCGTGCCCGTGCAGATACTCTGCCGACTACACTGTGGCCATTAGGAGCAGTACTGAAAGCACATATACGTCTCTTGTTTAGATTTCAGAATTCACCTCTAAATTTTACTATGAAAAAGGAGATTTCTCATCACATCAAAATTACGGCAAATGTATGGAGTACTAAATATAGATGAAATCATAAACTAATTGCACAGTTTTGTTGTACTTTGCGAGACGAACAATTTGAGTCTAATTAATCAATTTTTAAACAATTTTTTACACTAAAATCAAAAATGCTACAGTGCTCGAGGTGTCACTGTACAGATTCGGCCACCCCGAGTCGGCGATCTAAACAAGGCCATACTCAAGCTGCGTGAAGATGCAGGGACTGGCTACTGCTCGACGAGCAAAGTATTATTATGGACGGAGAAGAATAAGGGTGGGTTTAGGTGGTGAAAAGTATTTTGAAAAATATCACGCCGGATGTTTCGTACGATGTTGGAAGGAGTTTTTGATACTAATAAAAAAAACTAATTATATAGCTTGTTTGAAAACCGTGAGACAAATTTATTAAGCCTAATTAATCCGTCATTAGCACATTTGTTACTGTAGCACTTTAGTGTTAAATCACGGACTAATTAGGCTCAAAACGTTCATCTCGCGATTTCCAACCAAACTGTGCAATTAGTTTTTTTTTTTGTCTATATTTAATGTTCCAATGTTCCATGCATGTGTCGCAAGATTCATTAATATAGTTTTTTTGAAAAAAAAAATTGGATTTAAACAAGGCCTAATAGAATTTGCTTATGGGTAAAACTAGATGTGTGTACTAGCCTTTTGGACTAGTATATGTGTCAGATTTTAGTTCCCGATAACTGGGGCCCTTAAAAGTGAGAGGCCACGCATTAAGGCAAGGTTTCAGGGGGTGTTTAGTTAGGAGGTGAAAAAAATGTTTGAGTGTCACGTCAGATGTTTTATGGGATATCGGAAGGGGTTTTCAGATATTAATAAAAAAACTAATTACATAACTCGCCTAGAAAACCGCGAGACGAATTTAATAAGCCTAATTAACCCGTCATTAGTATATGTGTTACTGTAGCACTTAAGGCTAATCATAGACTAATTAGGCTTAAAAGATTCGTCTCGTAGTTTCTAACCAAACTGTACAATTAGTTTTTTTCGTTTATATTTAGTACTCCGTGCATATGTCCAAACATTTGATGTGATAGGGTGAAAAATTTTTAGGTGAGAACTAAACACCCCCTAGAGCGGCCAAACTATAGAGATGGGCTTTCTTAAAAAGTTTTGCCTCTGAAAATAACCTTCATTTTTAGAGGTAGGACTATCTCCGTAAACGAGACATCCGTCGCTAAAAATCATTGTGTATTTTTAGAAATAAGAATACTTTTGCTCGACTCTATTAATGAAATAGGTTGTCTCCTAAATTATTTTTTAAGTAGTGGTTTTTAATAGTGATGGTAAGAGCATCTCCAAGAGTTTCGAAAACACTCTCCCAATCCTTTGATTTTGGCAAGATTGAAAAAAAACACATCCCGAAGAACTCTCAATATCACCTCTCAATCTTTTGGCACTTGGGAAAAATGACCCAATGCGCAGATAAATGCGCGCAGACTCCCACCTCCCAATTGCATACCCGGCTTCGCTGGCCACACATGGGCCTTGTTTAGTTCTCGAGTCGGACGTCCCGATTCGGCACTGCGCGCTACAGTGTTCAGTGCAAAAAATTGTCTAAATATTGATTAATTAGACTCAAAATATTCGTCTCGTAAAGTACAACAAAACTGTGTAATTAGTTTTTATTTCATCTACATTTAGTACTCCATGTATTTACCGGCATTTTGATGTGATGGAGAATCTTCTTTTTACGTAGTGAAATTTGAAGAAAAAATTGAAAACTAACCAAGGCCATGGCCCCCCTGGTTCCCGCCGCCATGTAAGCTGCAGAGCAACGCCGCCGCCGCCTCTACCCGCACAGCAAGCTGCCACTATCGCCCCTTGCGTTCACACGCGTGGCACTGAGCCTGGCCTTGGTTGCAGGCTCACGAGCGCCCAGCGCGGGTGCCGCGGCTGTCGCCGGTAAACCAGCTGGAGCTGTCGCCCCATCCCCGGCCAGAGCCACCCCCGCGACCCCGCAGCAGCTCTACAGCCATGCTGCCATGGTCCAGACTCCAGAGGAAGAAGAAGGACCTGTTTGCAAAGGTTCTCCATTTTTTAATATTTAGGAGTTGCTTTTTGGAAATTATTGAGAGACCCTTTTTTTTGTTGCTTCCAATTATTTTTGGTGACTTAGAAAACTTAAGGATTTTGGAAATAATTTTTTTTGGTACTCTTGGAGATGCTGTAACGGTGTTAGTTGTAATTGGCCTATGCGAGTGGTGTGATCCTACTTCGGGTAGTGATAGGGCGGCATTGTCAAATGGCTATGGTGCTGGCCTAGGTTAACATGTGGCACTATTATATTTTTTATGAAGGAAGGATTTTATTAATTCACAGTTATTACATCGAGATGATACAATAAAAGTGAATTCACTTCCATCTTCTGCCTAAACACAAGGCCTAAGAGAAAAAAAAAGCCCGACACTAATGGCCATCAATTCTAAGACTAGATTGTCACATATGTGCCCGTAAGAAAAAGCGGTAGCCGCTTGCATCAATTGCTACGATGCCTTCAACACCAAAGACCATGTGTAGGGCTTTTGGAGGATAACCCATATACAAAGCCAACGGATTACCAAAAAAAACCACATACAAGGGAGAATAAACAAGTTTTTTTTTCTAAGAGCAAATCATTTCGTCATAACTAAATCAATGAACAAGTAGCTGCTGCGCCCAACATAATTATTGGTTAAAGATCCTTCAGAAAGCCTCGAAGCCAACTTCCAAAAAGACGGGGAAGGGATTTAACGCAACTTGTATGCAAGCCTATATCAATACGACTATATACAACGCCTGCAATGTCAAGTTGAAAAGGTTTCTTGGTCGGTTAAAGGCTGATGTTTATTCTTCTAAACAATATCATGTGGTGCTCTTTCCTGGCCGAGTTTTCTAAAAACTCACGAGGAAACAAGCATTTTAGTTAAGGTTGTCTAGTTACAAGAAAAAGAGAATATATATGCTTTTGTTAACAATGGAGTAGTTTACATCAAATTAATTAACACTCCCACTGCACACAAAGGAGAAGAATAGATAAAGGAGGAACAGAAATAGTTAGAAAACACAAATTAGTGATGACCATGCGGATAACGAAACCATATCCTTCAGGGTTTGTGCAAACATTTACTAAAAAATAATCTTTTCTTTGTGAATGGAAAAATAATCTTTTTCTGACATTATATTCTCTTCAACTTCTGTCCTACATACACGTACTATATCACCATTAATAATTTGAGCTTCTTGCCAAAACTTAATCTGAATATTTTATATCATCCTCTAATTAATTAATTGATGCCTTTCTTCACTTAATTAAACAGGTGTACTTTGTGTCTTTTTTGCTTCCTTTATTCTGTCAATCAGGTGGAGCACTGAGCCACCCAACATTCTCAATTCACCGATATGTATACTCTCTTCATTTCAAATTATAAGTCATTCTTACTTTCTAGGAGAGACAAAAATATCTCGAGTTTGGCCAAAATTATAGGGTGAATTACAAATATTTATGACATCAAATAGGTATAATATAAAAATATTATTAATGAATAATCTAATAATACTTTTTTGCTATCACAAATATTATTATTTTATTATATAAGTTTGGTCAAAGTTAAGATACTTTGACTAAGAAAGTTGGAATGACTTATAATTTGGGATGGAGCCACGGATCGATGGAGTATGATATTATCCTTATTTGGTCATATAGATAGGAGCAAGTAAAATAGTGGCACTCAAGACTATTGTATTGTTGTGGATAGAAAATCAACTTCACTTTGCTAGATATCTGATTAATGAGTCTCATGATCGAAAATGTGCCAACAATCTCTCTCACACAAGAATGATATGGTCAAATTAATTACTTGATGATCCAGCACTCTGTTCAAGAGATCGATCTATTTGCAATGATCGAGAAAGCCTGTTCCAAGTAGGTGAAGGAGTAGTATATTACCACACTACTTCAACTTTCCCAAGGTTCATCTTGAAGCGCATCAATGCATCAAAAAAAGGTGCAGAGAGATGGATGTGCAAGAATGTTTCCAGGTTCCTCCCGCGGAACTAGTTCCACATCAACCTTTCGAAAAGCTCCTTCCTTTAATTAATTTGCATGAGAGGTCCCTTTTGGGATTATTCTTGTCCCATTGTTCATACTTTGTTCTAGCCTCCTAGGCCAGTGTGTTGCTCTTGTTGCTATATGCTTTTGGTGTTTTCTTTATCTCACTTTTTAAAAGAAACAATGGATCTTGAGAATTTATGTATAATGCTGTATGTATGTTTCGTCATTGTCTTGCCTGATCAACTTTTTCGTCCGTTGTTTTAGCAAAGGCAAGCACTCTGAGCTTCAGTTTCTCTGAAACCTAGTGCATCGTAGTTTGGAAGGACGAACATGAGCACTTTCCGGTGGTGGTTGGTCACTTCACATTGCAAAAAGAATCGCTACGGGTATTGATCTGTTGATTATCTGAAGAACTTATGCTGTTTCTTGTACTCTCTGCCATTTCCATTATATTTCAGAGTGAAAAATGTTGGCCAAGAATTAAGTTAGTTGCTGTTTTTTCGATGCCATTTGTGTTCAGTGACTGCAATGTTCTCTTTGTTTAGCTATTTCCATCATATTCCAGGCACGCATATGCATGAACCTACCATCACACAATCTCCCCTCAGCCTGTAGGGGGATGATCTACTCCTATAGAGGTGGGAGCAACAGGGCAAGGAGGATATATTCGATCGGGGACGTATGCTCAAAGCAGAAGCAAGCAAGCAGAGCTGGGAAAAGGAGAAGCCAAGCTAGGCTCACTAGCTAGCTACTGCGTGCTCCCGGCCAAGCAAGAATCTTTGGCTATTGCGTGAACTTTCTCTCAGTTCGGCGCTCATCGATTGGGTGCACGATGTACTCTGCCGATTGAAAACCACATGCACTGCATGCAGCTAATCATCAGCTCCTTGTTTGTCGTATTAGTTGACATCGATCATACATGCATATGCATGCACGTCCACCTTAATATATGCAGGACCTTTAGCTTTGCGCCGAATGGGCCGGCTCCGTTGTGAATGAATCTATTCTCTAGTGTGTACTTATATGTATACGTAGTCAGGGACGGGCCCATGGCCCTAGTCGTAGCCCAAGTTTTCTATGAATAGGTTTTCAATTTTTGGCTTAACAGCGAACAACCCAACGAGGAGAGTTTTGGAAAGACTTCGCTGTCTCGGTGTGTCACTCGAGCCCAGCACCTCCTCTTCCCCCGTTCTCGCTCAAGCGCGGTGCCTTCTCTTCCTCTTCCCCATTCTTGCTCGCAGCTACGTTGCCGGCACTGGTGCCCATCGGCCGTAAGCCTGCTCGGCCTTGCGGCCCCCGCTGACCGTCGACGTCCTCGCGGCCTTACCCCCTGGCTGCGCGTTTGCGCGCTGCGCCTAGGCCCGTCGAGCGTCAGGTGCCAGCCGCCGCCCCGAGCGTCGGAGCCCGCGCGGCCGAGCACCCGAGCTGCCCGAGCAGGAACTTTGGAACACGAAGAGTGAAGTGATTTCTTCTCTTTATTTCTATTCTTTGCTCATTTTGATTCTAACATCTAGGTTTACAATTTCAATTTTATCATTTCAATGTAGAGTTTTGAACTTTTAGTTCCAGTTAAAATATAATTTTATAGATTTCGTAATTGGTTTATAAGATGAAGAGCACTTGGACTTTAGCATCATGTTTCTCTAGACTAGGCAGGAACAACTATTTTTTTGACACGCGTATATATAGTCATATAGACTATGGTGTAGCGATCGGTAGTATGCCAATATATGTCGCTCTAACCCTCATCTTTCCAATCAATTTATGATACTCCCTCCATCCTAAAGAGGGCGTCACATAGGGTTATTGTAGTGGTCAAACTTTCTTAAATCTGACTTAGATTTGTAAAAACATATGAACAAATTTTGTATCATCAAATAAGTTTATTGTTAAAATACAGCATTCAACCATTAATCTAATGATACTTATTATGAACCATAAATATTGATATTCTTTTGTATATATTGGGTTAAAGTTAAACATATTTGACTTCTTGGAAGTAAGAATAACACTATGCAACAGAAGGAGTATATAGTTTAAGCCTAATGATTGCAATGACAAGTATACCTTCTTTCCACATATGCATGAATGCATGCACGCACTTATAAAGACTACAAAAAATCGTATTGTTTAATAGATTATTAAGAGCATTTCCAACTGTTTCTCTTAAACACACTTTATAAATTCTCATTTGGAGAGTCATTCTAATAAAAATCGCTCTTTATATCTCTCGATGCTTCAACAATTTTCCTATATCTTAATTCGGCACTTTGGAGATCTAGCTCTACTCTCTATCTTTGGCGAGACAAAAACCATAAACAGAGATGTGAATATTTATAGATCTAGTTGAAGAAGTTGGTGGTTTTTTTACACTAAATTCTATATTCTTCTCGATACAGAAGAATATAAAGAGACTCTTGAAGTTGTTCTTATCTCGGATCATGCCTACACTACAAAGAGGATTTTGAGAGGCAGTTCTTTTTATTTAAAGAGGTAGGCTGTTTGTTCACCAAAATCTATATTCCTACGATCCTATATAAATACCAAAATTTATATATGTACGAGTGTAGGTACATGTATTTGAGTGTGTGTCTATTCATAAATGTATTATATAAACATAATTTCTACTGAAATCTTTAATATTCTCTGGACTAAACTTCACATTACACAACATGGCATCACATAAGGACCATAGAAATTTCACTTCTCTTGTTTAACAGGGGCCCACAGCAGATAGCCCACTAACCTTTCTTTCAGAATCCGCCACCATACCTCTAATTCGTAATGGGCCAGTTTTTACTCTAGAACCACCCTTGCAACGGGCCTAATTTCAGCCTACTTATACAACGGTTCTCTTGGGGAAAAAGTCCACGTTACCTCATTAACTTTCGCGAAAGTCCGTTTTTTCTCCTTAAACTCCAAAACCAAGCAAAACGCATTCCTCAACTTTTAAAACCGTTCGTCTTACCTCCCTAGCCATGTTATAAGCAGTTTTGAAGATGGTTTTATCTTTATCTTTTTTATTTATTTCGGCTGAATCTTTGAAAAATCATAATAAATCATAGAAAAATCACAAAATGGAAAATCCAATTTTGTTGGACTCCACGTGAGTAGATTTACACAGTGAACATATAATATGGTATGCTTTAGTACAAAGTTTTTGTTGTGACTTTAGATCTATGTTTTTCTGTAATTAATTGGAATAATTCATAACTACAGTTCTATAGTCTAATTGTGATGAAATTTTTATGGTGGACTAATTATTGTATGATTCAACTATAGTAAAAATTTCATACTCATTGGATCATGTATAGCTTGGATCATGTATAGCTACTATACATGATCCAATGAGTATGAAATTTTTACTACAGTTTAAGCATACAATAATTAGTTCACCATAAAAATTTTACCATAATTGGACCATAGAAACTGCAGCTATAAATTATTCTAATTCATTACAGAAAAGCATAGATCTAAAAACACAACAAAAACTTTGTATTAAAACATACCATATTATATATTATATGTTCACCGTGTAGATCTACTCATATGGAGTCCAATAAAATTGGATTTTTTTTCCATTTTATGATTTTTCCTGTGATGTACTATAATTTTTCCAAGATTCGGCTAAAATAAATAAAAAAGAAAAAGACAAAACTGCCTTTAAAAACTACTTATAACAGGGTCAGAGAAGTAAGATGAATGATTTTAAAAGTTGAGAGAGATGTTTTATCAGGTTTTGAAATTTAAAGAGAAAAAACAGATTTTCGTAAAAGTTGAGGGGTAAACTTTTTCCTTCTACGCAGACGCAGTCTGCTGCTTCTCCAACCGAAGGCCGGAAGCACTGGAAAATATCTGGTTCCCCGTGGGCCCGGGAGTACGCCACCGATGCCCCACTCACCAGGCCAGCGAGTGTGGACATTGGGCAACCGCGGCCACCGACTAGTGGGCCCCACACGTCAGCACCACGATCCGCTTCCCATCTGATGCTCCTGCTCCGCCGCGTCTTCTTCCTCCTCTCATCGCCCTCGCCTCGCGTGCCGCTCGCAAAACCTCTCCTGCTCCTACGCCCGCCCAAAACCCTAGCCCCGACAGCGCGGCAGCTCGTGGCTATGTCTGCGCCGGCCCCGTCGGCGGGTGGGGCGGGGGCGATGAGCCGGGACGCGTTCCGCGCGGCCGTGACCAACACGCTGGAGCGCCGGCTCTTCTTCGTGCCCTCCTTCAAGATCTACGGCGGCGTCGCGGGGCTCTACGACTACGGCCCCCCAGGGTGCGCCGTCAAAGCTAACGTCCTCGCTTTCTGGCGCCAGGTACTGTATTACTACACCGCAGATGGATACCGAGCTAGCTACCTAGCTCTCTCAATACTTCTACTTGGTACGTTCGAGGGAAAGGCGTCACAGTTTTCAGTTTTGATTGATTCTGGATTGACGCGAAAGAGGGCAGCTGCTGGAGTGCTGGGTGCTGGATTTTGATCTGCTTGGTCTGGTTTCAACTAGAAGGTTGGCTGGGCCTTTGTTTGCGATAGTGTACCTTCGCTGTGCCGTGTTGGATTTGCACGTAGACATGTGTGGTGTGGTATCAGTTGATTGCTGAAATTGGCTACCTACCTTTTAGTGAAAGGGAAAGGTGGCTACTGGATGCACTAGGACCCAAACTATGCTTGTTCTGCTGATTATAAACCTTGATAATTGCTCTGGTTCATAAGCTTGCTGATTAGGAGACTACATTGATTTCCTGGATTGGAGAAGATTAATGTTCTCAGTTTCAATATTTCAGGGGTCACATAGTGAAAAATTTCATGCTTATGCTCTATAAAATAATCAATTAAATGTAGTGTGTTGTGATGTTAGTGGGAATGGTTGCCATCAATTGGTACTGAGAGGTGTACAAGTCAAAAGTACATGTATTGTTTACGATGCTCTCAAATGTCAATGCGCATTGTGATTTTATTTTAGTGATATTTAGATGAATTATTTTTTATTGCTGTGACTAAAGGAATGCACTATAATATATTTATGAGCAAACTTTACCAGAACTACAACTTTTACAGTAAAATTATCACAATCTGTGCCACCTCATAGAACTGCACATTTAAAGTTGATTGTAGCATGAAACTACATATTTAATCTATGTATCATTGTCAACAAACTGAATATTTGGTATCAAATAGTATTGCAAAACTACATATTTACAGTTGATTGTATTTTGAAACCACATATTTAATCTATATGCATCTGTGTGCCACCAAACTGAGTATTTGGAATAGTGTCACAAAACCAGAGGTTTAGAGGACAGAATCCTGGGTGGCTGTAGGTGCTTAAATCTTCTAAAGGAAAACATTTAGTTTGGTAGTTTTGTGGTAAGCTGACTTCAATCTGTAGTTCTGTGATAAGGTGGCTTAAAATATGTTGTTTTGTCAAAGTACCTGTAGTTTTGTGAAATTTGCTCATTATTTAAATCTCACGCACATTTAAGGGAAGGGGTCTTAATTCAAGTTGCAACTTTCCAATTTTATGTATGGATAACCAGATGCTCTCAAATCTGGATCCACCTGAACTTATGATTTCTTATATTAGTACGGTTGTTAAAAATGTTTCCATTTCCATCCATGTAAGGGGGAAAATGAGAATAACATGTATTGCATAAATCATGACATGGGACATGCGGTAAAGTACTTCATGTATTTTTTTTAGCCAAATGTATATTGGACGCGTACGAGGTGAAAACCACCTTGCTTTGAAAAGATCAAATCTGTTGCCAGGACTGTCCGATTTTATTGCAGGTAGTAACAAAAACTTCTGCCAAGAAACACTACTTGCAATAAGATCAAACTATATTTGCATCCTTAAGTTCTCAACTCTTGAAAGTTATGTTGTTTTCACTTTATTTGCCCCAGTGCCTACATGTATTAGCTATATTGTCTTCAGTACATTATGAGAATATACTATAGATCACTGCTTACTATCTGCTCAACTTCTTTGTTAGCATTTTGTATTGGAGGAAGGGATGCTTGAGGTTGACTGTCCATGTGTGACACCAGAAGTTGTCTTGAAGGCCTCTGGACATGTTGATAAATTTACAGACTTAATGGTTAAAGATGAAAAGACAGGAAACTGCTACCGTGCGGATCATTTGCTGAAGGACTTCTGTAAGGATAAGCTTGAGAAGGATCACACATTGTCACCAGAGATGGTAGAAGAATACAATAGAGTTCTTGCTATCCTGGATGATCTCTCTGCAGAACAATTGGGTTCTAAGATTAAGGAGTATGGGATTGTTGCTCCGGACACCAAGAACCCATTATCAGATCCGTACCCTTTCAATCTCATGTTTCAAACTTCCATTGGACCATCAGGTTTGAGCCCAGGGTAAGACAATAACGGCTGAATAGATTCCACTATATTTCCCCTATGTTCGTTCTAGCTTATGCGTATCTGCTTCCTTGGTTTTGCAGGTATATGAGGCCAGAGACAGCTCAGGGTATATTTGTGAACTTCAAAGACTTGTATTACTATAATGGCAACAAGCTGCCATTCGCTGCAGCCCAAATTGGTCAGGCCTTCAGGAATGAGGCATGACTTTGTTAACCTTCTGTTCATGACCTGTGTTTTTTTATTAACATATCTTGTAGTATTTAGTTCCTCTTCTTATTAACATATTTGCCATCATAAATTTAATGTGGCACATCAAAGGTTATCATGATTTGTTTGGTACACTTAAAGCCATCTTCTATTTACTAGGTATCCAGATAGTATAAAATATTATTTGAATAGCCTGTTTACTATTTAGGTAAACCAGATAGTAAAATGGGGATGATCACATTAATTGCCTTTAGCTGTAAGCCTGTAACCGTAGAGCCCTACCAAAATACTCTCTCGACTGAAGCAAATTTCTTTTGCTAGATATCTCCCCGTCAAGGCCTTCTGAGAGTCCGTGAGTTTACTTTAGCGGAAATTGAGCACTTTGTGGACCCAGAGGACAAATCCCATCCAAAGTTTGGTGATGTTTCTGATCTAGAGTTCTTGATGTTTCCAAGAGAGGATCAAATGGCCGGAAGGTCAGCCACAAAACTTAAACTCAGAAATGCTGTATCTGAGGTATTATGTTTAGATATTTCTCTGTTATTTATTTTGACAATATGTTATCTGAGCTCTTCTTTTGGTACTATTGGTATCATTCTCTAAACTTGTAGTGCTGTTTCAAAGTAATTTATGCTACAACTGCAGGGAACTGTGAACAATGAGACCCTTGGCTACTTCATTGGAAGGGTCTACCTTTTCTTGACACAACTTGGGATTGACAAAGATCGTCTCCGTTTCCGTCAACATCTGCCAAATGAAATGGCTCATTATGCTGCTGATTGTTGGGATGCAGAGATTGAATGCTCGTATGGTTGGATTGAGTGTGTTGGAATTGCTGATAGGTCTGCCTATGACTTACGTGCCCACTCGGTATGTATCAGTATCATCATCAAATCCGTACACTCTTGGAATTGCTGGTTGGTTGTTCATTATATTATCAAGCTAAGGAGCAAGGCGCGGTGCATCTCTTATTTTTGAATTAAATAAAGTTACTCTTTTAAAAGCCCCAATCCTTATTATGGTCAAATAGTTATTGCTATGAAAAAGGTAGCCTTCTTTGTTTTAGTGTTGTAGAATTAAATAGTTAAACAACAATTGAGTTTAATAACTAAAGCTCTGACTTTATTTGCCCCCTTCTGAAATTTTCTTTTGCACCTACATCATAATACAACTCTTTTCTAATGTTGGTATTGGACAGGATAAAAGCGGCGAGAAACTGGAAGCACATGAGAAGTTTGCAGAACCCAGAGAAGTGGAGGTGAGTTTTACATTTCCTTTTATTGTACACCAATGTTTTCAGTCATTATTTTCCTCTAAAAAGTGTTTCAGTCATTATCATAGCTATGAAGCATGATGTTTTGGTCAGTTTATTAAATTATCTCCTTTGCTATTAACAAGTTTCATTTTGGCATATTCAGAAATTAGTTATAACACCATCAAAGAAGGAACTTGGTCTTGCATTCAAAGGGAACCAGAAGATGGTTCTTGAATCATTGGAAGTAAGTTTCATAACTGCATTGACTTGTTATATTATGTTTCGGTTGCGTTGATCTTCATTTACTTTATTATCTTGTTACAGGCCATGACTGAGACCGAAGCATTGGATATGAAAGCTGTGTTGGAATCCAAGGGGGAGGTTGAGTTCAAGGTGTGTACCCTTGGGAAGGATGTTACCATAAAGAAAAACATGGTTTCAATTAACATCGAGAAGAAAAAGGAACACCAAAGAAAATTTACTCCTTCCGTCATAGAACCATCCTTTGGGATTGGGCGCATTATATACTGCCTTTTCGAGCACTGCTTCTACCAAAGGCCTGGAAAGACAGAGGATGAGCAGTTAAACGTATTCCGTTTTCCCCCTCTTGTTGCTCCAATAAAGTGCACTGTCTTTCCATTGGTCAAGCTTGAGAAATTTGAGGCTGTTGCCAAGAAAATTTCAAAGGCCTTGACAGCAGCAGGGATTTCACATATTATTGACATGACAGGTACATTACCAAAAATGTAGACTTGCGCTTATGTTCTATGGCTGTTTTTACTAAATTATACTTTTGATACTTTGTTAGTTATTTTTGCAAATTGTACATTTAAAGATGTAATAGATATAAGGCATAGCTTTCCATGTTTTATCGGTTGATTGTTTAATTGTTAATGTCTCTTTTTAGTTATTAGTAGTTCAGTTTTCCAAATCATATGCTGTGGGACTCAGATGTGCCTGCTGTTCTTCCTTTTTCAGAATATTTTGATTGAACAAAACAAAGCATGGTATTTGTTCTTTGAGTTGTGGTGGGTCCAATACTGCAATGAAGGTCTATAGTTTCAATCGTTCTGATCCGTGGATGCTTTTGTTACAGGCAATACAATAGGAAAACGCTATGCAAGGACGGACGAGATTGGTGTCCCCCTAGCGATCACTGTCGATAACACTACAAGCGTGACGGTGCGCGATCGTGACAGCAAGGACCAGATCCGCGTGGAGGTGGACGAGGTGGCCTCGGTGGTGAAGGAAGTGACGGACGGACAGAGCACCTGGGCAGACATCATGTGGAGGTACCCGGCACATACGGCCTCGGCCGCCGACGAGGAAGAGCCACAGCCCTGAAGAGGCACAGCCACAGCACCACCCAACGATCGTTGCTCCCTGATGGGCTGATACAGTTCCTTGCTTATAACAGTTAACAGAAACAGAATGCGTTGTTTTGTAAGTCTACAGTAGTCAGATAGTAGCTTCTTTGTTATGTTGGTCTCGTAAATTCTGCTACTTCATACCATCTTTTTTTTCTCACCCTCGAATGGACTGTGATGTTTGCCTCGTGGTCAGAAGGAACTAGAAATTCACCACTGTAACTTTGTTTGCTACCTTGAAATTTGCACGGTTGAGTAGTCACCGGGGGGGGGGGGGGGGGGGGGGGGGGGCGTTGGGCGCGCTTCACTTGTCTACAAAGCCTCTTTTTATAATTGGAGCTGCAATCTCATTCGAAAGCAGGCTACCCAAAGGTTTTAGGCCCAATAAAGTATAGCCAAAGGCCCACATAGGCAACTGGGCTGCTGATATTGGGCCAGCGTAGCCCACCGCACCAATATTTTTTCTCCGCCTCTCTCGTTTCCACCAGTCTCTCTCTACCTCCGTGCGTCGTGCGTCCAGGAGCAAACCCTAGCCCGAGATTAGATTGGAGGAGAGCGCCACCACCGGAGGAGGCGAAGGAAGAGGAAGGGGACGACACGATGCTGCGGGTTGCGGGGAGAAGGCTCTCGTCTTCCCTCTCCTGGCGCCCCGCCGCGGCGGCGGCGGCCAGGGCCCCCCTCGCCGGCGCTGGCGTCCCCGACCGGGACGACGACTCGGCTCGCGGCCGGATCCAGCCGCGGTTCTCCATCGACTCCCCCTTCTTTGTCGCTTCTAGGGGTAAGCGCGCCCGTCCTTCCGCTTGATTACCGTGTCTCCGTGTAGATTTGGCTCTGATTGGGATCGGGATCCATCGGGTGGACATCCTTGATCTGCGATACGAGGATTGCCTGTTTTGGTAGGTTGTGGACGATTCTTTCGGTTCTCGATGATGGCGTAGTTCTGCTTCGAGGCCTGCCTGTTTAGTGATCCATGCTTGGTTCCCCTGTTGCTTATTGTGCCGTAGCTGTAGCTCTTACGTGGATCGGTCTTGTTGTCACTTTGCCTATCCATTGATAAGTATCTGCCCAACGCGCTTGGACGATTTGCGTTCCTGCTGGGACCCGGTAGAATTTGTTCCCTTGTTTTCGGCTTGTTTTTTATGCTGTTTGACGTCCATTTCTTGATGTCTGTGTTCAAACATGCACGAATGCCCCTACCCTTAGTGATTACCACTGTCACACCATCTTCCCTGCCAACTTGTGATGAATTGGGTTGCTAAGGTGGCAATACTGTGTTGTCACTTTTATCGGGGTATACAAAGTATAGAGGGTAGGGCAGGAAGGATCTCCTTGATGAAAGAAAAGGCTATATCTGAAGTAATCTACCATCGTTACTACATTATTCAGTCTATTTTAGCCAATTACTGTTGCCCATATGTCTTCTGTTGTTCCATAATGCTGTATGCAGCTAATCTGATACCGATTTCTCAGTATCATATTGCATTTAGGGCGAGGACCTTGATACTGACGACTGGCATGAAGCAATGGTTGATTAAGCTGGTTATTCTGAACATATTTATGATGAATTCTATTAGCATAAAGCCTGCAGAGGATATGCTGATTGTTACTATGATTATAGTATTATAAAGGATGGACATTTTCATTGATAAAACAAAAGGTCCTTCTGCCTTCTCATGTTGGTTTGCCTTGGATGAGGATCAGAATCCTCGAGTTATGGTGGGATCCTTGTTCTGCAAAACAAGTATATATACCCACGAGATGGGTGGTCTATGTTGTGATGGATGCCCTAGTTTACCCCGAAAGCCTTGATATTTGTGTGTTGGGGCTTTGCACTCACCTGTCTTCCCATTGCTTGCTATGTTGTAGACTTGTAGTGATCATTCTAGCATGGATTAATCTTGCTACATGTCATTGTACTAGTGGACTATATTTATTTGAATTGAGATATAGTACTAAAATCTGCAAACCTCAAGTGTTGTTACCATGAGAAACTGTGGTGATAATTCTGATCTGAATCAGTCTTGTGAACGATAGATGGGCAAGATTTCAACTGGTACAAAAAAAAAAGGGTCATACCAAGCTCAGAGCTCCCACAAGTTGGGTCTTGGTAAAGGAATTTTGTAGGCAGCCTTACCCTTACTAATTTTGCAAGGAGGCTGATTTGAACCCAGGACGTCCATGAAACAAATGAGAGACTCTTACCACTGCACTAGGCCCGCCCTTCGTATATGACTAAAATCTTAATCTAAAACCGCAAGGTTTGTTAGCATCAGAGAGCTGGTGCTCACAAAGGTAGTATTTTTATTTTTATTTAGACTTTACATCTGTTTTCACATACTCAATTTAACTAGTGTCTACGGAAGATCAGAAATGTACATGAGAACTATGTGTACTGATGGTGGGAAGAGAAACATATGTATATTTAGAGTCTTGGGAGGTGGTGCAGTGACTTTATGATATCATGGACACAGAGATTCTTCACGTGTGGAGGTTGAAGCGGCAAGGTAGTATTGTTGTGTCTTGTCTTGAGTAGTAGGGCTGTAAGGAAATCTCCTTTCACCATACAAACTCCCACCAAGATCCTTCAGACCACAATAATAATCCCTCACCATTTGACATCCTTGTGTGATGGGGGGTGCCTTTGCCAAAGACATTTCGTTGTTTCTGCATCATCTCCCAACACTCTAATGGACATCTGTTCCCTTTTCTCCATTTTCTGTACATATAGCTCTCCCATACATTTCTTATCTTTCTTACATGCTACAAGTGTGTTTTATCTAATGCTATATGCTTTCTATTTCCGTGAGAAGTTGAAACTAAACAAAAGTGAAAATTATGCTTGTTAAATGATGCTTTGAACAAACAAATGGTCCCTAAAGAACTAGTTTTTGTTTTTTGTCAGTATATTTAGAGGATATGTAGATCAATGATCTCTGCAACTATTGTAAAGAAATCATTATCAGATCTGTTGTAAAGAAAGTGGTATTAATTGAGTTATTAAGAAGCTTTCTGGTGCTTACGACACTTGTATGCAGCTTCAGATTCTATCAATATTCGTCAATTTCCTTTGAATGATTTGACTCTTAACTGAAGACTTGTGTTGCTGTCCAGACACCATCTTCATACTTCTATTCCCTTGATTTTAGCATGTCGGTAACAGCTTGCTAAATTGATGGTGAATTTGGTTACTATCATGACAGTGCTGTACTAATACATTAATTTGAGGATACAATTACAGGCATAGTCACAAGAAAAAAAAGAGCTAGTATCTGAACTTCTGATTTTACTGCATTTGTCACGTTTTGTTAAGTCGAATTTTACTGCTTGGATGACTTCCCTTGTTTCCTAATGTTCTAGAGACCTACATATTCCTGTCGTTGCTTGTGTCATGTCAACTTTGGTGATTTCTTATCAAAAAAAAAAACTTTGGTGATTTACTTGTGTTATTGTGCTGCAAAATGACAATCTAGTGTGTGTATATAACTGTTTCTCCTGGTCCTGTTAGCAAGGATCACAACAGTGGGCACTGTCTTAAAGGTTAAAGAAATAGCTTATGGTACTTGCTTGTGTTTTAAAAATATTCCTCATTTTTCTGTTTGTCCAAGAATAGCATATGCCTGTTATTACTAAGATCAATAGTTGGCCTGGTTTCAAAAAAAAAAAGATCAATAGTAGGCCAAGCAAAAGAATACTGGAGCACATGTGGTTCCTTCATGTTCCAACTTTATGGGATGCATATATTACTCAGTGTTGCCATTTAATTCCATGAAATGCTTCACTGGATTGATCCAAATGTTGCCCATGTTGATATACCTTTTACTTGTCTGGAGGTTGAATGCCCTGCTATCGTTCGTTCTTTGTTTATATCTGCACATGGGTCGCGTGACAGTTTTTTCTTACTCTACTATGCAGGTTTCTCTTCAACTGAAACACTTGTCCCAAGGAACCAAGATGCTGGCTTCCCAGCAACTGTGGCTGCTTTGAAGAATCCTAACCCTAAGGTGGTTTATGATGAGTACAACCATGAAAGATATCCTCCTGGAGATCCCAGCAAGCGTGCCTTTGCTTACTTTGTCCTGAGTGGTGGGAGGTTCATATACGCATCACTATTGCGTCTCCTCATATTGAAGTTTGTCCTGAGCATGTCAGCAAGTAAGGATGTGCTTGCCCTTGCTTCACTCGAGGTGGACCTCTCGAGCATTGAGCCAGGGACCACAGTGACCGTGAAGTGGCGTGGAAAGCCAGTCTTCATCAGACGCCGGACGGAGGATGACATCAAGCTTGCCAACAGTGTGGACGTGGCATCCCTGCGCCACCCAGAGCAGGACGCAGAGCGTGTGAAGAACCCTGAGTGGTTGGTGGTCATTGGCGTGTGCACTCACCTCGGCTGCATCCCACTGCCGAATGCAGGAGACTTCGGTGGCTGGTTCTGCCCATGCCACGGTTCCCACTATGACATTTCCGGGAGGATCCGCAAGGGCCCTGCGCCGTTCAACCTCGAGGTCCCAACCTACAGTTTCTTGGAGGAGAACAAACTGCTCATAGGCTAAGAGCTCGAAAACCACCTGTCTATTTATCTACTTAACTCAGGTGAATCCCTGCTGTGCTGTTATATTGTTTCTTCTTTTTATGGTTTGGCTAAAATTTTTGCTTCACGAGGATCATTGCCATGCGTTGATGGTCGACTGTTATCTGCCAAAGTGCATTTTTCAAGTACAAAATAATGTGATACTGTGCTGCTACTAAAATGTAAGTTGGAAGTCATTTGGAACTTCATTTTTCTGGGATACCGTAGGAAGGATATGGATTATTACATCTTTCTGGCACATTCTCGTGTGAAGAATAAGCGCTATTATTTTTCCCATTCTTGTGTCTGATGTGAAGTTACTGAATGAACTGGTTACTGGTTATAGTTTTGGATGTGGGGGGTTGAATTACATGAGCTCGTCTGATTGTTCTGTGTTATGCTACTGTGGAATGGCATGTATTCCGCTTCCACCGCTGGTGCCTGGTAGTGATAACTGACGGCTGTCTGCCTGTGGCGTTCCTGTCTGCGACCTCAACGAGTACAGCTGTACATGTTGTGGGCTTGTGACGGAAAATATAATTTTGTCTAGGTTTATCCTAAGCTGAAAACTTTTGCAAAATATTTTATACAGCTTTGGAACGAAGTCGAGGTGACTCGTTTTATATATTCAAATTGGACTCAAATCAAGGTTGGATCGTGCTTAGAAGCTCGGAAACCTTGTAGATCTCGAGTTCTTTACCCGCTATGCATCCATCGAGGTGTTGCTTTTTTATTAGGTATACTCACTAAACATGTAAACAACATAAACTTGTCTCATCCCTAGTAAACCAGAGAAACTATAAAAGTTTTGCCTAACACATAACAAGCATAACTTAAAAGCCCCCCCCCCCCTCCCCTCTGGCCGCAATTGGCACCTTCAAGCGTGTGGCTGCTGTGGCTTTGCGACGTGTCCGAAAACAGCTCCTTGTCCGCAGCCCCACCTCCCCTCATCTTTCCTCTTCCCTTTCAACTTCGGCATTTGGGGGGCCGGTCGGGCAGATCCGGGGCCGGATATGACACCTACAACCCGTGGCCCAGGGGTCTGGAAGGTCGGAGGTCGGCGGCCGTGGCTGGCCGCCGGTGGTGCCTAGACCTGCGCCCCTCCGGGGTGGCAGCGGCTGGCTAGGGCCAGCCGTAGCTTGGCGGTGGCCTTGCTGCTGCTGTGGCGAGCGGGGTCGACGGTGGCAGATGGCTAGCTGGCGCTAGCTGTGGCTAGTCTGGTTGTCTGGCTGGCTAGCAGGCTAGCGGCTGCTTGCCTAGCTAGCTGGCTGGCCATTGGTGCCTGTGGCCAGCTAGCTAATGGCCAGTGCTGGTGGCATCATCCCATGGCTAAATTGCGCCTAGCTCGTGGGGCAGGGGATGTCGCCTAGCGTGGTGGTGAGCCGTGGTTTCACTATTCCCTTGGCAGTCCGGTGCCAGTGCGCGGGACGCTCCTCTGCGGCTCTGGTCGAATAGTTTCTGGGTGAAAACTCTGCCCTGCTTCTTGCTTTGGGCCAGTGGCGGTGGCAATGCCCGTGTCATCTACCTTCTTGGAGGCGTCGCCGAAGTTTCTGTTCGCTGCGTGAGTCGCTGGTGTTGGTTCTGGGATGAAAATCCTTCTCGTGCGCTCCTTCCAACATCGTTGGTGTCTGTGGATGTCATCCCCTTCCTAGAGGCTGCGTTGGAGCACTTCTGCTGTCGTCCCGCTTCTCTCGCCAGAGTCGTTCCTCGCTGTGTTGTGCCTTCGTGTGCTTCAACTTACTCTTCGCTTGGTCTGTCCAACCCTGGTTTTTGGTGTTGCTGTAGTCGCTTAGTTCTTCGCAGCGGATACTTTGGCCGCTTGTGCTCTCTTTGATGGATGCTTTGTCGTCACTACTTCCATGGCGGATACTTTGCCGCTCTCTTCGCCGTCACTTTGGTCTCCCATCTTAGGCAGATACTTTTGCTGTTGAGTGTGTAAAGGCCCCCCTTCTTGCAGTTAGGGTCTGTTTGGCAAGGTTGTGCTCCCTGATTCTCTAGCTGTGCTCCCTGATTCTCTGGTGAAGTGATTCTGAGGCTAAAAATGATTCTCTTTGATTTTTTTAGTATAAACTCTTAAAATCACTATGGAGAATCACTTAACTGAATTAGGAGAAGATACTTTTTTCCAGCTCTTGATCTCTTAGTTCATTTCAGAGAATCATTTCATAGAATCAACAAAAATCACTTCACTCTGAAAAACCCGTTTGGCAGCCGGGGAGTGATTCTCTTCAAGAATCCGCTCCATGGAGCGCTCCCAAACGCACCCTTACTTTGTTGCTGCTTTCATGTCTTGCGAATGCTTTGCCGCTCCATGTCATCCTTGGCAGATGCTTTGCCACCGTGCTACCGGTTGCTTGCCTCTTCTACTCTTGGTGGATGCTTTGCCACCACGACTTCATCGCCTTTTGTTGGTAACCTTGCGTTGATGTAATTCCGCTTCTGCAGGCATAGTCGGTTATTAGGTCGGAGGCGGAGGGTTCTCTCTTCTTACCGCCTTTTCTTTCTCTTCTTGGTTTTTGTGCGTGGTTGGGTTGCTTGGCCACCTTCTTGGTGGTGATTTGTAACTTTTGCACTATGAGGGTTCTCTCGTAGTTGCGTCGCTGTAACTCTTCTCAGTTGTACTGATACTTCTACTTCTTAATGACAACTAGGCATGATTGCGAAAAAAGCATAACTTAAAACTCAATTTATAAAATTATTTGGTTATTAAAAGAAAGCACAAAATGCATTGCAGTTGCTTCCCACGCTCGACGAACATAGAAAATGTGCTTATTATTATTTTTAGAGAAATTTTACAGCGCTCGGAAATAATGAGAGCCATTCGTTTGGCTAGATCGGAAGTTCAAGAAAGAAGAGGAACTTACTGAGAGGAACTTAAGCTATGGATTGAAACTGAAATTTAGTGGGCAAGAACTAGCTCTAAATTTAATTTTGAAGGATAAAATAGTACTTTATGTGAGGGGTTTCTTCTTGCTGCTCCCTACTCGCACAATCCCATGAACCACAAATGCATACTCCAACGATTCGAGATCCATTGCCATCTAGGCAGCAGCGGCACCCAACGAATCGTCGCCCGCCAGCGGCGTTGCTCTGTCGCTGCCTGCCTAGGCTTTGCTCGGTTTGTTGATCACCATCGAGCGAGAGCGCGACAGCAGATGCATGCCGTCGTGGATGCTGGCGTCGAACACCGGCAGGGCGTCCGTGTTGAAACACTCGTTGCCGTTCATGGGAGGGAAACACACACGCAAGGCGGATGCCGTGTTGTTGCCGAACCTTCGAACACCGACGCGCCAGGGCCCAGGATCAGCGAGCCGCCTGCCGTCGAACACTCGTTGCCGTTCATGGGAGGGAAACACACACGCAATAGGCCGCCAAGCACGCGAAGGGAGCAGGCGGATGCCGTGTTGTTGCCGAACCTTCGAACACCGGCGACTATCCCTACAGCCGGCCATGTGGCAGGCCTTTGTAGGGATTGCCGCTTGCCGGTGAACCCTGTAGTCTGTAGATGGTCTGCGGCGGGCCCTGTAGGCGGTTGGCAGTGAGCCCTGGAGAGGCTGCCGCTGCAGCCTGTGCAGGCAGGAACCGGCGCCGGCAAGGCCCTCCCCGGCCCTGCTTTCCGTGTGTGTGAAACTGCGAGCTGCGTTCATCGTGGCTTTGTGCGACAGGCGAAACAATGACCGCAACAAAATGACGTAAGTGCCCATAATTACATCTAAGTAATTCGTTTTAATCAGACGGCTGCAAAAATTCCAATGGAGTGGAACCGCTGGTTCTGCCAAGCACGGTAACAAATCTCTTATCTTTACAGTGTTTCAATTACGTATAATATTGTAACCACTAACCAGTGTGTTACCCTAATAAACAATGTCCATCTTGGGTTGCTAAATACTACACGCATATATTTATACGGAAACATAAACGTAAACAGAAGGCAAAATATTTTCTAGGGATCGGAGAGTATACGCACATATATATGGGGCATAATACGTGGCAAAGTAGAATTACGTGTCGTGATAACGAAGAAACTAGGTACTCAAGCCGCACATGGCAACTCGATGAACTCGTCAAGTGTCAGCCGGCGTCCAATTCGACGGTCCAAGGGGAAGCCGTCAACGGTAGCGTCAAGGAAAAGCGTGTCCATGCTGAATTCCGGGTGCCCTCATCGATGATTGCGATCGCTCACGGTTAATGCAAATCCTAGACAATAATATGTATCTGCGATAGTGACATAAGTGTTTATTTATCTATACGTATGATAGAACAAAGGGAAGCCGTCGTGAAGAGACTATCTTGAGCCCATTCGCTTCACCGAAAAGTCATGGTCGAAAGTATTGTTCGCTGATTTGTTGTAAGAGAAAAACATTGTTCCGGTTAAAAAAACAAGCTAAAAAGTACGGATTATAACACAAGCGAACATGGCTTGTTGACCCTCTTATTTAGGGATGGACGTTTGGATGTCCAAATATCCGAAACATCCGATATCTCTGTATTTGTTTTTGTGTAAATATGTATATCTATATTCGTATGTATCCATATTCGTTTTTGAAGATTATTCTCTATCCGATTACACATCCATATTTGATAAAAAATGTGAAATATCCGATTGCAAAGTACAAATTATTTTGAAACATATAAATCTTATGATTATGATTAATTAACTATGTAAATGAAAATAATTTTAATATAACAAATGATATGTATCATTATTTAAAAGTTATCTATTGCTAATGTAGTTATAATATTAATGATACACAAATATTAAGTTTAATTAATTTTAATACGGCTAATCATATTAATTAGTATTATATTTTATTTATATACTTCTAGTATTATTTTAATTCAATAATTAATAAATATTATCTATAATTTTATTATATTATATATATTAATTGAAATATTGATTAAAGTGTTTTGTTTTTGTAGTTGTCTTTATCCATGGTATTATATAGCTCTATTTTAAATCCCTTCATCCATAATGATTTTATTATATCTTGAAACTATCGATAAGCAAACAGATACATATTATCTTCAAAATTAAATAGATATCCGAATATGAGATATCCGTTTTGCATTAGTATATGACAATATCTGTATTTGTATTCGAATTTCTAATTAAAATGTGGAAATAGTGATATCTGAATCTGTATCCATCCGAATCTAGTCTAAATCCATCCCTACTCTTATTTTAGAATCCGCAACATGATATTTTAGCGTGACCCAAAGTACGGCGACAAAATAGAATCCCAGTAGGATGGGTAGTATAGCATGGCTTGCATCTTAGGGTGTGTTTGGGTAAGTAGGGCACGAAGTTACACATCCGATGATACTTGTCTTATATTCCACGCATAAAAGATACATATTTAATGTTTTTTGAATGATTGTTGTTATGCTAGGCCATACAAAAGATAAATTCTAGTAACCAGACATTCTTATCTACAACATCCTTTAGAATAAA
The DNA here is from genome assembly GCA_038087645.1 of Saccharum hybrid cultivar R570. Classification (NCBI taxonomy): domain Eukaryota; kingdom Viridiplantae; phylum Streptophyta; class Magnoliopsida; order Poales; family Poaceae; genus Saccharum; species Saccharum hybrid cultivar. The sequence goes on from JAQSUU010000522.1 coordinate 1,043,651, forward strand.
CACAGAATCTATGGATCTTGACGCAATGACAAGCAGATGAGAGGATGAAGAAAACTAGTGTAGTGTCGTCGAGAATATAATTAGGATAGCATGGCACGAATGTAGGCTAGTTGTCATGCTGGCATGACCCGACGTGTCTCATGTGGCTAGAAGTCACGCTCAAAGCAGCATAAAAACACTAGAGGACCAAGCATGCCATGGGCCAAGTCCCACCTCTAATTAGACACACATAAGATATGATGTTAATATCCAAAATATAAGGACCAAAGGGAGAATTGGGAGTATAAAAATTTATTCGCGATAAACCTTAGCCATCCTACTCGTGGTTCTTGCCTAGTGACTAAAAGATTCACACTAATATCAAGTCCTTAGGGCCATCACACTAAACATGTCCTTATAAAAGGGCAAACAAAGATATTTTTGTTAGTTGCAGAGTTAACCCTATAGCTAAGCACAATCTATTATGCAACCCTAGTTGTCAGATACAAGGTTCTTGCACATAAACTAGCACTGACACCTAAGTTAAAAACAAGTAAGTAGTGCAAGACATAGAGCAAGGCAAACAGACAATGAGATCTATCCCGTGGTATCTGAAAGGTCTTGATGGCTAGAGGGGGGGTGAATAGCCTATTAAAAATTTCTACAAAGACAAGCTAAACAAGTTTATCAATAAAACAAATAGCGAGATGCGAGTTTTGCTTAGCCTACGGGGTGTTTGCAAGCCACCTAACCAATTCACAATTCTAGTAATTGCACTCAACCGCACAAGTCAAACCGAGAAGGAAACTACAACTAGCAAGCTACACAAAGAAGCTACTCTAGCAAAGCTAACTAGCTAGCAAAGATAACTAAGAAAGTAATGTGGAGTTGAGTTAGGAGGGTATCACCGAGGGGCGAAGTATTGAGCCAACCAATATGATCAACAATGAATACCAAGATAACCGAACACCGGGATCAATCAATCACAATATGAAAGTGATGACACGAAGATTTATCCCGAGGTTCACGTGCTTGCCGGCACGCTAGTCCCCGTTGTGTCCCTCTTCACCACGTGGTTCGGTGGCTAATCGGTCACACACCGAGCCTCTCAAAAGGCACCACAAGAACCTACCAAATGGCAAAAGGTTGTAATGACACGAGGAATATACTAATGTTGCCTTTGGTGCTTCGCCGAGGTAGGCACAAACCCCTCACAATCACCGGAGGTGGCCAAGAACAAACACCAACTCTTGCCAACGCCTCCAAGCTGCTCCAAGCCGTCTAGGTGGCGGCAACCACCAAGAGAAACAAGAATCCCGCAGCAAATCAACCACCAAGTGCCAACTAGATGCAATCTCACAATGCAAATGCACTTGGATCACTCAATCTCACTTCGAATATGCAAAGAAGCAAGAGAGATGAGTGGGAGGGGAGTTGCTTAGCTCAAAGTGCTCACAAGTATGTCAAATGTTCGAGAGAGAGAGCCTTGAGCCGTCCAACGAGTATTTATAGACGTACCCCTTCGAATATAGCCGTTAGAAACTTGAAACAGCCGAAGTCGCGTTGACCGGACGCACTGGTCCAACTGACCGGACGCGCCGGTCGCGCAACGGCTAGTTTCGCGAAGCACCGACCGGACGCGCCGGTCGCAACGACCGGACGCGCCGGTCACGACCGGACGCACCGGTCCCGTAACTGACCGGACGCGCTGGTCAACCCTAAGCCACGCACAACGAACCAGCGACCAGACGCGCTGGAGAACTGACCGGACGCCACAGTGCCCGCGTCCGGTTGGAGTCCAGTAAGCTCCCTGGACGACCGGACGCGTCCGGTCGCCTGTGACCGGACGCGCCTCGCGTCCGATCAAACAACTGAAAAACGCGCAGATACTGGACACTGACCGGACGCGTCTGGTCAAACAGTGATCGCGTCCGGTCCAGCGTCCGGTCACCACTGTGACCCCCGTTTGCCTCCGTTTCTTTTTTCGACTTCCGGCGTAGTGGAAAATAGGCATTTCATTTCCCCAAAAAATTGCCTGAATCCCGCGCTCGCACGCTCGGCGGGAGGGAGAGATGACCCCAAACCCTCTCTACCGCTTAAACTCCAACGCCATCGCAAATGTGCTAACACCACCAAGTGATCACGTCATGTGTGAGTGTGTTAGCATTTTCACAATCATTTTTCGAGGCGATATTAGTTCTATCCAAATGCATATGATCATGAAATGCACATCTAGAGGCACTTAGGAGTTCAATAGCCGCGTCATTCCCCTCTTTATAGTACGGCTATCTATCCTATAATGTAACCACACCCACTAGGTGTCTTGGTTACTAAAACACAACCCTTAAGCATATACCTTTGCCTTGATCACATAGGATTGCGTCCAAATCCAAGTGTGGCCATCATGATCACCATGTCCATCTTGCCACCAACCTTGGAATGTACTAATCCTCATATGCTACATACAACTTAGGCATAGGATTAGTACTTAGGCATTGTCACTAATTACCAACACCAAACATAGGACTTTCAATCTCCCCCTTGTTGGTAATTGGTGACAAACCTTTCACAAAGATATTATGATAAAATTTCGATTGAACCCATGTCACATTGTCCAAGTATATTACCATGTGTAAGAATTATGGACATGTGATCATGAATTCAAATTGATAGCAATGGCTCCCCCTACATGTATGCTATATGTTTGGATTTTGGAAGCATACATGTTAGATAGGAAAGATTAGGAGCATTGTCTACCAATAGGTGCTAAGTGTTTAAGATTATAGACCTTTGAAGCGTGATACCATCGGAGTAGCGATAAACACCATCTTAGCACCTTGTGTAGTTAGATTCCACTTGGAAAAACACAAATATAACTAGAAACCTCGTGAGATCAATCATTATAAGCAAGGCTCTAGTACCACTTTGAAAAACATGAAGCAAGAAAAATCTAACTACTTCCTATTCATGCTAGTATCTCAATGCAACATTCAAATTATACTAGCAAGTCACCACACAAGCAATGTATCGGAGAAAACGGAATGCATAACTATGCATCATACAAATGACGTGCACATGTAAATGCAACATTCATGCTTAAGAGCTTGCTCCCCCTACTTATGTGCTCAAAATTTTAGTTGATCCCCTTCTTTTATCAATTCTCCCCTTTAGGTTTTCTCCCCTTTTAGAATCTATCTTGTGAACAACATTTTCTCCCCCATAACATTTTCTTCCCCTTTGAGTTCTATCTTTGTGAACAATATTTTCTCCCCCTTTGGCACCAATTGACCACAAGGAGCAAACTTTAGATAGATTATCATGTTGAAGCAAATATTTAGACAAGTGATCTAGATTAAACACTTAGGATCACAAGCTACTTAAACAAGTTATATGCTACCACTAGATCATACAAGTCATGGAAACAATAGTGGCACCATATAAACTTCAAATTCATTTGATTTTCATGAATGAGCCTAGAACATATAAATTATGGCTAGATGCACTAAACAAGTCCTTAGCATAGAATGTATGACATGTCAACCAATTGTACCTTGGGGCTCGAAGGAGAGGCATGTCATATATGGGGTGCATCAACTCATGTTGGAGAAGTCAAGTATGTTCAACTCATTCTTTAGCTTGTGAAATCTCTTCTCATCAAGTGGCTTGGTGAATAGATCGGCTAATTGATCTTCGGTGCCCACACTCTCAATAGCAATGTCACCCTTTTGTTGATGATCTCTAATAAAGTGATGGCGAACATCAATATGCTTTGTTCTTTGATGTTGAATCGGATTGTTAGTTAGCTTCACGGCACTTTCATTGTCACATAGCAATGGCACATTCTTGAAATTGATTCCAAAATCCTTCAATGTTGCCTTCATCCACAAGATTTGTGCACAACAACTACCCGCGGCGATGTATTCGGCTTCGGCGGTAGATAGTGCAATACTATTTTGCTTCTTGGATGACCATGAGACAAGTGATCTTCCCAACAATTAACATGTCCCGGAAGTGCTCTTTCTCTCCACTTTATCACCGGCATAGTCGGAATCCGAATATCCAACTAGCTCAAAACTTGCACCTTTGGGATACCACAATCCAACATCTTGTGTATGCTTTAAGTACCTCAATATTCTCTTTGTTGCCTTCAAATGACTTTCTCTTGGTGAGGCTTGAAATCTTGCACACATACATACACTAAACATCACATCGGGCCTTGATGCCATCACATAGAGTAGGCTACCAATCATTGATCTATATAGCTTTTGATCCACCATGTTGCCACTCTTGTCACTATCCAAGCTTCCACTAGTGCCCATTGGAGTTGTAATACTCTTTGCATCTTCCATTCCAAACTTTTTGAGCATATCTTTGATGTACTTGGTTTGGCTTACAAATGTTCCTTCCTTCATTTGTTTGATTTGAAGTCCAAGAAAGAAACTAAGTTCACCAATCATTGACATTTCAAATTCCTTTGCCATCATTTTCCCAAACTCATCACAATAATCTTGATTGGTTGAACCGAATATGATATCATCAACATATATTTGCAATACAAATAAGTCTTTCCCAATCTTCTTGGTGAATAGTGTTGTATCAACTTTGCCCATGACAAATCCTTTGGATAGCAAGAAGTCCCTCAATCTTTCATACCATGCTCTAGGTGCTTGCTTTAATCCATACAAAGCCTTCCTTAACTTGTATACATGATTGGGTTTCTTGTCATCTTCAAAACCGGGAGGTTGCTCCACATACACCTCCTCTTGAATGTACCCATTGAGAAATGCACTCTTTACATCCATTTGATATAGCTTGATATTGTGAGCACAAGCATAGGCAAGTAAGATCCTAATTGCTTCCAATCTTGCAACTGGGGCATAAGTCTCACCAAAGTCAAGACCCTCTATTTGTGTGTAACCTTGAGCCACTAGTCTTGCTTTGTTCCTTACTACTATCCCATCTTGATCTTGCTTGTTGCGAAAGACCCATCTTGTTCCAATGACATTGTGATCCTTAGGCCTTTCAACTAGTTCCCATACTTCATTTCTCTTGAAGTTGTTGAGCTCTTCATGCATTGCATTTACCCAATCCGGATCTCTCAATGCTTTATCTATGTCCTTGGGTTCTTCCATTGACACAAAAGAAGAGTGAGCACAAAATGATGCCAATCTTGATCTAGTTTGAACTCCCCTTTGTATGTCACCAATGATGGAATCCAATGGATGGTCTCTTGCAATGTTAGTTGGTTGAAGCACTTGGACTTGATTGCTTGGATGTTGATGTTGATCATGAATTGGAGATGATGAACTAGCCACTTGTTGATCTTTGAGATGATGTACTAGTTTGATTTTGCATTAGAGAACCACTAGCTTGAGTGATTGGACTTTGGAGCACTTGATCTTTGTTGTCATCTACATTAATAACTTGCTTTGGTCTAATATCACCAATATCCATTTCTTTCATAGCATTACTCAATTGAGTTCCTCTCACATCATCCAAGTTATCTTCTTCATCTTAAGAGCCATTTGTTTCATCAAACTCAACATCATGCACTTCTTCAAGTAAACCACTACTCAAATTCCAAACTCTATAAGCTTTGCTAGTAGTTGAGTAACCAAGTAGAAATCCTTCATCACATTTCTTCTCAAACTTGCTCAATCTAGTGCCCTTCTTCAAGATATAGCATTTGCAACCAAATACCCGAAAGTATGCAATGTTGGGCTTTCTTCCATTTAAGATTTCATATGGTGTCTTCTCTAGAAACTTGTGGCAATAGAGGCGGTTGCTATAGAAGCAAGCCGTGTTGATTGCTTCGGCCCAAAATGAATGACTTACATTATACTCATTCAACATTGATCTTGCCATATCAATTAAGGTTCTATTTTTCCTCTCAACTAGGCCATTTGATTGAGGTGTATACTTGGCCGAGAATTGATGTTTGATTCCAAGCTCTTCACATAGCTCATCAACTCTTGTGTTTCTAAACTCACTTCCATTGTCACTTCTTACTTTCTTGATTGTGGTCTCAAACTCATTTTGCACTCTCTTGATGAACTTCTTGAATATGTCAAATACATCACTCTTGTCCACAAGAAAGAATACCCATGTGTATCTAGTGAAATCATCCACAATCACAAAACCATACTTGTTGCCACCAATGCTTGTGTATGTAGTTGGCCCAAATAGATCCATGTGCAACAACTCAAATGCCTTAGAAGTACTCATAATGCTCTTCAATGGATGAGTGTTGCCTACTTGCTTTCCGGCTTGACATGCACTACATAGCTTATCTTTCTCAAATGTGACATCCTTCAAGCCTCTAACTAAGTCATGCTTTACTAACTTGTTCAATTGCTTCATGCCAACATGACCAAGTCTTCTATGCCATAACCAACCCATACTTGATTTGGTGAGCAAACATGTTGAAAGTTGAGTATCACTAGCATTAAACTCAACCAAGTATAGATTCTCATATCTAAAACCTTTGAAGATCAAGTTAGAGCCATCAACACTAACTATCTCCACATCATCAACACCAAATATACACTTGAAACCGAGATCACACAATTGAGCAACCGAGAGAAGATTGAAGTTCAACTTTTCGACTAAGAGCACATTGGAAATGCTATGATCATTTGAGATTGCAATCCTTCCAAGAGCCTTTACATCACCCTTGCTATTGTCACCAAATGTGATGCTATCAATGCCACTATCATTTGATTTGAGAGAGTTGAACATTCTTGAATCACCGGTCATATGTTGAGAGCACCCACTATCAAGCACCCAATGCCTTCCTCCGGCCTTGTAATTAACCTACAAAACAAATTAATGTTTCTTAGGTACCCATACTTGTTTGGGTCCTTGGAGATTAGTCACTAAGCTCTTTGGTACCCAAATGGCCTTCTTCTTTGGGCCCACAATTGGTATACCAACAAACCTAGCATGCACACCTTTCTCACCCTTGGTAAGCACATAACAAGAATCAAAAGAAATGTAAGGTACATTAGCATTTTTCTTGTTCTTGTTCATTTTATTGCAATTAATCTCTAGATGCCCAACTTGCTTGCATCTATTGCAATAACGACCATTGCCCTTCACAAAGCGAGGCTTTGGAGTAGCAAAGGCCGCTTTGCCCTTCTTGGGAGTATAGCCTAATCCCTCTTTGTTAAGAGAGAACCTTTGGCTACCCAAGCATTTTAGCAAGCGGGCATCCCCACCATAGGCATTGCCTAATGCGCGGGTGAGATCATCCACCTCTCTCTTGAGAGTCTCAACCGCAAGTGATGAATCACTAGTAGTAGAGGTAGAGTTGGTTGTGGTGGATGATGATGAGCTACATGAAGCATTAGTAGGACTAACAAATAAAGAATCATCAATAATATCACATGTTAGTCCAATATCACAAGTGACAATCACTTGCTCCTCCTTAGCTTCCTTCATGAGCTTTTCCAACTTAAGGTCCTTTTTCTTGATGAGCTCAAGTAGAGTGGAGTGGGCTTCCTTAAGCCTAGTGTGAGCAATTTCAAGATCCTCGTGGTCTTCCTTTAGACACTCACGAGAAGCCTCTAGCTCATCAAAGGATTTTTTAAGAGCTTTGAGCTCTTGTTCAATTCCTTTGCACTCCTTACTCTTTTTGAGAGCAACAAGCTCCTCCATCAAGGCATCATTTTCATTGCTCTTGGCAATGAGCTCTTGTTCCAAGATTTTGTATTTCTTGGTTGTCCTCTTGTAGCCCTTGCTCATTTGATCTATTATGCCTAATAGATCATCCTTGGAGTAGTCCTCATCCTCCTCATCATCACTCCTACAATCATCACTAGCACAAGAATCATCATCACTATCATCATGTTTTACCTTGGTAGGCTTGGCCATAAGGCATGTTGATGTAGTGTCGAAGATGGATGGCTTGTTGGAGAGGGCGATGTTTGCAATGGCTCGCCGAGTGATCCTCTCATCATCACTAGAGCTTTCATCATCATCACTATCGGAGTTGTCACTATCCCAAGTGACTACATAACCACCACCCTTCTTCTTGTTGTTGAAAGTGAAGCTCTTCTTTGCTTTCTTCTCATTCTCTTTCTTATCCTTCTTGTTCTTCTTGAGCTTCAAGTCCCCATTATGAAATCTCTTATCTTCATAGGGGCAATCCGCCACTATGTGATCGGGGCTATTGCAATTGTAGCAAAGGGTCTTTGCCTTTATAGTGTCTCTCCTCTTCCTTGCCCCATATCCTTTCTTCTTCATGAACCTTCCCATCTTGTGCACAAGGAGGGCCATGGTCTCATCATCGAATGGATCATCATCATCACTTTCTACCTTGCTCTTGCCCTTAGAGGATGAAGCCTTGAATGCAATGGGCTTCTCTTGCTTGACCTTGGTCTCCTTCTTCTCTTCTACCTCATCTTCATCATCATTGTATTGGGCATCGGTCATTATATCTCCAAGCACATTGGTTGGTTTGACCTTGTCCAATCCCTCTCTAAAGATCATTCTTCTCAAGATGGCAAACTTCTTGGGTAAGCACATCAAGAACTTGTGTGAGAAGTCCTTGTCCTCAACCTTCTCCCCAAGCCCCTTGAGATCATTGACAATGACTTGGAGCCTATAGAACATCTCCGGGATGGATTCATCATCCTTCATCTTGAATGTGGAGAACTTGTCCTTGAGCATATATAGTTTGGCACTTTTTACTGTTGAAGTGCCTTCATATGTTTCTTCAAGCCTTATCCAAAGCTCATTTGCCTTTTCAAGATCTTTGATTTGCTCAAATACTTTATCATCAATGGCACGATAGATTGTGTCAAGTGCCGCCGTATTGCATTGTTTGTTGATGCGGTCATTGGGAGTGAGGTTTTCCTCATCAAGAATGACGTATCCTTCTTTGGTCACATCCCAAACCTTCTCATGTATATTGCCTAGATATTGCTTCATCTTCCTTTTCCAATGATCAAAGGAAGAGACGCCATCAAAGAATGGAGGCTTGCCATTAACATGATTGAACATAACTTGAGCCATCTTACACCGAGGTTGTTAAGCCTTACAAACGGTGACCACGGCTCTGATACCACTTGAAAGGTCTTGATGGCTAGAGGGGGGGTGAATAGCCTATTAAAAATTTCTACAAAGACAAGCTAAACAAGTTTATCAATAAAACAAATAGCGAGATGCGAGTTTTGCTTAGCCTACGGGGTGTTTGCAAGCCACCTAACCAATTCACAATTCTAGTAATTGCACTCAACCGCACAAGTCAAACCGAGAAGGAAACTACAACTAGCAAGCTACACAAAGAAGCTACTCTAGCAAAGCTAACTAGCTAGCAAAGATAACTAAGAAAGTAATGTGGAGTTGAGTTAGGAGGGTATCACCGAGGGGCGAAGTATTGAGCCAACCAATATGATCAACAATGAATACCAAGATAACCGAACACCGGGATCAATCAATCACAATATGAAAGTGATGACACGAAGATTTATCCCGAGGTTCACGTGCTTGCCGGCACGCTAGTCCCCGTTGTGTCCCTCTTCACCACGTGGTTCGGTGGCTAATCGGTCACACACCGAGCCTCTCAAAAGGCACCACAAGAACCTACCAAATGGCAAAAGGTTGTAATGACACAAGGAATATACTAATGTTGCCTTTGGTGCTTCGCCGAGGTAGGCACAAACCCCTCACAATCACCGGAGGTGGCCAAGAACAAACACCAACTCTTGCCAACGCCTCCAAGCTGCTCCAAGCCGTCTAGGTGGCGGCAACCACCAAGAGAAACAAGAATCCCGCAGCAAATCAACCACCAAGTGCCAACTAGATGCAATCTCACAATGCAAATGCACTTGGATCACTCAATCTCACTTCGAATATGCAAAGAAGCAAGAGAGATGAGTGGGAGGGGAGTTGCTTAGCTCAAAGTGCTCACAAGTATGTCAAATGTTCGAGAGAGAGAGCCTTGAGCCGTCCAACGAGTATTTATAGACGTACCCCTTCGAATATAGCCGTTAGAAACTTGAAACAGCCGAAGTCGCGTTGACCGGACGCACTGGTCCAACTGACCGGACGCGCCGGTCGCGCAACAGCTAGTTTCGCGAAGCACCGACCGGACGCGCCGGTCGCAACGACCGGACGCGCCGGTCATGACCGGACGCACCGGTCCCGTAACTGACCGGACGCGCTGGTCAACCCTAAGCCGCGCACAACGAACCAGCGACCGGACGCGCAGAAGAACTGACCGGACGCCACAGTGCCCGCGTCCGGTTGGAGTCCAGTAAGCTCCCTGGACGACCGGACGCGTCCAAGTGATCACGTCATGTGTGAGTGTGTTAGCATTTTCACAATCATTTTTCGAGGCGATATTAGTTCTATCCAAATGCATATGATCATGAAATGCACATCTAGAGGCACTTAGGAGTTCAATAGCCGCGTCATTCCCCTCTTTATAGTACGACTATCTATCCTATAATGTAACCACACCCACTAGGTGTCTTGGTTACTAAAACACAACCCTTAAGCATATACCTTTGCCTTGATCACATAGGGTTGCGTCCAAATCCAAGTGTGGCCATCATGATCACCATGTCCATCTTGCCACCAACCTTGGAATGTACTAATCCTCATATGCTACATACAACTTAGGCATAGGATTAGTACTTAGGCATTGTCGCTAATTACCAACACCAAACATAGGACTTTCAGTATCGGTAGTAAAGACGCAACCCCTAGTCCACACTGCAGGTCCACCGAGGTGCACTTCTGGACACCAATTCTCTTCCAATCACAGTGTTTACCCGACTGACCAAAGGAATTTTTTTTGCGAAGGGAAGGGGGACTTATATTAAACCTTGGCACAGTACATCCCCAAATTATACATGAAAAAATTTGAAATAAAAAATACATAATGTTTTATCCAGATTTTTTCATCGTCTTCTTCCCCAATGGCTTCCCTCGAACGCCGGAGCCAAAGTGCAGTCCTTATGCCGAATCCAATGACCAACCCTAAAACATTGGACATGCCGCAAGATCTAACACTTCGGAACCAGTCCAAAACGCATCTAAATCGCTGAAAGAATATCGGCAGTTGCATCGTCGAGTATGACATAGGCTGCAGAATCATCACCTGGAGACCTTGAATTCCTCTCCATGACCATCGACGATGAGATCACTGATCTGGAGTCGCTGTCCTCGTAGGGGACTCCCAGAAGCACCCCTCCCATTGCAGATAAAGGCCACAAATTGGCCGCCTGCCGATGAAATCGATGGCTGCAACGACGATCTCATCATGACAATCACCGAAGTCATCGCAGGAAATTCACTACTACAATAATCTTTACCGAGACGGGCAAAACCAATTAACCGAGGCGGTTTGCTACCCGCCTCGGATCAAAGGTCATGGTAAATGGCCTATTTTCTGAGGCGGTTTGCTGCCCGCCTCGGTTAATCAAATAAAAAACTAAAAAAAAAGAAAAAATCCCATAGCCCAACCCTAACCAGGTTTGGATCTGGGCCTCACACCGCCACACATGCGCCCCGCTGCCGCCGCCCCTGCGCGCTCCCCGATAGCCGGGATCCACCTGCCCACAGCCGGATCTAGCCTCCCGCCGCCGGATCCGGTTATGCCCATGCCGGATCTGCTTCGTCGTTGCCAGAGACGGCCGGATCCACTACCACACCGGTGGAGAGGGAGGATGGGGCCTAGGGCGGCGCCACCGTCCATATCTGCTGGAGAGGGATGAGCACAGGAGCCATGCCGCCTCCGCCATGGCGTGCTGCCATGACTGTTGCTGCTCCTGCTCGCCATGACTGCTGTTGGAGCACACTGGAAGAGGGGGCCGCCGCTACCTGCTGCTGCTCCTGCTCGCTAGGGGTCGCTGCCTCCTGCTTGCTGGGGGACGCAACCTCCTGCTCACCGGTGAGTGAGAGAGAGAAGAGCGAGAGAGAGAGAGAGGCCGGTGAGTGAGAGAGGGGGCGCTGAGGAGGGGTCGAGCGAATGGCAAAGTCGTGAAGTCGCGAGCAGCACTGCGGGGTTCAGCGGTGAGAGAGGAGTTGAGTGGATGGGCTAGGGTTTTGAGCGGCGCATATATACTTTGACCGAGTTTTGGGCCGAGATGGACTTCTGCTAGGCTTTGGGAATATTAACCGAGGCGGGCCTTATAAGAGGTTCGCCTCCGAAAATAGGGCATTTTTAAGGCCCGTCTCGGTTAATAGATTTTAGGAGGCGGTTGTTTTTTAACCGTCTCTGTAAATCAATTTTGCGAGGCATTTTTTTTAACCGCCTCGGTTAATCCAAGGCATTAGCCAAGGCGGTTGGAATTTCTGCTCGTCTCCGAGACCCATTTCAAAACGCCTCAGAAAAGATTTTTTGTAGTAAACACGATGCCCACCGAAAATCATCTGATTTCACCGAAACATTATTGGACCAAACCCTAATCAACTAGATAGAAAAACCACGGGAAAAAGGATGGGTCCCCTCCCCTTCTTGTCTCCTGCAGACGCACCAGAGAGGAAGAAGGAGAGGGGCCCTAGATGTGGCGGCGGCGGAGCGAGGAGTGGTGGCAGTGGCGGAGCAAGGTGCGTCTCCCATGCGATCCTTATTGGATTGTTGACATTTACTACTGCTGTTACTAAACTAACAACACCAGTAAATGTATGGTAATGATTAACATGTCCTTAGCACACTAGTCACCTATCACATACCTACACTCCTAAGCTTGAACTAAGTTATCATCCCTAGTTATATAGCTAGAAATGTATATTGGTACTATATAAAGGAATCTATCATTTTATGTGACTAGGCAGAAATAATAAGAATGAATATATGAATAAGATTGATTCTGCAAGCAGACATATAATTATACCATTGTGGCATTTTACCTAGAGTATTACTAGGTTGTCAATTTATATTTATACCACTGGAAAGGTCTAGCTAAACAGGAAATCTATAGTATTGATAACTTACTATATATATGATGAATGAGAGATAAAATCAATATCATACACTCTACTCAGAACAGAAATAAGTCACATGATAAAGATATATATGATAAGTAATGATTAGTCATCATAATAATAAGATAATAGATTCACTCAGTGCACTCTAGCTACTACAATAATGTCGTAAGACCCAAATACTAGAGAGATAATTCCTAATGTAGTTCTTTAATCACAAGTCAATGAATACTCTAATTAGTGCAACTACATCTAACCATCATTGTTAACATTACTACTATGTCATTATCCACACATAAGGAGCATCAACTAGAGAGGCTTTTAAGACGCAACCGTCACCTCCGACACGACCGCGCTCTACATAACCTATGCACAGGGGATGGACTACAGAGGACTCAACGAAGCTATAATAGTCACCTTCGCGATCTACCACACGTCCCAGAACATCAGGGAGCACTTGTAGATATGCAATATATCTAAGCACCACGCCTATATAATGCAAATCATCTACCCTAGGTACCTTAGGATAAACACTATACGAGCATATGCATGAACTCAATAATAATAAAGTAACTATGCTAGACATATAATCAAAGTAAATAATGAACATTGCAATCAAGAACATAAACAAGATAAAGATTAATGTTGTCATAACACTGTAATAAACACACAATGATGAATAATATAATGAGAGAGGAGAGCACGAGAATAGTACCAATCTCCACGCTCTTGACAACGTTGGGAATCCAAGCTAGGTTGACCAACTTGACTCCCTCTAGATCTAGTCTAACTAGGCTATCGCTATAAACTAGAGGAACTCTGAGGAACTAGGGTTTCTGACTTTGGATAGCTTGATCTCCAAATGACTTGATGGCTCCAAGTGCGGTCAGGCTCCGTATATATAGTCCGGTGGGATGCACGTGAACCTTTGGATCAAACCGACTTGACGTAGGGCTAAGATTAATCCTCAAGGTCGGTGGAGGAGGCTCGCAGAAGATGACTGGTGGGGCCCACAACCAGGGGCCGGTCGGCCTAGGGGCCTGGTGCCGCCTGGCCTCCTCCAGAAGCTTCTAGAGTCTCGCTTTCGCCTATTACCTTCTCATGTCTTCTAGAGTCTTCTAGCGTATCTTTCGTGGTGGAATTCCGATAATCCGTTTGATAATTAAGTCCCTCTTGTCGGTTTTTCTAGAATAATCCCTGGAAAATAACAATTCACCAAAACTCATGGAATTTATCAGATAAAACCCTAGACTCCTCTATTTCCATGTTTATTGATCATTTCTCATGTTTATTGCGCTATAAAATGTTGACGCTATCCACTGTCAACATGGACCAAAGGCAATGAAGTCACACAATCTCTCATTCCAACCAACTCTTCTGATCATGGTGTTGAACTACAACCAATCAAATATAGTGTCATAAATCATGGAGTCTCATAATTGACACCATTATCACACGATACGATCATGGTGTTGGATTGCAAACTAAAGGCAGGTATGAATCACCAACTCTCACAACCTCCACCCAATCCCGATCACCATAGTGTCATGTACACTACTAAGCTTCTCCACTGAGATAGGGGTCTTCTCATTCCCCACACACCAATACGACGTCGTTCCACATCACCCATGAAGAGTGGCCACCAAGAAGGACACCTCGCCTTCACGGGAAGGTCGCCAAGATATCAAGTGCTTTGGCTCACGATAACTACAACCCTCATTGCCACACAACACTCACATAAGCAGGACCACTCTCATATGTACGTGTGTCCCTCATGGCCCTAACACATTACATCTCACGCTTGATCCTCACTTTGCTCTCCTCTAAGATCATGTATTCTCCTCAGCCTTCTCAATGCCAAAAGGCACTATAAGAAACCCCCTTGGGGAGTATTTATAGCCCAACATCTCCTAGAGTAGTTAGTTTTAGCTAGTGTGGTTAGTAGCTCTTGTGGGGTGAAGTGCCTTAGCATAGAAGTCAATTGCTACTAGAATTGAGTAGGAGGTTGATTGTTTGAACTAGAGCTAGTGCTTCTAGTTGCTATTAGGATCATATCTTGTACTGACCACTTGCTCTAATAATTGTGCTTTGTAGAGCAATTTTTATAGGCTATTCATCCTCCCTCTAGCCATCTAGATCCTTTCACGAGTACTATTTCAAAGCTCCAGTGCTCACAACTCCGCTGGCACCATAAGATAACATTCACACACTCGACAATAGCCTAGCAAGAGCACTAGTGTCGCCTCATGGTGCACACAAGAGGGCTCCAATGAGTGTAAAAACAATCTACCGAGCTCCTTTTCTCAAACCTTTTCAAATGGCTAATTCTAAAAGGTCTCCCACAAATGACCAACACCCTTAACATTGAGTTAGCATTTGCAAACATTTTTTAAAGGGTCACGCCACTCAATCCTAATACATAGGTAAAATTAGATCACTCTATCCAGTGGCACTAGATAACCGCATTAGCGATTAGATTTGTCCCTCTTTATAGTATGACTATCTATCCTATTAACCCAATCATTTCCACTTCTCTAATCACCTCATGGTTGGTGGTAAACAAAACCATACGCTATACCTTTGCCTTGCATACGTCTTTCATCTTCTCCGCTTCTAGCATCCATTGCTTTTCATCTTCACTCTCAACTTGTTGATCTTTTACATGGTCATGCCATCTCTCCCTCATATCCACCTATAGTTCAACCTTGCTTGTGGACTATCGCTTTTACCTTTCACTTCTCATATAAAAACATTAGTCCATAAGTATTATCATTTATTACTAAAATCTAAACGGGACTTTTAGAGTTCCAACTAAAGTGATTAGTATATGATGTCGGTAGTAGCACTCTGCGAAAATAATTTTTAGCCAAAAGCTCCTAGGATGGATTTTAAGTTTGAACTTGGTTCAGATACTAATATTCATTATAATTACATTAAAACAAAATCATGTTTAAACATGAACACAGGAATTTAATAAAAATAGCATAGAATCTTTTACAAATCAATCCATTTTTACGGAAAAATGTAGGATTTAGAATAACATTACCGCGACTCAAAGGGGCATTAGCCCGGTAAACATGATATTCTGTTTTACCACTCTTCAGCAATAATTATAATTCTTTATAAGCTGGTAACAAACTTTCTCAATCAAGGCAAGAAGAGAACATTTTAAGTAGGCATTCAGTACTAAAACCGTGGAAAGAGAGGATTACAACTTCACTAGATAGGTAAACACCAAAAACACTAGTGACTATTAATTATTGTGATTAACACTAGTTCAACCTTATTCCTAAACTATGACTGAAGGGGGAAAAAAATAGATACTGTGGATTCAGAGAGGGGCTGCAGCTTCCGTTTGATAACTGTGGACTAGTTGGTCGCTGGACCCATTCTCCTCTCTCTCTCTCTCCTCCCCCTCCTCTCCATTTGTCCCTAACAAAATCTCTCCTTTTGCTTAGTTTCCCCAACCTGCTCCTGTTTATCGAATTCCTAAATCCAATCCTTCCAAGCTCTCTCTTTGCTGCGGGAGGTCGAGGCCGAAGAGGTCGTCCGGGATGGGATCACGAAAGGGGTGGCTCCCCATCGTGGCCCTCCTGCTGTTGGCCGCCTCTGCCCTCTGGCCGGCGGTCGCAGCAGCAGCAGCCGCCGCAGCCGGCGGCGCCAGCGGCGGCGGCGAGGCCGAACACGCCGTTCAGCAGCATAGCGAGCGCATCTCAGGTGCCCCACCTTCTTCCCTTCTTCATTTCCGAAGTTGGTTCTGTGTGATTTAGGAACTTGATTTTTTTCCCCTCCCCTTCGACGTGTTGCTTCTCGTAGCCTACCTTGGAATCCGAGGCCTACGTTGCTGTTGATTTCTTCGTTCCGTGTGATACTAATCTCTTGTAGCTGTGGAGTTGGAGATTGAATAGGTTGATTGCTGAATATGGTTTGTTGTTGCTGTTGATTAGACTTGTGGACTAGGACGTCTTTGAGGCTAATGGACAAATCTGTATCAGTTCAGCCGAATTTGCTTTCCATTTTTGCTTTTTTTTTAACTTTTTCACCGTGAAAGTTTTCAGGTTCAAGCTCGATCCTTTTGTAATTAGCCGTGGATGGTACTATCGCCGTTTAGTTGTTATCTGTAGGGTTAATTTTGGGTGTCCTCCTTCGTTTAATCCACAAGAATGTCTTGCTTTTGTTACTTGTTTGGTTGATCACTAACAAATATCTAAACATGGAAAAGGAGCCTTCTTTATATGCAGCTGTATACAGGTAATTTGGGTTCGGTTGGCTGAAATGGTATGGAATCAAAGATGAGCCCAACTTAATGACATGAATGGTTCAACTTTAAAAAAGCTATTCTATCATAAGCTTAGACTGTAGTCAACATGGAGAGGTTGCTCGCAATTTTATGTAGAAAAATCTCCATACGATTGTTTTGCTCTTGAATTTGTCTACTTCATATTGTGTTCATGTGTATTGCTTGTGTGTACTGAAACAGCAATTGTGAAACTGTAGGGAGTGCTGGTGATGTGTTAGAAGATAATCCTGTGGGGAGGTTGAAGGTCTTCATTTATGACTTACCAAGGAAGTACAACAAGAAGATGGTCACCAAGGATCCACGGTGCCTCAGTCACATGTTCGCCGCTGAAATTTTCATGCATCGTTTCTTGCTCTCAAGTGCTGTCCGGACACTAAATCCCAAGGAAGCTGATTGGTTCTATACACCAGTTTACACTACTTGTGATTTAACTAATGCTGGACTGCCCTTGCCATTTAAGTCACCACGGGTGATGAGGAGTGCAATCCAATATATTTCAAACAAATGGCCCTTCTGGAATAGGACTGATGGTGCAGATCACTTCTTTGTTGTTCCGCATGATTTTGCATCATGCTTCCACTATCAGGTGAGTGCCCATGTTCATCATGCTTTTCATTGTGTGCAATCTTGCCTTTTAATGCCTTAACTTCCATTTTACTCAGAAGTTGTATGTGTAACAATTGTATTGACATTTCCAGGAAGAAAAGGCTATTGAGCGTGGAATTCTTCCATTGCTGCGACGTGCTACATTGGTCCAAACTTTTGGACAGGAGAATCATGTTTGTCTGAAGGAGGGTTCCATCATTATTCCACCCTATGCTCCTCCACAGAAAATGCAAGCTCACTTGATTTCCCCTGACACTCCACGCTCAATCTTCGTTTACTTCCGGGGACTTTTCTATGACACTGGAAATGACCCTGAGGGCGGATACTATGCAAGGTAGCAACTGCTTTTCAAGTTTGAACATATTTGAATCTGGTGTTATTGTTTGATACCTTTATTCACTTCAATATTGTTGTACAGAGGTGCGCGAGCTTCGCTATGGGAGAACTTCAAGAGCAACCCTCTGTTTGACATTTCCACAGACCACCCTGCCACTTACTACGAAGACATGCAACGTGCTGTCTTCTGCCTGTGCCCATTGGGCTGGGCACCATGGAGCCCTAGGTTGGTCGAGGCTGTGGTCTTTGGTTGCATTCCCGTCATCATAGCTGATGATATTGTGCTTCCATTTGCGGATGCAATCCCATGGGAGGAAATCGGAGTCTTTGTCGAGGAGAAGGATGTCCCAAAGCTAGACACAATCCTCACGTCCATGCCTATAGATGACATCTTAAGAAAGCAAAGGTTACTTGCAAATCCATCGATGAAGCAGGCCATGCTGTTCCCGCAGCCAGCGCAACCAAGGGACGCGTTCCACCAAATCTTGAACGGCCTTGCTCGGAAGCTCCCGCACCCGGAGAGTATGTACTTACAACCTGGCGATCAGCGCCTCAACTGGACCGCCGGACCTGTGGGAGATCTGAAGCCATGGTAGAGAAGAGAAGAGAAGAGCTATCTTCGTTTTGGATAAGCTCTGCCATGAGAACCCCCTAGGACTAGTGCATACTTCATGAAATGCGATGTGATCAAAATGCTGTGTGCTTTAGGTGCAAAAATACACCTTGGCCGTGCCTAGTCCTTATGAATATGATGTAACTTATTAATTTCTGATAGAAATGAAATGGTATTTATCTTGCTATGAGAACCGCCGGTTATTTTAGATTGGTTATTTCTGTCGGCGAGTTTTCGCCAGAGTTGGTATTGGTGTCTGTTTCTGCCATCTTGCAGTGCAACTTGTACGTTAAAACGAAGAATGGGCGACAATAGCAAGAATCCAGCACTCAGAACAGCCACAGGACTGTAACTGTAAGTTACATTTTTCTTTTCCTTTTTTCTTTTCTCAGATACAGCAGTTACATCTTTCTTTTTCTTTTTTCCTTTTCTTTTCTCAGATACTGCTATCCATGCGTTCGCTCTGTACCATTTTATATTTGTAGGCCAGCAGGTGATTGCGCAGGCTGTCCGCGACGACCGGAGTCGTCGTCGACGTACGTGGTCTTACTGATCATCGTCGTCGTCCGAGTCCAACTGCTTGAGCAGCGCGGCGCAGACAGGCAGCGGCACGTCCTTGAGGTAGCCGAGCGGGTTGGCGGGGCGCAGGCTGTCAGAGATGCCGACGTTCCTGGTGAGCAGGACGCCGGCGCGGTCCCTGAGCGCCTGCACCTGGTCGCAGTCCTCGCGCGGGCTCTGCACCAGGACCACCTGGCAGATGTCCTCCTCGTGGCTGTCCTTGAGCTCGATCGTGTACGTGCCGGTCGCGTCGGTCACCCCGTCGATGGCGCGCTCGAGCTCGCCGGTGCCAAAGTGCCTGCACTCCAGCCGCACCTTGGCGCCCGCGATGTACTCGGTGACGTTGGTCACGAACCCGGCGCGGCAGGTGTCGCAGTAGACGCGGCCCTGGATCACGTAGTCGGGGAGGTCGGGGTTGTTGGTGGCGACGGCGGTGTCAGCAGCCGCGGCACAGAAGAGGACGCATAAGAGGATGGCGGCGGCGGTCGTCGTCGCCGGAACCGAGGCCATGGCCGCCGGATGAATGTGTTTTTCCCCTCCCCCGTGAATTGTTGTTGGAAAAGGGCGAGGCCTTATTATTTGGTGAGGGAGTGAGGGAGGGTGAGACGAGGGTAGCGAAACTAGCCTGGTTTCGCAACAGAGCCTGTGGTGTCCTTAAATAACCTGGGAAACCCGAAGATTTGTCTGGCTGCCCGTAGAGATAGTAGGCAACGAGAAAGCCGTTTTGACTATTCGAAAAATAGAGAGAGAGAGAGACGTTTTGACCTGGTTTTGTGGCATGGGAAGGTGAAATATGGTGAAAATCTGTCAGAGTTTGGTTGAGTTTCTCAGCGGTCCACAAAGCTCGGACGACTTCTATGCTGCATTTGTAAAAAAAAAAGGTCTAATATAAAAGCTGCCGTTACTGATGTAGAGAAACGAGACATTAGCCATCGCCCGCCCGCCGTGCAACACCATTCGCTTCGTGTCTCAACAAAATGCGAATGAACCCATTTTAAGGATGAAAACGTAAAGGAAAAGGCTAGCGTCGCTTCGGACATGGGCTAGTGTCCGGATGCCCGCGCCGCATGCCTGCTTCACATGGGGTTCTGCGCCGCTATGTGTCCCATGCCGCTTGTCCCACGCCCGCTTCCGTCTCGATCTGTGCTCGCATGGTTTCTCGTTCCTGCTACTCGTGCCCCCTCCATACCCACGCGCATGCAGCGGGCCCAGCAACTGCAGCCGGCTGCTGCAGATGAGGTCCACTGTAACATGTGCAACACCATATCTACTTTTACAACATCTAGAGAAAAAATTTGCAACATATGTTCGAAATAATTGAAACACTTGCAACATGCGTCTAAAACACGAGGGAAACACGTGTAGCCATTGCAAAACATATGCAACATCTAGATGAAACACTTGCAACATATGTATGAAAACATATGTGCAACATCCGGATGAAACACTTTTAACATACGTGTGAAACATATGCAACATTTGGAACAAACGCTTGCAACATACATGCATAGCCATTGCAACATATGCAACATCCCGATCTACTTTTGCAACATCCACATGAAACATTTGCAACATGCATATGAAACACTTGAAACATATGCTTGCAACACGCGCTTGCAACATCCGAGGAAGGAAGGGAGCGCGAGGTGCAGCCGAAGAAGCCTGCTCTGGGTCTGGTCACTCCGGATCTCGTGATGTCATGAGCTGAGGTCGAGCGTCGCGGCAGCGCTGGCGTTGACAACGGCCACGATCTCCTGGTGGGGAACAACGGCGTTAGCAGCACCTCGACGCCACGAGGGACAGGGCATGGCGCGCAGGGGCGGGGACCAGGCATGGCGCGACGAGGCGGAGTGGGCGCGGCAGGGGATGGAGCATGGCGTGGCGGCAGGCGTGGCGTGGCTTGACGCAGGATGGGGTCGCCGCCGCGAGGCGGCTTGGGGCAGGCGGACAACACGTGAGCCGCGACAAGCGAAGCGAGAAGTTAGGGATTTCTGTCGGCTATCGCAGTGTAGATGGAGTAGATAGAGAGTGTAGATGGGCTTGTCGCTGTGCTGGAGCGAGCGCCGAGTGCGAAGCAAAGCGTCCGATTTTTTTAAGATTCCGAACGTATGTTCTAAAGTATTACCAAACGTAAATCTAACATATCGTTTATCAGGGCTCGTTTCCAAGGTTTTATTGTGTTTTTGCAGAAAACAGAAACTGCAAATATGAAAATAATAATATGATTTCTACTGTTTTCAACCATTTCAACGATTTACCCTTAGAAATTTTCAAGGACATTATTGTATACTGTTTTTGTCTATATACATGTACCATCCTTCTTTGTCTTGTGCTATTTGAATCTATCAGTTTACATGTGTGCATTAACTTGTATGGCTAATAAAACATGTTTAAATCATGTTTGAAGTTGGCTTATTACGCTATATATGGTGTTGTATAACCTTTTTTTTACTACGTCTTATCAATCACCGATCGATATCGACCTACTGTAATACCGTGCTGTATTCATTTTTTTATATCCTTTTAATCCTGTTTCGATGAAAAAAATATGAAGGCAAAAACAATTTAAGCGCGACCGTTTTCATCCATAGAACCCGTAGCACACCCCGTGAGTGAAAGCATAATTTCGCATGTCCAGCTCCAGCATTCTTTGCATTCCAGTGATGCATGCGCATCAGGTGCGACTCTCCTTTCCAGCTTGTTTGCGTAATGGAGAACATTGTCTGTGTCAATATTCTAGGACATGATTACATGAAATAGAAAGAAAATACATTTTTTTTAAAAAAAGAACGATAGCTAACTAACCCTAGGTCCCGCTGAATTATGTTCTAGTGTACAACAACAGAAGACTCATGACTGGAGGATAGCAACAGCAGAAGCGGGCAAGCACGACTCCACTACATCCCTCGAGATATCCATGTACTTGCATAAGGACATCAACCAAAACACTGCCTTTGGCGCCTGCAAAAAGTTTGCCATACAAGACAAATAACAAAGTTGGTAAATACTAAAAAAAAGAAAGAAGAGGTAACAGAACAAAAGGTGATAAGGATGTATTTATTGACAACAAAATACTATCAGTAAAATTGTACGCATCAAGTGAATATTAGCATCTAGAATCACTAAATGACAGCATCCCATATTTAGCATAGTACTTGATAAAAATGTAGTGCAAGTTCTGTTCTTAAAAGACACGGGGGTTGAAACAATAAAACCTCACTAAATGAATTCATAAGTACAGAGATATCTGAGCACGTACAACCTCAGAGGAATGCGTAGCTCCCTTGTGTGTACCACTTGTGTCATTGAACGCTGCTTCTGTCGTCCGAATGTACTGAACCATGAACTGAAACCCACACAGATCAAATTTCTGTCGAGAGTTTCTGTCTAAGGGGATCACATGATACAAGAGCAGTATTACCTGAATATACTGGGTCATATAGCAAGAATCAAACTGCTGCAAGAGTGTCCCAAGCCCTATGATCTAGCAGAGGAAAAATGTGATTACTCAGTGACATAACACAATGCACTATTCAGATACAATGGACCTGAGTTCAGTACCACGGCAGAGAAATCGGCGGTGGACCTCTTTAGTGGACTTGTCAAATTCCCTAAATGAACATCAAGCACATATCTTGACAACTGCACTCAACCAAGTGTACATATAATTTCATGCACTTATTCAACATATGATCTCAATAGTCAGTTCACAATATGCCTTAATTTTTCATAAACAAACCTGTGATATTGAAAAGAGGGACAGCAATCTGGTCAAGAACATTGGAGGCTCCTCCGAGATATAGATAACTTGAAGAGGTGAAAATAAACCACAAAAGTTTTGCTGCTCCTTTATACCGTGAAGTAAGAATCTCACAGTTTGATCCTCTTCTCCTGTCTATAGGAATGATTATACTATCGAATCACAACCTATGAGTACCAACCAGATCTATAACGAAGTTGAATTGTTGGCATTGTTGAAACTGACCTCAGACTTTCCTTTCTGCACAGAAAGTGAAGACACCAAAACCTCAACAACTGAGGTTATAGTCTTTGCTTTGATCTGCCAGAGACATCACCAGAGAAGGTTTAGAAGAAAACAAGAGACTATATATGCAACGCAGAACAGAAGGGAAACATGGAGAACTTGATAAATCCACAAATGTCATTATGTGAATGCTTCTGACAAAAATACATTATTAAAGAGCACATATGAGCGTGAATCTTGATTCAAATCATGGTTCAATTTAGTGGTGCCAGAGAAGTGTGACAAAAGATAAGATTATTTTGGTATAAACTTACACATAAATTTGATTGAAACCTTACCAATCTGATTCTGTTTACAAGGAAAATTTTCAGTTTTGAAATTCAGAAACTTAGTCACTTTAATGCTCTCCTGGTTCACACCCGGAGGGTTACTCTAGTAACTAGTAATAAGTGACAACTTGAATTTGCCACCTCCAGTACAGAAAATGTTTAGGGAACAACTGAACAAGAATCTGCCATAAAGAAGGCCCTTGGAAGACGTTTTACATCATGGAAAAAAAAGGTTGGCTTTCAATTTCCTTACCTTGCATGCTGATCTCAGTTTGAAGGCTATAAGAGTCCGAAGCAACTGCAGTTGTCCAATTGTTGCCAATTCCTCAACCAGTGGTCCCCATGACGAATATAAAATCTTCACCTATGCACAACATAGAACTGACTGTAAGTTACTAGAGATCACAAGTATAGATGGTTATGGCTTAGTAGATAGAAAGGTAGCAAAGAGACGGAGGCTACTACGCGCTCTCAGCTGTGAACTGCCAAATTATGTGGTTTAAGGATTTTTTTCTGGGACATGCAGGAGAGTATAAATTAAACAGGATTATTCTTTGTTTGATCACAAATGAATGTGCCTGGTCTCCATATATAGAGCTGGCCCTAACAAACTTGGCTAATGACTCGAGTTAACATGCTAACTCAATCCTATCTCAACCAAATAACCAGCTAACAAGTCAAAACAACTCAATTAACTTAAACTTATATCCGGCCATGGAATCAGCAGCATCTGTAGCCATGCCCTGGCCTCAATCTTCTTATTTCTTGCTACGACAACGTCCACAATATAGGTATCCTTTTTATGCCCAATATGTTGCAGTATACACAACTGCACTTCACATCAGATTCAAGTATTCAACATGGACTAATGCCATGTTATACAGCAGAAAAACTACACATATTATCGAGATCAGTTCAAATAAGTCAGTAATTAATACAGATAGAGATTTAATTGTCCACCCTTTAGTATTTTCCTCATCAAATCCTGCCATATGCAAGTAGAGAATTGAATGAAAATGCAATCCTTTCAATAACTAAAATAGTACATTTGTATTCACAGCTTAGGATTACTCTTTGTAGTCATACCAAACATGCAAATCATAACTACTTGCAAGTCTTAACCAAGGGTGGCAAGGATGCTTTTTATCTGAACCAAGGGTGGCACCTAAACAGTTTACAGGTTTATTTTCAATAAAATTGTTTCAATGCAGACATGTGTGCCTGGTACTGTTAGACTAGCGCCTATAGGGCCGGCCATGGGCCTTTGGCGCCCACGCCTGGTGGCTGGGCTGCCTCTAGGGTATTATGGTAGTTGATCCCCTATTAGGCAAGGATCTCCGTTGATTGGGTGTGTTATAAACCCTACACGATCCTTGCCTATATATTGTACCCTCCTGTATACATATGAATCAATCTACTATTTCCCGAGCCATATTCACTTTCATGGTATCAGAATTCATAACACTATTAGGCAAGGATCTCCGTTGATTGGGTGTGTTCTATAAACCTTACAGGATCTTTGCCTATATATTGTACCCTCCTGTGCACATATGAATCAATCTACTATTTCCCGAGCCATATTCACTTTCAGGTACCACCCACCAAACAAAAAGAGACTGCAGGCCAACAGAACAAAGCAAAGAAAATGCATAATTTTGCACAGTAGTTATGGGTTACACGCAAGTTCCATAAATATGACAGAAAGCATGAGTTTCCACAGCATAATTTGCATGTCTACCATTTGCTTATATGATGACTGACCCATCAGAGGAATAGACGCAGGAGGGCCTAGAAAATCATCCAGCTTGGCCAGATCCTCCTGGCGTTTAGCATCAACCTGAAGCCAAATGTTGCAACCTTGTCATCAGTGTTACTGAACAACAACAAAAACGAAGAATAAAATAAGCTTCATTATCTGTAAGCTGTGCCTTGAACTATTCATACCAAAGTATGTAAATTTGTCACAGTATTCTCTATGCTATGCTTTATGAGTATGTGTACCAAGGAGTCCAAGCATGCTAACCCAACCTGTCCTAAACTGAAAAAACAAGCACACTTGCATGTCAGTTCTCCTGAGCTACACAAAGAAGCAGATATGTCTTTCTAGCAGAGAGCAGAATTAAACAAATATGAAAAGCATTGGGCAATGAGAAGAAAGGGTCGAAATATGGCTTTCAAATTAAGTTCCGAATTAGTAGATGCTGCCAAAAGGAGTGCGGGTGCCATACGCAAAAAGTAAGGGACTCATAGAATTTCGTTAATCCATGAACAGAATCTAGGTATGTAATTTATTAACATTAGGTTATTTCCAGAATAAAGCACCCCCATAATGCATTAAGCAAGCAATTATATGACTTGTCAGGACATGTTTGGATAGACATATTTCACCCAATTCCCTACCATGGGCACAAGCGCAAACATTATGTCATCCCATACAAAGATGTTACCATAATTCCAGATAAAAGGTAAAGATGAAAAGTTACCATAATTCCAGAAGGTTGAAAAAACGCATGCCAAGCAATTCATGGCCTCCTGCATCAAACCTGGAGCAGAAAATTACAATGAACAAGTAGAAAAATACATAAAGGAGAAAATATAAATCACAGATATGCTGAAACTAATTGTAGCAAAATTTGAAAATTGTAATATGGAAATGCCTTGCAGCATCTAATAAAAAAACTGCCAGCCATGTCTAGTCGCAATGCAACTGTAAAAACTACATTACAGCATGCCAGTTCTATGGCAATTTCAGATACATCTATATTATAAGTTGAAGTTTGCATATGCTTTAAAAAATGAACTGCAACTAAGCCAATAATTTATGTATTACCTAGAAGGAATTTACAAAAGAGTTAAATGTATCAGTGGTCCATTAACTTGTGCAGATATGTCACATAAGTCCATCAACTTTGAAAGTGTATTTTTGGATCCCTAAACTATTTAAGTTGTGCACTGAAGATCCATGTCCCTCCACGTAGGCTGTTTGCGCTGACATGGCATGTTGATTGTGCTATGCTGGCAACTTCTTACTAGGGCATTTCATCGAGTAGGTCGTGGGTGATGTCTTGCTCGCAGCGCTTGTCTCTCGGTTCGCTGTCCTCACACCCATGCTAGCTGTTGTTGTGGAGCCCCCCTGGGTGCGTGCACTTTGTCTGCTTCTCTGACACTCTCATCGACGGCCCGCGCATCCAGCAGCTGCTCCTCCACTGCGCCGCGGCGCTCGACTGCTCGAGTCCAACGACGTCATGCTGGTGCGGCGGGCCATGTGGGTGCTCAACAACATCACCTGCTCGCAGGGGCACCCCAGCCAGCGCCTCACGTGTGCTGGCTGGTCGCACGTGCGTGCCGCCTGTGCAGCCCTACCGGCACTACACAGTCTGCCGCTGCCGCCATGGTGCCCGCGCCGCGGGAGCGGGCCATGTCGGTCATGGAGCTCACCGAGTACGTGGACCTCACATCGTGGCACCGCTTCGGCTTCGCGGCCTCCAACAGTGCCATCCTCCGGGCAGTGGTGGGCAGCGCCACAGTGCACGTCGGCGATCCAACGTCACACGCTGCATGCAGTGGCCAGCGCTTATCGACATGCTCTCGAAGTGTCCCGGGGGCCCGCCGGCACTCCGCATCACCATGCCTTCTGCCTGGCCCGCAGTGCCACCCAGCTCTACGTGTTGGACGAGGAGATCGGCCTCCGCCTGGCCAACTTCGTCAAGTTCAAAGGCGTGCAGCCGGAGTTCAGCATCGTCAAGTGCGCGAGCCCGATGTCGCCTCCAGAGAAGCAAGCGGCACTCTGCCAAAGACGTGGCGTCCATGCTGTCCAACCAGCAGTCGCTTGCGTTGTCCGCATAGCATAATCAACATGCCACATCGGCACAAACAGCCTACGTGGAGGGACATAGACTTCCGGTGCACAACTTAAATAGTTTAGGGATCTAAAAATGCACTTTCAAAATTGATGGACCTATGCACTTTCAAAGACGTGGCATATGTTAGTTCTTAAAACTTGAACATGTTTCCAAATTGTGAATGTACTAGACAATACTTCTATTGTAAAGCTAGTGTGTATAAATAGTACACCATGTAACAAAATAACACTTACCAACCAATCGTGGCCTCTATAAACATGGAGTGTGACGGATTCGTCAACTGAACTATATATTGCAGCAAGTTGCCTGCAATTTGTTGACGTTTAACAGCGTGAACACAGAGAAAATGTCCTTGCATAATTTGTGCTATTCTAAACTGTGCAAAAGGGGGCATTTTATTTAAATTTCAAAACGTTCGGCAGCATCTTTGTTCTGTATATCTCAAGAATATTGTTACATCGGATTAAAAAAAAAGAATAATGTTACATGAGAGCTTATTGCCTTGTTTAGCAGAAATCTTTCAATAACTTTAAACCTTTAAATTTTAAAAGTAGACATTTACAAGAAAAGGTTGATGAATTCATTATAACTTAACACATCAAATTATGAACTGAAGCCAGCAAGATTTTTTTTTTAAAAAAAATTGTATGGCTTATATTTATGCGATGGAGGCAATATGATGAAATCGTTTGTTATCATGCAGGTAGCACTAATTGATACAAACACAGTACCATACAGCTACAACTTGTTATCCAAAGAGTGCAGAAACTTGGGACTCTAGCAAATATTACAATAATAAATGTGTCAAACTGGTGAAGGTGATCAACATCCAGTGAGCATTAAGGTGTAGAAAACATCCATCTTGCATAATGGACCACAGCCAATGGCTTATTTGATGGTCTGCTAGATGACAAGCAGAACAGATTAGGGGCCTGTTTGGCAGAGCTCAGCTTTGCCAAACGCCGCCATTCTGCACTGCTCCCCAGGAGAATCACCCCCTCCGCTCCTGGCCCTTTGCACTGCAGGTGGGGAGCAGAAAAAACCTGCTCTCCACGCTCCGGTCCAGCTCTGACTCCCTCACCCTCCTCTCGTCGCCTCCTGAGTTGCCTCCCCCGCATCCCCTGCCTCTAGCAATGTCTCCCCACCCCTGCTGCTGGCCCGTCATCGCCGCTTCCCCATCCTCGCCGAGACTGAGCCCACCATTGCCAGCCCGCCCTCACCGAGACCAAGGCCGCCACAGCTTGCCCTTCTCTTTCTCTGCCGGGTTGGGAGAGGGAGCTGTCATGGGAGCACCACCAAACGACGCCGCTCTGAGTCTGGAGCACAGGGGAACAGGAGCAGTGGGGAGCTGGAGCGGGAAGGGGTAGGAGTGGGAGTGGGAGTGAGAGTGGGAGTGGGTTGGGAGCTCTGCCAAATTAGGCCTGGGACTCACTCTAAGGTGAAGACACAAGCTGCCATCCTCAGTAACATTGATGATGAATGATATGACTTCACTACATGGAAATTGCTAAGGTGCAATAATATATACACCTACATTTTGGCAAAATTGAAAATGTGACACTTGTATCACAAAAGTTCAAATGTTCCTAACTTGCAGAAAGAAATGACTTCTGCTATTGGCAGCCAAAGGGGAAGAGAACCATGCTTTACTATCTACAAATGCCACTGTAGTAAAACCTACAAGGAACATGCTTCTTTGAGTGGTACAGATCTAAAAGATTACCAAAAAATGTGCTTGGGCTAGACATATTATTCAACTGTTTCACCACATTAGCTGACTTTTGCATGCATGCCATAAGCTCCAGAGCCTCCTATCAGAGACTCAAAAGAAGAAGAAAAAAAGAAAACAAGAAGTATAATGATTAATCTAATAATCTGATAAGAGAAACAATACAGCTAATAGGGGTGATCCTGGCATACTTTTTTAGCACACCGTTCCAACACAGTAGTGAATGTTTCTTGCCAGATTGAGCTCCCATCAATGTGCAGTATATCCTGCAACATTAAACAAAAGGAGGAGCATCAGCTCATGAATAATGAAGGGACGAGCTTAACTAATTATGTCATCATTCCCTGGTACGCTGTTAAATGTCTCTGCGCTCAATAACAAATTGACAAGTTGTTACAAAATACAGATACACAAATCCAATCTGAATGGGGTTTGTGTTAGTCAAACACAGTCGTGCTGAACTAGGCATATGGCCAACTATCTCAACATAATTGAAAAGAAGCAAACCTCCATTTATCTTTGGATTTTTTTTTTCTGAAATACTAAGGTTCATAGCTAGCATCTAGCAACCAGAGAGAGAATGACAGAGTACAAATGGTATGTATGGTAAATTTTCAAACAAAACTAACTGCAATAAAGACATGAAGTATTAAACAAAACCCTAAATGCTAGGTAAGAAGCAGGTTTAGAGTCACTTTCAACCATGTGATAGGAGTATAGGACAAAAGGTGCCCATGGACCATGGCAGCTTGGACCTTTCTGTCACTTCACCACTTCGACTCAGCTAGGGGCTCCTCCTCAAATGACACTAGGGGCAAGGCAAAGCACATACGGCTCATCCTCAAACTTATTTAGTAAGAACTCAGGTTGTACATGCAACCAAACCAAACACCAAACTTTTAAAATAAAAATAACTAATTCATATTGATTTGAAAATCAGCTAATACAATGTTCTTGGGCAGATAAAAGATCTATACTTGGCCTCTACATCAAGGTTCTCTAGCTGGTGGTGCAATGCTATTATGAGTGTTGCTAAAGAGATTCGCAAAGGATCAAATTCTCTAATTATCCTAGTCTCTTGGGAGGTGTGGAAGCACAGGAATGCTTGTGTGTTTGAGGGAGGCCAAATATTCAGAACCTACTGTATTTTGTGGCAGAGGAAATGCAGTCTATGGTGCTTAATGGGTGCTACTTCACTGCAAGATCTTCTCCTTAGGTCTTTTAACCCAGTACATTAGCTTCTTGGTAGTGGCCTGGCAGTTTTTGGTCGTCTCCTTTGTTTCGTCTGTGGAGTTTGTTAAGCCTGTTTTTTTGTACTTTTGTTTTATTAAGCCTGTTTTTTGTACTTTTGTTTTTTCAGAGGGGCTGTTCTAGCATCTCCCTTTGTACTTTATCTCCTTTCTTAATGAAATTATTAAGTTGCATGCACCGACCAGTTCAACCCAAAAGCTTAAGCTGATGGGGAAAGGTGGGCAATTCACTTATATTCCAACACTCCCCCTCACGTGGAGGCTCCCTCTCAGGCCTCAGACGTGGAATAGGAGCGAGCAACAATTATTTTATTTAATTGCGCTAACCAGGATTCGAACTCGAGACCTCTGGCTTTGATACCAAATTAAGTTGCATGCACCGACCAGTTCAACCCAAAAGCTTAAGCTGATGGGGAAAGGTGGGCATTTCACTTATATTCCAATAGAAATGACACACACAACTCTCCAGCGTTGTTCAAGAAAAAAATCTAATACTGTTATTAGTTTAATCTCTGTGATTGATCACCCCAATAAATAAACTTAACTGATCACTAGAATATAGCCGCTTTAGCTGATAAATACAAAATAGCTCTACTTCTATCAGGTTTCATAAGAGAAACTGTAATTTTTGTTAGGAAATGTGTTTCTATTGATTTTGGGCTAACCTTAGAGGGGTAGCTATATAGGTAACCATACATGGGCCTCATGAGCCTAGCCTCGTGGGCCTAATACACACATATTCCAACACCCCCCCGCAGTCTGAACTACTGGCGCAGCGGAGTTCCAGGCTGAACAAGAAGAAGAAAGAACACACACATGGCCCCCCACAGTCGCAACTAGCCACTGGTGATGTTGAGGCTGGAGCGAAACTCGGTGAAGGTCGAGGACGGGAGGCCTTTGGTGAAGATATCCGCGAACTGGGAGGTGGTCGGAACATGAAGGACCCGCACCTCGCCCATTGCCACACGATCACGGACAAAGTTTAGGTCGATCTCCACGTGCTTCGTCCGCTGGTGTTGGATGGGATTAGTGGAGAGGTAGACCGTACTGACATTGTCGCAGTAGATCAGTGTGCTCCGGGAGGGCGGAGTGTGCAACTCAGCCAGAAGCTGCCGGAGCCAGGAGGCCACAGCCACGCCGTTAGCGATGACAGAAATAAGTCTATGTGTGGCTGGTCTTTGTGGGACTGCAACACATGGTCCTTGTGTCCTTGTAACAACATCCTTGACTGCTTTTAGGACAGCAGTTAGCATCTTAGGACAGACATCTTAGGACAGCATTGGCATCTTAGGACAACATCTTGACTATCATCTAGGACAGCATCTTAGACTAGCATCTTAGCAGCATCTTAGCATATGCTTGGCTGGCTAGCAGCCCTATAAATATGTATCCCCAACCCCTCAGGTTGGCATGGCATTGTATGAGTTTGTGTGAGAAATAAACCAGAAAATTGCCCCAACTCCTAGTGTCATCCTCTCTCGATGAGAGTAAGGATTCTACTGCTACCAAGAGTGAGAATCCAGCGATTAACAAGTGGTATCGGAGCCGTACTATCCTGTAGCCTGAGCATCTCCTGCTCATCTCCTTCCCCGGTCTCACAGCAGCCCCAGCCGCAACTGGTAGCAGCCGCAGCTCTGGCTGCCCCTGCTCTCCACACAGCAGCCCCCTCGATAGCGCGCCATGTCCGCAGGACAGTCTCAGGGCTCGGTCGCCTCGAGCACGCGGCGTCGGCAAGAGGCCGACCTCGCCGCGGCAGAGAAGCGCGAGCGAGCGGCGGCAGACGCCGCAGCAGCGGCGGCAAGGGCATCGAGGCTGGCAGCAGCGGAGCTAGCAGCAGCTAGAGCGGAGGTGGAAGCGGCAGCGGCGGCGGATGCAGCGCGTGCAGCAGCAGCGGAGGTCGAGGTTCTACGCGGCAGCAACAGCAGCTCCATCGCTGCTGATGACAGCGCCGACGCGGATCTCAAGCTGCTGGAGAGGGAGGCATCGCGAGGGCGAGCGGCGCAGTGGGCAGCTGCGCACGCCCACGAGCGCGGCGGCAGCCCAGACAGGCGCAGACACGCCGGCGGCGCTCCTGAAGGAGGCACGCACGGCGGTGGCGCTCCTGGAGGAGGCGCGCATGGCGGCGGCGGACGGGTCGACGGAGAGCGCGGCCTTCACAAGCAGCGCGGCTCTCTCTCCCCGGTTCGGTACCGTGGTCACCACGAGTACCAGGCTGTCGTCAGGGACGTCAGCCCCGGCGGCGGGTGGCCTACCCTCACCAAGACCAACTACGTTGAGTGGGCTGCGATGATGAGGGTGAGGCTCCAGGTGCGGCATGTGTGGGATGCAGTCCGGTACGACGACGTCGACTACGACCAAGATCGACGGGCGCTGGATGCTCTCATTGCTGCAGTCCCGCCCGAGATGCAGTTTTCGCTTACCAGCAAGCGGACTGCCAAGGAGGCCTGGGACGCCATCGCTGCAGCACGCATCGGCAGTGACCGCGCCCGCAAGTCCACACTGCAGGCACTTCGCAAGGAGTGGGAGAACCTGGCCTTCAAGCCAGGTGAGGACGTTGATGACTTTGCTCTCCGTCTCAACACTCTGTTGCGGAAGTTGGTGCAGTTCGGCGACGACACCTACGGCGAGGAGAGAGCTGTTGAGAAGCTCTTCCGCTGCGTCCCCGAGAAGTACAAGCAGATGGCTCGCTCAATCGAGTCTCTGCTGGACCTCTCCACGATGACGATCAAGGAGGCGTTGGGCCGCCTCAAAGTCGTTGACAGCGATGAGCCACAGCGCCTCTCAGGACCCGTCACCATTGGTGGGAAGCTCCTCACTCGGGAGCAGTGGGCTGCCGGCCAAGGTGACAGGAAGAAGGGGGAGCCTTCTTCCACGACAGGCGGCCGCAAGCGTGGCAAGCGTGGCAAGCCGCGCAAAGACGCCCAGGCAGGGGCGCGAGGACGTGCCGAGGGTGATGATCGTGGAGGTGCCCAGGGCGGCGCCGCTGGCAAGCAAAAGCCGGCACGAGACGACCCTTGCTACAACTGCGGCAAGCTTGGTCATTGGGCCAAGGATTGTCGACAGCCACGACGCGGCCAGGCCCACGTCGCACAGGCGGAGGAGGAGCAGCCGGCTCTGTTCATTGCTCATGCGAGCATCGAACTACCTCCAGCGGCACCGGCCGCAACGGCTCTCCTCCACCTTGACGAGCCAAAAGCACACGTCCTCCTCGGCGACAGCTCCGGCAACGACAAGACCGACGGGTGGTGCCTTGACACCGGCGCCACCCACCACATGACCGGGCGGCGGGAGTTCTTCTCCGAGCTCGACTCAGGCGTTCGAGGCACCGTCAAGTTCGGCGACGCCTCCGCTGTGGAGATCAAGGGCGTCGGCTCTGTCGTCTTCGTCGCCAAGACTGGCGAGCACAGTCTGCTCACCGGTGTCTACTACATCCCCGCGTTGAGGAACTCCATCATCAGCTTGGGACAGCTAGATGAGAACGGATCGCGCGTGGAGATCGAGCACGGGGTGCTGCGCATCTGGGATCATCGACACCGGCTCCTGGTTAAGGTCAACAAGAGCAACCGCCTCTACGTCCTTCACGCGCAGGTGGCGCAACCTCTTTGTCTTGCAGCCCGCCGCGACGACGACGCTTGGAGGTGGCACGAGCGCTTTGGACACCTCAACTTTGAGGCCCTGAGGCAGCTCGGCAGCAAGGAGATGGTGCGGGGCATGCCGCACGTCGACCACGTGGAGCAGTTCTGCGACACCTGCGTCCTCACCAAGCTGCGGCGGCTCCCTTCCCTCGCCAGGCAAGCTTCCGCGCCAAGGAGAAGCTAGAGCTCATACACGGTGACCTCTGTGGCCCCGTGACACCGGCTACACCTGGAGGCCGGCGCTACTTCCTCCTCCCCGTCGACGACGTGTCCCGCTACATGTGGGTTGTCCTGCTCGACGCCAAGGCAGCCGCGGCGGACGCCATCAAGCGTCTTCAAGCTGCTGCGGAGGCGGAGTGCGGCACCGGCTACACCTGGTGACCTCTGTGGCCCCGTGACACCGGCTACACCTGGAGGTCGGCGCTACTTCCTCCTCCTCGTCGACGACGTGTCCCGCTACATGTGGGTTGTCCTGCTCGACGCCAAGGCAGCCGCGGCGGACGCCATCAAGCGTCCTCAAGCTGCTGCGGAGGCGGAGTGCAGCTGCAAGCTTCGGGTTCTACGCACGGACAACGGCGGCGAGTTCACGGCGGCCGAGTTCGCGGCGTACTGCGCCGATGAGGGGATCCACCGCCACTTCTCCGCGCCGTACACTCCGCAGCAGAACGGCGTCGTCGAGCGCCGCAACCAGACGGTGGTGGCCACCGCCCATGCCCTCCTCAAGCAGAGAGGGATGCCGGCGATCTACTGGGGTGAGGCGGTGATGACTGCCGTCCACTTGCTCAACCGCTCCCCCACCAAGGCCCTCGACGGCAAGACGCCATACGAGGCCTGGCACGGGCGCAAGCCCGCGGTGAGCCACCTTTGCGTCTTCGGCTGTCTGGCCTTCGTCAAGGAGCTCAACCACGTTGGCAAGCTCGACGACCGGAGCACGCCAGGGGTCTTCATCGGCTACGCGGAGGGCGCCAAGGCCTACCACGTCCTCGACCCTGCGACACAGCGCGTGCGCATCACGCGTGACGTCATGTTCGACGAGGGGCGAAGCTAGACGTGGGGCAAGATGGTGGATGACGGCTCGACTCCGACGACCAGCGATTTCGTCGTCGACTACGTCCACTTCAAGGAGACGGGGGGAGCTAGCAGCTCGTCCTCACCGAGCTCGCCTACCCCACCACCTCGTTCGCCACCACCTCCGGCGAGTCCTTCACCACCGCCACCATCAACTCCGGCAAGTCCACAGGCTCCGGCGAGTCCACCACCAGCACCGCTGGCCACGCCTCGCTCTCCTACACCGGACCCTACCCCTTCAGGCTCGGCACCGGCAACTTCGGCCCACGACGAGCAGCGCACAGTGGAGTTCGCCACTCCACTGTCCAACGACGAGGATCGCATCGACGCCTACCACGGCGGCGAGCCTCTGCGCTACCGTAGCGTGGACAACCTCGGCGAGCAGCCGGTCCCTGGACTGGCACAGCACGACTTTGAGGCGGAGCTGCACCTCGCACAGGACGATGGCGAGCCTCGTTCCTTCGTCGAGGCGGAGAGGGACGCGGCATGGCGTGCCGCGATGCAGATGGAGATGGACGCCGTCGAGCGGAACAAGACGTGGGAGCTGGCCGATCTTCCAGCCGGCCACCACGCCATCTCTCTCAAGTGGGTCTTCAAGCTCAAGAAGGACGAGACCGGAGAGGTGATCAAACACAAGGCGCGTCTGGTGGCGCGCGGCTTCGTCCAGCAAGAAGGAATCGACTTTGACGACGCCTTCGCGCCCGTTGCACGGATGGAGTCCGTGCGACTCCTCCTTGCGCTAGCTGCCGTCCATCACATGGATGTCAAGTCGGCGTTCCTTAACGGCAACTTGAAGGAGGAGGTCTACGTGCATCAACCGCCGGGATTTACGATTCCCGGCAAGGAAGGCAAGGTGCTTCACCTGCGCAAGGCCCTCTATGGCTTGCGGCAGGCACCGAGGGCGTGGAATGCCAAGCTGGATTCCACACTGAAGGGGATGAGTTTCGAGTAAAGCCCGCACGAGGCGGCCATCTACCGGCGGGGCAGCGGAGGAAAGGCCCTGCTGGTGGGTGTCTACGTCGACGACTTGGTGATCACCGGCACCAAGGATACGGAGGTGGCGGCATTCAAGGAAGAGATGAAGGCCACCTTCCAGACGAGTGATCTGGGGTCTCTCTTCTTCTACCTGGGAATCGAGGTGCACCAGGATGACTCCGGGATCACGCTTCGACAGACCGCCTACGCCAAGCGCATCGTTGAGCTAGCTGGGCTCACCGACTGCAACCCAGCCCTCACTCCGATGGAGGAGAGGCTGAAGCTGAGCCGCGACAGCACGACGGAGGTGGACGCTACGCAGTACCGACGTCTTGTGGGGAGCCTTCGCTACCTCGCCCACACACGGACGGACTTGGCATTCTCTGTCGGCTACGTTAGTCGGTTCATGCAACGACCGACGACGGAGCACCAGCAGGCTGTGAAGAGGATCATCCGCTATGTTGCGGGGACTCTCGACCACGGTCTCTACTACCCGAGGTGTCCTGGCGCTGAAAGTCCTATGTTTGGTGTTGGTAATTAGTGACAATGCCTAAGTACTAATCCTATACATAAGTTGTATGTAGCATATGAGGATTAGTATATTCCAAGGTTGGTAGCAAGTTGGACATGGTGATCATGATGGCCACACTTGGATTTGGACGCAACCCTACGTGATCAAGGCAAAGGTATATGCTTAAGGGTTGTGTTTTAGTAACCAAGACACCTAGTGGGTGTGGTTACATTATAGGATAGATAACCGTACAATAAAGAGGGGAATGACGTGGCTATTGAACTCCTAAGTGCCTCTAGGTGTGCATTTCATAATCATATACATTTGGATAGAACTAATATCGCCTCGAAAAATGATTGTGAAAATGCTAACACACTCACACATGACGAGATCACTTGTTGGTGTTAGCACGTTTGCGAAGGCGGTGGAGTTTGAGCGGTAGAGAGGGTTTGGGGTCCACTACGCCGGAAGTCCGGAAAAGAAACGGAGGCGAACGGAGGTTACAGAGGTGACCGGACGCTGAACCGGACGCGGTCTTTGCATGACCGGACGCGTCCGGTCAGTGTTCAGTGTCTGCGCGGTTTTCAGGTTGATGATCGGACGCGCAGCGCGTCCGGTCATTGGCGATCGGACGCGTCCGGTTGTTCAGGGAGCTTATTGGACTCTAACCGGACGCTGGCACTGTCGCGTCCGGTCAATTCTTCAACGCGTCCGGTCACTGTTTAGTTGTGCGCTGCTCAGGCTTGACCAGCGCGTCCGGTCAGTCACGGGACCAGCGCGTCCGGTCGTTTGCAGCGCGTCCGGTCTGCGCGTCAAGCGCGTCCGGTCGTTGATTCGCAGTTAGCCGTTGTGCGACCGGCGCGTCCGGTCAGTTGGACCAGCGCGTCCGGTCAGTGCTTCACGATTTAGCCGTTGTGCGACCGGCGCGTCCGGTCAGTTGGACCAGCGCGTCCGGTCAGCACGATTTCAGCTGTTTAAGTTTCTAACGGCTCTATTCGAAGGGGTACGTCTATATATACTCGTTGGCCGGCTCAAGGCTCTCTCTCTCAAACATTTGACATACTTGTGAGCACTTTGAGCTAAGCAACTCCCCTCTCACTCATCTCTCTTGCTTCTTTGCATATTCGAAGTGAGATTGAGTGATCCAAGTGCATTTGCATTGTGAGATTGCATCTAGTTGGCACTTGGTGGTTAATTTACTGCGGGATTCTTTTTTCTCTTGGTGGTTGCCGCCACCTAGACGGCTTGGAGCAACTTGGAGGCGTTGGCAAGAGTTGGTGATTGTTCTTGGCCACCTCCGGTGATTGTGAGGGGTTTGTGCCTACCTCGGCGAAGCGCCAAAGGCAACATTAGTAAATTGCTCGTGTCATTCCAACCTTATGCCATTTGGTAGGTTCTTGTGGCGCCTTTTGAGAGGCTCGGTGTGAGACCGATTAGCCACCGAACCACGTGGTGAAGAGGGACACAACGAGGACTAGCGTGCCGGCAAGCACGTGAACCTCGGGATAAATCTTCGTGTCATCACTTTCATATTGTGATTGATTGATCCCGGTGTTCGGTTATCTTGGTATTCATTGTTGATCATATTGGTTGGCTCAATACTTCGCCCCTCGGTGAAACTCTTCTAACTTAACTCCGCATTACTTTCTTAGTTATCTTTGCTAGCTAGTTAGCTTTGCTAGAGTAGCTCTTTTGTGTAGCTTGCTAGTTGTAGTTGTAGTTACCTTCTCGGTTTAACTTGTGCGGTTGAGTGCTACTACTAGAATTGTGTTTTGGATAGGTGGCTTGCAAACACCCCATAGGCTAAGCAAAACTCGCATCTCACCATTTGTTATATTGATAAACTTGTTTAGCTTGTCTTTGTAGAAAATTTTTAAAAGGCTATTCACCCCCCTCTAGCCATCAAGACCTTTCAGGCGCGACACACTTCGTCGGGTACAGCGACAGTGACCACGCAGGCGACATTGACACCAGAAAGAGCACAAGCGGGGTCCTCTTCTTCCTCGGCAAGTGCCTCGTTAACTGGCAGTCGGTCAAGCAACAGGTGGTGGCCCTATCCAGCTGCGAGGCTGAGTACATAGCGGCTTCCACCGCTTCGACTCAGGCGCTCTGGCTCGCTCGACTGCTTGGTGATCTCCTCGGCAGACACTGAAGCGGTGGAGCTCAGGGTGGACAGCAAGTCCGCCTTGGCCTTAGCAAAGAACCCCGTCTTCCATGAGCGCAGCAAGCACATCCGCATCAAGTACCACTTCATTCGGAGCTGCTTGGACGAGGGGAGCATCAAGGCCGGCTACATCAACACCCAGGACCAGCTGACAGACCTTCTCACCAAGTCCCTTGGGCGAGTGAAGTTCCAGGAGCTTTGCGCTAGGATTGAGATGGTCTGAGTTTCCTAGACGGCGCCACACAAGACTTAGGGGGAGAATGACAGAAATAAGTCTATGTGTGGCTGGTCTTTGTGGGACTGCAACACATGGTCCTTGTGTCCTTGTAACAGCATCCTTGACTGTTTTTAGAACAGCAGTTAGCATCTTAGGACAGCATCTTAGGACAGGCATCTTAGGACAGCATCGACATCTTAGGACAACATCTTGACTAGCATCTAGGACAGCATCTTAGACTAGCATCTTAGCAGCATCTTAGCATATGCTTGGCTGGCTAGCAGCCCTATAAATATGTATCCCCAACCCCTCAGGTTGACATGGCATTGTATGAGTTTGTGTGAGAAATAAACCAGAAAATTGCCCCAACTCCTAGTGTCATCCTCTCTCGATGAGAGTAAGGATTCTACTGCTACCAAGAGTGAGAATCCAGCGACTAACAAGCGACAGCGCGGTACTCCGCCTCGGCACTGGACCGGGAGACCACAGGCTGGCGCTTAGACGACCAGGACACCAGGTTGCCGCCCAAGAAGACAGCGCAGCCGGAGGTGGACCGCCGAGTGTCCGGACACCCGGCCCAGTCAGCGTCAATGTAGACAAGGTCGGCTGAGAAGGACCGGTGAAGTAGGAGGTCGTAGTCGATCGTGCCCCGGAGGTAGCGGAGGAGGCGCTTCAGAGCCATTAGGTGGGGCTCCCGGGGATCATGCATGTGAAGACAGATCTGCTGAACTGCATAGGTGATGTCCGGCCGGGTGAAGGTGAGGTACTGAAGGACACCAGCAAGACTCCTGTATGCAGTAGGATCAGACACTGGGGGGCCCTCAGCCTCTGACAGCTTGCCCTAAGTATCAACCGGAGTGGAGCAGGGGTTGCAGTCAGTCATCCCAGCCCGCTCCAGGATATCCCGAGTGTACTGCCGCTGGTGAAGAAGTAACCCGGCAGGACAAGGCTCAACAGTGACCCCGAGGAAATGGTGGAGCACACCCAGATCCTTCATAGCAAACTCCTGCTGAAGAGCGGCAATAATCCGGCGAAGAAAGGGCTCACTGGAGGCTGTGAGGACAATGTCATCAACATAGAGCAGCAAGTACGCAGTGTCAGCTCCATGGTGATAGATAAACAGAGATGTATCCGACTTGGCCTCCACAAACCCCAGAGTCAGCAGGAAAGCAGCAAATCGATGGTTCCACGCCCGGGGTGCCTGCTTGAGGCCGTAGAGAGACCTGTTGAGCCGGCAGACCATGTCGGGACGGGAGGAATCAACGAACCCCGCCGGTTGACTGCAGTACACTGTCTCGATGAGAAGGCCGTGCAGAAAGGCATTCTTGACGTCCAGCTGATGGACGGGCCACGACCGAGCTAGCGCCAGTGAGAGCACGGTGCGGACGGTGGCAGGCTTGACCACCGGGCTGAAAGTCGCATCAAAGTCGACCCCAGGGCGCTGAGTGAAGCCCCGGAGAACCCAGCGAGCCTTGTAGCGCTCGAGAGTGCCATCAGCCCGACGCTTGTGGGTCCAGATCCACTTGCCGGTGACGACGTTGGAGCCCGACGGCCGGGGCACCAACTCCCACGTCTGGTTGGCGAGGAGTGCGGCGTACTCCTCTTCCATCGCGCGACGCCAGTGAGGATCCAACAGGGCGTCACGGACAGAAGAGAGTACCGGGGAGACCGGCGCGTCGCCGGTCGATGCCGCAAGGGCCCGGGGTGGTAGATTGCCAGCCGCGTGCCATGTCACCATCGGGTGAACATGCCGCGGGTGTCGATGAAGAAGCGGCGGGTGGTAGACCGGCGGTGCGTCACGGGCCGGCGGGGACTGAGGTGGTGGTGTCGGTGTCCCCGACAGAGAAGGTACCGTGAGTGGCGGCGGCCGCGGCCTGCGTTGGTACACCCGTACCGGCGCTGCGTACCGCGAAGGAGGTGTCGGGGCAGCACCGGGCGACGGCGACCAGCATGGCCCCCCCAGGGCCGTATCGGGGAGCGAGGTCCCCGGATCGGCGCCAGACGGAGAGGTCGGGGCCGCGCCAGAGGACGACGGGCCCGGACCCGCCGGGGAGCCGGGACAGGTGCCCGGCATGGAGCGCGGCGAAGCAGTACCTGCAGGAGACCACGAAAAAGGTGGCTGGACCACCGTGTCAGCGGGAAAGAGGGAGGGTGGATCAGGAACAGGAGTGGTGGTGGGTGTGGTGGAGAAGGGAAAGACGGACTCATCGAACACCACATGGCGAGAGATGAGTACCCGTCGGGAGGTAAGGTCAAAGCACCGGTACCCCTTGTGATCCGGGGAGTACCCGAGGAAGACATAGAAAGTGAAGCGGGGGTCCAACTTGTGAGAAGAAGTGGCAGCGGTGTTGGGGTAACACGCACACCCAAAGACGCGAAGGTGATCGTACCGCGGAGGGGTACCGAAAAGGGCGTGGTGTGGTGTAGGAGGACAGGCAGTGGAAGGAAGACGGTTGAGGAGGTATGTGGAGGTGTGCAAGCCCTCAGCTCAGAAGCGAGCAGGGAGAGAGGCCTGAAACAGAAGGGTGCGCACGATGTCGTTGGTGGTACGAATCATGCGTTCAGCTTTGCCATTCTGTGAGGTATATGGGCAAGACATGCGTAACTGAACACCGTGAGAGAGAAAGAAAGCCCGAGAGGTGGAGTTATCAAACTCACGACCATTGTCACACTGGACGGCCTTGATGGTAAGGCAAAACTGTGTGGACACCCAAGTGAAGAAGTGAAGGAGCGTGGAAAACGTATCAGACTTCGCACGCAAGGGAAAGGTCCACGAATAATGTGAAAAATCATCGACAACCACAAGATAGTACTTATAGCTAGAAATACTGATAACAGGAGATGTCCATAGGTCGCAATGTACAAGATCAAAAATGCGGGCCGCATGTGAAGAACTATGAAAAGAAAGACGAACATGTCGGCCCAATTGGCACGCATGACACAAATGCTCAACATGAGCCCGAATACACGGAATGTCGGAGCTACGACTGAGCTGCATCAGGGCATCACGTCCAGGATGGCCGAGGCGCCGGTGCCAAGTAGTAGAAGAGGTAGAGGCGGCGAAGGCAGCTGACAAAACGGACGGCGAAGAAGACGAAGTAGCCGTCGGGAAGCGAAGAGTGTAAAGGGGCCCCGTGCTGTCACATCGGAGCAGAGGACGCCGGGAAGCCAAATCCTTTACAGTAAGACCAGAAGAGTCAAATTCCACAGAACAAGAATTGTCAGCTGTAAAACGACGAATAGAAAGGAGGTTGTGAACCATAGAATGAGCGACAAGAACATCAGGAAGACGAAAGGAGCCATGAGCACCGACGATACCCACAGACGTGACAGGAAGACACGAACCATTTGCGACCATAATGGACGAAGGAAGAGAGAAAGAAGGAGAGTGGACAGAGGAGAGTATACCAGGGTCAGGGGTGGTGTGGTAGGTGGCACCCGAGTCGGCGATCCACTCTGGTCCGACAGGAGGTGTCAGGCTCATGGTGCTGAACGAGCGAGCCAAGGCCGCCTGGTCCCATCCCGCAACCCCAGGAGGGGTGCCGGAGGGTCCAGCCCACGGAGGCGTAGTGGAAACGCCGGGAGGTGGAGCACCAGTGAACATGGCCGCCGGTGGGCGAGGTGCACCTCCAGGAGCGTGGAAGGGCCACATAGAGATGCGCCCTGACCACGGGTTGTGGAACGAAGGCCATGGTGTCCCCCCTGCGGTCCAACCAGTGCCTGCCCACCAGCCGGAGTCTGGGTGACACCACCGCGGCCGCCCCCGCGACCTCCAGCACGGCGACGACGACCGCCACGACCCCCCCACCCCCGCTCGGCCCGGAGGGAGGGGGACCCAGGAGAGACGACGGCGGTGTAGCGGACGAGCGTGGTGGAGCGGACGAACGCGGCGGAGTAGCAGCCAGAGCCGTCGAAGAAGATGAGGACCCCGGAAAGGTGGTGGACCCCGGCTGGATGCCCTGAGTGAGCTCTTCCATGACCAGGTCGTCACGGACCTGCAGGAAGGTGGGGAAGGGTCGCTGACGGGTGATCCACGTCCTGAGATGGGCGTAGCGGTCACTGAGCCCGCGGAGAACGTTGAGGACCAAGATGCGATTCTCCACGGGCCAGCCGAGGTCGCCAAGTGAGTCCGCCATGCCCTTCATCCGACGACAGAACTCGCCAACGGAGAGGTCGCCCTGAACGAAGGTGCGGAAGCTGGCATCAAGACGCAGAGCCCGGGCCTCAGCATTGCCCAGGAACTGCCCCTCAAGGGCAAGCCACGCCCGACGCGCGTCAGGAGAGTTGCGGACGAGGTCGTGGAGGTCCAGGGAGATTGTCCCCAGGATCCAGAAGATGACGATGCTGTCGAGACGTAGCCACGACGGCGACTGGACGGCGACCGAGGCGTCGACAAGGACGTGGCCGTCGAGGGCGTAGCGGCGGAGAGTGAGGAGCACCAGATCCCGCTAGCGGGCGTAGGAGGGCGACTCCGGCTCGAGGACCACCGGAACGAGGCGGCGAATGTTTTAGACCCCTCCGGCCTGGTAGTGCAGCTGGGTCACGAGCGGGTCGGCGGGGTCGTGCCAGAGGACGACGGTGTGGGCCACACGGCGTCCCGACGAGTCGGAGGAGGTGGCCGCAGCATCCTGGGAAGCGGGAGAGACGAGGAGCTGCTCCGCCTCGGCGATCTGGCGTGCGAGGG
This sequence comes from Saccharum hybrid cultivar R570, assembly GCA_038087645.1. NCBI lineage: Eukaryota > Viridiplantae > Streptophyta > Magnoliopsida > Poales > Poaceae > Saccharum > Saccharum hybrid cultivar. Next base: position 1,087,389 of record JAQSUU010000522.1, read on the forward strand.
TGTCGGCCGCGTTGCGCTCACGCTCCCACACGAGGGCAGCAGCGCGCACACGAGCCTGCCCCTCCGCGGCGGCAGCCCGAGCAGCGACGAGGGCTGCAGCGAGGGCGGATTCCGGCCCCGTACTGTTGAGGGGCGGCGCCGTTCCAGTGGGACACCCCGCAGCGGCGTGCAGGAGAGGGAGTGGCTGGAGGCTAGCTGCAGACGCGGCGGGATCGTGCAGTGGAGGGAGGCCGGCAGGCAGCGGCGCGTGGGCTCCCCCACCGCGCCAAGGCCAGGAATGGCGGCCAGGGCGCGGGCGGGTCTAGGCCCCATGGCGGGTGCCGCGGGCGGAAGACGGGCGGCGGCACTCGCGGGCGGAAGACGGGCGGCGGCAGTAGGGGAAGTGGCGGCTGGAGGAGCAGTGTCACGGGGAGGTGGAGGAGCGGCGGCGGTAGTAGGCGCGCCAGGGGGAGCGGCGCCTGGAGGAGCAGCGGCCGCACCAGCAGGATCCACGATCTGGGCCCAGGAAGAGGAGGAGAGGGGAGGGAAGGAGCTGAAGAAGGAGGGAGGAGGAGGTGGGGCGCCGGCCATGGCGCCGGCAGCGGGAAACCCACCGGCGGCGGCGGCGGCTGGGAGAGAGGAGGGGAGAAGGGAAACCTAAACCTAGGCTGCTGATACCATGTTATGAAATGTGTTTCTATTGATTTTGGACTAACCCTAGAGGGGTAGCTATATAGGTAACCATACATGGGCCTCATGGGCCTAGCCTCATGGGCCTAATACACACATATTCCAACAATTTTAATTTCACATACATCCATTGGCAAAAATGTCAACATGTTCCTGTGCATTTTAAATAGGAAAAACAATAGTGTGGAACATAACCATGTAATTTCCGGGGAATTGTCTTCTTAACATAACTGAAAATAAATGTGATTGATAAATTTCAAAAAGAAACTAAAATAATAATTCAAACAATCACCTCAATGAATTCCATCCTCTGCATCTGGAAAAGCATAAAGTTTGACAAAGAGTTGAGGTTGGCCTCCATGTCACCTGCCAGCAGTGTAGCTTAGAAAACACAGCCAATCCAGTTTCTCAAAAGAAAAATTACAAATAAAAAAACTGTGCATATAGTTCCTAAAAGGATGACATATATGTATGTACTAGCAAATGTGCCCGTGCATTGCAACAGGAGAAAAAAATATCAAACATTTATAAAAAAACGACGACAAGAATGATACATATATATTTATGTTTTAGTCTTTATATTAAATTTATAAGCTTTAATTTATGTTATGATGACCCTGATGTCCATAATATAACTTGATGTTGGCAATAATACGACAATGTCTTGAGCCTGTTTGAATTAAAATATAACTTCGATGGTCATCACAAAGCATAGAAATATTTAGCCGTCAATATATCATAGCTTTAATTTCCATACTATCCATGTGTTGCTATAATTAAATATCAAGTTCGCCATTTTGTTCAAGGACATTTAAAATATGTAATTTTAATCTCTGATAGAAGTCGGCAAGGACCAAGGATACGTAAGCATCAATAAATAAAAAAAGCATAGAAGAAATGGAAATGAAACTGAATGCAACAGTATCTAACCTTGCCAGCGAGGTGGCTCAAGCAGCTAGGCGCTAGCGCTAGGTGGGGTATCTCGTGGGTGGACTCCACCCGTGCTCCTGTGCGGCCACTACAAGGCCAGCGCCTCCATGTGTGAGCTTTCGCTCAGGCAGCAAGGCAAGCTCAGGCAGCAAGGCAGCTTAGGGTATAGCACTAATGGCTGAAATCGGTCAAGAATTATCGGGTCCGTCCGTTCTATCTCCATGGTCGCGGTGACCTCAAGGCTCGAGCAGGCCAGGTTAGCAAGGGCCGCAGCTAGGACTCCATGCCAGTGCGCTTACATAGCCTCGGCCTCCTATCCCATACGCCACGGGGTGGATCTGTTGAGACCAGTGGATGCGGGTGCATCCTCCTCTTGTTCTAGCTCTGCCGATGCATATATACTGCCAATGACTACCACTTAAGTTGGATCCTGCACTCGTCTATCCCAACTCCAACTCGGGTAAGCCTTCCCTGGTAAGGCTTTCCGTACATATGGTTGTACATAAGATCACCTCACATTCCGAACAAACCCATCCCAAACCATCCCGTCATCCAACTGGTAGTGCCGCAACACGGAAGGGCTGAACGCGAGGTACGCGTGGCGCAGCGACACCACACGGACGACGAGCCGGGGCAGGCGCACCCTCTGCCGCGTCGTGGGGTTGGACATGTACTGGTGGACTGGGGGGCTGACCACCGCCGCCGGTGTAGGGCGGGCAAAGAAGTGTGGCGAACATGTAGGACATGCATCGAGTGCGGGAAAAGGCGCCGGATCCATTGCGAGAGTTAGCGCTCGACGAGGGCGCACCACACCTTACGGACGCACCGCGACGCAGCGAGGCTGCGTCCCAGGAGACGGCCAAGGATTGCCGCGAGCACGTCGTCGAGTAGAGCCGGCACCGCCGACCCTGACTGCTTGTCAAGCCGCGACAATGACGCTTGTTTCATCGGGACTATAGCCTTGTGCCCCTGTCCGGGTTTTCGAGGCGAACACCAAGATATACGTTGTTGTTTGGGGCGTACTTGTTGAGCCCCAGCTACCGTAGCCTCCAAGGAGGCTAACTCCATAAATACAATACGAAAATCATCACATCAATATTTAGTTATTATTTATATATATAGAAGCTGATCAGAATTCGGAACGAAAAAAACCCGTCAACTACTCCTAACCATATATAAAACAAAAAAGAAGCCAACCACAATTCCAAATGATTTATATATAGAAGCCGATCAGAATTCGGAACAAAAAAAAAACTGTGAACTACTCCCATAACCATATATAAAACAGAAAAGAAGCCAACCACAATTCTAAATGGAAAAAAACTGAACTACTCCTAACGTTTTTTTTAAAAAAAACGAGTAGAACCTAAGCACGGAAAAATAACCATACAAATTCATCTTATTTTTTCCTACTTGGATTCTTATTTAGTACTCAGAGAAGAGGAATCTATTTAGTATAGAACAGGATTCCTAACGGAGACCGTTTTCACATTCACGAAGTTAGTTAGGGAGGCCAGACCAAAATAATGGGACCAAAAAAGAGGCAGAAATTTTGCCTCTCTATTATTAGGTATAGATTATCTTCTAATACATAGCCACTATCTCATTGAAATAAGACTAAATATCCAGCAACTGGTTGCCTCATTCACACCTTCAGTAGCAGGCTTGCAGAACATATATAAAGATTAAAGAGTCATATTTAGGATTGATTTGAAGCTTAGATGTGTAGTACTCTCTCCGATCCCAATATAAGTACATATAACTTTCTCTCAAATGCACAAAATATATGTCCCTTGTAACTCCAATATTGTTTTTTGCCTCATTATTCATTTGCTTGCCGATTTAAATGAGCACTAATCAATGCAGTAAACCTGCCACCTACCTTTAGTAATGATTAATGGGAAATAGGATCACTGTACCACTCACCTTGATTATTGTCCCAAGTCCAAATGGACATATATTAGGGATCAGAGGGAGTATCGAGTGTTAAGTGGAAACAAGTAGACTTAAAAATAACAATAATATATGTTCACAATAGTTGAAGTGTAAGTCAATGTAGGTCAGTTTCATACCATAAGATGATAAGCACTTCAATCTTCCTTCAAGCTGAATCGCTAGTTCCTTTCTTATCATCTGCTTGAGCCATCCACCTAAATTCTTCATATGAAGTAGGACGTATGTTGTTCGAGAAAAAGTAAGACATATGAAATCATCAGGATGAAAGAGGGGAAAAAAGAAAAAATGAAAAAGAGAACATGCCACAAAGTTGAACTACATCTAATCTTGCAAGACAACTAACATCTTCAGATCAGTTTTCTCACTCTTATCCATAAATTATCAGGTTTGTCATGATTCAGCACAATTGTTCTGCTCAACATGCCAAATAAGTATAAATTGATCATGTTTGTCAACGTAATCTAATTTTCACCAAAAAAAAAACAGCAGACATGCTGTGCCAGCAAAGTGAAAGCCCCATATCGCATATCATATGATAATAAGCATAGTGAACATTCTAATGCACTCGCAATTTAAAACAATATGCCGTAGTTTTAAAATAACAATACCACTCATGGCTTTCAACTTCCTAACATTGATGTGAGTGCAGCTTAACATCGCAATTAATGGCTATAAAGCTAACATGAGCAAAGAGCACATTCAGCTCAAGAAAAGTAGGCTCATTTAAGTTAAAATGATCAAAGAGAAAGGCGCACCAGGTTCACAAGGTCATCAAATTTATTTGACATGTTCCTGAGGCCCTGCATTACACAAAGAAGATCCCAGTAGCATGTCAGCGAAACCAATAATCACATCACACAACATATTATGGTTCACATAGTCAATACTTCCAGTGTCAATTGGAAACAACTCAAGAAGGCATTACTGGAAATAGCTTTTTCAGAAAATAGGAAGTTGGTTTCCGTACTAAATAATCATGCTTCTCAAATAATGGTTCTTTATTCAAGCAGATGAAAGATGATGTGGTGGCAAATAATGTAGGTAGTATTAAATACCTTCGAAATAGTGCATAGTTGTGCAGCTTGCCTTGCTTGACATAGTTGATGATCCATCTGTTAGAAAGAAAAGCATCACATCTATCACAATATTGCCAAACAACCAAATTAATGCAAGTGAACCATATTGTCACTTCCAGTCCAAAAGAAATGTTTTTTAGCATCAACTAGCCTATAGCTAATCTAGGAGACTAAAGGTCACACAAGCAAAGCACACGCGGAAGAAATGAACTTGGTAAGTAAAGAGCTATGGATAGAGAGCGCAAACTCGCAGACACGATGTATCCCATGGTATTGGTTGCCAAAACGCAACCCCTCGTCCATGTTGGAGCTCCACCAAGGTACGCTCCCAGTCACGGTATTTCATTTTCCACACAAGGCTTCCACCAACCAAAGGCTAGTGTCGTGAGTCACAAAGTCTCACCACTGCCACCCGACTCTTCCGATAACCTTGACATGCACATTGCAGATCTTTTCCACACGAGGGAGGGGATCTCCTCGTCACCCACACACCAATATGACCGCTCCACATGAAAAATGGAGGGTCACCGCCAGGCGCCTTCAGTCGAAGGTCACAACAACTTCAAGCGCTCGTGGATGGATTACAATGTTTTCAGGTCGTCCGATTAATCGCGATTAATCGTCCTGGTCGCCCCTGGAGGTCGATCAGGAGCCTCGATTCGATCAGCTCGACCAGCTTTCTGGTCGTCCGATTAATCGTCGATTAATCGCGATTAATCGGACGACCAGGGCATATGGACGACCAGTGTGTACACTCTGCTTTTGGGTCTGGTTTTACTTGGTGGACATGTGGGCTACCGGACTCAAGATATTGACGAAGATGACGATGAACAGCAACAACAGAATGTAGAATCTGATTTAGCAACAACAATGGAGGAGGATGAAGCTCATGGAGATGGAGATGGAGATGGAGATGAAGGCTTCCATTTGAATAATGATTTGCTTGATTAGATGGCTAGTTGCCTACTTTTGCTAGACTATTGAATGTCAACGTTTGTGACTTTGTGTTGAATTGAACACTTTAGCTTATCTGTACTAGTGAACTAGTTTGGTTATGTAATATGCTGTGCTGGCTATGTGGCTGGCTGGCTGCTATGGTCTACTACTCTACTAAATGTTTGTTATTTGCTATTGCAGCAGTGCTGCTGTGTCAAGTTCAAGACTGCAGTAGTGTTGCTACTTGCTAATTATGGTCTTCTTTGATATTCCAGGCTTCCAGCAGCAAGTCAGCAAAGAAATGGAGTCTGGGACAGGAATATGGACCTCTGGACAGTGCAGAAAAGAGAAGAAAACAACTCCCACAGGTAAGTCACCAGCTAAACACTAATGCAGTCTTGATGCTTGCTTTATTGTGTATAATATAGTGTATATATAGAGGTATATATATAGGTCGACCAGCTGATATACCTGGACGACCAGATGGACGACCAGGGTCGACCAGGTTCGATTAATCGACCTGGTCGACGACTAATCGTGATTAGTCGTCTGGTCGGTCCCAGGTCGACCAGGCGACCTGAAAACATTGATGGATTACATAGGAGTACATTTCTTAGGGGGAAGCCTCCCTTAAGAGATAAGGCAAGCCAGGATTACACGATCCTAATCTACCATATCTGGAGATATCCCAAGATACTCTAACAAGAACTGGACTTGAGCATATGGTTTTAGAAGAATAAATAGATGGTGCATAAACTTTCTATGCTTTAACTAACTTAGAAACTTGATAATACCAAAAGGATTAGCTAGGTACAACTATAAAGCTAATACCTGCATGAGATCTTGCAATGCTTCCTGGTTGATGCGATTTACTAGATGAGTAGGCTGTTCTGCATTTGCATAATCCACAGCATTGGAAATTTTAAGCAATTTTTCCTGGCAATGTTGGAGAAAATCAGCACAAGTACCTATATTTCTAATGCTTCCTTATAATTCATATGATTCAGAAGGATAATGGACCACAAACTGATAAAAAGGTCCAATGTATCTCACGCAAATAAAAGTGAAGAACTTGCTTAACCAACGATAAACAAAGGTTGTGTTTCACTGTCTAGCACCACAAAGAAGGAACTTACCGGGATAATATCCAAAACTGCTAATATCTTAGCTGCATATTTCGAAGAATAGTAGGTTGAGACACAGTGAAGATCAGGGCTGTCAAATTTTCAAAACTCAAGGAGTAAGATATGTTTCAACAAAATGAGTTCGATAGAACAGCAAATATCAAGATATGCAATATGTAGAGGAAAATACATGTACACTGAAGGGGGAAATAATTTTTGTAGATCATTTATAATATCAAAGTTCATTATGTAGGAAATAACCACTTCTGGGTGGGTGGAGGTATTTTTAATTTTAATTTAATTTTCGAGGGAGTGGTGCATCATGTACAGATGGTATAATGTGCATGCTTCAAAATACCAATCCCGTATCTTTCTCATTTGTACTGTATCTCTAATTAAGATTTAGAAAACTGCACTTGTTTAAGAAGTGGAGGGGTTGAATCCAAATCTTAGACACAACTTTTGTATTTTCTTGGAAAAAAAACCTTCAGGACAAATCTAGATAATCTTTTCTAAATTATAATAAAAATTCAACTAACCTCAAGATTAACAGGGTAAACAGTAGTAAATCACACCTCTAGGACCCAAAACTTCTTTACCTACAGTGTTCAACAATCAATATACAAATAGAGCTAGGGCATGATGTGAGCAGATGTGACAAAAATCAAGGTTTCTCTGATTCCCTTTCCAGCTTGTGTCATTTATAAAGGAGCTAACTTCATTTTCAAAAGTGGAAAATTAGCTAATCCTAACTGTCCGCTGACAACTTTGGTACTACCTCCATTCCAAAATCTAGCAACTTCTGGGTTTTTCCTAAGTCAAACTATTTTAGCTTTGACCAAGTTCATAAAAATAATTAACATCTATAACACCAAATAAGTAAATTGTGCAAATTTATTTCATAATTGGTATAATCATACTAATTTGGTGTCCTAGATGTTGATATTTCCTCCTATAAATTTGGTCAAACATATCATAGTTTGAATTAGAACAAACCTAGAAGTAGCTATATTATAGCAACATAGTACAATGTTCAAATGTGTTTAAAACAAATATGAAACAGAAAACAAAGCTACGCATCAAAGTCATAGCATAATTCATTCATAAAATAATCACCCAAATGTGAGTATGTGACGGTAATATACTTTGTAAGATTGCTGAATGCATTCAGAGCAAAAACGAATACGGCCAATGGTAGCATAGAGAAGAATATTATCCTAGCATAGTAGCATTGACAGCAATTGATATTGTAGCACTAGATCTGAACTTCGATGACCATGAAAGTGCAAGATCAGAAGAAACACCTTTCACATTGCTTGATCCTTTGGAGAGGTGCACTCAGCCATGATTGAAATTTAAGAAACACTGTATGCAAAAATATTGTTTCCGATGGATCATGACTGATATTCTTCTTAAGAAGTGTCTCAAACAATGTAAGATAAACCCATGCATATTTAGCATCAGTAATCTGAGAAACAATGAGAAATAGTCATAGTTAGAAACACATTAGTTATGCGGAGACTATTAGCGACACTTTAGTCAACTTCCAAGTAGTCAATGAAGAACATATATATAAGATGCGAAAGGTTTTTGCTTAGGTGAATCAAAAGACCAGATAGAAAAAGATAAGTTCTTACCACTGACAAAATATTTGTTGCCTCTTGGTTTAGGTTAAGGACTTTTATCATATCATGGAGATTATTCTGTATTTTGGAGAAGCCTTGCTTTATCTGCACACTCTCTTTGACCTGCATCATTTACTCAAGAAACTTATTGAACAAGGCATGGTCTCCAGCATGCAACTTTGACCATCACTTCCCAATTTCCCATAGCAACACCCCAGCAAAAATTTAGAAATATTATAGTTTCAAAACACAGGAAGCTAAGCTAGCTCAGTTGTTCAAGGGTGTGGATGTAGACCCAAATCACCCAGATTCAAGTCCTTGTCAAGGCAAACTTGGGTGCCTATTTTCTTCTTAATAAAATACCACCTAGTTCCTCCTAGGTTTGTCTATTTTTTTTTAGTTTCAAAACATGTATCATAATATATATCATGGCATCAACTTCATAGTTTAGTATGTCCCTCTATTCCAAATTATAAGTCGTTTTATATTTTCTAGGTACATAGTTTTTACTATGTATCTAGACATAGCGTATTGTATATCTAGGTGCATAGCAAAAACAATATACCTAGAAAAGCCAGAACGGCTTACAATTTGGAAAAGGCGGAGTACGTATATTTATCTGTAATAATGGTCATTGGTCAAAGGTAAAAGTTGTTACTACCTCCGTCTTGAAAAGAATGCAACTATGGGTTGCATGCCACAAAAAGTGATTCACGTTTGACCAAGTTTTTAGTGAATAATATTCACAGTTATGTCTTTAAATTGATTTATTATAAAAATATATTTCGTAATTAATCTGATGGTATTTATTTGGTATCATAAACATGGATGCTTTTTTATCTATAATTGATCAAACGTAAGGTACTAAAATGTGATACTGTGCTAGAATTGTATTCTTTTGGGGACGGAGGTAGTATTTCAGAACATATGGGGTGATAAATATAGATATCTAAAAGACTAGGTCAAAGAAACTTCATAGAAAAAGAATCCACAATCCAGATGCATTATAACACCATCAAAAGGCATGATGGCTTATTACTAGATTCTAGCACTGCCTTCTCCCTAGCATTAACAATGTTTTGGTACTGTGTTGTCTAATTTTTCCATTTACTGATTGGGATCCTTACCATATTTTAGTATTTAGATCCAGTAAATGCCGGAGTATTCAAGCCTAAGTTGAAATCCGAAGCAACTAACCCTATGTTATTTTCTTGTGGAAATAGTCAATATGGTATGCCAGCATTACCTTTTGCACAAAAATTGGAGAGTAAGAAAAATATTACTATGGTTATACTGATTACTGTTATGTTAAACAGATTAGTAAGCTTCTACCTGGTGGATCATCTCCATATCTTTTAGTGTAGACAGCACTCGATGGATTGTCCTGCCACAACTTCCAATGGAGGTGCAGTTCAGGGAAATAAGCTGTCAGAAAATAATCACCACAAATTAACAAAATTCAACAAATAAAAGTTGCCATCCTCATCAAATAATTGCCAATGCTGCATCTTCAGTAAATACATGTAAAGGGAAAATAAATACTATTGACCTCTGACAACAATTGCTCCAACCAGTCTTTCAGAGTCTTATTCTTGAATTTGCATGATGCAGCCTATGTAGAAAGTCAGAAGAAGAAAACATCATCATTCTTATGGTACTCATTCACATTTTAAGACAAACTCATAGCTTGATATACATGTGCAGACCCTAACTTAATTCAAGCAATAAGCTCAATAATAAGCAAAGTAACAGAGAATAAAAAACTCGGCCGGTAGGGGAAGACCGCCCCTACGGTGTTGTACTTAAGAAGAAGATCTCAGTACCCCGACCGAGAAACCCCCCGAACCCTGGTCCCGCCCTGACGCTAGGGACGGACACCGTGGGGACCGTTACCTGGGCCGGGATGAGAACAAAGAATCTACAGGTGAATGTCTAGCAAGGTATATTTGAAGTTCAGAACGTACCCAAGTCCCGACATAGTTCTGAGACAAGTCCTTCATACATTCCAAAGCATCATTCTTCTTTTCATACCACATACTTTCTCTAGTTTTCAACAGTTCAATATGCAGTTGTTTCACCTCAAATTCAAGCTATAATATACAAACAAAACCGAGGAACATTGGAATCAGAAAAAAAAAACCATACAACTTTAAAATATTCAATTTCTCTGAGAATAGTCTTCACTTTAGCAGTCTTCAATAAAAGTTGTAACAGAGTTCCTTCATCTACTTGCTGCGATGACCCTACAGAGATCACCAGGTCCCTTGCCTTCTTATCACTGGTCTATGATATAGCATGTTAGAATGTAAAATAACAAAAAGACAAGCATAACAATGGTTTGCTGCTTCACAAGATGTACAGCAATGATTAATGTAAATATAGAGCTTTACCATGCGGTGAAGCAATAGCCAACGGAGAGTGAAATTGCATTCTCTAATGACAGAAAGAAGACTCTGAGAATTATCGAGCACATACTCCTTGTTTATGGCATGCATGTGAATATCCAAGTCAGCTAAAAAATAAGGAACCTGAAGTTGAAAAAAAAACAGCATGCAGAAGTCAAAAAAAGGAAAGTGAGAAAATATCAGGAAAAGAATAACAGATAGTCAATCCAAGAGGAGCAGAGAAAATTTCAAGTTCAACTAATTTAAGAATTAGAGGAAAAAAAGTAGGTATTGAGCTGCAATTCACAACCAACATCCAAAACAGGAAAATCTTTGATAATAATAGAATAAAATGTTTTGCTATACTCACCTTTGTATAATGGTGAAGACTGATATCACGAATGGAAGTGGGAGAAAGGCAGGAAACTAATGATGACTTTGCTTCTTTGTATGCATCCCAAGAGGCAAGTAAATCCACTGAGAAATGCAAGAATATGGGAACCACCCAGTTGTCTTTGAAGAATCGGTCAACAATCTCCCGCATAGCCAAACCTCTGTGCAGAAGGTCATGAGAGTAAAACAAAAGAACATACAGATGTCCACCTTGCAGGGACAGAGCAGTAGTCCGGTGCTGCGGATCAGGATAGAAGCGGAGGTTGTTGTACACATCCCCATTCCTCAAGCAGGTTATGACAGCATTCACAACAGGTTCGGGCAATGGAAACCTCCTGAGTAGGTCCTCAGGCTTCTGAATAGAAATAATGTCCGGGCTAAATGGTGATGAACCAGAACTAGCAGAAGTACCCGGGGTAGGCACATGCCGACGACAGAGCTCACATATCTGCTCCAGATTAGGATAACTAAAACAGCGTTTGTACCGCAGGTGCGCCACGAGGAGCCTCTCGCGCAGCAACCCACCAATTTTGTGTTCCATTATTAGAATCATGCATCCGAACAGAGTCATTGACTCCACGAGTAACTGGCATGCGCAGTTATTCTCCAACACATGATCGAATGTGCAATGGACATATAACCCTTCCTAAACAAGAAAGAACACTCGTTTAGTGTCACTAAAATTGGGACTGGGGGCATCATGTTTGACGCTCTGGTTCATCTAAAAATATTTAGCAACGATGGCATCAATCTACAAGTTACAAAGACACTGTGCAACGGCGCAAAGCTTAACCTGCAGATCATTCAGGTAATTGCAGAGCTCTCCGTGGTAAGTGACAGCGCCATCCAGAAAGGAGAAGAATCTCTGCATGTAGGAGCCGCAGGAGTCACGGAGCTGATCTTCCAGTGCTTCCAGCTCGATGTTTCCCTCGATCCTCGCCTCAAAATCGCCCGGGGAATCGAAGTATCTGCGCCGCGAGCGAAGTGAACCTCAGCTATTAAAACTTAAAGCTACGGTGGGTACTCGAGATGTGAAGATTTCTATCTATGAATAGGAGGAGAATTCACACAGTTGCACTTTCGCATTGCGATGGTTGGGAGTTTGTTATTTATGGCAGAGACCAGAGCGAGAGATGTCACCGGAAGTCGAAGAGGACGGGGTCGAAGCGGCGGTCTGCGAACAGCGGAGGTGCGCGGTCGGAGAGCAGGAGCAGCTCAGTGATGAGGGCCTCCGCGCGCGCGCAGAAACCAAGGACCTCCGGGAAGTCGGCGGCGGCGGTGCCAGAGGCGGGCGGGCGGCTTGTCCCGCTCTCCATGGCTGGGTTGTCAGGTTTAGCTCACGGGGTCGGATCGGTCGGGAAGAACGCCGAGAGGCGAAGTAGCTTTTGTTACGCAAACCAGCAGCGTTTACGAAATGCAAGACATTCTCCGCTTCGTGCACGGCAGAGACGGTTTTAAACGTGGGAATGGGAAGTATGAATGAAAACGGATAGGATACGAACGTCGTATTACATTTATTTTTATATTTCTGTCCATTCGGATTTGAATACGGATATTGTCAATCAAGTCAAATAAAATACGATTGATGTCGACATCATAAATATGTAATTTGATTATTCGGTTAAAGATACGGTATCGGATGTTGAATATCCGGACTTGGATACGGACAGATCTAAACCCCTCTAAACAAATTCGGTCTCGAATACGGTTGAAAAATATCCATACCGTTTTCACCCCTATTCATAAGACTATATATATATATATATATATATATAGTACCTTGTTATCATTTCCTCTATTACAAATTATAAGTTGCTTTGCCTTTTTTATACATCAATTTTGTTATCATCAAGACATAAGTTTGATTTAGATATATAGCAAAATAGATGTACCAAAAAGTCAAAGCGACTTATAATTGGAACGGAGGGAATACTAGATATGGTATATATATATATATATATTAAAATTTATATATCTAAAAAATTAGAACGTCTTATAGTTTGAAATGAGAAGAGTATATAATATTTCATTTTGCGCAAAGGATGCAATCTTAACTCCCGAGAACGTGAAACATGACCACGTTTGTGGTTCAACAAACGTTATTTTAGGAACAGTTGCATTTCTACCATGCAAAAAATATATAAAAATATCATAGCATTCTTGTTCCTATTTTCAGAAACATGGCTGCTAAGAGCCTAACATAATTGTACTTCTTTCGTCCCATAAACAAAGACCTTATAGCATTGAAAATTTGCCATCAAAGAGAGACATTGCGAAGGGTATCCAAACTGTCTACTACCACCATAGACTAGGTGTTTAACTGACAGAATTCCACGAGTTTTGGTGAATATTTATTTCTACAGGGTGCTAGCTGAAAATAATCAAAGATGACCCACATGTCAGGTTTACCTAGAGAGAAATGACCGCAAATGGAAAAAGTATAATCTACAAGGTTCGGGAAGCCAAACTCTGTGAGGTGGGACCCACCTGTCACTGTGACAGGGGCGGGCGCCCAGCCCCAGGGGCGGCTGCCCCACCCAGGGAGCCAATTAGCTTCCACCTCGCAGATCCTGCCTCCACCGTCTTTGAGGATAAATAAAAATCGTTGATCAAGATCGGTTTGATCCGAGGGTTGTGGTGCTTCCTAGGGGGCTATATAAGTAAGGCCCCTGGCTCCTGGAGGAGAGAGTTCAGAAACCCTAATTCATATTTTCCAGAGAGAATTCGCCTGAGAGGGGTCCCTTAAATGGATCTTTTTCTAGAGCACATACAAGAGAGTTTAGCTTTGTAGTCTCTATATGAGATTAGAGTTATTCTTCTAAATTAAGAGAGTTAGAGTGGAGGTAGAAGATTGGAGGAAGCCTGGGCTATCGGTGTCTCCTCTCCAAGCTTGTATCTACGGGGTCAAGTCTCCTAACCCGAGGCTTGGTTCTAGGATTCTTCGACAATTTAACTTCTAATACTAAGTAAGTATGTTGTTATTATTGTTCTTTGGTTTACGAAATTACTTTATTCGCTTCACGTAGGGAATAGAGTAATCATTCGTAGCGTAAGCGTGGTGCTTGGGCTAGAAATACTCGTAGATACCCCTTATCTGGCCGGATCGGTGTGTAGTAATATGGGAAGTGACAATCTCATTGTTACCTTTGGAGCACTCCTCCTGTCACAAGGTTTGGTAGGATTTAAGTACCATGGTCAAGCATCCTTTGTGGTGTCTCTTTTCTATCGATATTTTCCCTTAGATCAATAGTTTCATAGTTTGTCATAGGTTGGAACCAGACTGTCGTCGTAATTCTCTCTAATCGCTTATATCTTCACCACCTTGTAGTGCGGCCCAAGGATAATAGTAAAGACTGGGTTAGTCATCGCACGCTTTCTCCTTGCGGATAAAATAAATATGATACTCTAGAGTTATCTCCCGGGTGAAGTGCTCACCAATATTCGTGCGCTTGCGGATTATTTCTCTTAAATTCCTTCGTATGCGTATCTAGTATCAACAAATATTTCTGGTACCGTTGCTGGGGAGAAAGACGTCAGCTGAGTTAACCTTAAGTCTTGCTTTACCTTGTACCTATACTTTTATCTTTTTCTTTTTATTTTTTACCTTATTCTTCTTGCCTTTTTCTATCCTTATGGATAACATAAATTCAATTCCTATCTTTCAATTTTCTGTACCCACGGAGACCAGCCTAGTGCCATGGGAGTCATTACAACCTATCCAAACCCCTAACTATAGGCTGAGTCCGCGGTTGATTGCAATGGTCCAAAGCCTATCTTTTTCAGGAGGAGTAGACGAAAACCCTTACCTTCATATCCGAGACTTTGAGCAAATATGTGACTGTCTTCGCATAGAGGGCATGTCTGATCAAACTTTACGTTGGAAGCTATTTTCTTTTTCTTTAAAGGGAAAAGCTAGACAATGGTATGATAAAGCTGTAGGTAAGCAACAAAGAGATTGGGGATCCTTACGTTCTAATTTTTGCCTAGATTTCTACCATATCTCTCAAATCGTCGACCTTAGAGTCAAGGTTCTGACTTTTAAGCAAGAACCTAGTGAATCTTTGGCCTCATCCTGGAATCATTTCACTACTCTTTTAGCATCTGGCCCGGATCTTAGTTTACAAGACCCTATTCTTCTTCAATATTTTTATAAAGGTCTTCATAAAAAGATTAAATAGTTGCTCGATACAACTTCTAGAGGATCATTCTTGCATGTTTCGTCAAAAAAAGCAAGAACAATCTTAGATCAAATCCTATCCTCTGAATTAGATAATCTCCTAGAAGAAGAACCTCAAGTAGCTGAAGCAAATTCTTTGCCTGATATACCATCTACTTCAGCTATTCCAAGTTTTGAGTAAGAAAAAAAAGAAATTTCATTTCCTGATTTTATGCTTGATATCGAACCCGATCTTTTTTCTGATTTTGGAAACGTGATAAACCATCATTCTATAAAGAAACCACAAAATCATCGTAATCACCTTAGAGAATCTTTGAATCCTTCTAAGGATATTTCTTATAGAAGCACTTCAGCAGAGCTAGTGTCGATCATAAGCAGTGAATGGTTAGAGGAATCAGAGCTTTCTTCTAATGTGATCCGTTTGGATTCACCATCTCTTTCAATACGTTGCTCAATTGATTCTGATCACATAGATGCTCTCTATAATTCAGTTGTGGGTATTAATATCATGTCTGCTTCACTTGCACAATATTTAATGAAGCATATGACATTAACCCCAACTACAAAATTGATGAAGAGTCTTTCATGACATATTATCCCCAGTTTGAGAATTTTACATATTCAACCTATCCAGGTAGAAGGAACCTTGGTTCATTTGAGCTTTTATGTCTTTCCCATATGGGACTTCGACCTGTCGATAGGACAACATTTTAGAAGACTTCTTTATGAAGGATAAACAGGAAAATTAAATATTTATTTTGAAAAGAAACTTCAATTCCTAGTATCCATATCTCTTTATCTAAGCACTAGGACCGAATCTTATTTAGAAACTGACCCGCTAGAGGAATTTAAGGCTGCTTCTCTAGAGTTCTTAGTTGACTCAGGTCTAGAGGATGATGCTCAATTCTTCATAGAAGAAGAGGCTGATTACTCTAAGCCTGAACCTTTAGATGAATTTGCAGAGCCATCTAGACCTCCTATAGAGCTTAAACCTTTACCAACCGGTCTTAGATATGCTTTTCTAAATGATGATCTAGAGTTCTCTATGATTATAAGTGATAAACTCACTTGGGAACAAACTCTTTGCTTAATGGCTGTTTTAGAGAAACATCGATCAGCTTTTGGCTACTCACTCCAAGATCTTAAAGGAATTAGTCCTGCCCTTTGCACCCATCGCATTCCTACAGACCCCACTGTTCTACCTTCTAGAGAACCACAACGTAGACTCAACAATGCGATAAGGGAGGTTGTTAAAAAGAAAGTTTTAAAATTGTTGCACGTCGGGATTATCTATCATGTGCCACACAGTGAGTGGGTAAGCCCTGTCCAAGTTGTACCTAAAAAGGGAGGCATGACTGTTGTTAAGAATGAGAAGAATGAGTTGATCCATCAGCGTACTGTCACAGGATGGCGGATGTGCATAGATTATAGAAAGCTTAATAAAGCTACTAGGAAGCATCATTTTCCGTTGCCTTTTATTGATGAGATGTTAGAACAGTTAGCCAATCATTCTTTCTTTTGTTTCCTTGATGGATATTCGGGGTATCACTAGATTCCTATCCATCCTGATGATCAAAGCAAAACTATTTTTACATGTCCCTATGGAACATATGCTTATCGTAGAATGTCTTTTGGGTTATGTAATGCTCCAGCATCTTTTCAAAGATGTATGATGTCTATATTTTCTGATATGATTGAAGAGATTATGGAAGTTTTCATGGATGACTTTTCTATTTATGGAAAAACTTTTGATGATTGTCTTAAAAATTTAGATAGAGTTTTACAAAGATGTGAAGAAAAACACTTAGTCCTTAATTGGAAAAAATGTCATTTTATGGTTAGAGAAGGAATAGTGCTTGGACACTTAGTGTCTGAAAGAGGTATAGAGGTAGTGTAAGGTCCTAGATGGCTAGAGGGGGGGTGAATAGCCTATAAAAAATTCTACAAGAACAACTAAGCAAACTTGTTAGAATAACAAACGGCACAAAGCGAGTTTTGCTTAGCCTACGGTTGTGATGCAAGCCTCCTATCCACAAGTCTAGTAGATTATGATCTCTAATTCACACAAAGACTATGTCACTAATTTTACAGTAGTGAGCAAGCTAACAACGACTAGCAAAGGCTACCACTAGAGCTACACAAGACAATCTAGTAAATGTAAATGCAAGAGAGAGGAATGTGAATCTTATACCGACGGTGGAGTGAAGATGTTGCCAATCATCAAGATGATATACAATCAATCAATATTGACAACAACACAATATGAAGACCAATCACCGGGAGACAAGTGACACAATATTTTTGTTCGCCCGGTGTTCACTTGTGCACCGACAAGCTACGTCACCGGTTGTGTCGACCAACACTTAGATGGTTCCTCGGTGTGACCCTCAAGTCACTTGCCCCTCAAGGCACGCCCTACAAGGCACCGCAAAGACACCACTCTCAAGTGAGGTAACTCAATGACACGCGCAATGTAATAGAGTTGCTTTTGGCGTCCCGCCGAGGAAAGCACAAGAACCTCTTACAATCAACCGGAGGTGGCCAAGAACAATCACCTTCTCTTGCCAATGCCTCCAACAATCTCCAAGCCGGCTAGGAGCGGTACTCTCCAATAGTAACAAGAAATCCACCGGCTAAACCACCCACAAGTGCCACTAGATGCCCTCAAGCTATGCAATGCACTTTGGGATCACTCAATCTCACTTTTGATTTTCAATCAAGCAAGAGAGATGAGTGGGAGGAGATGTTCTAGCTCAAAGGATGCACAAGTATGTTAGAAATCACGAGAAACCTCACCAAGGGCCGGCCAACAAGTATTTATAAGCATCCCATCCAAATAGAGCCGTTATACCCCTTCACTGGGTTCTATCGGGATCACCGGACGCGCCAGTCATAACTGACCGGACGCGCTCAACCACGTCCGATCCTCCAACGGTCACTGACCCTCAACGGTCAAAACAACGACCGGACGCGCCCCAGGCAACGACCGGACGCGCCGCTTCGAACGACCGGACGCGCCGATCGCACTGACTCGTGCGCCCGCGAAGCAACGACCGGACGCGCCCCTCGCAACGACCGGACGCGACAGTGCCTGTGTCCGGTTAGAGTCCAGTAAGCTCCCTCAACGATCGGACGCGTCCGATCGTGTGTGACCGGACGCGCCGCGCGTCCGATCGTCCTTGCGAACCACAGTTCCTTCTGGGCACCTGACCGGACGCGCCGGTCCCGCGAGTGACCGGACGCGCCGGTTGCAAACCCTAGCACCCGCGCCTACGCTGTACTGACCGGACGCGTCCGGTCATACCATGACCGCGTCTGGTGCAGCGTCTGGTCACCTCTGTGACCTCCGTTCGCCTCCGTTTCTTTTCCGACTTCCGGCGTAGTGGAAAATAGGCATTTCAAGTTCCTAAAAACGCCTGAATCCCGCGCTCGCAAGCTCGGCGGGAGAGAGAGAGAGAGAGAGACCCAAACCCTCTCTACCGCTCAACCTTCAACACCTTCGTAAATGTGCCAACACCAACAAGTGACCACCACCTTGTGCACGTGTGTTAGCATTTTCATAATCATTTTCGAAGGTTTTCCAGTTAGCTCACTAGGCCCTACATGCAATGCACTTCATGAATTCACCTAGTGGCACCCGTGTATCGAATAACCGATAAGACTTCCCCTCTTAATAGTTCGGCTATCGATTCTAAACCACTCACACCCTCTATGGTGTCTTGAGTGCAAAACAAAATGGCCCTATGGTTATACCTTTGCCTTGAGCCCATTTTGTTTCTTCAAAAGATATGATCCACTTCATATCATCACATGACCGTCTCGATCCATCGACCTTGACTTCACTTGCTCTTCACCGTTGCATCGGTCCGTCGGTGCCAAGTCTTGCTCAAGCTTCACCATCGCATGGTCCTTCGCTTCGAAGCCTCGACTTGCCCTTCACCTTCACAACTGGTCCATCGAGCCAAGCATCACCTCGGTCTTCATCATCTTGGTCACATGAGTCAATGTCGTGTCTCATATTCAATGACCACCTTTATCTAAATCATCCACTTAGATACAAAGGTTAGTCCTAGGTTTCATCAATTAGCCAAAACCAAACTATGGACTTTCAATCTCCCCCTTTTTGGTAATTGATGACAACCCTCACAAAGATGATGTTGATAATAAAAGTTTTTAACTTGTCATACTTGTCCAATCATTTTGCTCATTAGTAAAGTTTTGGACAATTATCACAAGCTCGGTTTTGGTAGCATTAGCTCTCTCTACATATGTGCATAGAGTTTGGATTGAAAGCTTTGCACATATGTATAGATAGAAGTGTTGAGAGAGTAATTCTACCAAAATGATGCTAAGGTGTAAGAAATGGACCTTTGAAGCGTGATACCAATCGGAGTTGCCTTTTACACCATCCTTAGCATCAAGAAGTAACTAGACATCCATCACAACTCAAGAACCCCGTGAGATCAACATTATATGTAAAGGTTCTTGGACCACTTGTACCACTTGTAGAGCTTTAAGCATGTCTAGATACCACATGTAAACTATTGCTATGCATGCTAGTAGATCATTTCATCATTCAAGTTCTATACTAGCATTGCACCACACAAGCACGTATATTGAATTTAAAAACATGTGCAATGAGCAAGTCATATGAGAATGCACAAACAAATGCAACAACTTTGTTTATGAGCTTGCTCCCCCTACTTGTGTGCATCAAAATTTTATTTACCCCTTTATCATGTTGAATCATCTTTTTCTCTCCCCCTTTGTCAACAACTTACCCAAAAATGGGATCAAATTGTGGAGAGAAAAGCAATGTTTGATGGAGTAGGTTAGAATTTATCAAATTTAGTTTAACCTAGAATACTTGCCGAAGATATTTAATTCGATTTGAACCAAAGACAAGCTTCTTCACTCCTCAAAATAAGGGTTATCTTGCCTATGTTGAATTAAACACTTATAGCAAATCTTCTAGATTCAACACTAGGTTTGTAAGCTCACAAACATGTCATATGCCACCACTAGATCAAAACAAGCATAGAAGCAATAGTGGTAACAAATATCCATCAAATTCATTTGATTTATCATGAATGCTCATGCGTACCACTTATTATGTCTACATGCTCTAGCAAGTCCTTAGCATAGGATGAATGACATGTCAATCAACTTTACCTTGCAATGTCGAAGGAGAGGCATGTCAATAAGTGGGTGGGGTGCATTCAACTCATGTTTGAGAAATCAAGAATGTTCAATTCATTCCTTAGCTTGCAAAACCTCTTTTCATCAAGTGGCTTGGTGAGAATATCGGCAAGTTGATCATCGGTGCCAACACTTTCAATAGCAATATCTCCCTTTTGTTGATGATCTCTAATGAAATGATGCCTTATGTGAATATGCTTTGTTCTTCCATGTTGAACCGGGTTTTGTGTCATCTTGATTGCACTTTCATTATCACATAGCAATGGCACATTCTTGAAGTTGAGACCATAATCCTTCAAAGTTGATTTCATCCATAGCAATTGTGCACAACAACTCCCCGCACTCACATATTCGGCTTCGGCGGTAGAGATTGCCACACTATTTTATTTCTTTGAGGACCATGACACAAGTGATCTTCCAAGTAATTGACATGTGCCACTTGTGCTCTTTCTATTGATCTTGCAACCCCCATAGTCGGAGTCTGAATATCCAATCAATTCAAACTTTGACCCCTTGGGATACCATAGTCCAACATCTCTTGTTTGCTTCAAGTGCCTCAATATTCTCTTTGCGGCCGTGAGATGACTCTCTCTAGGTGAGGCTTGATATCTAGCATACATACAAACACTAAACATGACATCCGGCCTTGATGCGGTGACATAGAGTAGACTTCCAATCAAAGACCGATATTCCTTTTGATTCACCATTTTGCCATCAAAATCACTATCCAAATTGCTATTTGTACTCATTGGAGTTGAAATTTGCTTTGCATATTACATTCCAAACTTCTTCAACATGTCCCTTATGTATTTCCCTTGACTCACAAATGTCCCATTCTTCAATTATTTGACTTGGAGACCAAGGAAGTAGCTAAGTTCACCAATCATAAACATTTCAAACTCTTTGGTCATCATAGCACCAAATTCTTCACAATAAGCTTGATCGGTTGATCCAAAGATGATGTCATCAACATATATTTGCACTATGAATAGATCATTTCCAATCTTGTTGATGAATAAAGTTGTATCAACCTTGCCCATCTTGAATCCCTTAGAGAGAAGGAAATCTCTTAGCCTCTCATACCATGCTCTAGGTGCTTGCTTTAAGCCATATAAAGCCTTCTTCAACTTGTATACATGGTTGGGTTTCTTGTCATCTTCAAATCCGGGAGGTTGCTCAATAAAGACTAACTCATTGATGATTCCATTGAGAAATGCACTTTTGACATCCATTTGATATAGTTTGATGTTGTGTGCACAAGCAAAAGCCAATAGAATCCTTATTGCCTCTAATCTTGCCACGGGAGCATATGTCTCATCATAGTCAAGACCTTCTACTTGAGTGTAACCTTGAGCAACTAGTCTTGCTTTGTTTCTTACCACAATGCCATCTTGATCTTGCTTGTTTTTGAACACCCATTTGGTTCCAATCACATTGTAGTCATTTGCCCTTTCTACCAATTCCCAAACATCATTTCTTGTGAAATTGTTTAGTTCTTCTTGCATAGCCATAATCCAATCGGCATCCCTCAAAGCTTCTTATATTTTCTTTGGTTCCATGGTTGACACAGATGATGCATGCTCACAAAACATAGTCAATCTTGATCTTGTTTGCACACCACTTCTAATATCACCAATAACACTATCAATGGGGTGATCTCTTGCAACATGTTGTGGTTGGAGTACTTACACTTGATTGCTTGAGCTTGGTTGATCACTTGATGTATCTTGATGAGATGAACTAGCACCATGATCTTGCACTTGAGAGTCACTAGCTAGCTTGAATGGAGAATTGAGCACTTGATCTTTATCATCATCTTGAATATCAATTACTTGCTTTGCTCTAATGTCCCCAATATCCATGTTCTTCATTGCTTCCACCAATTGAGTTCCACCAACATCATCTAGATTCTCTTCTTCATCTTGTGACCCATTGGTTTCATCAAATTGCACATCATGGACTTCTTCTAGAATGCCACTTGAGTTATTTCAAACTTTATAAGCTTTGCTTGTAGTTGAATAACCAAGTAGGAACTCCTCATCACATCTCTTGTCAAACTTTCCCAATCTAGTGCCCTTTTTCAAGATATAGCATTTGCAACCAAACACTCTAAAGTAAGAAATATTGGGCTTTCTTCCATGAAGTAGCTCATATGGGGTCTTTTCTAGCAATAGATGACAATATAGTCTATTGATGTAGTAGCAAGCGGTATTGATTGCTTCATCCCAAAAAGATTGACTCACATTGTACTCATGAAGCATTGATCTAGCCATATCAAGCAATGTTCTATTCTTTCTCTCAACTAGGCCATTTGATTGTGGAGTGTACTTGGCTGAGAATTGATGTCCAATGCCATAGTGATCACAAAGTTCTTTAATTCTTGTATTCTTGAACTCACTTCCATTGTCACTTCTCACTTTCTTGATTCTAATCTCAAACTCATTGTGAACTCTAGTGAGAAATGTCTTGAAGGTATCAAACACTTCACTTTTGTCACTAAAAAAGAATACCCATGTGAATCTTGTGAAGTCATCCACTATGATAAAGCCATACTTATTACCACCTATGCTTAAGTATGTTGTTGGGCCAAATAGATCCATGTGCATCAAATCAAATACTTTGCATGTGCTCATTGTACTCTTCTTTGGATATGAGCTTCCAACTTGCTTCCCGGCTTGACATGCACTATAAAGCTTATTCTTCTCAAATTCAACATCTTTCAAACCATTGACAAGATTGTGAGTTGTAAGCTTCTTCAATTGTTTCATGCCAACATGACCAAGCCTTCTATGCCAAAGCCAACCCATGCTTGATTTGGAGATTAAGCAAGTTGTCAAAGAAGTTTCTCTAGCATTGAAGTCAACTAGATAGAGATTCTCATATCTAAAGCCCTTGAATGCCACATTTGAACCATCCACACTAATGACTTCTACATCATCAACCCCAAAGATACATTTGTAACCAAGATCACATATTTGTGCCACGGATAGAAGATTAAAATCCAAGCTTTTAACTAGCAACACATTGGAGATACTCAAGTCATTTGATATTGCAATCTTGCCCAAGCCAATAACCTTGCCTTTCTTGTTATTGCCAAATGTGATAGAATCAACACCACTATTATTGTCATTGATTGAGTCAAACATTCTTGATGTACCGGTCATGTGTTGAGTGCACCCACTATCAATAATCCAATGCCTTCCTCTGGCTTTGTAATTGACCTACAAGCAAATCAATGAAGCTTAGGTACCCATTTTTGCTTGGGTCCTTGTAGGTTAGTAACTAAGCTCTTTAGTACCCAAATAGCCTTCTTCTTTGGGCCAACAATGGGTGTACCAATAAACTTAGCTTGCACACCCTTCACACCTTTGGTAAGCACATAGCAAGAATCAAAAGGTATAGCATTAACAAATTTCTTGCTTTGGTTCTTTTTATTACAATTATGCTTTAAGTGCCCAACTTGCTTGCATCTATTGCAAAACCGACCATTGCTCTTCACAAAGCTAGGCTTTGGAGTTGCAAAGGCCGACTTGCCTTTCTTGGGGGTGTAGCCCAATCCCTCTTTGTTAAGAGAGAACCTTTGGCTACCCAAGCATTTAAGCAAGCGGGCCTCACCACCATAGGCCTTGCCTAGGGCGTGAGTGAGCTCATCCACCTCTCTCTTGAGAGTCTCATTCTTAACCATTAGTGAGGTATCACAAGTGAAACCATCACTAGTAGTGGAGGTAGAGTTGGTGGTGGTGGATGAAGAGCTACAAGAAGGGTTAGCATTTGTCATGATGATAGGTTTATAAAAAGATTCATCAATTATATCACATGTAACACCTATATCACATGATACAACAACCTCCTTCTTTGCTTGTTGCTCAAGTAGCAATGAGTGAGTTTTTTCAAGCTTGGAATGAGCTTTACCAAGATCCTCATGTCTTCCACTAGACTCTCATGAGTGGTCTTAAGCTCACCTAGAACTTTCTCAAGTATTGCTACTTTCATTGAAAGCTTCTTACACTCCTTGTTCTTGGCAATAGCTATGTCTCTAGTTTGTTGCATCAAGTCATATAGTTATTCTTTAGTTGGTTTATCATCATCATTTTCATTATCATTATTATTATCATTATCACTATCATGAACATATTCTATTTCACTTTCATCATCACTCTCATCATATAATACCTTAGCTTCTTTAGCCATGAAGCACGAAGAGGATGAATCAAATAGTGAAGGCTTCTTGTTGATAGCAATGGAAGCAAGAGCCTTGTTGGATGATTCTTCTTCTTCATCATCATCATCACTTTCCCAAGTGACCACATAGGCTCCGTTCTTGCCCTTCTTGAAAGTCATCTTGGCTTCTCTCTTTTTCTTCTCAAACTTGCCCCTCTTGTTCTTCTTCTTCTTGTCATAGGGACATTCGGCTTGAAGATGTTCGGTGCTATCACAATTGAAGCACTTCCTTTGTTGCTCATTGCTCTTGAAGTTGTCATTTCTCTTTTTGAAGCCTCTTCTCTTAATGAACATGTGACCCATTTTCTTGACTACAAAAGCAAATGCCTCATCATTAATTTTATAATCTTCATCTTCACTATTGTCTTCTTCTTCAATGATGGTAGCTTTGCCCTTGGAGGAGATGGCCTTGAATGCCACGGTCTTCTTCTTCTTCTCATCTTCCATCTTCTCCTTGTCATCAACATCTTGATCATATTTGTCATAGGTCAATACTTCACCAAGCAAATCATTAGGCTTCATTGCTTCAAGCACATCTCTTTGCAACATCATGATCAACATCTTGAATCTTCTAGGTAAGCTCAATAAGAACTTGTGACAAAAATCCTGATCTTGAGTCTTGTGCCCTAAGCTCTTGAGATCATTGACTATCACTTGCAATCTATGAAACATTTCAATGATTGTTTCATCATCCATTTTCTTGAAGTTCTCAAACTCACTCTTGAGCCCATATAGCTTGGCACTCTTCACAACCTTAGTGCCCTCATATGTTTCACTCAACCTTGCCCATACTTCATATGCCAATTCTAAGTCCTTGATGCCCTCAAATACTTTTGTGTCAATACCATGGTAAAGTGTATTGAGAGCCATTCTATTGCATGTTCTATTTGCTCTATCTTCATCGGTGAGATGATCGGGATCAATGATAGCAAAGTCATTCTCGGTGACTTGCAAAACTCTCTCATGAATAGAACCAAGGTACATTGTGATCTTTCTCTTCCAATGAGCAAAAGAACTAACACCATCAAAGAACGGTGGCTTGCCCCCAACATGATTGAACACAATTTGAGCCATTTTTCACACCGAAGGATGTTAAGCCTTGATTAAAACGGTGACCAAGGCTCTGATACCACTTGTAAGGTCCTAGATGGCTAGAGGGGGGGTGAATAGCCTATAAAAAATTCTACAAGAACAACTAAGCAAACTTGTTAGAATAACAAACGGCGCAAAGCGAGTTTTGCTTAGCCTACGGTTGTGATGCAAGCCTCCTATCCACAAGTCTAGTAGATTATGATCTCTAGTTCACACAAAGGCTATGTCACTAATTTTACACTAGTGAGTAAGCTAACAACGACTAGCAAAGGCTACCACTAGAGCTACACAAGACAATCTAGTAAATGTAAATGCAAGAGAGGAATGTGAATCTTATACCGACGGTGGAGTAAAGATGTTGCCAATCATCAAGATGATATACAATCAATCAATATTGACAACAACACAATATGAAGACCAATCACCGGGAGACAAGTGACACAATATTTTTGTTCGCCCGGTGTTCACTTGTGCACCGACAAGCTACGTCACCGGTTGTGTCGACCAACACTTAGATGGTTCCTCGGTGTGACCCTCAAGTCACTTGCCCCTCAAGGCATGCCCTGCAAGGCACCGCAAGACACCACTCTCAAGTGAGGTAACTCAATGACACGCGCAATGTAATAGAGTTGCTTTTGGCGTCCCGCCGAGGAAAGCACAAGAACCTCTTACAATCAACCGGAGGTGGCCAAGAACAATCACCTTCTCTTGCCAATGCCTCCAACAATCTCCAAGTCGGCTAAGAGCGGTACTCTCCAAGAGTAACAAGAAATCCACCGGCTAAACCACCCACAAGTGCCACTAGATGCCCTCAAGCTATGCAATGCACTTTGGGATCACTCAATCTCACTTTTGATTTGCAATCAAGCAAGAGAGATGAGTGGGAGGAGATGTTCTAGCTCAAAGGATGCACAAGTATGTTAGAAATCACGAGAGACCTCACCAAGGGCCGGCCAACAAGTATTTATAAGCATCCCATCCAAATAAAGCCGTTATACCCCTTCACTGGGTTCTATCGGGATGACCGGACGCGCCGGTCATAACTGACCGGACGCGCTCAACCACGTCCGATCCTCCAACGGTCACTGACCCTCAACGGTCAAAACAACGACCGGACGCGCCCCAGGCTACGACCGGACGCGCCCGTCAAACGACCGGATGCGCCGCTTCGAACGACCGGATGCGCCGATCGCACTGACTCGCGCTCCCGCGAAGCAACGACCGGACGCGCCCCTCGCAACGACCGAACGCGACAGTGCTCGTGTCCGGTTAGAGTCCAGTAAGCTCCCTCAATGATCGGACGCGTTCGATCGTGTGTGACCGGACGCGCCGCACATCCGATCATCCTTGCGAACCGCAGTTCCTTCTGGGCACTTGACCGGACGCGCTGGTCCCGCGAGTGACCGGACGCGCCGGTTGCAAACCCTAGCACCCGCGCTTGTGCTGTACTGACCGGACGCGTCCGGTCATACCATGACCGCGTCCGGTGCAGCGTCCGGTCACCTCTGTGACCTCCGTTCGCCTCTGTTTCTTTTCCGACTTCCGGCATAGTGGAAAATAGGCATTTCAAGTTCCCAAAAACACCTGAATCCCGCGCTCGCAAGCTCGGCGGGAGAGAGAGAGAGACCCAAACCCTCTCTACCGCTCAACCTTCAACACCTTCGTAAATGTGCCAACACCAACAAGTGACCACCACCTTATGCACGTGTGTTAGCATTTTCATAATCATTTTCGAAGGTTTTCCAGTTAGCTCACTAGGCCCTACATGCAATGCACTTCATGAATTCACCTAGTGGCACCCGTGTATCGAATAACCGATAAGACTTCCCCTCTTAATAGTTCGGCTATCGATCCTAAACCACTCACACCCTCTATGGTGTCTTGAGTGCAAAACAAAATAGCCCTATGGTTATACCTTTGCCTTGAGCCCATTTTGTTTCTCCAAAAGATATGATCCACTTCATATCATCACATGACCGTCTCGATCCATCGACCTTGACTTCACTTGCTCTTCACCGTTGCATCGGTCCGTCGGCGCCAAGTCTTGCTCAAGCTTCACCATCGCATGGTCCTTCGCTTCGAAGCCTCGACTTGCCCTTCACCTTCACAACCGGTCCATCGAGCCAAGCATCACCTCGGTCTTCATCATCTTGGTCACATGAGTCAATGTCATGTCTCATATTCAATGACCACCTTTATCTAAATCATCCACTTAGATACAAAGGTTAGTCCTAGGTTTCATCAATTATCCAAAACCAAACTAGGGACTTTCAGGTAGATAGAGCTAAAATTAAAGTAATTGAACAGCTACCTCCACCTGTGAATGTGAAAGAAATTAGAAGTTTTCTTGGCCATGCTGGTTTTTATCGTAGGTTTATAAAAGATTTCTCGTTTATTGCTAGACCTCTTACTCGTTTGCTAGCCAAGGATGTTCATTTTGAATTCGATGATGCATGTTTAATATCTTTTGAAATTTTAAAGAAAGCGTTCATCTCAGCACCAATCATTCAACCTCCTGATTGGTCTTTACCTTTTGAAATTATGTGTGATGCAAGTGATTATGCTGTAGGGGTAGTTTTAGGACAGACTAAAGATAAAAAGCATCATGCAATAGCCTATGCTAGCAAAACTTTAATAGGACCTCAGCTTAATTATGCAACTGCTGAAAAAGAGCTCCTTGCTGTTGTTTTTGCTATTGATAAGTTTAGATCTTACTTAGTGGGAACTAAAGTAATTGTTTATTCTGATCATGCTACTCTGAAGCATTTGCTCACTAAGAAAGATGCTAAACCTCGTTTAATACGATGGATTTTGTCACTCCAAGAATTTAACTTAGAAATAAAAGATAAAAAAGGAGTAGAAAATTCTGTTGTCGATCACTTATCTAGAATACAGTTTGAGAATTTACAAGAACTACCCATCAACAATTCACTCTGGGACGACATGCTCTACGGGATTAACAGATCTAACCTCTGGTATGCAGATATTGTTAATTTTATGGTTTTAGGATATGTACCACCAGGAGCAAACAAAAGGAAACTCATCCAGAAAAGTCGTACTCACATATGGGATGAACCATACCTTTTTTGAGTCTGCTCAGATGGCCTGCTCAGAAGATGTGTACCTATTGAAGAAGGAATAAAAAACATTGAGATATGCCATTCATCACCATATGGAGGACATTATGGGGCATTCCGCACACATGCAAAGATTTGGCAATGCGGATTCTTTTGGCCAACAATGTATGAAGACACAAGAGAATTTATCCGAAGATGTGGACCATGCATGTCAAAGGCACGTCAATATCAATACAAGAGATGTCATGCCACTCATCAACAATCTTCAGATTGAACTCTTTGATGTCTGGGGAATTGACTATATGGGACCATTCCCGCCATCAAAGAAATGCAAGTACATTCTGGTGGCAGTAGATTATGTCTCCAAAGGGTCGAAGCTCTGCCATTTTAGAATGCTGATAACATAAATTCCAAGAAGATGTTTGAAGAGATAATATTTCCAAGATTTGGAATCCTGAGGATAGTGATAAGTGACGGAGGATCACACTTTATTGACAAGCGCTTTGAGCACTACTTATCTAAACATGGAATACGTCACAACGTTGCTACCCCCTATCATCCTCAGACAAGTGGACAAGCAGAAACATCCAATAAGCAAATCAAGAACATTTTGCAGAAGACAGTAAATGAGATGGGTACTGGATGAAAGGACAAGCTTCCTGAAGCACTCTGGGTGTACTGAACGGCATACAAGACATCCATTGGGATGTCTCCTTATCAGTTGGTGTATGAGAAGACTTGTCACTTACCAGTGGAACTAGAATTCAAAGCTCACTGGGCTATTAAGAAATGAAACATGGCCCTTGATGCTGCCGGAGTAAGAAGGAAAATGCAACTCTCGGAGCTAGATAAATGGAGAGAAAAATCATATCACAATTCAAAGAAGGAGTTCGTCCCAGGAGATAAGGTATTACTTTTTAATTCCAGGGTAAAACTCTTCGGACATGGAAAGCTACGAAGTAAGTGGGAAGGACCATTTAAAGTGGTAGACGCATCTTCACATGGAGCGGCTACACTTCAAAATGACGAAGGTGTGTTATTCAAGGTAAATGATCAACGCCTTAAATTATTTTTAGAGCCTAAAAAAGAATTAGAAGAATTAGATGTGATTAATTTCTTTATTATTTAAGTATTGTTGGGTCTGACCTTTTTAGTTTTTGTTTTTTGGGGCCCAACATATTTTTTGAAATAACAAAAATATTTAGAAAATACTACGAAAAAGAGGACTGGAGCCGGGCTCGTGGGCCGGGCGCCCGCCCCTAGGGCTGGGCGGCCGCCCCACCCCCTACGCCGTTTTGCCGCCACCTTTTGCCTTCGTGATTGCTCTATATTCTTCTTCCAGAAAAAGTTTATTCCTAACTTATTCGAGCGTTTTTATCACAAGATACCATTTAGATGCCATTTTGGTCCTGCGAGCCCTCCTATATAAACACCCCATGATGTCAGCCATTCTCATTCCATCAGATCATTCATCTCTTCCTTTTAGAACCTTGCTAGCTCTCTCTCTAAAGCTCCAATGGCCAACCACGACAAGAGGATTATCCCCTACGGACTCAACCTCAACTCCATTCCTGAGGAAGATCTAGATTGCAAAGCTCTTATCCTAGTTAGCGATGCTACACCCCTTGCTGCCATTCCAACAAGGCCTAATAGCTATAGCCAATCCTACTTCGCTCAGCCAGTTCTCGCAGCACCTCCGCAGCCCCTCCTACTAGAAGATAAACCGCTGAAGGGGCCCGTCGTCCAGCTACCTGCTGGAACCAAGCTCTTGCCGCCAAAGCACAATGAGACGCTTGTTGGTGTGAAGACCAACAAGAAAGGAGAGATCGTCTGTGCCAAGTACAACACTGGGGAACACACCTACTTCGAAGGAGTCTGCGCTCATCCAAGCAAAGTCAAATTCCTTCCACCCAAGGAAGCTCCTAAGCACGCCCTTGCTAAATCTGAAACTCCACGCAAGCGTCGTAAGACTTTAGCTGATCTAGAGAAATTGATAGAGACTCAGCAAGCGACTATCTCCTCTATAGAAGCCACTCTACGCCTTTAGGGTAGATGCTTTCTTCGCACACATGAGAAAGTAGAGGACATAGAGAAAGACAACAAGAAATTAGACCAACGCTTAAGTGCTCTAGAGCCTCCTAAGCCAAAGAAGTAGATTAAGCCAATCTAGCAGTTGATAAGACACCTTCGAGATTAGTCACGAGATTGCTTAGATTCATTGTTTAGTTCAATTTCTTTATTTATAATTCATTGTAAACATGTGCCTTACATGATACTGAATAAAGAGTTGGTTTATCTTATTATGGGATATATTCCTTGTGCTTTTGTCTCCACCATGTTTTATATAAAAGAAAACAGAAAATAAGTGTGGGGGAAGCACTCGACGATATAACGAACAAATTTTACCACACGAACGAAAAATTTTGAAGATATACGACACGAGGACCATGCACGTCGAAGCAGGCTTCGGAAAGCCACCCCAAGTGGGCGCGGGCGCCCAGAGCATGGGGCGGGCGCCCATGGTGTAAGCCCTCCTTGCTCCGTCCTTCGACCACGGTCAAGTTTGCTCCCTACACGTTCCAATTTTTATATATACACTCTTTGTTATATTTCACATTATAAATTCTTGAGTACAACCTATTTAAATGCTGAATTAAAAAAAGATAGATTATTCTAGTCATGATCTCTTTATAGACTCACACCATGATTCTTTCTTGGGAGTCCTGCTGCTGTTGAGAACTTAATTTTTAGGGACCCCATATCATTTAAGTTGTTGTGGAGCGAGAGATAGTAGAATCATGAGAACCTAATTTCTGATACTTTGTCACTTGGAGAATTTCTTTTAAAAAATGTTAAAATTATTAGCTATGCTTCTCCACTGTGGTAAGAATAAAAATGTCTAATAGAACCTTATTTGTATAAAACTAGCACATAATTTATTTACTTTGTGTTGAGTTTGGTCAAGCCGTGCTAGACCCTTGTTGAGAGGTGGGCCATGCCCCCAAGATCAGGATTCACACTAATTTTTGCACCCCTTGCTACTTCTACCCTGGAAGTACGCACCACCATATTACCTATTTAGATCCATTCAAAATTTGTTCTACTCCTACCCTGAGAGTAAACAATCAAAAATATATTCCTTACAGGTTTTCCTTGATTGCTAGCCATTATTCTAAAATGCTCCATAATGTTATTATCTTCTCACAATGTTCTATCAAAGTTCATGTATTACGTTGAAAAAAAAGAAGAGAAAAAAGAAAAAAAGAGAAGAAAAGAGAAAAAGAAGAAGAAAGCATTGGTCTTGCCTTTTGTAAAGTACAAGTTTCAGTTGCAATTCTTCAAATCAAAGTGGGATAATTTATCTTTTGTAAAGGAGCATTGTAGAATTATTTTGCACCCTTTCTATCTTCCACAAATATTTTCTACTACATTTATTCTTTTGAAACCACACCACATGCACGTCCTGATCTAGGGGTATGTCACTCCCCTCCTCGGATCCCGTTTTGACTGGGCAACATATGCAAGGTAAGTATGCTACATCCTTGAAATACCTTCAACTCCAGATAAGCTTTTGTAGAGGTAGGATGTACTACAAGACATTTCCTCATACATGCCTCAGAGAGATCCACAAATACCACATATGTTGAGTGATTTGAGAGTGCCACATGAGGTAGAAGGTAAGCTATGCTTTTATTTCAAATACATACAAAACTCCACATAACAGGTTGAAAGGAGAAAGTGGCTCAGTTTCAAGCTGTTCCATTCTTCAACTGCCCAAAATGGTATGGTAGACACTTGGAATCCCGCAATGCAGGTATGACTAAGAAATAAATCTACTGTTGATGTCTTGTCTAGAGATTGTGCCTAAGGTAATCCAATCTTTTCTTGTGGACGAGTAAAAATCTAAGTGTGGAGGAGTTTGTTGAAGGTAATTAACTATCATATTTAACCGTCAACTTAAATAAAAGAATGCTATAAAATTAATAACCACCATAGACTAGGTGTTTAATTGACAGAATTCCACGAGTTTTGGTGAATATTTATTTCTACAAGGTGTCAGTTAAAAATAATAAAAGATGGCCCCACATGTCAGGTTTACATAGAGAGAAAGGGCCGCAAATGGAAAAAGTATAACCTAAAAGGTTCGGGAAGCCAAACTCTGGGAGGTGGGACCCACCTATCACTGTGACTGGGGCGGGCGCCCAGCCCCAGGGGCAGCCACCCCACCCAGGGAGCCAATTAGCTTCTACCTCGCGGATCCAGCCTCCACCGCCTTTGAGGATGAATAAAAATCGTTGATCAAGGTCCGTTTGATCCGAGGGCTATGGTGCTTTCTAGGGGGCTATATAAGCAAGGCCTCTGGCCCCTGGAGGAGAGAGTTTAGAAACCCTAATTCATATTTTCCAGAGAGAATTCGCCTGAGAGGGGTTCCTTGAATAGATCTTTCTCTAGGGTACATACAAGAGAGTTTAGCTTTGTAGTCCTTATGTGAGATTATAGTTATTCTTCTAGATTAAGAGAGTTAGAGTGGAGGTAGAAGATTGGAGGAAGCCCGGCCTGTCGGTGTCTCCTCTCCAAGCTTGTATCTACGGGGTCAAGTCTCCTAACCCGAGGCTTGGTTCTAGGATTCTTCGGTAATTCAACTTCTAATATTAAGTAAGTACATTGTTATTATTGTTTTTTGGTTTACGAGTTTACTTTATTCGCTTCGCGTAGGGAATAGAGTAATCATTCGTAGCGTAAGCGTGGTGCTTGGGCTAGGAATACTCGTAGATACCTCTTATCTGGCCGGATCGGTGTGTAGTAACGTGGGAAGTGACAATCTTATTGTTACCTTTGGAGCACTCCTCCCGTCAGAAGGTTTGGTAGGATTTAAGTACCCTGGTCAAGCATCCTTTGTGGTGTCTCTTTTCCATCGGTATTTACCCTTAGACCAATAGTATCATAGCTTGCCATAGGTTGGAACCAGACTGTCGTCGTAGTTCTCTCTAATCGCTTATATCTTCACCACCTTGTAGTGCGGCCCAAGGGTAATAGTAAAGACTGAGCTAGTCATCGCACGCTTTCTCCTTGCGGATAAAACAAATACGATACTCTCGACTTATCTCCCGGGTAAAGTGTTCACCGATATCCGTGCGCTTGCGGATTATTTCTCTTAAATTCCTTCGTGTGCGTATCAAGTATCAACAGGTACGCAAGTCATTTTGTCATATCCATAATTTATGCTACAAATCCTATAATGTCTTTCTCTGTGTGACAGAGGGAGTGCATAATAGTTTAGCCCAAATAAAACTAAAACTAGTGAGCTCTCCAATATGTGAAAATATGGATAAATACAATAACCGTCCTTCAATGTGAGCTTCGCCGTTTCATTGGCAGCGTCATTGCTCCTATGAGGCCAAACAGATGCGCATATAGCACATATGTTTTCCAGGGCTCCTAGAACAGGTTCCAAACTAAATCCATGATGAGCTCTGTGAAACCATATTTTTCATAGAAGTGATTCTAATACTAATTTTGTGGAGTGATTTTTTAAAATGAACTATAAGACTGAAAGCTAAAAAAAGGCTCTCCTGATTGATTTCTTACATAGAATCACCTTTATATATAGTTTATCTTAGACAATCCAAGAGAATCACTGTTAAGCATAGAATCACTTATCTCACAGAAAATCAAGAGCTACCAAACAAGTACAAAAATGCGAAAGAGAGAAACTTCTCACGTTCACAAAGACTAATGGCCCTGTTTGGAACTGGTAGCTGACGCGCGGCTCCATGGTTGTGATACAGGGAATTGAAGGTGCAGGTCATTCCTTGATTTTTCTTCTCATGGGTGGTCAGCAAAATCATGGTTACCGCAAGATGTTTGGCAAGATTCTTTGATTCTTGTTGCCGCCGCCATGAAATAAGCAGAGATAGACACACCCTTAGTTGTGTGTTTTGTTGGCTTGTTATGGGACCCATCAAAAAGCAAATAAAATGGTGCACCACACTAAAAGACAGATATACCCATATTTTTTTTTGTGGCACTGCACGTCGTGGAGAACATAAGGGGAGAAGAAAAATCAGAAGAATTAAACAAGCCATCCACAACATCATATACATCCTCTTGCAAGGAAGATTTATATTAGAAGACTATAAGAGCAGTCATAGATGAGGCTTATGAGACGGTCTCATATGTTATTATTATCCCTCCCTCGCCCCCTCTTGTGAAAGGCATTCGACTAAATTTTATGGAAGGGCTCATGATGCACCATCAACAATAATGAGGTGGTTCCTTAAACCAAACATCTTTTAGAAGAGCATTGCTAGTTCTCTATGATTACTTCATATTTGGTATGAGGTTCATTCGATTAACTCATGATGAATTACCTCGTTTAGTATTAGGGACAAGGGGGTGATAAATCAACTCATTCTATTCGAATATAACACCCCCACCCCCACCCCCCCCCCCCCCCAAAAAAAAAGAGAGAAATGAGTAGATCGATAATATAGCACCCCCATACCTGAAACCAAACATCCCATTCATATCAACGTGTTCACCTTGTTTGATTGATGATCAACCCGGTTTATAGCATATCATGTACTCTCCGTTCCAAAATAAATGCACATCATATTTATCAAGGAGTCAAAACTTTTTAAGTTTGACCAAAAATATACACAAAATTATTAGTATTCATGATGTGTAATAAGCATCATTATATAAATCATGGAATATACTTTCACCATATAAGCGTAAAGTGGGTTTATTTTGGGAAAGAGGGATACTGAACAAGTTAATTAATTAAACACATTTTCTGTCCTACGGGTGCCTGAAAGTGAAGATGAACTAACAGCAAGAGTTAAGAATGAGGATGACTACTGATCATTGGAACAGGTGGATGATGTTCATTGCTTGAAAATAAAGTAAAAATCAGACACCTGTGATTTAGCAACTCTCTTAATTAAAGAGAAATGCTAAAACACACTCAGGTGTTTTAGCTCATGGGGCACACGATTTCTGGGCGGTCTGATCCGTGCGGGGACACGGTGGAGGCCGTCCGATCCCGTGACGCCCATGCCCGCGCCTCCTTCCTCTCTCTCCCATTCGGCGGCGGGTTCCGGCGGCAGATGGTTGATCGAGGACCGTAGTAGTACTGAATAGCTGATGACCGGCGGCAATCGCTGGCAGGCGTGGCAGCATGGCATTGCAGCTGATCACCCGTGACGACGGTGAGCGCCTGCCATCTTTTCACATGCACGTTCCTCATGCCGACCCTACTCCAAGCTCCATCCATCTCGATCGTGCTTATCCTAGCTAGTACAAAACGCCTCTCACGCACCCTTCGGACTTCACTGTAATTTCATTTCCTCCTTCATGCGGTATATTGTGCTTTCGTCGCAGGGTCCAACACAAAAACGAACGCGCCAAACAGCCAGAGCCCTGAGAAGCCATGGCCTCTGCCCGTGCCACCATGCGGTATGTCACGGGCGTCGCCATCGCCGTCGCCGTCGCCGTCGCCCCGCTCCACCTCCTCCTCATCGCCACGGCCTCCGCCGCTGAGACAGGCGGGGCTGACGACCCGGACGCCGCGCGCGACAACCAGAGGATCATCCTGGACTGCACGATGAGGTGCGTGACCGAGGCGATGGGCTGCGCCACGAGGTGCGCGGGCGCGCGCCCCGACGAGGCGCCCGTGTGCGCCGCGGCCTGCGTCCAAAGCGACATCGGCTGCCTCGCCGGCTGCAGGCCGCCGCAGACTGGACCTGATCAGTCGTCTCCGCCCGCGCCTGTGCCACCACGCCGCATGATGAGTGTGACCCAACCACTCCGTCGTCCCTCCGCGCAAGCTAAGCGTGAGCGTGAGCGTGAGCGTGGATGCGTAGTCGATATCGATCCATCGGCGGCCTTGCGGTTCCCATGATGCGTGCGCACACCTAGCGGTAGAGCTAGAAAGAATGATCAATTTTGTAACGTCGTCCAATGATATCTAACTCGTGAAACTGTGTAATTCATGTCTTGCCGTTAGTGAACATCTTTTAATTAGGGGATGGGTGGTACAGGTACTGTATGTAGCGTCACAAATTCAAATAATCACACGTGCTGTGGACTGTGGTACATTAATTCCTACACTTGGAAGTAATTATGTCTATAAATATGCGCTCACGCGCTACCTGGATACATCGAGTTCCGTTGTATATATTATTATATTATTATATATTTCTATATTACTATACTCTTGTCGCTTGGTGCGCCGCTCCTGCCTGCCTGGATACACGCCGTGAGCCCGAACGTGACGGTGACGAGCGAGTCACCCCAGCACGCGCTGACGACACGTCCCACGCATGACGGCCGCCGCGTGCTTCTCCTCAGCGGCACTCAGCTCCCCTCCTCCTCCTCCTCCTCCCATGCACGCCGCGTAGCACTTGATGGTCTCCATGATGAAGCCGGTCAGCTTCGAGGCGCACTCTATCGGGCAGTCCATGGGGCCCCCGCCGCGCTCGGGGTCCGGGTCGGGCTCTCCCGCGCCCTTGGCCACGGCGGCGAGGGAGAGTATGGCCATGGCGATGAAGAGCAGGGAGGCGAGCAGCAGTGAGCTGCAGGAAGCGCAGGCCGGACGACGACGGACAGCGGCCATGGCCGTTGTGTATCTATGGTTTTGTGATTTGTGAATGGTGATCGAGGGCATCGCGGCATCTTTTTATACAGCCAGGAAAATGGGATCACGCGCATATCCGACAGAGGACTTTGGTATGGCTTCCTGGGCTGGGTTGGTGTCGGAAGCGCGCGCATACGACACGGATACTTTGCCGGCAGCATGCCACGACGAACGTGTGAAGAAGAGTACACGCAGGGGAGGGTTTGTTAGTATACTCTGCATCTTATGTGGACAAATACGATAAATTTGAAATAAATATTCAACTGTTGAGATGGCCGAGTTGGTCTAAGGCGCCAGCAGTTTATTTTTTCATTTTTATTTCAATTTTCTTATTTTACCTTTATTTTTAATCCACTCTCAACAGTTGAGTTTATATTTGTTTTTCATTTTACCTCCAACCAAATCACACTCTCAACAATTTATACTTTTTTCATTTTACCTCCGATCAAATCACACTCTCAACAATTTATAGCTTTTTCTCATTTTACCTCCAATCAAATCACACTCTCAACAATTCTCTCAACAATTTATAGATTTTTTCTCATTTTACCTCCAATCAAATTCCACTCTCAACCATTTGTTATTTGTTCTCAATTCATCACCATTTTTAACCTTCCCCCTTTATTTACCGACACCTCTGTTTTATTTTTTTGAGACGTGCTCTCCGCGCTTAACACGCGGTACCTCTGTTCTATTTTACCTCCAACATTTTTAACCATTTTCCGCACCTTTGTTTGACATGTCGACAGATTATTCAGTTGTTGCCTTTCAATGTTTTATTTAACAGAAAAAATCCTGCATTCCAACATAAGTACTCTCTCCGTTTCAATTTATATATCATTTTGGTTTATTCTAGATACATAACTTTTATTATATATCTAGACATATTGCATATCTAGATGCATAGCAAAAATTATATATCTAGAAAAGTCAAAATAACCTATAATTTAGGACATATGGTGGTAGTACATAACACATTATTAGGGCTTGGAAGGTAACACGGCCGATTTAACACATGTTCTTTGCCAAAAGATCACGAGCGTTTTTTAGAAGATATGCTGGGGAAACGCACAAAGGGGTGCTCTAAGATCAGCAGGGCCACCTAGAGCACCGGAGAAATCTTGTTGATAGGCGGCGTGCTGGAAAAAAAAGAGGTTGGAAAAGCTTGAGGTAGAAGATACTAAAAGTAAAGACAAATGTCTTTTGACCAAACTATATGATCTGGTTGTGATAAATTTGATTTTAGTTGCAATATCTAGGTGTTATTGCCACTATTTTGACACCACAAGCAGCATCCAAGCTCCTTACTGCTGCTACTGCTTGCCACAAATGGCTCAGTTCCATCATAATCGAATTCACTTGCAACTCACACAACCACATATGAACATCCTACGATCACCAAGCACCAGTACCAACCACATATGATTATCATTATTCTACACATCATGCTGCGTTCATCATATGACGTGAATATGTATGGTGCTAGTGGACTGACGGAGTGAGATATATAGGTAGAAAAAAAGATCAGCATACTTAGCGCCCGGACGTTCGGCCCCTGGCAGCGTCCGGACGCAGGTCATATCATACTCGTTCTGTCGCGCCCCTGTCCCCCACCTGAAAGGTCTTGATGGCTAGAGGGGGGGTGAATAGCCTATTAAAATTTTCTACAAAGACAAGCTAAAACAAGTTTATCAATAAAACAAATAGCGAGATGCGAGTTTTGCTTAGCCTACGGGGTGTTTGCAAGCCACCTAACCAATTCACAATTCTAGTAATTGCACTCAACCGCACAAGTCAAACCGAGAAGGAAACTACAACTAGCAAGCTACACAAAGACGCTACTCTAGCAAAGCTAACTAGCTAGCAAAGATAACTAAGAAAGTAATATGGAGTTGAGTTAGGAGGGTATCACCGAGGAGCGAAGTATTGAGCCAACCAATATGATCAACAATGAATACCAAGATAACCGAACACCGGGATCAATCAATCACAATATGAAAGTGATGACACGAAGATTTATCCCGAGGTTCACGTGCTTGCCGGCACGCTAGTCCCCGTTGTGTCCCTCTTCACCACGTGGTTCGGTGGCTAATCGGTCACACACCGAGCCTCTCAAAAGGCACCACAAGAACCTACCAAATGACAAAAGGTTGCAATGACACGAGCAATATACTAACGTTGCCTTTGGCGCTTCGCCGAGGTAGGCACAAACCCCTCACAATCACCGGAGGTGGCCAAGAACAATCACCAACTCTTGCCAATGCCTCCAAGCCGTCTAGATGGCGGCAACCACCAAGAGAAACAAGAATCCCGCAGCAAATCAACCACCAAGTGCCAACTAGATGCAATCTTACAATGCAAATGCACTTGGATCACTCAATCTCACTTCGAATATGCAAAGAAGCAAGAGAGATGAGTGGGAGGGGAGTTGCTTAGCTCAAAGTGCTCACAAGTATGTCAAAATATTCGAGAGAGAGAGCATTGAGCCGGCCAACGAGTATTTATAGACGTACCCCTTCGAATATAGCCGTTAGAAACTTAAACAGCCGAAATCGGGCTGACCGGACGCGCTGGTCCAACTGACCGGACGCGCCGGTCGCCCAACGGCTAACTCGTGAAGTACTGACCGGACGCGCTGGTCCAAACGACCGGACGCGCTGGTCGCCCAACGGCTAACTGCGAAGCAACGACCGGACGCGCTGGTCCAACTGACCGGACGCGCTGGGAACGACCGGACGCGCTGGTCCCGTGAAGGACCGGACGCGCTGGTCGCCTGAGCAGCGCTCAAAGAAACAGTGACCGGACGCGCTGAAGAAAATGACCGGACGCGACAGTGACAGCGTCCGGTTAGAGTCCAGTAAGCTCCCTGAACGACCGGACGCGTCCGATCATCAGTGACCGGACGCGTCCGATCATCAGTGACCGGACGCGCCTCGCGTCCGATCATCGAACTGAAAAACGCGCAGACACTGAACACTGACCGGACGCGTCCGGTCATGCAAGGACCGCGTCCGGTTCAGCGTTCGGTCACCTCTGTGACTTCCGTTCGCCTCCGTTTCTTTTCCGGATTTCCGGCGTAGTGGAAAATAGTCGTTTCAACTTCTTGAAAACGCCTGAATCCCGCCTCGCAAGCTCGGCGGGAGGGAGAGAGGAACCCAAACCCTCTCTACCACTCAAACTCCACTGCCGTCGCAAACGTGCTAACACCACCAAGTGATCTCGTCATGTGTGAGTGTGTTAGCATTTTCACAATAATTTTCCGAGGCGTTATTAGTTCTATCCAAATGCATATGATCATGAAATGCACATCTAGAGGCACTTAGGAGTTCAATAGCCACGTCATTCCCCTCTTTATAGTACGGCTATCTATCCTATAATGTAACCACACCCATTAGGTATCTTGGTTACTAAAACACAACCCTTAAGCATATACCTTTGCCTTGATCATGTAGGGTTGCGTCCAAATCCAAGTGTGGCCATCATGATCACTATGTCCATCTTGCCACCAACCTTGGAATGTACTAATCCTCATATGCTACATACAACTTAGGCATAGGATTAGTACATAGGCATTGTCACTAATTACCAACACCAAACATAGGACTTTCACCACCGTGCCCCTTTCCCCACCACGCCCCTGTCCCAGGGAGATTCGACCGTGATGACCGACGAGAGAACGAGATGGCGATGTGGACTGTAACACCTCTGGTGTTAAACATGCATTAAGCATTACAAATCATGAGCATGAGTATCATCTTGCATTCATGATCACATTAAATATAAAGGAAACATTGGTTTGAAACATGCGTAACATAACTCTGAAACATGAATGTTGCATTTACTTGTTTAAATAAAACTATGCCATGATTTTACTTGTTAGGGAAATAAACATGTTTGTTGGTAATGCAAATAAGTTAGAAATGTTTAGCATGAAATTTGGAGCAAGTTTTGTATTCAAAAGTTTCTCAAAATTTCCTTTTAAAAGTAATCTAGAAAAATGAGTTTTTGAATTAAAATGAACTTTGAAGCTTTATTTCAAAATCTATTTGAAATTTCAAATTTTTCCCTAAAGCAAAGCTGTAGAGTTTAAAATTCTCAACAACTTTTGTTTTTGGACCAATTTGTGAAAATGATTTTTAATTGCTCAAAATAGAGAAAAATGAGGCTGTTTATTTGAAAACAAAAAGAAAGTTGAATTTTCCATCTTTAGCAGGCCGCCGCTCCCTTTCCGGCCCACTTCGCGAAGCCGGCCCAGCTCCGCGTCCGCGCTCGCCTCCTTCTTTCGCGCGCCAGCGCCCGACCGCGGCTGACGCTCGCCGCCGCGTGGACGACATGCGCCGACAACGGCGGCACCTGGCTGTCCGGTGGCCCCCGCGCCCCACGCGCTCGCCTACTCCCTCTGCGCCGCATCCGCCTCCTCTGCTCACTCCCCTTTCCCTCCCTTCGTCCCACCATAGCAGCAGCACAAGCCGAGCGGCTTTCCCTCTGCCACCGCCCGCGCAAGCTCCTCGCCGGAGTTGTCTGTTCCGACCACCCCAGCTCACCGCCAGCGTCTCCATCTTGCTCCGAGCACCGCATCCCTCTCGCATAGTCCGCGCTTGCCTCGGCTTCCCGTGGTAAGGCTCCCACCCATGGGAATCACTCGCCGGAGCACGGCCGAGCTCACCGGAGAGCTCTGCTCTGTGGACTCCTCCCCTATACTCCCCCTTTTCCCTTCTCCTTACACGCATCTCGTTCGCCTCGGTTCCTCGGTGCTCGTGCGCCACTCCTCGTGCCGTCTCTTGGCCGGAGATGGCCGGCCGTCGTTGAGCCGCGCCACCGTCCCGCCATTGGCGACGACAAGCTCGCTCCTTTGCCTCCTTAGCCACATTAGTGGGTCCGCTAGGTCCGCCTTGCGGAGTAGAGTGTGATGGTGAGGACTTCACCACCGGTGACCTCGCCGACGGCGAGATCCCGGCCGGTCAAGCCCTCCCCTAGGGTGTGCGTCCGACGGGTGGGGTTCTCTTTGACCTCGGGCCTGCCTGTCTGTCTCCCTATGGCCGCGTGGGTGCACTGCACCGGTTGTACCCAGTGTTTTCAACGCGAGTTTTTGAAAAAAGGATTTCAGAAATGATTTTCTAGAAAATAGTTAAATGCTTGTTTATTTCATAACTCGAAAAATAATGCTCCAAATTTGTTGAAACAAATTTTGCTAGATTTCTTATGAGTAGATATACAGTTTAAAAATATGGAATGTCAAATTTGTGATACTTTTATATAGAACTTTATTTAATTCTTGTAATTGTTGTTATCTTAGAAAATACATAGTAAATAGAATACTTATCAGAAAAATATGGTTCTAGTTTTGTTAATCTTTTTTTGTGATGTGCTTTGCATGAAAAATATATGTCATGCATGTTCTGTAGAAAAATATTAATGTCTAGTTCAAGTGCCTTTATTGGCTGATTTTTGTTATTTTTGGTAGAGAGAAAAATTAGTATAAAACATGCATATGATAATTTTTGTACAGTGGTTGGTTACTATGTAGAATATGGGAAAAATACTAAATCTATTGTTTGATACTTTTCATAGTACAAAGTATTTTCTTGCTCATTTATACCCCTAGCTTGTTATTTTGTGTAGACAGTTTTACTTATCTAATTACCATGAAAATTTTATGGTAGGCTACTTATGGTATGACTATGCTACTGTAATTTTTCTAGATTTTTATATGTACTAGAAATACATATTGGTGTTGTAACCCTAGTTTAAAAGTGAAATAAAATAATATTCTTTATGTATGATTAGTTTAATGGTGAAGCTTTTGTGTATCTTTGAAGCATCAAATCACTTGCTGATGTCATTTAGCATGTCAGTGTAGTTATGTTGATAAAGTGTAGTAGCGCTTGTGTTAGGGTTATATAGTAGTTAGCAGAAAAGTAACGAGGGTTAGTGGCAGAAGAGAATGCAGTAGATGACATGTACTCGTGGTACTTGTCCTTTGATGGTGTTGACTACTTAGTAGAAAAGTGTTACCTCTATACCATCCAATGAATCTAAATGTGTTCATCTCCATTGCATGCACTCACGATCATCATATGCCATCGCATCCGATGCACCATTTGCATAAAGTACTTATACTATTGCATCAT
This sequence comes from Saccharum hybrid cultivar R570, assembly GCA_038087645.1. Lineage (NCBI taxonomy): Eukaryota > Viridiplantae > Streptophyta > Magnoliopsida > Poales > Poaceae > Saccharum > Saccharum hybrid cultivar. Next base: position 1,131,017 of record JAQSUU010000522.1, read on the forward strand.
ACAGGATCGCAGGAGGAAGTGTAAGCAGCGGTACTAGAGGAGCAGGACGGGGCCGACCCATATGAAATCCAGGCACAGGAGATGCCAGAGGAAGAGGAGCAAGGAGAGGACCTGGGCGAGTGCGTGGATCATCAACCTAGTTCGTTCGAGTGAGGCAAGCCCCGGAACATTCTTAAGTCTCCTACTTTATAAAAGCAATTCTTTATATATATGAGTTTTATATATTGTTGCATTAAGTTATAGGAGTTGAGTGAAACCGTTGATGCATTTATTACTATCATTGCCTACCTTATTACATTATTACCCTGTTAGGTTTAGGATTGAATAACTGCTTAGCTCTACTTAGACCGATAGCGATTGGTGATTTCCGGTCACCTGCAATTATAGGTGGTTACGGGAATACTTTAGCTATAGAATGAATGGTATCCTGGAAATAACCATGTGTTGATGGATAATTGGAGACTGGACGAAAAAGTTGGAGGCAACCAGACAGGGTTCTAGGGTGCTATTAGTTTTCCGTCTGTGTCGGTTAAGGACCGATCGTTGCTCGTCCCTCTTGTCACGTTGAACGCATGCCTCACATTTAGCTGGCCGAATAAAGTACCTTTCGATCGCGAAGCTCGTGATACTATTCAGACCGAGATAGACTCGGGCTGGCAGACTGGTGCCGAAGGGGGTAAGACGGGACGCGAAGAGTGAGCCCAAGGTGTCCTGGCTGTCGGGCGGTCCCTGGGTATTGCGGTCCATGATTGCTATCCCGCGACGTTTATTTGGAAAGTGTTATTGGTGATCTATAGCTCACTTGATCGGTGAGTGTGGTTTATGTGAGGAATAAATCATCAGCCAGTTAGGAATCGATTCGAATCGTCATCGCTCCTGGATAGTGAGCACTTGATTCGAGTTACGGCATCGTAGTAATGATGATGGAACACTGTTGGTTATATGGATGATGTTGGAAATGCTAAATCTAAGTTGGTAACTGGATGTTATTAGTTAATCAAGTGATTGCTATAGTATATGTGCTTACCTAGCTTGATAGGTTATAATAAAGATGATGCAAAGCACTTAGATGGTTGATTATGTTAACTTATTGCTCTTTCGCAAATGAGTCAGCTAGTCCACTAAAAGAAAGCCTTGCATACTCCTTGGTGTCACTTTATTTTGGTTTAAGATGGGTAAGTCTAGCTAAGTACTTTCCCGTACTCAGGGCGTTGTTCCCATTGTTGTTGCAGATGATCAGATGTACTACGGTTATTGCATCAACTGCCTGTACCCGGCGATGGGCGACAACCGGGACCAAGGGTAATAGTCGCTCCGTATATCTTATATGATGCTTTTGTTGGAAATGATTATCTCCTAGCACTGTATCTGAACTAAACATGTGTGTGGCTTAAAAACTATTTGCTTCCACTATTTCATTATTAACTTGGGTTGTACTAACTTTATGTTCTAAACTCCTATGTATTCAACTAATGTTGCGAACTTTATGTAATATGTGACTGTGGCTGCTAAACTTGTATGATCTTGGTTTGTATGTTGGTTGGTTTGAAATTCTTCATGGTTTCACGAACTACTGGGTTATACAGGTTTAAGTTTGCTAAATTATCTGTTTCGGCGAGTGATTTTCTTACTTAATTTCGTATAATTGGTCAGTTCTGTTACAGGACCACGCTAACCACCCTCCCCACGCGCCTGCGCGCCCCCGCGGCCTTCGCGGCCACCGGAGGCCTGCGTCTCCTCAGAGACAGGAAGGGCCACGCGCCTTGCCCCTGTTCCCCACCCCTCCCCGTTCCCCCACCGCGCCCTATCCCCCACCGTGCCCCCGTCCCAAGAGCATGAAACACTTCAAGTGTAACATCACAAAAAAATATGTAAACTATGTAGTGCAACATGAAAATATAAATACTGCAACATCGCATTACTGTATAGTGCAACATCGAAAAATATGGACTGCAACATCAAAAAATTAGACACTATAATATCTCAAACAGTAGTACTACAATGTCACAAAATCAACCATGAAACATGAAAATAGAAACAACTCAAAAAATCACCTCTGCAACATTTGAAAGAAGTAATTTCAACAAACTAAAATCCTCTATCGCAATAATCCTAACATTAGAACTCCCTTTCTGCAACACATAATCACCCTGTTGCAACATTCGAAAAATCATCTGTTGCAAACATAAAAAAAATCCCCTTGCAACACTCAGAAACAACCAAAAAAAGCGTACAAAAACAGCAAAGGGATGGGGTTTGAGGTGCAGGCTGCTCTAGCCCCTGGCTCATCACCTTCGAGCTCGTCCGAGTGAGGAGGGAATAGGACCCCAGAGTTCGCTGGAACCCTAGCCACCGCCGCGTCCCTCAGATCCAAAGGAGGAGGACGACGACAATGACGATGAGGCGGGCTGAAATCCAGAGGAGTAGGAGGAGGGCTCAGATCTAGAGGAGGACCGACCTGCCTCATCGGAGCCGCGTCGTCGTCCTCGTCTCCGGTGGAGGGAGCGGGAGCCGGGTCACAGGGAGCGCGGGTCGCAATGGAGGTCGCGAGAAGAGGGAGGGAGGGAGGGAGCGCGGGCGGGCGGGGCGGCAGCGCGTTGGGAGCAGCGCGTGGCGTCCGTCCTAGCGACGCTAGCAGGCCCGAAGAGCAGGCGGGCGGAGCGGCAGCGAGTGGGCGCGGGGAGAGCGGGGTGGGTCACGGGATGGGATAACGATGCCGATGGGATAAAGAGTGGGGGGTCACGGGGGCCATGTCCGGCAAGTTAGGGACGAACGTCCTCGTAGAATCATTATCGAAAAAAGATCCATTTGTGAGTGGTTTTGACTTCTTCCTGAAAAAGGACGGAGCCGTCGAGTGAGGATTGGTTGAGCGTGCTTTCGCTGCTCGTGGTGTTATTTGCTCTATTATTGTCTCAGGATGTGATCGAAATTAAGCTGCGTGTCAATACGCTGGGTGAGGGGGGACTCAAGGGATTCATTCTTTTTGGCACTAATGGAGGACATGAATATGGTCTTGAACTCGTCGAAGCTGAGCATGCCGTCGCCGTCGAGGTCGAACCTGCAGATCATGCCCGCACTCGTCAATGTCCCGGTGCACGCCGAGCCTAGCGAGCATCTGTCAGGCCGAGGGGGTGGTGTAACCCTGCAGGCCCTCCTCTCGGAGCACATCCGGGACGCCTGGCGCAGGCCCAGTGCCGGTCCTCTTCGCCCACCTCCGCGTGCAGGCGCGCCACCAGACGCGCGAACTCGGCAGCGTCCAGGAGGACGCCACTGCCCGCGTCCGCCGATGCCACCAGCACCTCCTCCGTCGGCACCGCATCCTCCGTTGGCACCGCCCGTATTCACTCCATAGCCACCAGTAGGCTGCCGAGTTCCGCCCGTCCACATTCATGTCAGCGACAGGCTCCCGCGCGCCCGCGCACAAGGCCAGCTGCGGCGCCCTCAGGGAAGGCCATCGGTGGCTCCCACGCTTGCCGGCGGTGGACCGGTGGTGGCCACGCAACTCTGGGCAGGGCGGCGGAGGTTGCTCTCCCTGCCACGGCAGCAACTATCGGACCAGGGCCAGCCTCGGAGACAGGCAGACAGCATAGTCCAACCCAGGCCGGCGGAATCATGGCGTCCAAACTTCAAAGCGAATGCATGCCCACACCGACACGCAGGTCAACGCATACAAAGGAGAGTAAAAAAGGGACAAAATCGTCTTATAGAAAAAAATGCATCCGACCGAATAGAAAGAAACGATAACGGCTGTGACACATAGGACACGGGGAATTTTACTCGGTGAGGCGTTCGGCACACAATCTTTTTAGTGGCAGATATAGAATTTCGAACTTTTTTTAGTGGCGCACAGGTAAAAGTCTCTAAAACCAGCATTTGACAAGCGTCGGAGCCATCGCTAGGTCAGATTTCAAAATAACCAGGACAGCCATGGCAGTCACTCTTCCTCGCATAATTTTACATATATAGATCAGCTGCTTCAACTTGCTTGACCTTCTCCAAAAGATCGGACCAACCTAGGATTACATAGGTATCATTGAAGTTAAATACTTAGCATCACTTGCCATTCTTTCGATAGGGCGGTTTACCCCTCTGGCTGTTCTTCCCTCGTAGCATTGCCATTGTCGGGCCAAGGGCGCTGCTCCTGAGGGCTCTGTAAGACCAAGCTGACGTACTAGCATTTTGTTTCCATGTTCCCCAGCCATTTTCCTGAACATCGACCTTATCACTGGGCTCATCATTCTTTTCCCAAACCGTGCTTCCTGACTTTCCTGCATTAACGTATCCAAATTATTGTATATAAAAAATGCTTGGTATGAAACCAAAATACTTCAAGGGGCAGTGTTTGGTATGAATTATTGTACCTAGTTTGCGTTCTTCATCTTTAATGCTGTTTGCCACCAAGGATGATTTCTGGCTCCCAATATTGCCTTCAAGTTTGCGTTCTTCATCTTTAGTGCTGTTTGCCACCAAGGGTGATTTCTGGCTCTCAATATTGCCTTCATTTTTGTGTAAGGTAACTGGCCTTCCAGCCAGTGCTGATCCAATTTCATTGCATGTTTCTGCCGAGGGAGTACTGGCAGCCCCTAGCACTGGTTCAATACCCTTCAGTAGCCTTACATCAAGAAGTGAAGAGTACTCGATCTGCAGAAGATATTAAGCATGACGCATTCCAGGTTATAGTAGCTGGTAACAAGGCTAGAAAGTAGAGAAATATTGATTACCTCCAAGGAGCCATCTTCCTTGTATGGTGACAAGTCCGCAAGCATATCTAAATCGTCCTTGTTTTCTTTTTCCTCGGTGGTGATTGGATACTCTTGAACGGGTAAGAGAATGATACGCAATGATACGGGATCATATATCAGAACTTTTCCGACCTGAAATAGCAGGGTGGGACATAACTTAGTTTTGCAAAAATTCAACCCTGCCAATTAGTCCAATATATGCATGCCTTTTTATTACAAGTTTCCCCAAGCCCCAAGCAGGCAAAAGTTGCTCAGTCCAGTTTGCATTAATATCACTTCTGTTTCAAACAACCCTGAGAAAAAAAAGGTACTTAGACAATACAAATGAAATTATATCATACACGATACGCAGACAGCTCCGGACACAACATGGAAGACAGCTCAACCAATCTGTAGGCAATCAGATCACCCTCCTGCAAGGTCCAAAAGACAGGTAAACTCTTGAATGAGGGAAAAAATTAAAGGGAACTGTGATGTTGCCCCATTATTCAGTTTCTTAAGGATATACTACCTCTGTCCCAAAAAGAATGTAAAAAAAATATAAAAAGCTTTAGTAACCTTGTGCCTTAGATTCTACCAACGACACTTCTCTGAATTCAAGCATGAGAACAGATAATCATTTTGGAACCTCTAGTCCTTCCTTCCAATAGAGAAAGAAAACACTCACTGTAGCACTTAATGTACTCACTGGTTGAAAGTAACGATATCTCACAATTACTTCTATGATAGAAAAGTAAATGCCCAATATTATGTATTAGACAGCAAGTTTGCCATTATCGCGACCCTATGCCCTGATATACCACAAAACTTCTATGACTTCAAGCACAAGAACAGACAGCCAATTAGAGGCTTAATCCCCAAACTGTTAGCTATCCATTTTCAGCCATTATTAATATTCACTTTAGTACATAACATATGTTGATTCAGGGTAAGGCACAAATTATCAACCAATTGCATGTATGACAGATAAGTTAATTCTCAACTGATCAATGTATGGTAGACATGTTCAATTGTTTCATAGCAAATGTTAGAATGAACACAGAATTGTATCTTCTACCCTTGTAGCAAGATTATCCCTTATTCCCTCACATATAAATATAAGAAAAGCCTATCTATAACCATGTTTTTGCAAGACAGCATCCTTGTAACACGTCCCCAGGGTTGGGGAGGTGTAGGGCGGCGGCTATGGTGGTGGGGGAGCTGGCGGCGTCGGCAATGGAGATGGAGGGGGCGGCGGCTAGGGTTTGGGAGAGGGAGAGAGGCGCCAAAAGCTTGAGAGCTGAGGGATAAGCCAAAAGACTCTTTTCTTTCTTAATTTGCAATGAGTTTTATAGTCCCTAATGGACTTGTATCTCAAGCAACTTCGGAGAATATCCTTATAGATTGGATCCCCTTTCCTAAATAACCCAAACTCTAATCTCCTAATTTATTCCTATCTCTATCCCTTGTTTTCTAATTCCTTCCGAAGGAAGGAAACAGCGGGGCGGCGGCGCTACAGTACACGGTGAACAGTGCGCACGGGTCCGCATTGAGCCCAGCGCCCTCGTTTGGGCCTCGCCTAGCCCATTAGCATGGGGGCCAGGCCCCTCCATTAGGCGCATGACATCACCTCCCCCATTTCGAGTCAGCGCGTCCTCGCGCTGAAACCACGTCCAAGTGGTGACGCCGTCAGAGGGGAGATTGTCGCCTTGCAGGATGCCTTCAACCTTGATGTGGAGGCTGCCTTGAACTGGGTCGGCGAGGATGACGTTGTTGATGGTGCGGTTGTCGGCGTTGGGCATGATGTAGACCGGAACGCGGCGCCAGATCATCGCGTTGGGCTGAGTTGGTGGAGACGTCGTGAGGTCCAGCATGACACCGAACATGAAGTGCCTGGGGTCGAATTCTCCAGGGGAGAGGCGCTGTCGGTTGGAGCCGTGGTGAAGGGCAATGGAGACGTTGTCGAAGCGGAATAGCTGGCGGCCGAGGTCGTCGATGAAGATAATGGTGACCGAGGGAATGGTGCCCGTTGGCCACAGACATCCTAGGAGAATGCCTGTCGGTGTCTTGTTGTGGTGGGCCAACGTCGGGGTCGAATGGCACCCCAAGGCAATGAGCTCCCAGCCGGCTGGTCCTTCTCGCTTGACGATCTGCAAAAGATCCGTTAGGAGTGGCGAAGCGGCGGGGATGTAGAGACGTCCGTCGAAGAAGAGCAAGCCTTGGTCCATTGACCAAGCAGGTGCTGCGGAGCCGTCGTCGATGGCGATGGCGATGCGACATAGCTCACGCTGTTGGAGTACAGCGCCACGAAGCTCGGTGAAGACCGGGACGCAGATGGAGCTGAATTGATCTAGGGCATTGGGGCGCTTGGACCTGCTTGCACAGAGTGTGATGTCACATGGAGGAGACGATGGTGCCTGGTGCTCGCGGGCTGCCCACCTGATTGGTGCAGGCACTGGAAGGGCGAGGACCATCGTCGGTCAGCGTTGGGGCCGTAGCGAGGCGAAGGTGACTAGACGACCGTGGTCGTGGTATTGGAGCTCCATGGTGGTGAAGTCCCAAGTGAGGCACCCTAGGCGTGCCAGCCAAGGCGTCCCGAGGATGACGTCGATGTCGTTTCCAATGTCGAGGAGGAAGGCGTCGATGTTAAAGACCTCGTCGTCGTTTCGTAGCGGAACGTTGAAGGAAGCAACCCGACAGGTGACCTTGTTGCCACTGTCAACGAGGATGGTGGTGTCGATGCGCTGCTCACGAAGGCCGATGAGACGCGCAACATTGATGTCGATGACGTTGTGCGTGGAGCCTGTGTCAACGAGGATGTGGACGCATGTGCCGAACACCACCCCCGTCAGGTACATGAGTGGGCGGCCCTGGACCAGGGATTGGTCAGTTCCAATCATCATGAGGCTGTTGTCGATGTCGGTGCCATCGTCGTCGTTGTCGTAGTTGTTGACGACCGTGATGTTGAGGGTGACCTGGTGAAGATTGCTGGTGATGCCGACGTGTAGCACGTAGGCGGTGAATTTGTAGGCATTCACGGAGCCATTGTGCTTCAGGGGTGCGAGGTCGTGGATCGTATCTCGACCGATTAGCGGGTAGAAGACGCGGATGAGGCTTTTGGTGAAGCGCGCCCACGTGGTCATAGGTCCGTCCTTTGTTGAGCAGATGAACCCTTGTTGCGCCGGTCCTGTTAGAGGAAAAACTGCATACCAGGTTTGTTGACCGTCTGGTACGTGGTGTAGTTTGAAGAGTTGTCGTGGGAGCCACTTTAGTCGATTCGTCAAGCCGTCAAACGTAGGGGTTGGCCGCCGAGTCGTGACGAGATGCTGGAGTGGAGGTGGCATCGGCGATGCCGCAGAAATCCGGGCCTGTGGGGTTGCGGCTGTAGGCGCCCGGGGAGCTGGCGGCCAGATGGCCGACTGGGGTGGACGGAGGCCGTCCTGGGTTGGCTAGGCAGCCGATGGAGTGGCTGTGCGCCAGCCAGGCGCGCGGAGGCACGGCATCAGGGGTGACTGCAGTTCTGGTGGTGCCGCGAGCAAGGTGTTCGACGCCTCTATAACGATCTCCGGGGTGTTGGAGGGGTGAGGTTCCTCCATCTTGTTGTTGGGGAAGGAGTCGCCTCGGTGATCATGACGTGTTTGATCTCCACTTCGAGGCTGTTGGTGGCATGGAGGCGTTCATCCAGGTTGGGGCGTGGATGCTCGCCATTGCGGCGAACGTCGTTGTTCCCGATCTTGGCGGCGAGGTCGCTGTGGATATGGCTGACGGTGGCGTGGCTGGCTGCGTTTTCGCTGCGAGGTGCAGCAGGCAGCGAGGGCATGGCGGCTTCGGGCAGCAGCGGGCTGCTGCTGCTGTTGGCGACGATGGTAGGCCTTGGAGGAGAATTTTCGCGGCTAGCGAAGAACTCCTCAAACTTCTTCTGCCAAACATCGCAAACCTTTTGGATGTCGTTGCGGACTGCGTCAATGTCGATGATGTTGGTGGTGGCCATCGGATCGTCTGGTCTCCTGATACCAGATGTAACATGTCCCCAGGGTTGGGGAGGTGTAGGGCGGCGGCTATGATGGTGGGGGAGCTGGCGGCGTCGGCAATGGAGATGGAGGGGGCGGCGGCTAGGGTTTGGGCGAGGGAGAGAGGCGCCAAGAGCTTGAGAGCTGAGGGATAAGCCAAAAGGCTCTTTCTTTCTTAATTTGCAATGAGTACAATACCCCTATATTTATAGTCCCTAATGGACTTTATCTCAAGCAACTTCGGGGAATATCCTTATAGATTGGATCCCCCTTTCCTAAATAACACAAACTCTAATCTCCTAATTTATTCCTATCTCTATTCCTTGTTTTCTAATTCCTTCTAAAGGAAGAAAGCAGTGGGGCGGCGGCAGCGGCGGCGCTACAGTACATGATGAACAGTACGCGCGGGTCCGCATTGAGCCCAGCGCCCTCGTTTGGGCCTCACCTGGCCCATTAGCATGGGGGCCAGGCCCCCTCCATTAGGCACATGACAATCCTCTTTCTGGGTTTATATATTGGCAAAATGTTAGAATGGACACAGAATTGTATCTTCTGCCCTTGTAGCAAGATTATCCCTTATTCCCTCATCGTATATAAATACAAAAAAGCCTATCTGTAGACTATATTCATGTTTTTGCAAAACAGCATCCTCTTTCTGGGTTTATATATTGATATATTATCCTATTTAATTCCTGCACATGTGATGTAATCAGTAGCCTACCATCCCAATTAAAACAAATGAAATACCTTTGGAAGTCGCGTTAGGGGGTACAAGCTCTCAAAATCGAAAGGTTCACCACTAGACTTTTCTTCATTAGCAACAGTTTTCGCACAGGACATCTCAATATTACTGCCTTCATTGTTCCTTCGATTACTGACAGCACAAAAGTCATTTTCAGTAACCTTAATGTCCCTGACATGATTGTTAACTTCTGTGCTGCTTCCAGCTATTCCTGCATGATAGCCGATATCGGCATTTTTCTTGTTTGAGCTATCAATTCCCCACTTCTGGCCCTTCTTTTTGCTCATTGTTCCACTCCATTGGAACGTGCCCTGAAACCACAAAAAAACATCAATGGGACAGCAGGTCCAACCAATTGCTGACCATTTTTCCATGTTTTCAGGTTAGGGAAGAAACTGCAATATTTCCTATTATCTTGATCCCAACCAATCGTTAAAAACTCAACGATGCTATTGATCCCCTAAATTATCTTCTGAAACAAAAAGTCTGATTTTGGTCATCTAACTATAAAACCAAACATCTTTGGCCATAGAACTATTAAAACCAGACAACTTTGGCCCTTGATTGGTTTCAAAGGTGGTATTGCTTATATATGTATTTTTCTCAAAAAATACTCCCTCCGTTTAGACTTTTCTAGGTACATACCTTTAGATACGCATCTAGATATACATTATGTCTAGATACATAGTAAAAACTACTTCCGTCATAATATATAAGGCGTAAACACTTTTTATTCAAGTCCCATAATATAAGGCGTCCTCTCTCTAGACATATGTCGGGTACCAATATTAGGGTACCCATGTGACAGGAGTTAAGAGGACATCGACCTCCGCCCATCTAAAACGATTATGAGCATAGTTGCGGCCTGATCCGGCCCAACCAAGGAGATTTCAGGATCGCCCTGTCCCTCGGGCGCAAGCTCCACCTCACCCAACCCCTTGGGCGCAGGCTCCGTCCCGCCCGACCCCTTTGGTGCAGGCTCCGCCTCGCCCGATCCTTGGAGGTGCGTCCGGCCTTGGGCGGGAATGCAGGCCCCAGCGGGGGACCCACGCTATCACCAACCACTTCGGGTGTGATGGCGCGAGCCCGGGGCCAAACTTCTGACACTAAGCAGGCACGCCTCGACATGACCCGTGGCCATGACGAGCCGCACCAGGGCGCGCACGTCGTCGACAACGCCGCGCGAACGGCGCTGTGCTGCCTAAACCCCGTACGGATCCTGTCAAAAGAGCCGGGTGACCATGCCTGTGACACCAGGAAGGGAGGGGGGACACGCCTCGACGCGACCCATGGTAGCAACAGGCCATACTTGGGCGCGCACGTCACCAATAGCGCCGGATGGACCGACACTATGCTACCAAATCCCTGTACGACCCTAGTCAAGGGGAATTGTTGACTACACCGCGCACGGCGACGGGATGGGCTGCCACGACCGAATGACAACGCCTACCTATAGCATGGACATGACGAGGAGTCGCTGTAGGTCTAATGGGGCCTTCTTCTCACCTGTTTTTCTCTTTGTTCTTTTCCTTTTTCTTTATCCTTTCTCATGTATTTCAGGTCCTTCCCTTGGCCTATAAAAGGGAAGGCCTAGCACCTTTTGGAGGGAGGTTTTTTCAAGCTCTCAAGTAGACACACACGCTCACAAGCTCTCAAGCCCCCTCTGCCCCCAAGCGAATAGAGTGGTCTTGAGAGTACGCCTCGCGTACACCAGAGACTTGGGGCACCCATCCCTCTCTCGACCGTTTGTAACCCCTACTGCAAACCGAATATAGAGCTGGTAGCGCAAGCCGCCACGAACTGGAGTAGGGACATTCCGCCCGAACCAGTATACATCTTTGCGCTCTCCAAGCTCACCATCCGAACCTAAATGCGCAATCACAAATTTACTAGTCGGCAGTTTAGAACACCGACAACACATGTACATCGATGCAGTGATAATAGTGTTGAGAGAGATAATTAAATACATTCCTTGGTCTTTCAACCATTGGTGGTCACGCCTTATATTCTGGGACGGAGGGAGTATGTATCTGGAAAAGCTAGAACGACTTACAATTTAGAACGGACTATATGGTTAAACCTCTAAAATTCATAACTCATTTTAAATGAAAAATACAAAACCATATTTTTAGAAATATGGTTGATCCTAGACGAACATAGCACAAAACGATAATTTAAATAAATAACAGTCATGACTACAAGCAACAAAACACTAGCAACAGGAACAAGACCCCAACTTACACCAATGGATGGGATGTATTTTTAGGGAAAAATGGTATGCATATTTATATTTAAAATGTTTTTTATGAATTTTTAGAGATTTAATCATATTATTCTTTTTTTTAGAAAAATACATATGTAGGCAAACCCAACTTTGAAACCAATCGAGGGGCCAAAATCTGGCTTTGGAGTTTGATGGCCAAAACACAACTCGGGCAATTGTCCGATGGCCAAAAATAGACTTCTTCCTAAAACTAATAAGTCCTAAGAGCAACTCCAGCAATGTCCTTATATGGGCCCTCATCCTAAGGATACATGAGATTGAAGGTAGGCAAGCACATGGGATGATCTTGTCGAGCATTTGTGGACTGTATGGGCTATTTTTGTTTTGATGGTTGTTTACATTTATGCACTTTGTTTGTAATAGCATGGTTGGGATGTTCTGAATTTTGCAGCCTAGAATAGAAAGAATTTGTCATCTCAATAGAATAGATAGAAAGAAGGAAGTTTTCTATGAGACTATATTTGCCTTGAGATGACAATTGTTAGATTTTGAAAATTATGAATTGTCATTAAATGAAATCGTGAATTTAAATATGTACCATTTGTATGAACTACCAATATTATAGTTTGAATTGATGTTGTGTTAAAATAATAGACTACATAGAGTATGTGTGAAAATGAAGAGAAAAAGTAGGGGCCCTTGCTACATTTGAGCTTAGAAAACATGGCACCCTCAAAGTAGGGGAGTCCTCAAATCAAAAGTAGGGGCCTTGTTTTTAGGGCTATTGCTGGAGTTGCTCTAAGTCAGCTCGAGAGAGATGATGGAACGCCCAAACCCCACTCAGATTGGATTCTACATACAAGTTTTTTGTGCATACATTCACTAATGCACTATCATGCACTTAATATTTCCTCCATAAGAGAAGATGGCAATCTCAACGAAATTAAAAAGAAAAGGCCTAAATTTTTTTAGCTATTGTTAGGAAAGGCATGAAACTATGATGAAGAGAACCAGAGAAACTGTGGCAAACCTGTAATTCCTTTGCTGGCGATTTGTCAGGTTCTCCACCTGCAAAGAGAGTATATATGTTAAGTTGCCTTTAACACAACACATGGACATCAAGTAGCAACTGAAGATTTTAACATTGGTCCATCATGCCAACCCTAACAACAGCTTTGATTTCCAACTTCCATCCAAAACGCTTAGGTTTCATACAGTGCACTACTAAAAAAAATCAAACTTCTTATTTCTTAATTTCAGCTGAAACACATGCATTATAATTGAGAACACAGTTATCAATGGTGATAATTCTTACTGCAAACAAATCAGCAGCTCACAACACCAGAGTTCTGCAATGTGTAGGAAAATTAGAGGCCTTATGATAGTCTCGTCTTCCAGAACGTACGGCCAAATGTGCAGAAGGTTATCAATGCTGTGTGTACGGAGGGTGGTCTTTGGTGTTTGGCCGGGGCCTCCCAGCTCGCACAGCTTCTTTCCAGGTCGCTCCCCTCTGGAGTTTAGGGTCCTGGGGGTCGTTGGTCGTCTTTTAGTTTTGTGGCGCGTTGCTGTACTGGTATCCTTAGTGTGGGTGTGTGTGTCCTGGTGCTCGGGTTGGGTCTTCTAGACCCGTGTACTTGTTGTTTTCTACCTTAATGAAATGACGCGCAGTTTCTCCTGCGTGGTTCGATTAGTCTTATGATAGTCTCAAGGGAATCGTTATGAAACCGACTATGATATTGTGTTTACCTGCTATCAGTGGTGCTGTACTTTTCTTTGCCAACAGAAAGAAAACAATACTGCTTTGTGCCACTTTTAATTGTCAAACTCATTAAACTGCTAAATTTGCCTGTTGCCTTCCCTACATGCTCATCTTTTACTCCAGAACATAGTTTTTCTTCTCCCCCTCAAAGTGTACTACTGTTAAATGTTAGGAAAGCATGCCATTCAGAAGTGGAATAGTTTTAGCTGGCCTGTTGTCTAAAAGCACGCTTTGTTGGTCAGATATTAGTGGTTTGTTTGCCACACATGTTAAGCCCTTTGTGCTTAAATGTGTGTGCTCGTCGTTTTAATGTCCTTTAAGTTTTGTTACGTACAATTCTTGTAATTCCATTGTTGTGAAGTAATGGAATTCAGGATGAAAAAAAATGTAATGAAGACTCTGTAGGTCAGCAACATTTTGTATTTCTACCTACTGACAAAAACACAAATAACATGGCACTCCATTAATATCAGTCACAGAGGCACATATAGAAATATAAGCATGTGCCTGGTTGCATGCATATGGTGCACATACAAATATGAAGAAACATGAGGCAGTTATTCAAAGCATACGCAAGCAAGCATCCAGGACTATCTGATCATCATTTCCCCCTCTAACAAGACTATGAACAGATTTCCCATGTGGTAAACCCAGCCAAGTAATGCATAGACTTGAATTAACATAAAAAATAAAGAGGAAAACGTTAGTTCTATCAAGATAGAGAAAGACTAGAAGATTAAGATGCAGCCCAGGAGTTGGCAAATTCCTGTACTATTAGATTCTTTATGGGTAGAGCTATACCTGCTGGTTCAAAGCGAATGTGACCAGGCCGAACCACAACTGGGACAATCTCTTCCGACGTATCAGATTCTTCCTCATCTGCTTTGAAGCTTGAAAAATGAACATGTGATCCATTTTGATTGCTTGATGGGACAGGCAAGCCATCTTGATTGCTTGATGATGGAAAATCAGCAGCTATTGGTGAATCTTCATGCACATTCTGCAGTATATACATACATGAATATATTGATCAGCACAAGTGCACAACATAATATAGCAGCTTGGTCAACAGAACATTCAGTCAGCTATTGGAATGTTGTTCCAAGTGCAAACGTGCAAACCATGAAAGTCGATGCATCCAACAACCGGAATACAATAGAATAATAATGTTTTTTTCATAAACTGCAGTAATTTTCCCCACTAAGATTTCACATAAACGAAGAATCTAACCCTCAATCCCTGCATATCCACATGTGCAACTCCTACAACTTCTCTGCCAATCATCAGACACCCCACCATATTGTCTCCTTCACCAAGGGAGTAAGGTATGTAGGGGGGGACACCAGCAAAGAGAAATATTCCATCTAGATGGGGGACGTCCCCGTACCTCAAAATCTGGAGGACAAGCTCGTCCCCTCCCGACGCCGTTTGAGTCCGTCTGAGTGGGCATCCTCCAGACATGTGAGCGGGGAGAAGGTGGGCAGCACAGTGGCGAGTAGGGATGCGGCGGCTAGGTGGGGGCGGTGAGAGGCACAGATCCAGGTCAGCGCAGAGGAGGGCCGCTGTCGCTATGGGCGGGCGGGCGGGCAGAGGTGCACCGCCAGGTGGAGGCATCCGGAGCAGGCGGAGGCAGGCTGGTGTGCATGCAAACGAGGGAAGGGAGGAAGAAGTAAAAGGTGGCTCATATCTGGGGCCCACGTTGACGGTAACCAACGGATCCAAAACAGTCCATCCATCCATCCTTTCGCTCTCCATCCCTCCTACCAAACACAGAACAAGGACAACCCCATCCCCTCAACCAAACACAGATGGGATCATCCCAACCCAAAAAAGTAGAACGGAACTGTTCCGTCCTGTCCCACCTTGTCCCCAGACCAAACACTACCTATCTTTTGACACATTCAAGACATAGATGCTTTGAGTTCTGAACTTCTGCTACAGTACGCTTAGGCAGGCCTAGGAACCCCCAAGCACACTTAAGCTCTAGACAGAAGGTCACCGCTCACTTAGCACCTAGCGCTTTTTGGAACCTTGCCCCAAAGAGGTTGTGTACCATTGGTCTTATTGCTGTGAACTTAGTTCGGTGTGGGTTGTGTGTGCATTTTGTGTGTAGTACATTTCAGTATTCCTTGACAAAATGACAGCTCTCCTGCGCTGTTCAAGAAAAAAAAATACCTTTTCTGATTGTAATTTTCCTGTCTGCCTCATTAGCCTTTTAATTTTCTTGCGACGAGCACTTCGACTCTCCAACTGACAAGGCAAAAATACAAAGCAAAGAGAGATACAAATGTTAACTAAACTAAAATATTTTGGCATAACTGTTACATCATAAATTAAGAACTGAAATTTCTATACAAATCAAATGAGGAGGAAATAGAACAGAGTAAAGCCCAGTATCAAATCTTAATGAAGCTGGGAAACGTATGGGCCTCAGCATGCAGGAATGAACAAGATACGACTATGAGGAAAAAAAAAACTTAGCCTTACCAATACAATAAACAAAACTACAAAAGACAACCAACAACTTAGCCTTACCAATACAATAAACAAAACTACAAAAGGTAACCTGAATCAAGTATATGTGAAAGGGTTCTGGAACAATAAAGGTACATAGATAGGTAACACCTTCAGGGATACAAAGCATGAGCTAAGAGCACATTCAAGAACTATTGCAGCAGCACATGACTACTAACTCGGTTTTGTCGGGCATTGTGTTTTAGAGTAGCTTCATTAGAAACACATTTATGGCACTCTTTTTGGAAATATTGGATTATTAGTGTTAGAATGTAATAGTAACAGCCCATATTGGGTGTACGGCCCATTGACCTTGTACATTGTAACCCTAGCCTATTAGGCTATATAATGAAGGTCAACCCCCCCCCCCCCCCCCCCCGATTAGGGTGTGCGGTGTTTGTTCACATGGTATCAAAGCTAGAGGTCTCGAGTTCGAATCCTGGTTAGTGCAATTAAATTAAATAATTGATGCTCGCTCCTATTCCACGTCTAAGGCCTGAGGGAGCCTCCACGTGAGGGGGAGTGCTGGAATATAAGTGAATTATCCACCTCTTCCCGTCAGCTTAAGCTTTTGGGTTGAACTGGTCGGTGCATACAACTTAATGGCTTCTCCATTGCCGGGCAACTCTCACGCCGCGCTCGCCGATGCGAATTGGCGCGCGGCCATGGCCGAAGAATACAAGGCACTCGTGGACAATGGCACCTGGCGTCTTGTTCCTCGACCGCCTCGTGCCAACGTCATCACCGGCAAGTGGGTCTTCAAGCACAAGTATCGTGCTGACGGCTCTCTGGCTCGTCATAAAGCCAGATGGGTCGTTCGTGGGTTCTCGCAGCGGTACGGCATCGACTACGAGACGTTCAGCCCGGTTGTCAAACCGGCCACCATCCGGGTCGTCCTCAGCATCGCCGCCTCTCGCTCCTGGCCGATACATCAGCTGGACGTGAAGAACGCTTTTCTTCACGACCATCTAAACGAGACAGTCTACTGCCAGCAGCAGCCCGGCTTCGTCGACCCGGTGGCTCCCGACCACGTCTATCTCCTGCAAAAGTCCTTGTACGGACTCAAGCAGGCGCCCAGGGCATGGCACCAGCGGTTATCCGGCTTCGTCCAACGGTCCGACTTCACTGCTTCGACCTCCGATACGTCCCTCTTTGTTTACAAAGCGGGTGCCGACATCACCTACTTGCTGCTCTACGTCGACGACATCATCCTGACAGCCTCGTCGACCCTGCTTCTTCATCGCATCACCGAGCTCCTTCACTCCGAGTTCGCCATGACAGATCTCGGGGATCTTCATCACTTCCTCGGGATCTCTGTCACGCATTCTGCTGACGGCCTCTTCCTGTCTCAGCGCCAGTACACTGTGGACCTGCTCCAGCGCGCCGGCATGACTGAGTGTCATTCTACGGCGACTCCTGTTGACACTCATGCCAAGCTCTCTGCTACGGACGGCGCTCCGGTGGCGGATGCCACTCAGTACCGCAGCCTCGCCGGTGCACTACAGTATCTCACGCTGACTCGTCCGGACCTCGCATATGCAGTTCAGTAGGTTTGCCTCTTCATGCACGAGCCGCGAGAGTCTCATCTTGCGATGCTCAAGCGTGTCCTGCGGTATGTCAATGGCACCCTGTCCACCGGGCTTCACATCGGCACAGGCAGCATCACCAGCTTGACCGCCTACTCCGATACTGATTGGGCTGGTTGTCCAGACTCTCGGCGCTCCACTTCAGGCTACTGTGTCTTCCTCAACGACAACTTAGTCTCTTGGTCCTCCAAACGACAGACTACGGTCTCTCGTTCGAGTGCGGAGGCTGAGTATCGTGTTGTTGCGCACGCTGTGGCTGAGACTTGTTGGCTTCGTCAGTTACTTTAGGAGCTCCACGCACCCATCTCTTCGGCGACGATCGTCTACTGCGACAATGTCAGTGCTGTCTACATGACCGCCAATCCAGTTCATAATCGTCGCACGAAGCATATTGAGATAGATATTCACTTCGTCCGTGAGAACGTTGCTTTGGGACAGGTTCGGGTGCTCCATGTTCCATCGTCTCATCAGTTCGCGGACATTATGACCAAAGGGTTACCTGTACAGTTGCTCACTAACTTTAGGTCCAATCTTTGTGTTCGTGACACTCCCGCTTAGACTGAGGGAGGGTGTTAGAATGTAATAGTAACAACCCATATTTGTAACACCTCAGGTGTTTAGCTCCATAATTGCATTGCATTTGCATAAGCATAAGCATGCATCATTCATGTTATTTTATGTGGACATGTGGTTGCAACAAATGTGATTGTTTTAGAATTTTGTTTGGCTCACATCATGTGACACTAGGGAGTTGGTGTAACTAAAGGGTAGAGTAGCCAATTATATCTCGCAACACCTTAGTTATACTTAGGGTCACTAATGAAGCAAGGTTCATGTTGACCAAAATCACCAAAATGCCCTCCAAGGTGTAGTTGACCACCATTTAGCCATAGGATGCCCTAGTTTGACCAA
Source organism: Saccharum hybrid cultivar R570 (assembly GCA_038087645.1). Taxonomy (NCBI): domain Eukaryota; kingdom Viridiplantae; phylum Streptophyta; class Magnoliopsida; order Poales; family Poaceae; genus Saccharum; species Saccharum hybrid cultivar. The sequence continues at coordinate 1,149,485 of JAQSUU010000522.1, forward strand.
TTAAAAAGTCTAGCTTAGAGACCTTGCATGGAGGAGCACCCTTAAGCAAAGTTGTAGGGAATTTTATGGGGAACAAAAGTCTAAATATGACCATCTTATAAAACTGGCCAGAACATGCTCAAAAATGGCCCACAAGTCAGTTAGAGGGGCTGTCTCAACACTTAGAATTTTTCTAAGTCTCAAAAGTGTCCCTCCAGTTTTACTGTGGCCTACTTTGGAAGCTTGTAGTTTGCAAACCAGACCAAACCAGCCCCAACTCATGTTGACACTTTTGTAGTACTCACTTAGCTCTACAACATTGTCAACATCACCATCACCTAATTCTAAATGGTTTAGGAGATATGGTGCCTAGAAAAATGAGTTTCAGTCGGCATAATGGACTAAAACTAAGTTTCAGTTTTCGGGTACTCCACTTTGGAGCTCTGTAGTTTCAAATCTAGGCCGAACCAGTCCAAGCTCCAATTGACAAATTTATAGCCCTCATGTAGCTCTACATAATTGATGTAGTCATCTTCGACTAAATCTAGCTGGTTTGGGAGATAATCAACGTCAAACTGTCGCTGTCAGACCAGCACGTCGGGCTCTATTCAGTCGACGTCGGCTCCTTTCAGTCGACAGACAGCTTCGCTGTCGTGGCGGCCGCGCAGAGCAAGGGAGCCGCGTGGCGCTCGCGCCCTGCCGTCGCCTCCACGTCACGAGCATGCGCGCGGGCGTGAAGTCGGGGCCGACACCTCAACCCCCACCACTCGCGCTCACCCCTCCCCTTTCACTCTCGATCTTGCCGTGCTCACCGAGGCGAAAAACGGAGGCGCCATTGCCGCCGCATCCTTCTCCGTGCTCGCACGAGCTCACCGTCTCACTACAGTCACCCAAACCCCGTCCACCGCTCCGCCAGAGTCCCCTCCACCTCCTCCATCCGTTGCCTGAACCAATTGTGCAGAGGTGAGGGTGAATTTCCATTTCCGCCACCGCGAGACCTCGCCGGCGTATCGTCCGCGCGGTGGTTCACCGTGGCCAGCTCCCTACTGTCACCCTCCATTCTTGTTAGTTCCTGTTCTGGGTTCCGGATCGGGTAGAGAAGCTTAGGCGATGATGTTACCGGCTAGGGTGGACGGTACACGCCGGAACGCGGTCGTGCGCTGCCGCGCCATGGCCACCGACGCGGTGCTCACGCCGTCAGCCGCATTCGCCCCACCTCTGTCCTTGTCCTTAGCATGGATAGGTCCGCCATCTCCTCTGGAAGCCGTAGCACGCCCAACCTAGGTCCCTTGCTCCCAGAGCTCGTCGGAGCGCCACCGGGTGCCGCCTCCGAGCCGCGGTTGCCATGGCCGTCGTAGCTAGGGTTGGTTAGGATCCGCGAATCGAGGGTTAGTTGATGCGGGAGGTCACGTGGAAACCGTTGGTGTCTTCCCGTCGCCGGAGATGTCGTCGTCGGCGAGCAGGAGCTTGCCGGAGTCCGCGGCCTTCCCTCTCTGCTCCCCTCTCTGGCAGCGGACCCCACCTGGCAGGTGCCGCGCGCGGGCGGGATGGCTGAGCAGGCCGCGCGTGCGTCGTGGGCCGCGTCTTTTCCCAGGCCGGCCCAGTAACAAATAAGATTTATTTCATTTTTATTTATTCTGTCACAGTTTTAGATAAGATTTAGAAAATGTATATCTAGGGTTTTACTTGCTCAAAAATTATGAGATAAATTTTGTTAGGATCTACATGGTGTGTAGTATTTTAGAAAAATATGAATTGGTTATGTGATGTTTAGTTTCTGAGAGATTTAAATAGGTTTTTAAAATGTGTTTTAGATTGCATGCAAACTTGTTTAAATCATATCTTGGGTTTCAGTGTTCCAAAAATTATGAAATTTGGTGGGTAGGCTAATTTATACTTGCTCTAGCTTTGTTAAAAATTTGGGCAGTAGTGCTTAAGTACTTTTCAAGTTATAATGCTATCTTGTTAATTTAGGAAATACTTAAATGGATTTTAGTAATTTTTCTACATGTGCAATGTCGAAGGGCAGGTCTGGTGCAGTTGGTGAGTGCTAGCTCGCCGAGTCACCAGGTCCTGGGTTCGAAGCCGTCTCTGCAGAATTTCTGCAGGGGTAAGACTTTACTTCGGTTATTCCCTTCCCCAGACCCCACTCGTGTGGGAGCCTCTGGCACTGGGTCTGCCTTTTTTTCTACATGTGCAATGTTCTTATAACTTTTTGGAGAATGTCTTGGTACCCTAAAGTGTCCAAGAAAATTAGGAAATTTGTTATTTGACACTTTTTAATATGATTTGTTAATTATGCAAAAATCAGTCTTTTTGGCTTGTGAATTTTGTTTAGGGAGTTTCTGTAAATAATTTTAGTTCAAATTTTTACAGTGGTCTCTTTTTGGTTCATAAAGTCTCCTGTAATTTTTGTAGAATTTTAGGAGCAATTTACATATATGTTTAAAATTCCACTTAATTACTTAAGTAAATTAAGAAATGAGTATAAATAAATATTTTAGGTAGGCAAACCTTACTTTCTGGTGTTTTTTGACCTATGTGAACTTGTGGTAACATTAGTTTGGTCTTATGGGATGTTTGCCACATAAATAAATATTTAATCTTTGCAATTCTAGGTTTTCTGGACAGCTGGTAGTATTTCTATGTTTGACCCTTAATAAAAGTATTTGCTAGAAAACTTGTGAATACCAAAGTGGTAGTAAACTGGTTAGACTAGCTTGTGTCAAAATTTGATGGTATTTGGCCTAGTAGTCTAAGAGTTATAGCTGTTTAAAGAGGCTATCCAGAAATGGCTGCTCTCTGTTTGGAGAGGACAGATTCTGGAACTTATGAAATTCGACATGGAAAGCTTAGGAATTTAGGGTTGAAATCTGAATATGAATTGTAGTGCATTTCTTAAGCTTTCCAGATTGTCTTAAATCATATCTTTTGGAGTTAGGAATCTTCAGTTATGTTAGAATCTTTGAGCTGCTGTCCAGAATGTTTTACTGTGGTATTTTGGTGTTGGATGTGGTAACCTAAGTAATGCTACTCTTGTAATTGTTAGGTGTTAGGGCCTTAACCGAAGAAGAACAACTATATCTTAGGTTGGGTAGATTAGGTAAGTACTTGTCCACCGGAGAAGAGTTTTGCACGTATTGATGAAATGACTTGATTAGAGTACTTTTATTGCTGAAATGCATTTCATTCCGAGCATGTTGCACCCATTATGCATCCATGATATTTATTGTGCACTCATGCAATAGGTGTTCCGGAGGGTGTAACGCTCCTCGAATTCGAGCAAGTGATTCCGGAGGAAGTCCAAGACCAGCCGGAGCAGCCAGAGGAACCAACCGGCGACGAAGCTCCTGCCGAAGGTCTACCCGAGTGTCCTGACCACCGGCCCTCGACCTTTCTAAAAGGCAAGCCCCGATGCATGCTGAACCCATCATTTTATAAATCTATCTTGAGTACTTTTAATTGTTTAATGCATTAAGTTATAGGAGTTGTATGAAAACAATTGTTACATTATACCTGTTCTTGTCCAGATATCGTACTTCAACCCTAATTTAGGTTTAGGCACGTATCAATGCTTAGCCCTGCTTAGTACGGTAGAAGTCGGGTGATTTCCGGTCATCCGCGAGATGTAGGAAGGAGTCACGAGTGGCTTTATGGCTATCGTGGATGGAACCATGCTTTAAAATGAAATTGAGACCGGGCGGGAGTTCGATAGTACAGCCGCAAGACACTTAACGTCTTGGGTGTGGAGTTATGTCCGTCTGAGTCGTTTAAGGACCGATACGCTGTACGTCCTTGAGTCATGTTGAACGCAGTCTAACACTTAGTTGGCCGGATAAGTCGTTTCATGCCGGGAATCGAATGTTAGGTTGCTTCTTGGAGGAGAGAAAAGATGTGCTTGGGGACATTGGCGTGAGACCAAGGGGGGTTAGAGTCCCTATCACCTGGCAGAGTGTCGCCCTTGGGGTCGCGACATCATTCGGACCCGCGATTCCTGAATCATATGACAAGGTGGCCTGTGCGACCCTGGCAGGGGTCTGCACGGTGAGTGTTAGAAATACCCCTCCAGCTGGATAGGAATTCGATTCGAATCGCCGTCGCTCCCGGTTAGTGAGCACTTGACTTGAACAGCGGCAACGTAGATTTCATTAAATTGAACAGATGGTTAAGTGAATGATATAATATTGCCACAATGTTATACCTGCTATGGATATAATAATAATGTTGTTTGATTATACTCAAGTGAATGTTTAGTACAGGTGCTAAGATAGATGACAGGTCAATGCTAAAAATAACTGCTAGTACAGGTTAAAAGAGTTTAAATTACTTATGCTTTTCCGCAAAAGGTAATGTCAGCCAGCTCCACTTATGAAAGCCTTGTATAATCCTTGCTCCACTTATGAAAGCCTTGTATAATCCTTGGTGTCATCTTATTTCTGGTTTTTGACGGGTAAGTCTAGCTGAGTACATTCCAGTACTCAGGGTTTATTCCCTCCTGTTGCAGATGATATGCTCTATCAAGGCTTCTGCAAAACTTGTCTCCGCCCTGCGGGTGACGAAGACTAGATCACTAGGGCGTGATCATCTTTTGCGGGTGGTTGATCATTAAGACTGGCAGTAGTATGTGAACTAATGCGTGTGTTATGTTTCCGCTACTTTATAAACTTGGTTTGTAATAATTGCGACTCCGTGTGTGTAAACTTATTTCGGACTACATGTGAAATGTAACGTATGATGTTGTATGTTGAATGATGTGATCTTGGTTGTAAGCAAGTTGGTTTGAAATTCTTCGTGGTTTCGATTGCCTACCGGGATTATATAGGCTCAAGTTCGAAAATTTGAGCGCTTCGGGGCTTGTTTTTGTATTTGTGCTCTTATAATTTGGTCGGTTCTGTTACAATATGCATCGGAGCATAATTCAACATTAGACACATCGTACGAGTATTTAAAAACAAAAGTATTTGATTATGAAAATGGTTAAAACTCTAAAAATTATTTTCATAGGTATGCCAGTGATCACATCCCTTAGCCCAAATAAGGACTCTTAGGTGGCTTATTATAAAGACTAACTTGGGGGCCTTGTTTGTTTTTGTTTCGTCGTTCATACGGCGTAATATTGTATGGATGCCATCCACTTGGGTGGCAATGAATGGATCAGTTGCCTCGACGCTCTGGTAAGTGTGAGTTGTGAGAGTATGATCGTCCAACCGGCGATCTAGGAGAGAGTAGTTTGGTGACTTGCATACTTACATGTTTAAACCGTGTAATTATGTAAGCACTTAATTGTGGCAACCTTTATATCGGGTAGCTTTGATACTGAAGTATATACATCAGGGGATGTGTATATGGAAAGTATTTAAATTACTGCTTTCTTGTGTGCTTCTATTAGGAAACTGTTGGGCTGAAATGAGATTTTCTGCAGGTACACTAACAACGCAAACGAGTAGACCGATAGTTTCGCCTATATGAGAGAACGTATGTATAGCGTTAAAAATTTATGATTCTATTAGGATGAGAGGGCGTACGGAACGTGCATGCATCATGTTTAATTATATCATACATATCATTTACTCCCTCCTTAAAAATTTTAATAGTCCCGACTAAATTAAATTTTGTATCCCCTAAATGATCCTCACTTTAAGTCGTAGCTTGTTGCTACAGATGGCACGTACCAAGAGGACCGCTCGCGGGTTCACTGAGGGCAGGGCACCTCGTCACCAGCTAGCTCCACGTGAGCCCCGCCCCGAGCCTACTAAGGTGGAAAGGCTGAGGGCTGGGTTGGCCGAAGTGACTGCTGCCAGGAATGCAGCGCGTCAGCAACTGAAGCAAGTGATCCGTGATCGTGACCAGGAAACACTTGCAGTCCAAAGATTGACAGTAGCACATCGCAACTGTCAACGCATACTGGTCCGTGTCATGAATCTGAGGGATGAAGCCTGGCACGAGGAGAACGTTCTGAGAGCTCGTCAGTTTGAGCTCGAGCAACAGTTGGAGAATGCTGAAGAATACAATGACAATCTTCATGAAGAAGTGTACCGCCTGAACAACCAGCTAAATCCTCTGCTGCCTCGAAACAACAACGCAGATGAGGACATTGGTTCGGGAATCATCATGGCTGAAGATGATGAAGTGGAGGTCAATGGGCCCCAAGATGCCGCACCAGAAGAAAAGCCAGAAGAAGAAGAAGACGAGGAGTTAGAGCCTGTTAGCGACGAGAATGGCGGGGAGATCCTTGACACCGACTCTGAGGACGATGCTTAGAGTAGTTATCACGTAGCTATGATGTTAGGATCGTCTTTTGTGCCCTCCCTGTATTGGAGTGAGGCTTTGTAATAACTTGAATTTTGGGATGTAAGGTCGAACCCTATGTTTCCTAGATGTTTATTTGAACCTGTTAATTTCGATCACAATTGGATGTCTTATTGCGTGCGTTCGATGATGGTGTCACGATTAGCACCCTTCGGTGCCACGACGAAACCGAGAGCCTCCTATGGCGCGCGGCATAAGGTTGTGCTGCTTGGCACGCGCTGGTATCGAGGTGGCTAGTCATGATCCACCATGGAACTCTACCGTTGAGAAGTCTCTTTGTGGTCAGTTTGAAGTAGCCTTTCTCAGTCAACTAAAAATTTTGAGATCGAATCCAAGTACCGGACGAAAGGTCAAAAATCACGTAGATTTTAATGTAACGGTTCAGTAACTGCTGTGCCCCTTGTGAGTGAGCCTTTATCAAAATACATCTTGTTGGATTCCCTCGCATGATTGCGTCAATTGATGCGCTTGAATGGATTGTGCGGTTGTGATGAATTATTGTGCAATGAGTATTTTGAAAAGTCTATTTTATGAAGTCAGTTTGACATATTTACAATAATTCATTTATAAATTTCCCACATCGTCAGTGCTCATTGGCTATGCATTTTGCAGATGTCGTACAATCTCCGTCAAGGTCGGGTCAATGAGGATGAGGAACAGCCACCCCCTCCGCCACCACCTACCCTGGCTGAGCTGATGCAGACCGTGGTCGAAGGGCAGCGCATGCTGGCAGATACTATGCGCCAGCTTGCCAACCGGGAGGCTCGTCATGGCCGCCAGGGCCCAGAACCCAATTAGTACAGTGATTTCAAGGACTTTCTTGATACTAAGCCCCCGCTCTTTAAGGAGGCGGAGAAACCACTGCAAGCCGATGAGTGGTTGAATACTATTGAACAAAAGTTTCGTCTGCTTCGCTTGACCGATGAGCTAAAAACTGAATATGCTTCTCACCAACTGCATTGTCCAGCGGGTATTTGGTGGAGCCACTATCGTTCCACACTGTCTACAAATGTCCCGATTGCTTGGGACCAGTTCAAGACCGCATTCCGTGGGAACTATATTTCTCTAGGTCTTATGGCTATCAAGCACACAGAATTCATTAGGCTGTCGCAGGAAAATAAAAGCTTGACTGAATATCTGCAATCTTTCAACAACCTGGCAAGGTATGCCACAGAGTTTGTGGATACCGATGCCAAGAAAATTGCTAGCTTTAAAAGAGGCCTCGGCCCAAAGCTGATTAAGACTATGGGCACTAGCAAGTGTACTACCTTCAATGATTTTATCAGTGATGCTTTGACCCAGGAGAACAATAATGATATTTATTCTGCCTCTAAGAGCCGCAAAAGGGCCCTTGAGGCGAGTGCTTCGCAGTCTCGGACCTCAGCTGCACCTAGGTCTTCCCTTCGCCCACCTGCTCAGAATACCAAGTTCCATCCGCCACAGAAGAAGCCTGCTGCAAAGACTGGGTTTCGCAAGGCATATACAGTGGCTCCGCCAAAAGGTAATTCGGGCCAAGGCAGCTCCAGTGTTCCTCCCAGAAACATGCCTTGCTGGAACTGCAACAAACCAGGTCATTGGTCCAGGAACTGTCCTTACCCTTAGAAGAATGTCAACCAAGGTGGTCGTCAAGGGCACGCTCATTATAACAGTATTGAGGAAATCTCATCTGGTGAGGTTGTCACTGCTGGTAAGTTCCTAGTTGACCAACATCCTGCAGTGGTACTTTTTGATTCCGGTGCTTCGCATTCCTTTATCAGTCCTAAGTTTACATCAAAGTTTGCACACAAATTGCATACTGTTGAAGGTGGAGGTTATTGCATTAGCGCAGCAAGTGGGAATATTTCCACAAATAAAGTAGTGGGAAATCTTGAGCTTGAGATTGAAGGGCGAAAGTACTCGCTTGCCTTAGTGGTTTTGCCGGAATTAGGCATATATGTTATTCTAGGCATGAATTGGATGAGTCAGAATGGGGTACTCATTGATACATCCACTCGGGTAGTTATGCTCAGAGATCCTACAGATCAAAAGGGTTTTCTGGTACAACTTCCTAGAAAAATTGATTTGTCTAGGGAAATTCATGCTGTGCAAGCAAAGGCGTTGGCTGAAATTTCCGTAGTAAATGAGTTTCCGGACGTGTTTCCCGATGATTTGCCGGGACTCCCTCCGGATCGGGATGTGGAATTTAAAATTGAGTTGTTGCCTGGCACGGCACCCATCTCTAGGAGACCCTATAGGATGCCTCCGAATGAACTAGCGGAACTTAAGTTACAATTGAATGAACTTTTGAAGAAGGGGTTGATTCGTCCTAGTTCGTCGCCGTGGGGATGTCCTGCTATCTTTGTAAAGAAGGATCAGTCATTGCGAATGTGCGTAGATTATAGACCTCTGAATGCAGTCACTGTCAAAAATAAGTACCCTCTACCGCGTATCGACATCTTGTTCGATCAGTTGTCTAAAGCTAAAGTTTTCTCCAAGATCGATTTAAGATCTGGCTACCACCAAATTAAAATCCGCCCGGAAGATGTTCCAAAGACAGCCTTCTCTACCAGATACGGGCTTTATGAATATCTTGTTATGTCTTTCGGCCTGACAAATGCCCCCGCACACTTCATGTACTTGATGAATTCGGTGTTTATGCCCGAATTGGACAAGTTGGTGGTGGTATTTATTGATGACATCCTGATATATTCTGTAAATGAGGAAGATCACGCTGAACATCTGCGTATAGTCCTCACAAGACTGCGTGAACATCAACTATATGCAAAGTTCAGTAAGTGCGAATTCTGGCTTCGAGAAGTACCTTTCCTTGGACATGTGTTGTCCGATGGAGGAATTATGGTGGACCCCGCCAAGGTACAAGAAGTACTGAACTGGAAGGCTCCTATCTCAGTTCACGAGGTTCGGAGTTTTCTTGGTTTGGCTGCCTATTATCGTCGCTTCATCCCGGATTTCTCGAAAATAGCCAAGCCAATGACTCGGCTGCTGCAAAAAGACACCAGGTTTGTCTGGACTCCTAAGTGTGATGTGGCTTTTCACAAACTGCGAACTCTCCTAACCTCGGCTCCGGTTTTGGCACAACCGGATATCGAGAAACCATTTGATGTTTATTGTGATGCCTCAGGCATAGATTTGGGAGGTGTTCTGATGCAGGAAGGCCAGGTAATTGCATATACCTCTTGACAACTTCGGAAGCATGAGGTGAATTATCCAACGCATGACTTAGAACTCGCCGCAGTCGTTCATGCTTTGAAAGTGTGGCGGCATTATCTGCTGGGCAATGTCTGCAATATCTACACAGACTACAAAAGCCTCAAATACATCTTCACCCAACCCGAGTTAAATATGCGTCAAAGAAGATGGCTCGAGTTGATTAAGGATTATAACCTTCAAGTGCACTATCATCCTGGCAAGGCAAATGTGGTTGCGGATGCTTTAAGACGTAAGTCTCTTTGCCATTCCCTAGTTGAAACTGATTTTCATCGATCTCGCCTTCTACATCCAACAGTCTTGTACAACATCACTGTCAGTTGTACTCTCAAAAGCAGAATTATTGAGCTTCAAAAGACTGATCCTGGTGTATTCCACATAAAACGCAAGATGAAAGAGCAAGAAACTACACATTTCAGGGTAGATGAAGAAGGTGTGTTGTGGTTTAAGGATAGATTAGTGGTACCTAAGGACCGAGAGCTTAGAGATCAGATCCTGTCCGAAGCACATTCGTCCAAGTTGTCCATCCATCCTGGTAGTAATAAGATGTATTATGATTTGAAGCCATACTATTGGTGGACCAAAATGCGGAAAGAAATAGCTGCGTATGTTGCCAGGTGTGACACCTGCTGTAGAGTTAAAGCTGTGCATATGAAAGCTGGGTTACTTCAACCACTTTCTATCCCAGGTTGGAAATGGGAAGAGATAAGCATGGATTTCATTGTTGGACTTCCTCCTACTGTCAAAAATCATAACTCCATCTGGGTAATTGTGGATCGTTTAACCAAATCAGCTCACTTCATTCCTATGAGAGTGGACTATCGTCCTACTAACTATGCTGAGTTGTACTTCAATCAGATAGTCCGGCTCCATGGGGTACCTCGCACTATCGTTTCTGACCGTGGTCCCCAGTTCACTGCTCGCTTTTGGGAGCACTTGCATCACCTTCTGGGAACCAAGTTAGTGAGAAGCTCTGCTTATCACCCCCAGACGTCAGGTCAGACGAAACGGGTTAACCAAATCTTGGAAGATCTGTTGCGAGCATGTGTCATTTCATCCAAGGGTTCTTGGAAAAAATGGTTACCTCTAGCCGAATTCTCGTACAATAATAGTTACCAAGAGAGTATTAAGATGGCCCAATTCGAAGCTTTGTACGGTCGTAAGTGTAGAACTCCACTAAACTGGGTAGAAGCTGGTGAAAGGAGGTATTATGGTATTGATTTTGTTCAGGAAGCTGAGGAACAAGTCCGTACCATCCAAAAACATATGGCTGCAGCCCAAGCTAGACAGAAAAGTTATGCTGATCGTCGTAGAAAACCGCTCGAGTTTGAAGTTGGAGACTTCGTTTATCTGAAAGTTTCTCCAATGAAGAGTGTCCAACGTTTTGGTGTTAAGCGGAAACTTGCGCCAAGATACGTGGGTCCTTTCCAAATCATAGGCAAGAGTGGAGCTGTTGCGTACAAGATCCAATTACCTCCTGAAATGAGTGACATATTCAACGTCTTCCATGTATCTCAGCTCAAAAAGTGTCTTCGAGTTCCTGAGGAAAGAGTCCCTTTAGGAGATATCAGGCTGGAATCCGATCTAACTTACGAAGAAAAGCCAGTCCGAGTGATCGATACTCAGGAACGAGTGACTAGAAGCAAAGTGGTTAAGTGGTATAAAGTAATGTGAAGTAATCAGGGTAGTGAAAGTGACGCTACATGGGAACGAGAGGACTATTTGCGGGATGACTATAAGGAATTCTATGAAAAATGGTACGCTTTCCAAATCTCGGGACGAGATTTTTATAAGGGGGAAGGCTGTACCACCTCAGGTGTTTAGCTCCATAATTGCATTGCATTTGCATAAGCATAAGCATGCATCATTCATGTTATTTTATGTGGTTGCAACAAATGTGATTGTTTTTAGAATTTTGTTTGGCTCACATCATGTGACACTAGGGAGTTGGTGTAACTAAAGGGTAGAGTAACCAATTATATCTCACAACACCTTAGTTATACTTAGGGTCACTAATGGAGCAAGGTTCATGTTGACCAAAATCACCAAAATGCCCTCCAAGGTGTAGTTGACCACCATTTAGCCCTAGAATGCCCTAGTTTGACCAATTAAAAAGTCTAGCTTAGAGACCTTGCATGGAGGAGCACCCTTAAGCAAAGTTGTAGGGAATTTTATGGGGAACAAAAGTCTCAATATGACCATCTCATGAAACTGGCCAGAACATGCTCAAAAATGGCCCACAAGTCAGCTAGAGGGGCTGTCTCAACACTTAGAATTTTTCTAAGTCTTAAAAGTGTCCCTTCAGTTTTACTGTGGCCTACTTTGGAAGCTTGTAGTTTGCAAACCAGACCAAACCAGCCCCAACTCATGTTGACACTTTTGTAGTACTCACTTAGCTCTACAACATTGTCAACATCACCATCACCTAGTTCTAAATGGTTCAGGAGATATGGTGCCTGAAAAAATGAGTTTCAGTCGGCATAATGGACTGAAACTAAGTTTCAGTTTTCGGGTACTCCACTTTGGAGCTCTGTAGTTTCAAATCTTGGCCGAACCAGTCCAAGCTCCAATTGATAAATTTATAGCTCTCATGTAGCTCTACATAATTGATGTAGTCATCTTCGACTAAATCTAGCTGGTTTGGAAGATAATCAACGTCAAACTGTCGCTGTCAGACCACCACATCGGGCTCTATTCAGTCGACGTCGGCTCCTTTCAGTCGACAGACAGCTTCGCTGTCGTGGTGGCCGCGCAGAGCAAGGGAGCCGCGTGGCGCTCGCGCCCTGCCGTCGCCTCCACGTCACAAGCATGCGCGCGGGCTTGAAGTCGGGGCCGACACCTCAACCCCCACCACTCGCGCTCACCCCTCCCCTTTCACTCTCGCTCTTGCCGTGCTCACCTAGGAGAAAAACGGAGGCGCCATTGCCGCCGCATCCTTCTCCGTGCTCGCACGAGCTCACCGTCTCACTACAGTCATCCAAACCCCGTCCACCGCTCCGCCAAAGTCCCCTCCACCTCCTCCATCCGTTGCCTGAACCAATTGTGCAGAGGTGAGGGTGAATTTCCATTTCCGCCACCGCGAGACCTCGCCGGCATATCGTCCGCGCGGTGGCTCACCGTGGCCAGCTCCCTACTGTCACCCTCCATTCTTGCTAGTTTCTGTTCTGGGTTCCGGATCGGGTAGAGAAGCTTAGGCGATGATGTTACCGGCTAGGGTGGACGGTACACGCCGGAACGCGGTCGTGCGCTGCCGCGCCATGGCCACCGACGCGGTGCTCACGCGGTCAGCCGCATTCGCCCCACCTCTGTCCTTGTCCTTAGCATGGATAGGTCCGCCATCTCCTCTGGAAGCCGTAGCACGCCCAACCTAGGTCCCTTGCTCCCAGAGCTCGTCGGAGCGCCACCGGGTGCCGCCTCCGAGCCGCGGTTGCCATGGCCGTCGTAGCTAGGGTTGGTTAGGATCCGTGAATCGAGGGTTAGTTGATGCGGGAGGTCACGTGAAAACCGTCGGTGTCTTCCCGTCGCCGGAGATGTCGTCGTCGGCGAGCAGGAGCTCGCCGAAGTCCGCGGCCTTCCCTCTCTGCTCCCCTCTCTGGCAGCGGACCCCACCTGGCAGGTGCCGCGCGCAGGTGGGATGGCTGAGCAGGCCGCGCGTGCGTCGTGGGCCGCGTCTTTTTCCGGGCCGGCCTAGTAACAAATAAGATTTATTTTATTTTTATTTATTCTGTCACAGTTTTAGATAAGATTTAGAAAATGTATATCTAGGGTTTTACTTGCTCAAAAATTATGAGATAAATTTTGTTAGGATCTACACGGTGTGTAGTATTTTAGAAAAATATGAATTGGTTATGTGATGTTTAGTTTCTGAGAGATTTAAATAGGTTTTTGAAATGTGTTTTAGATTGCATGCAAACTTGTTTAAATCATATCTTGGGTTTCAGTGTTCCAAAAATTATGAAATTTGGTGGGTACGCTAATTTATACTTGCTCTAGCTTTGTTAAAAATTTGGGCAGTAGTGATTAAGTACTTTTCAAGTTATAATGCTATCTTGTTAATTTAGGAAATACTTAAATGGATTTTAGTAATTTTTCTACATGTGCAATGTTCTTATAACTTTTTGGAGAATGTCTTGGTACCCTAAAGTGTCCAAGAAAATTAGGAAATTTGTTGTTTGACACTTTTTAATATGATTTGTTAATTATGCAAGAATTAGCCTTTTTGGCTTGTGAATTTTGTTTAGGGAGTTTCTGTAAATAATTTTAGTTCAAATTTTTACAGTGGTCTCTTTTTGGTTCATAGAGTCTCCTGTAATTTTTATAGAATTTTAGGAGCAGTTTACATATATGTTTAAAATTCCACTTAATTACTTAAGTAAATTAAGAAATGAGTATAAATAAATATTTTAGGTAGGAAAACCTTACTTTCTGGTGTTTTTGTGACCTATGTGAACTTGTGGTAACATTAGTTTGGTCTTATGGGATGTTTGCCACATAAATAAATATTTAATCTTTGCAATTCTAGGTTTTCTGGACAGCTGGTAGTATTTCTAGGTTTGACCCTTGATAAAAGTATTTGCTAGAAAACTTGTGAATACCAAAGCGGTAGTAAACTGGTTAGACTAGCTTGTGTCAAAATTTGATGGTATTTGGCCTAGTAGTCTAAGAGTTATAGCTGTTTAAAGAGGCTATCCAGAAATGGCTGCTCTCTGTTTGGAGAGGACAGATTCTGGAACTTATGAAATTCGACATGAAAAACTTAGGAATTTAGGGTTGAGATCTGAATATGAATTGTAGTGCATTTCTTAAGCTTTCCAGATTGTCTTAAATCATATCTTTTGGAGTTAGAAATCTTCAGTTATGTTAGAATCTTTGAGCTGCTGTCCAGAATGTTTTACTGTGGTATTTTGGTGTTGAATGTGGTAACCTAAGTAATGCTACTCTTTTAATTGTTATGTGCTAGGGCCTTAACCGAAGAAGAACAGCTATATCTTAGGTTGGGTAGATTAGGTAAGTACTTCTCCACTGGAGAAGAGTTTTGCACGTATTGATGAAATGACTTGATTAGAGTACTTTTATTGCTGAAATGCATTTCATTCCGAGCATGTTGCACCCATTATGCATCCATGATATTTATTGTGCACTCATGCAATACGTGTTCCGGAGGGGGTAACGCTCCTCGAATTCGAGCAAGTGATTCCGGAGGAAGTCCAGGACCAGCCGGAGCAGCCAGATGAACCAACCGGCGACGAAGCTCCAGCCGAAGGTCTACCCGAGTGTCCTGACCACCGGCCCTCGACCTTTCTAAAAGGCAAGCCCCGGTACATGCTGAACCCATCATTTTATAAATCTATCTTGAGTACTTTTAATTGTTTAATGCATTAAATTGTAGGAATTGTATGAAAACAATTGTTGCATTATACCTGTCCTTGTCCAAATATCGTACTTCAACCCTAATTTAGGTTTAGACACGTATCAATGCTTAGCCCTGCTTAGTACGGTAGAAGTCGGGTGATTTCCGGTCATCCGCGAGATGTAGGAAGGAGTCACGAGTGGCTTTATGGCTATCGTGGATGGAACCATGCTTTAAAATAAAATTGAGACCGGGCGGGAGTTCGATAGTACAGCCGCAAGACACTTCACGTCTTGGGTGTGAAGCTATGCCCGTCTGAGTCGTTTAAGGACCGATTCGCTGTACGTCCTTGAGTAATGTTGAACGCAGTCTAACACTTAGTTGGCCGGATAAGTCGTTCCGACTGCGAAGCCGAGTAATTTGATTCAGGCCGGGAATCGAATGGTAGGTTGCTTCTTGGAGGAGAGAAAGGATGTGCTTGGGGACATTGGCGTGAAACCAAGGGGGGTTAGAGTCCCTATCACCTGGCAGAGTGTCGCCCTTGGGGTTGCGACATCATTCGGACCCGCGATTCCTGAATCATATGACAAGGTGGCCTGTGCGACCCTAGCAGGGGTCTGCACGGTGAGTGTTAGAAATACCCCTCCAGCTGGATAGGAATTCGATTTGAATCGCCGTCGCTCCCGGTTAGTGAGCACTTGACTTGAGCAGCGGCAACGTAGATCTCATTAAATTGAACAGATGGTTAAGTGAATGATATAATGTTGCTACAATGTTATACCTGCTATGTTGATTATACTCAAGTGAATGTTTAGTACAGGTGCTAAGATAGATGACAGGTCAATGCTAAAAATAACTGCTAGTACAGGTTAAAAGAGTTTAAATTACTTATGCTTTTCCGCAAAAGGTAATGTCAGTCAGCTCCACTTATGAAAGCCTTGCATAATCCTTAGTGTCATCTTATTTCTGGTTTTTGACGGGTAAGTCTAGCTGAGTACATTCCAGTACTCAGGGTTTATTCCCTCTTGTTGCAGATGATATGCTCTATCAAGACTTCTGCAAAACTTGTCTCCACCCTGCGGGTGACGAAGACTAGATCACTAGGGCGTGATCATCTTTTATGTACTTTCCTGATGCTTTTGCGGGTGGTTGATCATTAAGACTGGCAGTAGTATGTGAACTAATGCGTGTGTTATGCTTCCGTTACTTTATAAACTTAGTTTGTAATAATTGCGACTCCGTGTGTGTAAACTTATTTCGGACTACTTGTGAAATGTAACGTATGATGTTGTATGTTGAATGATGCGATCTTGGTTGTAAGCAAGTTGGTTTGAAATCCTTCGTGGTTTCGATTGACTACCGGGATTATATGGGGTCAAGTTCGAAAATTTGAGCGCTTCGGTGCTTGTTTTTGTACTTGTGCTCTTATAATTTGGTCGGTTCTGTTACAATATTGGCTGTACGGCCCATTGGCCTTGTACATTGTAACCCTAGCCTATTAGGCTATATAATGAAGGTCACCCCCGATTAGGGTGTGCGGTGTTTGTTTACAATTAGCAATAGCAGACTACCTCAAAGATACATGCAGACAGTTCCACTACATTTTTTAAAACAATGTAACTGTGTTTCACTAAACTAATTGCAAAACAAGCTAAGGTGAGCTTGATGTTGCTCCAACATTTTTTAAGGACATCTGTTGTACTTCATTTTGCACTTCTGCTAAGTGAAAACCTCTTTTAATGAACTAGTCCCAGCAGACCAACAAACAGTTGGGTCTAAGTAAAAATGAAGGACCAAATACAATGTTAGCTTTCATCCTGATTAAGAAAGGGCGTACTGACATCAAACTTTTAATATAAATAAAGGCAGCAAATATAAGAGGATTGAAAGCCTGACAAAAAGGCCCAAAAACATGCTTTATTATTATTGTAATATAATATTGATTCCTAATTCCTATTATGCACACATTTGGGACACCATTTATACCAGCATATCAAGCAGACAAGCCTGACAAGCCCAGAAAAGTAGGACTCTGGCAGGAGCTGCCCATTGCCTGCATTTCCTTTTCCGTATAAAACAGCAGAATGAAAGGAAAATTATCGAACTACACAATACAAGACAAAAAAACACACACACACACGAAAAGATAGCATTAAAAGGTAGACATGAAAGAGATTTGAGACTTGACATGATGCATATTTTGCAATGAGGTAAAATAGATTAGCCATCAGCATCATAATGGATTATACTTGCCATCTATGAATAAAAAATTGGTGAGCATAACACAACCAGGAAATTGGATATAATCAAGCAGAGTCAAACACTCGGCATATCAAGAGCAGCATTATGACTCATGCATACCTTTTTTGTGTCACTTTGAGCATTATAGTCTACCACCTTTGCCTCACATTTCAACTCAGTTTGATTGTTCCTAAAAAAACATAACATCAATTGCATGCAGTGATATGATAGAACAAACAAGGACCGATACAATATATAAGCCCTTATAGATCCCTGCTGTGGTCAATATATCCCTACATCTCATTTTTGCTTACGGACCATGCCATGTACAAACACTCCCCAACTCCATAAAATGACAAAATAAACTTAACATGCGGTTTGCCACTCCTGTCGCATTCACTCACATGTCCTCGTGTTATGTTGAAGACTATCCTGTGTGGTCTTTTTTCATGAGCATGTCTGGTTCAAGACTGATCTTACCACCACTATACTTAAGGAGCACAGCGCAAAGCACTTTTTGATATAACAATTGATGAAATCAACAATGAGGCAAATTTGGGAAAGAAATTGGAACCTTTCACATTTTTTAGAGCATAAAAAAGAGCCTCTGGCACGTAGGATTGCTACAGATATAACAGTGGACCACTGTCTAAAAAAGTCAAATCTGTCTTAATTTGAGCTTGGCAAAGTTTGCCCATGAACCAAACAATGCAATATGACAAAAAGCAGGGACTTATAAACAGGGTTCTAAGTAGCTATCTATAGATCTTAACGGTCCTTGTTGTGAAGTGGCAAAAACAACAGGAACCCTAAATATCTACAATTCTACAGAATAGCTAGCTATGTTTACACTACATAGTAAAGCTGCGCAATAGCCTTCTGAAGCTATACTGGAAGCCACAAGAACCACAATTTAAAGGGTTATACTGATTTACACCATTCTAACATACACAAAATTTACTTATTGCTATGCCAAATTTTTTAACAATATTGTGATTTATTGAATTTTTCTTAAGATTAACATGGTTGATAATCAAAACAGAAACAAATACAATGCAAAATCGTGATAAAAAGTATCACCGAGATCAGCTATGTCATTTGTAAGATAAAAAATATATATTATGTTGGTGTGGCTTTCCATTAAAATCTTGTTCTGTTACAATTAAGGATCTTATAGACATAACCAACAAAGTGGATTGCCACATGTTGCTGGTGCTCGAAACTTCCTAGTTATGACTTATGATCATTTGTTTTCCGACCAGACAACTAATTTGCATTTAAAAAACAGAAATAACAAGTTTTGAATCAGAATTTAGCAGAAATTAGGCATTAAAGGAGAGGCACTGGAAGTAGGAAGCAACCAACCCAACAAGCTATTAACCTAAACTCTAGAATAAGTGATAACTAGGGTTAAACTCGCTAGGAACGAACTGCTACATGTTTTTAAAACAACACATAGCAACATGAAGATAAACAACACAGGAATACAATTCAAACTGGTTATGGTCAATGGGAACAAAACTAAAACTATTTCTCAAACCAGAGTGCCTTATAAAACTTAAAAGCAGTAACTGGCATATGCCTTGAGATAATACCCCTCTGATTTTTGCTGCTCCACCAAGGTAGTGGTAGTTTCATGTTGTGGAGTTGCTTTCTTAGCTTCAATATCAATAACTGACAAGTTCAACTTTTTAGATCCACTCTGTTCCTCCTTGCGGTAATCTATCTGCTTTCCAGAATTTGTCACCTTCAGCCTTTTTCCCCTGCATCTAAACACCGATGAAAAAGGATAGACATATCACTTAACAGAATATAGATGCAGACATCAATAATTGTTTCATGATTCTAACAGAAAACTTTCATAAGAGCACAAGTCAGACTATTTGGGTGAGCAAAGCTGGTTTTGGGGATTCAAGAACTCATATAACCCAGTAAACCAGAAAAATGGAGGAGACGTCCGACCAAAGTGATATTCCATAGTTGGAAAAGAAAAATGCTAATACTACAACAAACATATAGAAGCATACTTTGAGCTCTCAGGTATTTCTGCAATCCCATCATTCCATTTCCTCTTCAAACTTGTCCCATTGTTTTCTATGCTATGGCTAGCAGTGGCATTTTCTTCAAGCTGGTGATCATGTGCCTCTTCTTCTTGGTGTTTACAGCTATCATTTTGATCCTGGATTGCAAGGATTCTGCCATCAACTGGAAGTGGCATCTTCTCTATTATCTCATGATCTTGAATACAGTGCACATCATTGTGCCCAACCTGCTTCGTGCAGGATTTTTGTTTAACCCTAGCAATACAAAAGAAAATTGGGGATTGTTGTCATCATTTCTATGAGAAGTAGCCCACTGCTCTGTACTAAAGAGATGCATGATGCAAGGAAATATATAATCAAATATAAGGGATGATTTTTCTGGTAGCTAAAAAATAACTGAGCCTTTCAGTGTAACCTTTTTTATGAGCCAAGAAGGTATTACTGATTCAAATACACTATCACTCATTCGATACTGCAGCTCTATGTTACCACTCGACATTATCTGCTCTTCTGTAATACACAATGACCCACATTTGACTTCAAAGGAAATAGCGACACCATATCATCCAGATTGCACAGCAAGTAACGACGGAATGAAAGATAATAAGGGGCAGACCCAGTGCCAGAGGCTCCCACACGAGTGGGGTCTGGGGAAGGGAATAACCGAAGCAAAGTCTTACCCCCGCAGAAATTCTGCAGAGAGACGACTTCGAACCCAGGACCTGGTGACTCGGCGAGCTAGCACTCACCAACTGCACCAGACCTGCCCTTCGGAATGAAAGATAATAGACAGGAATAAATCAATCAAACATCCTAAGCTCCTACTCATGATACCCCTCTTCCTGATAAGCCCTTTCTTCTTCGCCATCGACTTTAACACACGATCGCCGTCAACACACCTCTGCACCTCGCTCACTACAATGATTCGACAACCCTGCTACCATTCCCATGCGGTAGGTGGGCTTCATGTAAGCCCCTGTTTGGATCCATAGAGCTAATAGTTAGCTGTTAATAATTAGCTCCTTTGGATCCAAACAGGTCCAACTAATAGTCTAGTTAATTGTTAGCTGAATACCCAACCAACAACTATCTCACTAGTTGGGCCAAACAGAGTTAACTACTAGCAGCTCATGGATCCAAACAGAGATGAAGGTGATAACATAGATTTTAAGCATATGATCCGATGTACAATATTGCTTGCCATATGGATGTCCCTGATTTTCCAAACAACTATTATTCTGGGACATAATAGATTCACTAGTGTTTATATCTGTTTAGTTGTTTACTTACCAAGATGGGAATGGTACAGAATCGTGGTAATGCAACCTAGCACCTTGGAGGGCTCAGGCAGATTGATTCCCAGGCATCGATCTGCACCCCAGGCGACCGAAATCAGGCGCCTGGGGATGCACGGTGAGCCAATCTTGCCTGGGCATGAAGCAATGCATTTCACATAGTTCTCTGGGTAGACAGAATCCCACATCCCCAACCTTTCCTCTAAGCCAAGTGCCGAAATACCAAGATGATATTGTGGGAAAAGGGAATGACAAAAGATATCGAAAGAACAAATTAGCTCACCAAAGGCAACAGTTACCTTATAATATCGTTGTCTCTGAAGATGCAGGTTGACTCAAATGGTGGCAAGGTAAACCCATCCATCTGCGCACAAGAAACCATTCAATCATAGTTTATGCACAATGCTCGTCTTTGTACAGAATATAGATATAACAAAGAAATGGAAGGGAAAAATCAGAACATTGTTATACGAAGCCATTGATTTTGGGGGGGGGGGGGGGGGGGGGGGGAACGCAACAATGAACCAATCAAGGTTTCGGGGTGGGGTTGGGGGAGGAACCCCTGCATAAATGGGGAGGGGGTAAAAAGGAGAAAGGGGACCAATAAAGGAAGAGAGATGACCAGGCGACGTACCGAGAGCACAACGCCCCGCGGGCAGGTGCGGCGGAGGCGGAAACGGGCTGCGACATGAGCGGCGAGGTCGGCGACGGTGGCGAGCTCCGGGCTAAGGAGAAGCCAGCAGCGCCGAAGGCCTTCATCTCTCTGCACACGCCGGAGGAGGCGGCTGTTTTCGAAGAGCAGACGGAGCCTCACCGGGGCGGGCGCCGCAGGCGGCGGCCTCGCCATTGGTGGGTGCGGGCGTCGTGGGAGGAAGGGTTTTGGGTTTCTTTCCCAACCTTCTTTCCTTCTTTCAGTTTCAGGGGTTTGGATTTGAGCTATTTATCTGTGTACCATTATAAAAGATTGGAATGATCTATGTGCCATTGAAATTTTAAAAAGTTCTTCACTGCCATCGCATGAAATTTCTTTTCCCCACGTGCCACTCCCATCACTTTACCGTTTAATTTTAACAGAGCTGGGTGCCAACTAGATGTCAAATGACTCTTTTGCCCATCACTATTTCTAGTCAATCCATCTCTGTGGCTTCTGGTTCATTCCAAGCTTTTCGTTCAGCACCTAGCTCGTGGAACAGGGAGGCACGGGCGGCCGAGCGTGCTCGGAAAGAGGCGCGGCCATGCGCGCGAGGGAGCATCCGCTCGGGCCTCGGAGCGTCGCGCGCGGGGCGTCAGGGTGGGCACAGGAGATACGCACCGGGGCAGCTTCTGCCGCCGCCCTCAGCTGTCGACTGTCGTGGACAGGCCACCGATGCAAGCACGGCACGGATCATCATCAATTGCTGTTGAACGCGGAGCAGACGTCCCTGACCTCGCTAGTGATGGCGCCGACGCTGCCCATCTTGACCATGGTGGCGGCAAAGTCCCGCTCGAAGCTGTGCGCTGAGGGGCCGAGGTACGCGTGGACGAGTGCGCGGGTGGCATTGCTGTTGGCAAGCGCGGCGTCGGAGGCGATGACGGCGAAGCCGGAGCGGATGTTCCGGAGGATGGAGTCGTCGAAGTCGGTCCCGCTGCCACGGTCCAGCGGCAGTCGTGTGTTGAAGTCGCCCGGCGGGCACCGGGCCTTGAGCTCCGCCAGGAACGGCGCCGGGATCGACGGGTCGGCGCCCTGCCCGCCGCCCGGCAGCGGGTAGCTATACAGCCAATCCTTCACGAAGAAGCACGCCGTTGTGCCCACCGTGTTCGCCGCTGCGGCCGGTCTCGTTCGTTTGCACCAGTGAAGTGTCAGTGATAGGCGGCTGGCGGCGTCCATGTCCATGCACGTTAAGGTGAAGGTACCTACCTGTGAGGAGGACGAGGTCGCGGTCGTCGAGGCCGCTCGCGGCGAACCGTGAGCGGAGCACGCTGATGGAGTCGCTGGCGTCCGGTAGCACGTTGGCGTCGCGGAGGTTGGAGGTCAGCCCGTCGCGGCGCCCCGTGGGCACGTCGAACGACGGCCCGCCTGTCTGGTTGCCATGGCATGCATTCCAATTTCCAGCGCGTCAGCTGCTACGACCTGCATGACTACTTAGGTAGTATAGTAATATCCGGTTGCATGTTACCATGGCGACGGCGTCGCGCGCGGCGAGCGCGAGGATGTCGGCGCAGGAGACGACGCCGGGGCACTGGTCCTCGAGCTGCGCCTTGGTGGCGTCCACCACGTCCTGTCCGCGCAGGCCCTGGTTCTTGGCGTTGTCCACCTCGGCGTCATTGCTCGCGCTCCGGATCAGCACCGACGCGTCGCAACCCCTGCATATATTGCCGGACGCCGGCCGCCGGCGAACACGCACATTACACAGGTATGCGTATGTCCGTAAAAGCTAGCAGGCTAGCAGCAGTAATCGGCCGGACTTGCTGGACACGAGGACGCACACACGAGCCGTCAAAGCTCTGTTCAAATTAAACGGTAGAGTGACGGGAGTGGCATGTAGGGAAAAGAAATTTCATGTGATGGTAGTGAAGAACTTTTCAAAATTTCAATGGCACACAGGTCATTCTGATCTTTTATAATGGTACACACGTAAAAAGCTCTTTGGATTTTGGTGGAGCTGGAGCCCCTTCAAGCGATAGTGAGACTGTTTGGTTGGTATCCTAGCTTCCGACTAGGCTCCAGGAAGCTATCGCCCTGTTCGTTTGGACTTATCAGCAGAATCAGCAGTCATCCAGCAGTGTTTTTATCTCACAACAAACCAGCGAACAGTGCTTTCAGCACAATAAACCAGCGAAACGAACAGGCTGTATGTTTTTTACTGTTTGGTTGGGTGTTTAGAGCCTGAAGCCAGGGTTAGAAAGCCACCGACCGCCTCGTAGTCTGGCTGTAGAAAAACGCAAGGAGTGGTCGTTTTTCCGAAGCTAGGCTTGGCCGGTGCCGTGTCCAATCTGGTCACCTCCCGGTCGAGTAGAGAAGGAACTCGAGCTCCGCCTGCTCCTCCTCCCCGACGGCGGTCCTCTACTCGTCCTCCCGAACGGTGGTCCTCTATCATGGTCTCGCTGAGGAACAGACAGATAACTATGAAATAGAGAAAATTTAGGGAAGAACAGCTAGAACGGGGTTGGGTTCAGAAGAAAGTTTAGGGAAGTTTCAGGTTCTATTCGATGCCGATTCAGAGTGCATTACAACACCTTATATTGGCGCAAGATCACAGACCAACATGGCCCACTTCTACAGAGAACCTAGTCCCACAGCTAACCGAGTCGCCAAAACGCCTAACCGCCTAAATTCTAACGGCATGACGCCAAAGCCACGGAGATGTCGTGTCTGTTGTCGGATTTCCATCAGCCACTGTTCACCGTCTTAGCCTTCACTCGTCTGGCCTTCCTGGAGGTCCTGACATCCCCTCCCCCTCAAAAGCCAACTTGTCCCCGAGCTGGACTGGTAGGAAACCGACGATGCAAATCTTCAATCTCCTCCCAAATAAGCATGCTTCTAGGACTGTCAGACCATTGAACTTGGATCTGAGATATAGTCGAAGCACCTTTACGTACCATTCTGGAGGATATGGTTGTGGACTCTCATCATGGTCCAAGGGGTATTGTAGAAATGCCATCCTCCAATAACTTGGGGCTAGGAACATGCCTCTTAACTTGAGATGCATGAACCACTGAGTGAATTAGGCAGTCAGCTGGCAAGTCAAGGCGATAAGCAACCTGGCCAACCCGAGCAAGAATCCTGAATGGTCCATAAAAGTGATAGCTAAGCTTTTGATTCCTTCTTGGTGCCACAGAAGACTGAATATATGGCTGCAACCGGAGGTAAACCATATCTCCAACAGCAAACTCCTTCTCCTGTCGATGCTTATCAGCTTGGCTTTTCATTCTTTGCTGAGCTCTAGTAAGCTGATGTTTGACCACATCTTCCAACATTTTTCTCTCCAATAACCATTCCTCAATGTCAGGAGCATGGACATGAGCATCATTAGTAATGCCAAAGTGACGAGGGGGTGACCATACAATACCTCAAATGGAGACAAACCCAGAGCTGAATGAAAACAGGTATTGTGACAAAATTCTGCAATTGGTAACCACTTATGCCATTGCTTAGGACAGGCTTGTACACTGCATCTAAGAAAACCTTCCAGACACTGATTCAGTCTCTCAGTTTGTCCATCTGTTTGTGGATGATACGAGGAACTCTTAGCAATTGAGTATCTGTGAGTTTGAATAGTTGCTACCAAACTGCACCGGTAAAGATCATATCTCTGTCAGAGATAAACTGCTATGGTAATCCATGCAATTTGTACACCTGATCAATACAGAGCTGGGCCACTTGCATTGTAGTATAAGAGTGGGACAGAGGAATAAATTGACCATACTTGCTAAATTTGTCAATAACCACCAGAATTGTATCCTATATATTTGACTTAGGAAGGCCTTCCACAAAATCTAAGCAGACAGTCTGCCAAGCCTGATCAGGGATAGGTAGAGGTTGTAATAACCCAGATGGCCTACAGTGATCCACTTTAGCTTGCTGACAAATCTGACAAGCAGCAATGTAATCCTTAATGTCTTGCTTCATCCCTAGCCAACTAAAAAGCTTATTGATTCTATAATATGTTGCAGTAAAACCAGAATGGCCCCCAATCCTAGAGTTGTGAATAGCCTGTAGAATATGTTAATGTGCTAACTTATTTGCCCCTAACCAAATTCTTCCATGGTATCTTATCAGACCATCAGACAAAGTGAATGTTCCCATTGCACCAGTAGCAGCTGAGAGCTCACTGAGTAATTGTACTGCCTTAGGATCATCAGCATACCCTTCTTTTACGCTATTAATCCACACAGGTTTACAAGAAGTGATTGGCAACACAGCCTGCTCTGGATGACATCTTGAGAGTGCATCTGCTGCTTGATTAGTTGGACCCTGCTTGCACACTATCTTAAACTGCAGGTCCATTAATTTTAGAAGGGCCTTTTGCTGTAACTTGGTTGTTACCCTTTGTTCAGTTAAATGTAACAAGCTCAAATGGTCTATCCTGATCACAAACTCTTGATTCTGCAAATATGCTCTCCATTTATCCACAACCATCACAATTGCCATACACTCCTTTTCATAGGTTGAGAGCTTGGTTCTTTTTGCACATTGGTTTGCTTAGATCGGTATTGACGGTCACTAACACCAACTATAAACTATCAACATAACCTGCATACATGCTTAATTCCATTACCAAACATAGGTATAGGGGTTTAAACTAATAAATTTCATGAGTTTTGGTGAATATGTGAATGCAGGAGGGTTTATCTAGAAAACCGTCAAGGGGGACTTAATTGTCAGATTACATCACGTTTATCCACGACAAAAACTACTTGGGAGGGATCTAGAACACACCAAAAGGCAACCCACCGAAGTAGACCTTGAGAGGCTGACATGTGAGGCCAGCCGGCCCCACCTACAGGGCGGTCGTCCTGTGGGCCCCGCTGGTCAGTCTCCGCTTCGACATCGGTTCTTCCACCGCCATTGAGGATCAATCTACGTCGTTGCTCAATATCAGTTCAAATAGTGGGATGGGATAGAGCCATGCTATGCATTTATGGGCTCAATTCAGAATTTAGCCCATAAAGGCCCATGTGCATTTTAACGAGATATGGTGTAAAGTTTAGTACCAATGAGGCTACTAAGAGGAGAGGGTGTCAGGTGCCCCTCATAAATAGCAGCCCCTACCCCTCTCCCTGGAGTCATCCCTGAAACCCTAATTCATATCTTTAGGATCAAAGCCAGCTATCTAGAGAAGATTTGTTCTCGTAGGATCTAATCTTATAAATAGAAATAGTGAGATAGAGAGTGAGGAAAGAGTTTGGAGGAGGTGCCAGCATGTCGGTGCTCTTTCTCTCTACGACTTGTACCTTGGCGGATCCAAGTTCTATTTGAACTTGCCTCTAAGATATCTCTGGTAATCAACTTCTGATTCAAGTAAGCATCTTGTTTATATTATTCATTAGGATCATGACTCTTTTCAATGCTTTATTCTCTTCCTAGAGGGAGTAAAGTATTAATCATAACTGTAAATGTGGTGCTTAGACTTAGGTTAATCGTTAATGTACCCTGCATTCCAGATCGATGGTAGATCACGATGGTGACTATATATTGAGTCCTTTGTAGTCCACCTCTCGTTTGTAAGCCAAGTAGAACCCGGTTACAAAGGAAAGCATCCTCTGCTGGTGTCTTTCCCTAGTAATATCCTCAGTTGAACAGTAAAAGACATAGCTTACCGCAGTTAGAACAAGAGAACCATAGTTATCCTCTCTACGCTCCTATTTATCCTATCCTTATTGCTAACCCTAGTTAAGTTAGACCGTAGTTAGTCTCACATGTTTTTCTGTGGATATGATACTTAGAATACTTTCGGATGAAAGCTACAGTGGTATCCATACGCTTGCGGATTTATATGTGTGCATTAAATATACCAACAATAGGCTATGGGGTGACCATCTTGCATAAGCACAGCTCCAAAGCCCAAATCACTTGCATCAGTCTCCACCACAAATGGCTTAGTGAAATCTGGTAAACCTAGAGCAGGAGCCTGAACCAAAGAAGTTTTTAGTTGCTGAAATACAGTCTTAGTAACTGATGTCCACACAAATGATACATGCTTCTTGAGAAGATCAGACAAGGGTCTACTAATTAGCCCATAATGCTTGATAAATTTTCTATAATACCCAGCGAGACCAAGAAACCCTCTCAACTCCTTCAGATTTGTTGGTCTTGGCCATTTGGACATTGCAGCAATCTTGGAGGCTTCAGTAGAAACTCCTTTTTCAGAAATATTGTGACCCAAATATTCCACTTCCTGTTGAGCAAAATAACATTTGGGCAGCTTAATGTAGAATTTGTTGGCCTTCAGGATCTCAAACACCTGCTGCAATAGATGTTCAGGTAAGGTTCCTTAATAAATCAAGATGTCATCCATGAACACAAGGACTCCCTTTCTCAGCAGAGGAGCAAACACAAGATTCATTATGCCTTGAAATGTGCTGGGGTATTAGTTAACCCAAATGGCATCACAAAAAACTCATATAATCCATTATGTGTTCTAAATGCAGTCTTGTGAGTATCATCAGGGGTTATGCAGATTTGGTGGTACCCAGTGAAAGCCCAAGTTTGGTTTTGGTAATTAATGACACCAAGTTGCTAATGCTATTGTATCAAGTGGAATTAGTTAGGCATAAGCAACACACGTGATGGAGGAGCATGTGACATAAAGTTATGGTCACAAGATCACAAGAGGTGGAGATGCACATAAAATGATGATCAAGGTGATCAAGCATGTGGAGATGGACGTGGAACAAAGTGATCAAGGCAAAGGTATAATCATAGGGTTTGCTTTTGCCGGTCTAAGATGAGTAGAGAAGTGATTGACCGGGTTTAGGATTGATAGCCGACTATCAAGAGGAGCAATCATGGTTAGCTCATGAATCAAGTGCTACTAGGTCATCATCTTGAGCATATGCATTAGGATCTAGTAGAGAGCTAACGTAACGCCTTGAAAAATGATTGTGAAAATGCTAACACACATGCACATGGTGATATACACTCGGTGGTGTTAGCACTTTTGCGAAGGCGGTGGAGTTTGAGGGGTAGAGAGGGGCTTGGGTTCCTCTCTCCCTCCCGCGCGAGCTTATGAGGCGGGATTCGATGCTTTTTGTGGAAGTGAAATGCCTATTTTCTACTATGCCAGAGGCGGAGAAACGAAGGGGTAAGTTCGGTGTGTTTCTCACTGAAAAAACAGTGACCGGACGCTGTGGTCGAAGTGACCTAACGCGGCTGGCGTGTCTGGTCAGTTCAAACCACAGGCAGACGCGCGCGTGAGAGGGTCACGGACCGACGCGTCTGGTCCTTCGCGGGACCGGCACGTCCGGTCACACACCCAGGAGAGTAGCACAAAGGGTAGGTGCAAGCGGACGCGGTGGCGCGTCTGGTCATGTGCGACCAGACGCGTCCGATCGCTCAAGGAGCTCTCTAGACTCCGATCGGACGCTAGGTGCAGCGCGTCCGGTCAAGTGGTGAAGCGCATCCGGTCATGGCAACGGCTCTGTCTGATGCGCACTGCTACTGTTTGTCCTGTAGTGACCGGACGCGTCTGGTCACTCTGACTGGTGAGTCCGGTCATCACGTTTTTCACTGCGACGTCTTGTAACGGCTAGTTGCTTACCCCTTCGCTATAAATAGATGGTGGCCGGGTTTGAGGGGCTCACTCTTGCACTTTTGAGATATTGAGGCATACTTTAATCTAGAGAACTTCCCCTCCACTCATCTCCTTGCTTGGTTGCATACTCTAGAGAGATTGAGTGAGATTCAAGTGCGTTGCATTGAGAGTTGCATCTAGTGGCACTTGATCTTCGAGTTTGCTGCGGATTGCTTGTTACTCTTGGGTGTTTCCCAACACCCTAGACAGCTTGGAGCAGCAGTGGTGATTAGGCTCATGATTGGAGACTTGTTTGAGCCTCACCAAGCGATTGTGAGGGGTTCTTGAGCCTTCCCCGCGTGAGTTCGTGAATTGGCTACTCTAGTAGAGCTCGTGGCTTGGAGGATCCTCATCTTATGAGTGGATGTGCAGCACCCGCTAAGGGTTCAACTCTTGATAGTTGATTAGCTCGCGATCCATCAAGTGGGTGCATCGCCACAATGAGGAGTAGCTTGCCAGGAAGCAAGTGAACCTCGGTAAAAAATCTTGTATCATCTCTTACCGAGGATTCTCATTATGATTGTGTGTAATTGATTCTTTGGATACACCTCATCTCTACACCGTCAGTATAAGAATCAATTCACTCCCCTTTTACATTCTTGCACCATATCTTGTCTAGTGTGCTTAGAGTAGTTTGTATGATTGTATCACATAGGAGTAAGTAGCTTAGTGACTTAGCTTGTGGTGTGAATTAGAGATCATAACCTTGTTAACTAGAATTGTGTAGGTGGCTTGCTTAGCATAGTTGAGCTAGTGCTAGAATTAGCTTCGCCATCTTCTGTACTAACTTTGTTGTTGAGTAAAGTTTGTAGAACATTTAAAAAGGCTATTCACCCCTATCTAGCCATTTAGGACCTTACACCCAGCCCTAAAGTCTAGCTTAGAGAACCATCGAGCCCTAGCCAACTCATCAATGAGCTCTTCAACAATTGTCATAGGATGCTTGTTCTTAATGGTTTAAGTATTCACATGCCTATAATTAACACAAAATCTCCAGGACCCATCCTTCTTTCTTACTAATAGCACATGAGAGGCATAAGGACTATCACTAGCCTTAATAATCCCACTTTGCAACATCTATGCTAACTGCTTCTCAATCTCATCCTTTTGTGCTGGTGAATATCTATAGGGCTTGATGTTTATTGGTTGAGCACCAAGAAGCAATTGAATGTTGTGATCAAAGGGTATAGCTAGAGGTAGTGTAGATGGAGTCTGGAATAGCTCAGCATAATTATCTAATAAAGACTGTAATTCTGATGGATGCTGACTATTCTGAGTCATGACAATAGACTAAACCTCTAAATCTTCTGCTACTTCTTGCTTCAATCTGAATTGAATGCAATGAGTCAGAGCTTGCCTTCTCATCAACCCTTTCAATCCATCTTTGGA
This sequence comes from Saccharum hybrid cultivar R570, assembly GCA_038087645.1. Lineage (NCBI taxonomy): Eukaryota > Viridiplantae > Streptophyta > Magnoliopsida > Poales > Poaceae > Saccharum > Saccharum hybrid cultivar. The sequence goes on from JAQSUU010000522.1 coordinate 1,179,570, forward strand.
AATAACTGGACATTTAGACAAATCATGAGTAAGCCCTTGTAATTCCACTCTTGTGCCATTCAAAGTAAACCTCATCAGCTTCTTAGCCTAGTGTACCCACATGGGGCTACACCACTCCAACCAATCCTGCCCCAATATCATGTCAAAACATCTCAATGGAAGCACCCCAACTGCAGAAATGAAAGTGTGACCTTGAGCTGTCCACTGTAGATTTTCAATCTTCTGATTGCAAACCATAGGGCTCCCATCAGCAGCCACAAATTGAGCAAGAGCACACTGTGTCAAAGGAAGCTGTAGTTTCTATGCAATAAGTCACTGATGAATGTCCCCACACTTCCAGAGTCCACTAATATTAGTACTTCAATTTTGCCAACTTGGCCATGCAACTTCATGGTTCTCCTTTTAGACACAACTGAAGTTTCAGAATAACCAACTGCATGCACTCCTTCCAACACCTCATCATCACAGTCAACATCATCCTGATCAGGCTCATCTAAAGCATCAAGTAACTCCTTCAACACATGAATGGGTACCGGGGCAGGACATTTATGATTCTTGTCCCACTTGCCTCCACACTTAAAGCATAGCCCATTCTTGCGTCTGAAATCTCTAAGACTTACCAACTTATCTTCAGAATTGTTTTTCAGAGCAGATTTGACCTTGTTAGGTTCTCCTCCCTTCACCTTCTCAACACCTTGCCTATAAGCATGCCTCTGAATATCCTTGCCAAAAGACTTAGCATGACTCTTGTTGATCTCTTCCTCTTGAAGACAAGCCAAGGTAGTAGTCGTAGCCACATATCCCGGCTAATGCAAAGTGATAACTGCTCGAATCTCATCCAAAAGCCTAATCAAGAATCTGTTCATGAAGTAAGTGTCATCATAGCCTTCATTATACAACACCAAACCATGGGCTAACTGCTCAAATTCGGACTGATACTCCAATATCGATCCCTTTTGCTTCAGATTCTCGAATTGGTTGAGCAGCAACTGATACTAACCCCTATGGAACCGAGCCATCACCAACTCACATAACTGTCCTCAATCCGTGATCCTCCCCTTTCGCTGAACTATTTAAAGCCAAGCCATTGAGCATCTTTGAAGTTTAGCGCCGTGAATCTTGTCGTCAACGATGATGAACACCATATACCTCAAAAACATTTCACAATTGTTGCGCCATAAGCGAGGGTTTTCACCATAGAACTTGGGGAAATTGATCTTTGGAAATGGCGAAGATCGAGTATGGGGAGGGAAAACATCATCCATCGGTGGAGGGGGATGAGGAATCAGAGTTGGTAACGTACCCCCATTGAAGTCCTACGACCGGAGTCTGAGGATTCCGCTGCAGTGTTCACCGAGGCCCTTGGCCTGCTCCCCGTCCATCACAGGTGAGCATGAGGATGACCTAGGAGCCACGTTGAGGTCAATGTTCCTCAACACTGGTGGTGGTTGGATGACTGGAGCCACAACCGGTGCAGGCGCAGTCGTCGTCGCGCCTCCGGTGAGTCGACGCGTGTCGCTGTCGAGTCGATCCGGGTGGAGACCGCATCCAGCGTCGTCTTTGTTCCCTCTGCGCGATTGCACAAATCCCTAAATGCCTTGTCCGCGGACGCTTGCCATGATCCTATGGCATTTAGGGAGTCCAGCGTATTCTGCATCGTCGATTGGAACCCGGTGAATTGCTTCGACATGATCTCGAACTTTGCTGCCAGGTCCTCCACCGATTGCGCCATCTCACGCTAAAGCTTTGGGGTTTCTTCTTCAGTGCCAAACCGATCAATCACGAACAGAGTCCACCGCATATCCCGTGATCACCGTCGACACAACAAACCCTGCACGGACCTCTAGCATACCTGACTTCATCGCACGGTGAAGAATAAAATCGCCTGCCATCAGGAATTACAGTCGCGATCAAGACGACGGATCACCAATAGCTTTTATACCAATTGTCATGTTCCCACTGAGGAATTGACGGATAACTATGAAATGGGGACGGAATTTGGGGACGAACGACAATAATGGGGTTGGGTTTAGAAGAAAGTTTAGGGAAGTTTCAGGGTTCTATTCCATGCCGATTTAGAGTGCATTACAATGCCTTATATTGGCGCAAGATCACCAACTAACATGGCCCACTTCTATAAAGAACCTAGTCCTACAGCCAACCGAATCGCTAGAATGCCTAACCATCTAACTTCTAACGGCATGACACCGAAGCCACACAGACGCCATGTCTGTTGTTGGATTTTCGTCAGCCACTATTCACCAGCTCAACCTTTAGTCGCCGGGCCTTCCTAGAGGTCTTGACATCCTCTCCTCGCCGATGGTCATCTGCTCCTCCTCCCTGGCCCCTCCCTTGCCACTGTGCATGCCACCCTGCCCCTCCCCCATCACATCTCCTCTAAATCTGGCCAGGGTACCACTTGGGGGTTCACAGCGCTGTCACCTCAACAGCAGCCACAGCCATGGCGCAGCCGTTTGTTCCACGAGCTTGATGAGGAAGCCAATGCAACATCACGTAGGCTTGATTGCCGTGACTTTGAGTCGATGGTCCAAAGGAGGAAGCTCATGAGCGCGAAGAGGAAGAGGGCGGTGAGGTAGGAGGCGACACGGTGAGGGGGAGGAGGTTGTGTGGTCTTCACCATGGGAGAGCAGAAGTAGCGATGGGAACGCCGGTTCCCTACGGACTCGATCTGGTAGGGAGCGGTTCCCTACGCCGCCATGGTGGGGAGCAGACTCCCAGCACTGAGCGGTTCCCTATGAACTTGATTGGCGAGCGTCCCCTGCGCCGCCATGGTGGGAAGCAGACTCTCAGCACAGAGCGGTTCCTAGCATCGCCACCATGGTAGGGAGCTCAATCTGGTAGGCAAGAACGAGGGCGATGGCGAGGCTCTCTGCGAGGCAACAACGAACTCGTCCCACTGCTACCGTGCTCGCGAGGATGGCCGCGGGGTAGCACGGCAGGGGGTCTGTGATGCAGTGGTGGGGTCGCATGGTAGAGTGCGCGCGATGCCGGCGGTGAGCTCGTCCTGTATGCTGTGACAGCCATTCTCTGAGCATGCAAAGCAAGTGTTCGATGAAATGACTGAGTGGGGTAACCTTACTAGAATAGAGAAGAGGTAACTCTGTGCAATACAAACCAGACAGCCAAACACACCTGATCCTAGCCACACTACTACACAAATGATTTTGCGAGGCGGTGCCCTTTTATTAACTGAGGCGGTCACACAGTCCAACTATCTCGTAAAATGACTGACGATTAACGAAGGCAGTCATTTTTATTTTCGGAGGCGGTTAAAATTGCCCACCTCGTAAAATTGATTTACAAAGGCGGTTATTTTATTTACCGAGGTGGTTGGAAAATGCTCGCCTTCGAAAATGGATTTACGGAGGCGGTTATTTTAAGACAACCGCTTCCAAAAATGGACTATTTTCAAAGGCGGTCGTTTTAACGCGTTTGCCTCTGTAAATGCATTTTCGGAGGTGGGCACACTATAAGGCCCGCCTCCAAAAATAACCGACCAGCTTCCAGCCTAGGCAAAAGCCCATATCTATTTTTCTACCGAGCTTGTATATAAGCCATAGTTAGGGTTTCTTTCTCAGTTCATTTCTCCCGGCGCCCCATCCCTCCCCACAGCGGCGCCCCTCTCCCTCTCTCTAACCCTCCAATGGAGCCCTCTCCCCATAGCGACACCCCTCTCCCTCCCTCCGACCCTCTCGAGCCCATCTCTCCCAATGGCACCCCTCTCCCTCCGTCCCTCCCTTCCTCCCTCTCGACGTTGGCCCATCTCGCGCGACCCCCTGCAGTGGTCCTTGTTGACGATGGTTATCTACCATAATAAAGGGTTAAAATAAATATATAAAGGGCTAATAAATGATCACCAACATAGGTTTAGGGTGTCAACTAACAAAATTCCACGAGTTTTGGTGAATCTATATTTTGCAGGAGGTTATCAGAATAATTCAGGAATTGATATCTTCCACGAGAAGGAACCCACGTCAATCGGCCTAATCTCCACGTCACGAATACGCAAGAGGCTTCTAAAGAACACCAGAGGACTCCACGAGGAGGACCACCACGAGGCACCGCTAGGTGGGGCCGTCCGGCCTCAACCCTAGGCTGACCGGCCCCTGGCCGCCGCCCCTCGGCTCCTTCCTTTGCAAGCTACTTCAACCGCCTCCAAGGATGCATCCTAACCCTACGTGAAGGTCGGTTTGATCCAAGGGCCACGGTTCCATGCTCGGGGCTATATAAACGAGGCCCTACACCCCCCCTCCAAAGGGGAATTCATTCAATCAATCATCAACCAGAAAGCAGAAGACCAACTAGCAACTCTCATCTCCCGAGTTTTGGGTATTAGAACTCAATTTTAAACATAATGGAAATGATGAATAGTTGCTCTATCATAATTCCTTTCAAGTGCCTAGTTTTCAAACATGAATTCTCCCGAATTTTGGGTAGAACTGTCTTGATCTAAAGATAAACTTTGAGCCTGCAACTTGTGGGTTGCAAATGCTAGATCTAAATCTAGGTAGTTGAGGAGTATGATATGAGAAAGTCTGAGCTGCTATTTATCTTACTCCTACTGATGCTAGAGTTCTGGAGAATTTTATCTTTTGAAATCTTAAAATACCATGATGAGTACTTGTATGACAAAGCTTAAAATTCCTACCACAGCCATACATAGGATAGAAAACTCCATTCATACTTTTTACTACTTGTACTTGCATTGAGCATTGTCGAGCTCTGTTGACCCTTAGAGGCTTGTCATACTTTTAAAATCAAGATCACGTATACTCCACTCAAATATGCTGCTTCTACACTTGAAGTACGCAATATTATGCCTTTTCATTTAGATCCACCAAATATATTTTTCTCCTACACTGGTAGAGAACACCACTCACATGTCTTATAGGATTTTTGTCACCTATCCATACATTTCATAAGTGAAACGTCCTTGATTTCCACGATGGGAAATCCACAGAAACAAAGTGTAAAATGACAAAACATTCTGTCAATTTACCCAAATCTCAGTGATACGTAAAGTCATGCACGAATATCAGAGTACAATAGCGAGTTTTACATAAATTATTCTCTTCGTCTCGCAGGGCAAAACACACTCACACAAGCATCCGGAACAACATCTGACGTAGATAGCATCCTAGAACCAGCTCGAGCGTAGAACATACCCTCTAGTCCTCCCAATCATCGCCCTCGTAGTCGTACTCGGGCTCTGAACCTGTCAAAAATCTATCAGTACACTTGGTACTGGCCACGCATCGCCCACCCTATGCTTGCAATGCTTTGTGGAAAGTGGAATGCATTGAGGGAAGTAGAAAGAGACCTATTTAGGCTGTGGGTTTCCTATGCAAGTAGTTAATATTTTAATAATAAGATATTCATCAGTTTTTAACCCATCTTATTCACACCTTTTACCCGGATCCCATCACACACCACACATCTCATCTCACTCTCTCTCTAGGCGACGAGATTGACTCCCGCTCAGATCTCGCCTCAACGGCCAAAGCTAGAATCCATCACGAAACCCGGGGGAAAGGTAGAAAGGACTCCTCTCACTAATCAAGTGAAGCGTAGGTAATGGGAATGTCCATATCCACGGACACGGCTATACATATAGATCGATCAACTCTGCAGAGTGTGTACACCTGGTAATCCACAAGATCGCCATCCTCGACGATCCGGCTCATCTAGGCTGATTCCGACTGCCTCCCAACCGGTACAGTACCACCCTACCACTCAGCCCTGGGCCACCCCGGTGTCCACCAAAATGCTGAGACTGTGAGACGTAGTACCGGGCCCCCAAGGTCACTACGCTATCTTAGGAGGGTGTGGGTCCCCATGCCCGTACCTCCCTACACTATCATCTTCCAACCTAGTAGTAGTGGTACCGCCCTAGTCAGTCGGGTAATCGTCTCCCGCCCATCAGGAGTGAGTGGTGTGCACGAAGGTCCCATGGTTTCGGTTCTCAAGACATACCAGTCCTTAGGGGGACCAGACATGATATCTTCTTAAAGGGGAAACATCGTCTTCCCCATGCCACGACAGCACCTCCACCAAGGATAACCAACACCCCAGTTCACCTCACAATATACCCGCCACAGGTAACTCTCGTGAGGGATGCCTAGGTCACACCCCTCCAGCAAGACTTGCCCCAAAGACTCGTCGTAGGATCCTGTCCGATCGACTCAACCCTCACCACTCACCCAAGACGCATGCCAAGATCTCCCCAGTTCTTTTATTAGGTTTACCAAGTTCTCGGCACTACGTGCCTTATACATATACGCCTCTCACTCACCGGCATCACATCATAGATATAATGGAAGTAAGAGTAAAAGCAGTAATATGTAACATGCGAGCATCTAGCCTAATAGCAGGGTGAGCAGGAGTAAGGTTGCAACATGGTAAAGGGCTCAAAGTAAAGCATCTACCATGCAGCCTATCATCATATTATTGCACAAAAAGTAAAGCGCTAGCAATTCTATATTTGCATGCGTAATAGATTCTACGGAAGTGGGTGGGGCGTGGCACCTGGCAGGTCGTCACCCAAGTCCTCACTGTAGTCGGGGTCGTACTCCTCAGTCGGCAGGTCCTCCGGCTCTGTTAAACGTAACTTAGAGTCGTATTAACGACTCCTATAGAGGTGCACAAAGAAGCAACATAAATTTAAAAGATCCAAATGCACTCAAACACAAGCCTAAGACGTAGAGCTCATTTTTAGAAAAATTTAGAAATTGGTTTGGTATTTTTCTGAGTAAAAATGAATTAGTTATGAATTTCCAAAGATTAAATGATTTTCTAGAAAAGAAAAAGAAAAGGAAATCCCAGGCAGTGACACGTGTCAAGCTCTGATTGGCTAGAATAGAGTGAGTCACTGACATGTGGGTCTAGGTCAACGGTCAACGTTGACCGGCCCGCGACCAGGCTCGGTTGGGCCTAGGCTGGGCCAGATCTGGGCCGGACTGGGCTGGGCTGGGCCCGCCACGTGGCGAGCTCTAGTGCTGCCACGTCACCTAAATGGATTTCAAACGGGTTGTGGGCTCGTGCACTTGGCTCATGGTAAACCGGCAGGCTTGGTCCATGGGTTTCGAACGTGATCCACGGTGGACCGCGTCCACTCTTCCTTCTCCCCTCTCAGTCCATGGTGCACCGGGTGCATGGACCAGTGTGGCAGTAGCACCTCTTCCTCCCCTGCTTCTTAACCGCGCTCCCGAGCACGCCGCCGATGGTATGGCGGTCGCGAGCGGCTCCCTCGGTGGCTCTCTTCCCCCTCCTTGCCACGCACAGCGTGTCCCTTCCCAGGGCAAATCGATCTAGCTCCTCCCCTTCTTCTCTACTGGCTTGATTCGAAAGGAACGACCTCGCCATGGCCACGCGCTGGCCATGGCGAGTGCGCTCTGGACGTGCTCGCGGTGGCATGTTCCCGCGCTCTTGGTGATCGGTACCACGATGCTTGGTTCTGGTACATGAGTGCGAGCGTGTACGTGACCTTGTACGCCTCTTCTTCCTTCCTCTATTACCTAGCATACCAAGAGCGAGACTTCGCCATGGCTTGATCTGACCATGGCGACTATGTGCTGTGCATTGGCATGCCGCGGCCAATTCCGAGCCTCTATGGCTCGGCCAGGCCAATGAGTGTGCGCACCATGTGTGCATAAGCGTGCGATCAAAGCATGAGGGTCGCAGATTTTGCTTAGATGATCCATGGTGCTGACTGGCGAGGTGGTTCCATGTCAAGCTCAACCGACAGCGAGCGAGGTGAGATGGTGAGCTCACCATAGGTGGTGATGGCGAAAGGATACCGGTGCAGGGCAAGTTGATGCCGTGTAGCCATGAAGCCATGCAGTGCAGACCGGTGGTGGAGAAGAGGGGTTCCGGCGTCGCCTTCGTCTCCGACGAGCTCGAGTAGTGCCTCTGTGGTTCTAGTTCCTCCTTGTGGCTCCTCCTTTGCCTCTATTCTCTTCTTCCTTTCCTCCTCTCTGGGACGGTGTGGTGTGATTGAAGCCACCGAGGCGGCGGCGTGTGGAGGATGGGAGAGGCTAGAGTTTGGCTCGGGACTTTATAGTCCGAGCTCGTTCATGGCGGGCGGACGGTGGGGAAACGAAGAGGAGTACGTGGAGGGCTGTGATGCTCCACAGGCGAGGGTTTAGGGGGTAACGGGGCGACTGGTGATCGGATTAGCATTGCTAATCGAATCTCGGATGGTTAGAGTGGTACGGTGGTGATAGGTGGAGGCGCGGGCCATGGCGACCATGCGCGTGGAGTGGAGCCACATCGGCTTGGCATGCACGCTTACGGTAGGGAGCAAGGGGAATCTTTCCCACGCCAATTTCATGACCCTGCTCCCTCCCCTTCTCCTCTTCGAGCGGAACACAGAGCATGGGGGAAATGGGAGGAAGGCGATGACGCCTGGGTCCCTTCGCTCAGTGGCTATGGCGAGGGCAGGTCCTGGCTGGGCCAGCCCACGTGCGGGTAGGCGTGAGCGGCGTGCGAAGCAGGCTCGGCCGCGAGTTGGGCCAGCTCGCTGAGCTAGGCCGGCTAGTGCTGGGGCGCTGCTGTGTAGCTTGGGCTGGCTTGGCAGGCCGCCCTGGTGAGGTTGGCTGGGCCAGATAAGTTTTTCTTTTTCTGATTTATTTAAAAAACTTTTCTATTTTGTTTCCTCTCCTTTACAAATTCATTTGCTAAATTAATTACCTCTTGATACTATTTGCTTAGTCTTGTGTTGCCAACATGAGTAAGCCCTAGTGGGGTCCACTAGAGGTTGTTTAGGGTTTCAACTATTTGCCCAGGTTATAATTTCATATTTATTTAATTTAAGTAATTCATTAAATAAATGTGACTATTTTTAATTAACAATACAAAGAACATAAGAATCAACTCATGAATATATAATTAAATGCAAAATGTAATTAACTAGACTAGGTGCTACTTGTGCAACTAGGGTAGGTTTCCTACATGACACATCACCAAACATAGGTTATTTTAGAAAAATTTTGTAGTTGTGATTTTTGTTTTCTAGAAATTTCTGGGTTGTTACAGTCCTCCCCCCTCACTGAAATCTCGTCCCGAGATTTAAGGTGTGACATACCTTTTGAAGAGGTAGGGGTAAAGCATCCAGAGCTCGGACTCTTTCTCCCATGTAGCTTCTCGTTCTGTGTGGTTACTCCACTGAACCTTGCACATGGGTATCATGATGCTTCTAGTCTCCTCAGCTCTGTCTAATATCCGGATCGGGTGCTCCTTGTACTCCAGGGTGTCCTGGATATCCAGTGCATCTGTGTGTACCTCTTGCTCTGGCATCTGCAAGCACTTGCATAGCTGAGACACGTGAAACACTGGGTGTACTCCTGTCAACTCCTCGGGCAACTCTACCTTGTATGCCAACTTGCCAATCCTCTGGCAAATCCTTTAAGGTCCCACGTACCTAGGTGCCAACTTTCCTTTCACATGAAATCTGACGGTGCCTCAGAGTGGGGAGACCTTAAGATAGACATAGTCCCCAACCTGAAACTCGAGGTCTCTCCGACGGTTATCTGCATAACTCTTCTGTCAGCTTTGGGCAATCCTCAGGTTTTCTCGTACTTGGGCGACTCCTTCTTCGGCATCTTTGATCTTTGTTGGGCCAAAGAATGATCTCTCTCCTACCTCTGACCACATCAGAGGGGTTCTACACTTTCTGCCATACAAGGCCTCGAACGATGACATCTTGAGACTAGCCTGGTAGTTGTTGTTGTATGAGAACTCTGCGTGGGACAAACTTTTCTCCCAATCAGACCCATACTTCAAGACACAAGCTCGGAGCATATCCTCCAAAATCTGATTAACCCTCTCTATCTGACCATCTGTCTGTGGGTGGTATGCGGTGCTGTAGTCAAGTCGAGTCTCTATGGCCTTGTGGAGACTCTTCTAGAACTTGGACACGTATTGCGTACCATGATCAGACACTATGCTAGTGGGGGCTCCGTGGAGTCTGAGAATGTGCTCGATGTATAGATCTGCTAGCTTCTCAACTCTGTAGTCAGTCCTCACAGCTATGAAGTGAGCTACCTTGGTCAGCCAGTCAACGATCACCCAAATCGAGTCATGGCCTTTAGGGGTTCGAGGTAAACCCACTATAAAGTCCATGGATATGCTCTCCCATTTCCACATCGGAACGTCCAAGGGTTTAAGCAATCCGGCTGGTCTTTGATGTTCAGCCTTGATCCTATTGCAAATATCGCATCGCGCGACATGCCCGGCAATATCTACCTTCATATTTTTCCACCAGAACTATTTCTTCAGATCAACATACATTTTGGTGCTTCCTAGGTGAATACAATACTTGGAGTCATGACCCTCTTCCAAGATTTCTCACCGCAAGGAGGGATCAGATGGTACACAGATTCTATCCTTGTACCAGTACACTCCGTGCACATCTTCCCTGAACTTGGGGCACTTGCCCTTCTTCATGAGTTCTCGAATCTCCCAAATTTCTGGGCACTCTAGTTGAGCATTGCAGATCCGATCCTTGAGGTTGTATTGCACTCGTATTTCGTTCAACATACCCTTTGGTAGGATCTCAGGATGAAGGCCACCCATTTCCTGACATAGCTCGGGTGGTACAACTTCCATGGAAAGATTGTTGCAATAACTCTTTCGGCTCAAAGCATCAGTGACTACATTAGCTTTTCCCGGATGATAGTGAATCTCCAGGTTGTAGTCCTTAATAAGCTCTAGCCATCTGCGCTGTCTCATGTTCAGATCCTCTTAAGTGAAGAAGTACTTCAGGCTCTTGTGATTGGTGTAGATATCACACTTATTCCTGATCAAGTAGTGCCTCCAAATCTTTAGGGCATGCACAACAGCGGCAAGCTCTAGATCATGGGTTGGGTAGCGTTGCTCATGGTCCTTCAACTGTCAGGACGTATAGGCAATGACTCTTTCACTTTGCATCAAAACACAACTGAGTCCCTGTCTGGATGCATCACAAAAGACCACGAAGTCTTTCTGGATATCGGGCAAGGCAGGAACAGGAGTGGTGGTGAGCTTTTGTTTTAGGGTCTGGAAGCTGTGCTCGCACTTGGGCGTCCATTCAAACTCATTAGTCTTCTTCAGTAGGTTAGTCATGGGTTTGGCTATCTTTGAGAAGTTCTCGATGAACCTGCGATAGTACCCGGCCAATCCGAGAAAACTGCGGATATTGGTCACATTGCGGGGTTGTTCCCACTCCTTCACAGCTTCAATCTTTGCGGGATCTACAGCGACTCCCTCAGCAGTGAGAACATGACCAAGGAAGGCAACTTCTTTGAGCCAAAAGTCACATTTGCTAAACTTGGCATACAGCTGATTCTGCCTCAATTTCTCCAGAACCACTCTCAAGTGTTGCTCATGTTCTTCGGCGGTGGAGGAATAGGTAAGGATGTCATCAATGAACACAACTACAAACTTGTCTAGCTCATCCATGAATACCTTATTCATCATGTTCATGAAATAAGCCAGGGCATTAGTGAGTCCGAAGGACACCACTGTGAACTCATACTGCCCATATCTGGTGACGAAAGCTGTCTTAGGAATGTCCTCAGGTCTGATCTTCATCTGATGATACCCAAACCTAAGATCAATCTTAGAAAATAACTTAGCATCTTTCAGTTGATCTAGGAGGTCATCGATCCTAGGCAGAGGATATTTGTTCTTGACTGTCACGACATTTAGGTTCCGATAGTCAATGCACATCCTCATGGATCCATCCTTCTTTTTCACGAACAAAACAGGGGAACCCCAGGGTGAAGCACTGGGTCTGATGTATCCCTTGTCTGACAACTCCTTGAGCTGTTTCTTCAGCTCCTCTAGCTCATCGACTGACATGCGGCTGGGCCTCTTAGCAATAGGCCCAGTACCAGGTAGAAGGTCAATCACAAACTCTACATCCCGATCAGGTGGCATGCCCGGCAACTCCTTAGGGAACACGTCAGGGTACTCATTCACAACGGGTACCTCCTCGACTATCTTGGCCTTTAAGGCACACAACATAGAGACTGTCTTTCCCTGATTTGGCTTACAGTGGATTATGTGACCACTCAGGTGTGTGATCTCCACATACCTTGGTGAACAAGATATCACTCCTTTATGCTCTGTCAACCAATCCATTCCTAGTATGACATCTAGTCCCTCAGATGGAAGTAAGGTGAGATCGGCTAGAAAAGGGTAGCCCTCAATGGTGATACTCACTCCCTGACATCTCTTGGTGCATATAATGCGACCCAAAGGTGAACTAGTGTCAATGGGCTCCTTGTGGGGAGTCACAGGTATACTATGCTCTCGTGCAAACTTGGTGAAAATGTAAGAACAAGTAGCTCTAGAGTCAAACAAGACTGAAGCTATAACTCCCTATACCAAAAACATACCGTACACCACGTCGGGAGCGTCCTGGGCGTCCTCTGCGGTCATGTGGTTGAGACGACTACGGACAGCCTGTAACAGAACCGCCCAATTATACGAGATTAAGTAGGAAAATCATCCAACGGAAGGACAATTCAACAAACTTAAGCCCGTATAACCCGGTAGTCCATGAAATATCGACGGATTTCAAACCATTTCACATAACAGCCAAGATCGTACTAAGTTTAACGGTTACCATCATAAGTTACATAAATGTTCGCGGCATAAAATACATCGGAGTTTAAACATAGTTATTACAAACTAGGTTCGAATAAAAGTAGCGGAAGCGGTAGTTCAAATTACGCACACACACAACATTTTGAAATAAAGTGCCAGCTTGTGACCATATCCAGCAAAAGCATCAGACGAGAAGTAGCGAATGACCATTGCCCATGGTCCTATGCTTCGCCCATCGCAGGATAGAGGCAGTTGATACAATACCCGTAGTACATCTGCCCATCTGCAACAAGTGGGAACAAAGCCCTGAGTACGAGAAGGTACTCAGCTAGACTTACCCATCGTAAACCAGAAATAAAAGAGACCAAGGAATCATGATAGGCTTTCTGGTGGGTTAGCTGACTCATTTGCAAGAAAAGCATTTTTAGTATTTAGGAAAACCTTTACAAAAGCTTTGCATCAAGTTAAATCTTTATTAACCTGCCAACTACATTTGCATCTGTACTAAAGTAACATGTAATTAAACAGGTAATGATAACCAATGATCATTAACAACTTCCATTATGTCATAATTCATATAACTGTCCAAGTGTTCCATCAATGTTACTACGATGAAGTAGCTCAAGTCAAGTGTTCACTATCCAGTGAACGATGGCGATTCGAATCGATCATTAACCAGCTGGTAAGTTATTCCTCACACAAACCTCACTCACCCGCTAAAGTGAGGTGTTGGTCGCCGAGTCAACCATTCAGGTAAAGTCGCGAGCTTACCAGGAACCACTTGTACCCAGGGGCCGCCCGACTGCTCTTTGGCCTTAACATCGCGCCCCCGTATCCTGCCACTACTGCTCCGGTATAGTGCGTTGCGAGCAATCCACTCGGCCCGAATAATCTCCCAGTTTCGCGGTCGGAAGGTACTTTATCCGGCCAGCTAAATGTGAGGCATGCGTTCAACATGACCCGAGGGACAACAACGGACGGTCCTTAATCGACACAGACGGAAAACACTACAGTCCGAAACCCTGCAAGTTTCCGCCCGGTCTCAAATTCATTCCACACTTAGTTATACCATGACTTCATAGTCATCCAAGCAGATCCAGGTAACCACCTATAGCTCGCAGGTGACAGGAAATCACCCGACTTCTACCGGTCTAAGCAAGCTAAGCATTGACTCGACTACGGATACCAGGGTAACAAGGATATAGTATAACAAAGGTAAGCAAGGTATAATGTAGCAACGTTTGCAAACAACTCCTAAACGTAATGCATCAAATTAAGTAAAGTTAATAATAAATTATTTGCAAACCGGGAGAGAAATGCTCCGGGGCTTGCCTCTCTCAAAAGAGCTCGGACGGTGGTCGGGGCACTCGGGGAGCTCTTCACCGACCTCTTCTTCGGCTTCTATCACCTCCTGCTGCTGCACCTCGAGCTGCTCCTCTGGCTCCTCGGGTAAGACGACTGGGTTCTCGGTTTGCGATCCTGTATGATGCAATGCGCGTAAGTGATTATGCAAGCGTGCATCGAAGGAGATGAATACAATGAATACGTTGAAATGCAAGGTAGTCAACATCATCCAAGAAACTATACACTACAAGCACATGTCATCTACTGCATTCTCTTCTACTACTAACATGTCAAGTTAACATATCTTATGAAATGCTTCAAAGATACACCAAAGCTTTACAAAATTTCTGAATCATACTTAAAGCAACACCTGCTTAAAACCTAATTAATAATAAGTTTGAACAGCAACATATATTTCTGATGCTCCTAAAAATCTAAGAAAATTACAGTAGCATAATACTACCCTAAACAGACTACCATAAAAATTTCATGGCATTTGGATAAGTAGACTATCCTATACAAAAATGACAAGCTATAGCATAAAAATAAGTATGAAATTACTTTGTACTATGAAAAGTGTCAAACAACAGAATTAATATTTTTTCTAGGTTCTTCATGGAATATAATGACTGTACAAAAATTATCACATGCATGTTTTATACAAAGTTTGCTCTCTAGCAAAAATAACAAAAATCAGCCATTAAAGGTACTTGAACTACTTCTCCAAAGTTTTCCACAGCACATGTATGAAACATATTTTTTCTAGGAAGTACATGATATAAGAAGATTAACAAACTTGAAATCATATTTTTCTGATACATATAGGATTTACTAACCATTTTACAAGATATCAGCAATATCAAGAATTAATTAAAGCTCTATAGAAAAGTATCCCAAAAATGACATGCAATATTTTTAGATTGTAGATCTGGTTCCAATGAGTTCATAGAAATTTATTTCACAATTTTTGGAGCTCAAATGAATATAAAAACATTTTCCACAACATCCTTTATTATGAATAATAAAAGAAAACAGAAAACGATTTTTATTTTTAAAACTAGGCCGGCCCGGGGAAGTAAACCGGCCCATGGCCTTTCTCGGCCTGGTCCACGCGCGCGGGGGAAAACGAGCGAGCAGGCCCGCTCTGGCTTCGGCCCATGGCCGTTCGCGCGAGGAGGCCGGGGCGGGAGATGCCGGAGGCGACGGTGACCGCAACGGCGCGGCCACGCGATGACCAGCCGGTGGCCATTGCCGACCACGCCCGGGTGCGGAAAAACGAGCAACAGGTGCGCGGGGAGGAGGTGGACCCGTTTTCGGTGATAGAGAAGCAAGAGGGGTAGCGGGGAATCACTCCCGCGGGAGGCCGCGCGCGCGGTGGCGCCATGGCCGCCGGTGGCGGATGCACGAAATCCGCACCTGCTTGGCTCGGGTGACGGCAACGAGGTGCGCACGGGGTGTCGGAGAAGGAAACGAAGGTGGGTACGCGAGAAGGCGAGCTATGGCGGCTCACCGTCGGCCAATTTGGCCGGCGGGTGCGGCGGTGGCGGCGCTCGCGCGGTGAGGTGCTCGCGCGGCACAGAGCGGAGGAAGGCCGAGGCGGGGAAATTCGGAGAGGGAGGGTGGATGCGGAGCGCAGGCGATTTAGAAGCGCGAGGCGCGCGCTGGCGGGGGCCACCGACGGCCAGCTGTCGACGGCGAGCGGCGCATGCCGGCCACGGGGCGCGCGGTGTCTACGCGGGCGCGTGCGTGTCGCGGCGAGCGTGGGCGAGCGGGCGGGAGGAGGCGGCCGAGCGGACGCGGGCCGGGCCGAGGCGGCGGCTGCGGCGCGCGCGCGCGCAGGGTGGCGCGGGCCGATTCGGCCAGCGGGCCGAAAGCGAGGCGGCGGCCCGTTTAGGTTAGAAATTGGTTTTTCAAATTATTATTTTCAAATAAATTCAAATAAAAATTTTCAAATCTCATTTTGAGCAAGAAAAGGACCTTTTCTGAAAATGACCCAAAAACAAAAGTTGCTTAGAATTTAATTCTCTACAACTTTGCTTTTAAGACCAAAGTCCAAATCGGGATAGATTTTGGTTTTTAGAATAAAAGCTAATTTAGAGAGGATTTTTGAATATTTCAAATAACATTTTTAAAACAAATCTTTGACAAAACTTTGAGTGATTTAGTGGCTCCAAAAATTTTCCTTATCATTCTAAGTGATATGAAATTTATAGTTGATGAGTGTCATTATCACATTATCACAACATGTTATGCAATACTAGTTGCCACACTTTTATTTTACTAAAGGTACACCCTAAGCACATATAATTATGAATGTCATGACATGTTGTGCTCATGATTGCAATGCAAATGCTTGCGTAACACCGGAGTGTTACAGCCCTCCCCCCTTATAAAAATCTCGTCCCGAGATTTGGGTTACGAACCATTTATTATAAAAATCTTCGTATGCTTTTTGTAGGTATTCACCCGTTTCCCAAGATGCATCTCCCTCATCATGATGACTCTATTGTATCTTATATGTTTTCACCACACTATTTCGAGTAGCCCTTTCTTTGAAATCCAAAAGTCGAATTGGCTGCTCACGATACACTAGATCTGACTTAAGTTTTATGCCTCGAGGTTCAATTATTTTCTCTGGAACGCGCAAACATTTCTTGAGATGTGATACGTGAAAAACTGAGAATATAGCATCCATTGATTTTGGTAACTCCAATTTATAAGCCACTGGACCCTTCCTTTCCAAGATTTTGTAGGGTCCTACGAATCTAGCGGCAAGCTTTCTGCGTATTCCAAACCGCTTCTTCTTCATTGGCGTGACTTTTAGATAAACATAGTCACCAACTTCGAACACAAGTGGTCTTCTTCTCTTATCCGCATAACTTTTCTGATGTGACTGAGCTACTCTCATATTTTGCTGAATGATATGAACTTTCTTTTCGGCTTCTTCCACGAAGTCAATACCATAATACCTTCTTTCCCCTAGCTCAATCCAGTTTAAAGGTGTTCTACACTTTCGTCCATACAGAGCCTCAAAAGGTGCCATCTTGATACTTTCTTGATAGCTATTATTATACGCGAATTCTGCTAAAGGTAACCACGACTCCCATGAACCTCTGGAAGACAACACACAAAGCTCTTAACATATCCTCCAAAACAGCATTAACTCTTTCAGTCTGACCATCTGTTTGAGGATGATAGGCAGTGCTACGAATCAGACTCGTTCCCAAACCTTTGTGCAAATGCTCCCAAAAGTGAGCAGTGAACTGTGACCCTCTATCAGACACGATAGTCTTCGGTATGCCATGCAATCTCTCAATCTCTGCAGTATACTTCTCGGCATATTGAGGTGGTCTATAAACTGTCTTGACAGGCAAAAAGTGGGCTGTCTTGGTAAGACGATCCACGATTACCCAAATCGAATCATGGCCTTTCTGAGTAGTGGGCAAACCTATGATGAAATCCATACTTATATCATCCCACTTCCAACTAGGTACTGACAAAGGTTGCAACAATCCGGCAGGTTTCATGTGAATAGCTTTCACTCGACAACATGTGTCACAGCTGGCTATATAAGCTGCAATTTTCTTCTTCATCTTTGTCCACCAATAGCGAGGCCTTAGTTCTTGATACATTTTACTACTGCCAGGATGAATGGATAACTTAGAGTGATGAGCTTCATCCATAATTTTATTCTTCAGCTCTCTATCCTTTGGAACAACAAGACGGTTGTCGAACCACAACACGTCCTGCTCGTCCACTCTGAAGTGTTTTGAAGGTTCTTCTTTAATTTTCTTTTTGATGTGGAATATCCCTTTGTCTGCTTTCTAACCTTCTATTATCTTACTCTTCAAGGTGCAACTGATCTGAATACTATGTAACACGACAGGGTGCATTAGATTAAAACCATCTTCGAGTAAGGGTTGCATATTCAGACAATGTGACTTTCTACTCAAAGCATCAGCTACCACATTGGCTTTCCCAGGGTGATACTGTACATTCAAGTTGTAATCTTTAATTAGTTCTAACCATCTTCGTTGTCTCATGTTCAATTCTGGTTGGGTAAATATGTACTTGAGACTCTTATAATCGGTGAAAATATTGCACACATTACCAAGTAAATAGTGTCTCCAAATCTTTAAGGCATGCACTACGGCGGCAAGCTCAAGATCATGCGTCGGATAATTGATTTCATGTTTTCTCAACTGGCGGGAGGCATAAGCAATGACTCTTCCTTCTTGCATCAGAACACAGCCTAATCCTATTTTTGATGCGTCACAGAACACATCAAAAGGTTTCTCCATGTCTGGCTGTGCAAGAACTGGAGTAGTGGTCAACAGTTTCCGCAAGGTGTGGAAAGCTGTCTCACACTCCTCTGTCCACACAAACTTGTGATCTTTCTATAACAGGCTTGTCATTGGCTTGGCAATCTTCGAGAAGTCTGGGATAAAGCGGCGATAGTAACCAGCTAACCCTAGGAAACTCCTGACTTCTGGCACTGTGGTTGGAGTTTTCCAATCCATAACCTCTTGCACTTTGCTCGGATCTACCGAAACTCCATTCTCAGATAGAATATGACCAAGGAAAGGAACTTTCTTCAACCAAAACTCACATTTGCTGAACTTAGCATACAACTTATGATCTCTTAGTCTGGTCAAGACAATTCTCAGATGCTCTTCATGATCTTTCTCATGCTCAGAGTATACTAGAATGTCATCAATGAAGACAACTACAAACTTGTCCAACTCTGGCATGAAAACCGTATTCATCAGATACATAAAGTATGCAGGAGCATTTGTTAAGCCAAAAGACATAACAAGATACTCGTACAACCCGTATTTGGTAGAAAAGGTGGTTTTCGGGACATCTTGTGGCCTGATCTTTATCTGATGATACCCTGATCTTAGGTCTATCTTGGAGAACACCCTAGCTTTAGCCAACTGATCAAACAAAACATTGATATGAGGCAACGGATATTTATTCTTGATAGTTACAGCATTAAGAGGTCGATAATCCACACACATTCTCAGAGTACCCTCTTTCTTTTTCTTCACAAACAAGGCAGGACATCCCCATTCAGACTTACTCGGTCGGATAAACCCTTTCTTTAGCAATTCTTCCAGTTGCTTCTTCAGCTCAGCTAACTCATCCGGAGGCATCCGATAGGGTCTCCTTGAAATAGGAGCTGTTCCGGGGATCAACTCGATTCCAAACTCAACATCTCTATCTAGAGGAAGGCCAGGTAACTCTTCTGGAAACACATCCGGGAACTCACACACTACCGGGATCTGGTGGATAGGAACAACTTCCATGGCACAGGTCACACTCACAAGGTCTGTTCTTTCGGGCAATGGTACCTGAAAAGTACCCTCTCCTTGAGGATCCTTAAGGGTAAGCAACCGACTGCTTGTATCTATGACTGCCCCCCAGTTCTTCATCCAGTTAATTCCTATTATTACATCCAAAACTAGTCCAGGCATAACTATCAGGTTCACTCGGAACTTCTGACTACCTAACTCAAGGGTTGCCCCTCTAACCATCTTATTGGTTAACACCTCAGCCCCGACTGAACTTATACGATAACCATAACTCAATTCTGTGCATAGTTGTTCATGCTTCTGTGCAAATGCTTGACTCATAAAAGAATGTGAGGATCCAGAATCAAATAGAACAACTGTAGGGTGATGGTTAACAAGAAACTTACCGACAGTTACAGGCTCTCCCTCTGGAATCTCATCAACGATGGTATGGTGTACACGGGCAGTATAAGTCTGTTGCTTCTTTTTAGGCGGATAAGGGCAGAACTTTGAAAAGTGGCCTGGCTGACCACAATTATAGCAGGGCCCCTTCACTGTACCAGCAGATACTATAGCTCCCTTGGAGTTGCTCTGTTCTGCAGCTACGGTGATCTTTGCTGGCGGCACGGCCATCTTGTACGGCTTCTGTGGTCCCCTGTAGTTCTGAGTTTTATGCTGTGGAGGCCTGAACCTTGCACCAGGTGCGGACAGACGATAAGAAAGACGATTTGCAGTGACAACTCTGGACTGGGATGGTCCTGACTCAAACACCCTCTTGCGATTCTTGGATGCAGTGTAGGTGTTGTTGTTCTTTTCTTGTTTCAAACAATCACTGACAAAGTCATTGAACCTGGCGCGGGTATTGGTACCCACATGCTTTATCATCTTCAGACTTAACCCTCTCTTGAAACTAGCAATTCTCTTTGCATCTGTGTCGACCATGTTTGGAGCATAGCGGCACAAGCTATTAAAGGCATGCAGATACTGTGTTACAGTCTTGGTACCTTGATTTAAGGCCAAGAACTCTCCGAGCTTCATCTCAACCAACCCTGGGGGAATATAAACTCCCCTAAATGCTTCAGTGAATTCTCTCCAAGTAATCTGGGCATTGGGAGGAAAGGTGGTGCGGTGATGCTTCCACCACATCCCTGTCGGTCCTTGTAACTGATGTGCAGCATATTCTGTCTTTAGAACTTCTGTCAGTCTCAACACACGGAACTTGTCCTCCATAGTGTTGATCCATTCTTCAGCGTCGAGTGGCTCTGCTGCTTCCTTGAAAACTGGCGGCCTGGTGTCCATGAAATCCTTGAAATTGCTGTACTGGTTCACCCCATGGCCACCACCTTGATTATTTCCCCTCTGAACATTTTCAGCGATGGTACGCAGAAAATCTTCCATATTCCTTTGTGACTGCTCAGCGTTGCGCTGGCTTCCAAGGAACTGTGCGAAGAACACTTCTGCAGTGAGCGGTGGAGGAGGGGGCAATTGTGGCTCTGGCTGTGGCTCCTGGTGATTGACGTTGTTTGCACCACCCCCACCAGCCCCTGCACCGTTGCCACCAGTTTCAGCAGCCTCATACGTGGCACGGCGAGTGTTTGCCATCTGCATATTTTAGCAACAAGTAATAATTGAGCGAAGTGGTAGTAATTGTATTCGAATGAACAATCATTCCATACTGAATTTATTGGAGAGAGCAAGTCATGCAATAAAACAGAGGCACAATAATCACATTCCAATTAAAACAACATCACTAATCAAATTACTTCGAATGCAACATCACGTTCCATACAACCATGTTGCCAGCATACATACACTGGACTTTTATGCGTTCGAGCATCACATACACAACCAAGATTCAAAAGATCACCAGTCTCAAGATCGAACGAGATACAACACGATACATGGAAACCAAAAGAAGGCCATCGTGACAGAGCCTATCACTAACGCAAGGCAACTAGCCTACTCCTTGGGGCCGTCGTCGAGGTCGGAGGCGTCACCATTGCTACCATCAGTAGCGGCGTCGTCGTCGACGTCCATCTGGGCGGCGTCCGGAGGAGCATACGGGCCTATCCCGTTGTAGAGGGCATGAAACTCTTCATGCAAGTTGGCATTATACCCTTCTAGCTCCTTGACCCTCTGCCTCAGAAGGTCCCTCTCGTTCCAGGCTTCATTCCTTTCCTGCACTAGCTGTCCCATCATGCGGTCTGCATTTCTGTTGGCCTGAGTCAACGTCTGTACCCACTGCATAGCACTCTCACCTCTCTCGAGAGCCCGATCTCGCTGCAAGCTCATGTCGGCCAACTGCTCCTGCAAGCTAGCTATAGCACGTGCTTGCTTCTTCTTCTGCTTCCTTGCTTCAAGCCGGTCATTGCCACGCAGACCAGTCAAGGTCCAATAGGTACTCTCAAGACCCTGGTATGCTTTGATGGCTGCATACATGGCACTCATCGTGTGGTTATCGCTAGCCCGTCCTTCACTTGGACCTCTAACCAGGGCACTTCCTTGCGGTTGCACCCAAATGGCATCACGAGGATCATCTCTCGGGAAGGTGCCTGCCAAAGCTGCTGCCAACTCATTAGGAAACCTGCTCATTATGTCTCGGATGACGTGAAAGGCTGCACCCTCTGCACCCTCAACTGGAGTGCGTCCTTCAAACTCCAAATGCCAACCATCCCATTCTGGCGCATCACCAAGGGCAGGGACGGTGATCTCCAATATTGCAAGTCCATCCTCAGCTAACTGGCTCCCATTCCAGGAGTACACCAGCTCTTGACCCTCTGGGTACCCCACATCATAGAGCACTCTCCAAAGTAAGGTGGGCATGCCAAACTCACTTAGAAAAGTGTTCGTGCTGCGGCGCTCCCGCGGGGCCATCTGGTGACAGGGTGCTCTCCCACCAGTGGACTTACGGGCAGTCTTCTTCGTGTGGGCCATCTGTAGCACAAGTTTTAAATTACCCGGTGAGACATATTTTAAGTTAATGTCACTTTTATCAAACTGGGATAATCCTTTTATAAGGGGAGGAATGCAGGTTATGAATGAAATGCACAGGCAGTATGATGCATGCGCGAGTCTTACGTTCTCACAAACTTAGAAAATACAGACATCTAACGATGAATTCGGTGGCATACCAACGATCTCTCATATACGTAACTAATTCGATCTACACGATAAACGCTGTTATGTACCTGCAGAAAATTCATTTCAGCCCATTCCCCATGAATGCATGAAAGCAGTAAATCTACCTACGCGCTCTACATGAATCCCCAGATGCGTGTACAACGGTAGTATCTACCCAAACACATCGTCCTATTGACGGCATCGCCTCAACGGACGGAACACCCACACATGCGATACTTTCATAAAAACATGCGTAAAACATATAATTATTCTAGTATCATATAAGCACTCTCCCTAGATCGGCGGTGTATCCGATCATGCTCTCACAGCTCAGACTTACCAAAGCGTAGAGGTAACTGATCCATACATTACCACTCAATTAAGTGGCACTCATACAATAGCACGCCGTATGAGCAACGAAAGAGAAATATGGTGCAAAAACCCCAAGTTAGTACTTAAATAGCCACCTAGAGTCCTTAACTGGGCATACAGGATATGACCACTGGCACACCTTTAGTTTTAAAATCACACTTTTTAAATAGAATTTTGTTTTAAATACACTTGTGAACAGTAATCACGTTAAACCATGCTCCGATGTCAGCTGTAACAGAACCGCCCAATTATACGAGATTAAGTAGGAAAATCATCCAACGGAAGGACAATTCAACAAACTTAAGCCCGTATAACCCGATAGTCCGTGAAATCTCGACGGATTTCAAACCATTTCACATAACACCCAAGATCGTACTAAGTTTAACGGTTACCATCATAAGTTACATAAATGTTCGCAGCATAAAATACATCGGAGTTTAAACATAGTTATTACAAACCAGGTTCGAATAAAAGTAGCGGAAGTGGTAGTTCAAATTACGCACACACACAACATTTTGAAATAAAGTGCCAGCTTGTGACCATCTCCAGCAAAAGCATCAGACGAGAAGTAGCGAATGACCATTGCCCATGGTCCTATGCTTCGCCCATCGTAGGATAGAGGCAGTTGATACAATACCCGTAGTACATCTGCCCATCTGCAACAAGTGGGAACAAAGCCCTGAGTACGAGAAGGTACTCAGCTAGACTTACCCGTCGTAAACCAGAAATAAAAGACACCAAGGAATCATGATAGGCTTTCTGGTGGGTTAGCTGACTCATTTGCAAGAAAAGCATTTTTAGTATTTAGGAAAACCTTTACAAAAGCTTTGCATCAAGTTAAATCTTTATTAACCTGCCAACTACATTTGCACCTGTACTAAAGTAACATGTAATTAAACAGGTAATGATAACCAATGATCATTAACAACTTCCATTATGTCATAATTCATATAACTGTCCAAGTGTTCCATCAATGTTACTACGATGAAGTAGCTCAAGTCAAGTGTTCTCTATCCAGTGAACGACGGCGATTCGAATCGATTATTAACCAGCTGGTAAGTTATTCCTCACACAAACCTCACTCACCCGCTAAAGTGAGGTGTTGGTCGCCGAGTCAACCATTCAGGTAAAGTCGCGAGCTTGCCAGGAACCACTTGTACCCGAGGGCCGCCCGACTGCTCTTTGGCCTTATCATCGCGCCCCCTGCCACTACTGCTCCGGTACAGTGCGTTGCGGGCAATCCACTCGGCCCGAATAATCTCCCAGTTTCGCGGTCGGAAGGTACTTTATCCGGCCAGCTAAATGTGAGGCATGCGTTCAACATGACCCGAGGGACAACAACGGACGGTCCTTAATCGACACAGACGGAAAACACTACAGTCCGAAACCCTGTAAGTTTCCGCCCGGTCTCAAATTCATTCCACACTTAGTTATACCATGACTTCATAGTCATCCAAGCAGATCCAGGTAACCACCTATAGCTCGCAGGTGACAGAAAATCACCCGACTTCTACCGGTCTAAGCAAGCTAAGCATTGACTCTACTACGGATACCAGGGTAACAAGGATATAGTATAACAAAGGTAAGCAAGGTATAATGCAGCAACGTTTGCAAACAACTCCTAAACGTAATGCATCAAATTAAGTAAAGTTAATAATAAATTATTTGCAAACCGGGAGAGAAATGCTCCGGGGCTTGCCTCTCTCAAAAGAGCTCGGACGGTGGTCGGGGCACTCGGGGAGCTCTTCACCGACCTCTTCTTCGGCTTCTGTCACCTCCTGCTGCTGCACCTCGAGCTGCTCCTCTGGCTCCTCGGGTAAGACGACTGGGTTCTCGGTTTGCGATCCTGTATGATGCAATGCGCGTAAGTGATTATGCAAGCGTGCATCGAAGGAGACGAATGCAATGAATATGTTGAAATGCAAGGTAGTCAACATCATCCAAGAAACTATACAATACAAGCACATGTCATCTACTGCATTCTCTTCTACTACTAACATGTCAAGTTAACATATCTTATGAAATGCTTCAAAGATACACCAAAGCTTTACAAAATTTCTGAATCATACTTAAAGCAACACCTGCTTAAAACCTAATTAATAATAAGTTTGAACAGCAACATATATTTCTGATGCTCCAAAAAATCTAAGAAAATTACAGTAGCATAATACTACCCTAAACAGACTACCATAAAAATTCATGGCATTTGGATAAGTAAACTATCATATACAAAAATGACAAGCTATAGCATAAAAATGAGTATGAAATTACTTTGTACTATGAAAAGTATCAAACAACAGAATTAATATTTTTCCTAGGTTCTTCATGGAAAATAATGACTGTACAAAAATTATCACATGCATGTTTTATACAAAGTTTGCTCTCTAGCAAAAATAACAAAAATCAGCCATTAAAGGTACTTGAACTACTTCTCCAAAGTTTTCCACAGCACATGTATGAAACATATTTTTCCTAGGAAGTACATGATATAAGAAGATTAACAAACTTGAAATCATATTTTTCTGATACATATAGGATTTACTAACCATTTTACAAGATATCAGCAATATCAAGAATTAATTAAAGCTCTACAGAAAAGTATCCAAAAAATGACATGCAATATTTTTAGATTGTAGATCTGGTTCCAATGAGTTCATAGAAATTTATTTCACAATTTTTGGAGCTCAAATGAATACAAAAATACTTTCCACAACATCCTTTAGTATGAATAATAAAAGAAAACAGAAAAACAATTTTTATTTTTAAAACTGGGCCGGCCCGGGGAAGTAAACCGGCCCATGGCCTTTCTCGACCTGGTCCACGCGCGCGGGGAAAAACGAGCGAGCAGGCCCGCTCTGGCTTCGGCCCATGGCCGTTCGCGCGAGGAGGCCGGGGCGGGAGATGCCGGAGGCGACGGTGACCGCAACGGCGCGGCCACGCGACGACCGGCCGGTGGCCATTGCCGACCACGCCCGGGTGCGGAAAAGCGAGCAACAGGTGCGCGGGGAGGAGGTGGACCCGTTTTCGGTGATAGAGAAGCAAGAGG
Organism: Saccharum hybrid cultivar R570; assembly: GCA_038087645.1. Taxonomy (NCBI): domain Eukaryota; kingdom Viridiplantae; phylum Streptophyta; class Magnoliopsida; order Poales; family Poaceae; genus Saccharum; species Saccharum hybrid cultivar. The sequence continues at coordinate 1,205,355 of JAQSUU010000522.1, forward strand.
GGTAGCGGAGAATCACTCCCGCGGGAGGCCGCGCGCGCGGTGGCGCCATGGCCGCCGGTGGCGGATGCACGAAATCCACACCTGCTTGGCTCGGGTGACGGCAACGAGGTGCGCACGGGGTGTCGGAGAAGGAAACGAAGGTGGGTGCGTGAGAAGGCGAGCTATGGCGGCTCACCGTCGGCCAATTTGGCCGGTGGGTGCGGCGGTGGCGGCGCTCTTGCGGTGAGGTGCTCGCGCGGCATAGAGCGGAGGAAGGCCGAGGCGGGGAAATTCGGAGAGGGAGGGTGGATGCGGAGCACAGACGATTTAGAAGCGTGA